>JAWZYU010000015.1:65276454-66493954 GCA_038380435.1 Ryuthela nishihirai | reverse complement strand
AGGTGAGAAAAATAGGAAAAACCAATAGTTTGAAAGCGAAAATATGAGTATAAATTTTCCCCAGTTTCGCCCTAGAGCGTCGTGCTTGGTATCGTTGGAAAGGGAATTTGGAGAGCATCAGCCACGTCTTTAAATGAAGTTGATATCTTAATTAGGTGAGGAGAAAAATTGGAAAAACCAAAGGTTTGAAAGCGAAAATATGAGTATAAATTTTCCCCAGTTTCGCCCTAGAGCGACGTGCTTGGTATCGTTGGAAAGGGAATTTGGAGAGCATCAACCACGTTTTTAAATGAAGTTGATATCTTAATTAGGTGGGCGGGGGTGGCTCAGTCGGTAGCGCGCCAGGCTCGTAATCTGTAGTTCACAGGTTCGAGTCCCAGCTGGGTCAGCGTTGAGATTTATCTCCGCAAAATTCCCCGCCCTGTCCACGGTCAGTAGGGGACACCGATGTGCTTGGAAAGGCCGCCGTCCGTCAGATGGGACGTTAAGCCGTGGCCCCGTGTGCGGGAGAGCCATACCCTGTGCACGTTAAAGAACACGCTGGATGGCCTTGACAGGGGGCTACCATCTGTCTCCCAACAGTTGTTCCAGTGGGTCTCCTTCCCCAACCTCCTCTGAGCCTTCGGGGTCCATGTGACCTGGCCATTTAGCCCATGGTGTGCAAAAAGGTGCCGCTCAGAGGTAAAACAACCCAACCCTTAATTAGGTGAGGAGAAAAATAGGAAAAACCAATAGTTTGTAAAGGAAAATATGAGTATAAATTTTCCCCAAATTTGTCCTAAAGAGTCTTGCTTGGTATCGTTGGAAAGGGAATTTCGAGAGCATCAAACCCGTCTTTAAATGAAGTTGATATCTCAATTAGGTGAGGAGAAAAATAGGAAAAACCCCAACTGTAGTAAGGCCCCTTTTTTTAGGTCCCCGTCACGTCGTCGTAAGGCCAATTTTGTGAGGTACCTGTTGCATTGACATCACAGGGACCTCACAAAATTAACCTTACCACGACGTCACAGAGACCTAACAAAAGTGGCCTTACAACGACGTCATGGAGACCTCATAGAATTTTTTGTGAGGTCCCCGTGACGTCGTCGTAAGACCTCTTTTGTGAGGTCCCCGTGACGTCGTCATAACAACACTTTTGTGAGGACCCCGTGACTTCGTCGTAAGACCTCTTTTGTGAGGTCCCCGTGACGTCGTAAGGCCTCCTTTGTGAGGTCCCAGTGACGTAAGGCCAATTTTCTAAGGTCCGCGTTGCATTGATATCACGGGGATTTCACAAAAGAGGCCTTACGACGACATCATGGAGACCTCACAAAAGTGGCCTTACTATGACGTTACGGGACCTCAAAAAAATTTTGTGAGGTCCCCGTGACGTCGTCGTAAGGTTAATTTTGTAGGTATTTTTCCCCAAATTCGCCCTAGAGCGTCGTGCTTGGTATCGTTGGAAAGGGAATATCCAGAGCATCAACCCCGTGTTTAAGTGAAGTTCATAACTTAATTAGGTGAGGAGAAAAATAGGAAAAACCAATAGTTTGAAAGCGAAAGTATGAGTATAAATTTTCCCCAAATTCGACCTAGAGAGTCTTGCTTGGTATCGATGGAAAGGGAATATCGAGAGCATCAACCCCGTCTTAAATGAAGTTGATATCGTAATTAGGTGAGGAGAAAAATAGGAGAAACCAATAGTTTGAAAGCGAAAATATCAGTATGAATTTTCCCCAAATTCGCCCTAGAGCGACGAGCTTGGTATCGTTGGAAAGGGAATTTCGAGAGCATCAACCCTGTTATTAAATGAAGTTGATATCTTAATTAGGTGAGGAGAAAAATAGGAAAAACCAATAGTTTGAAAGCTAAATTATGAGTATGAATTTACCCCAAATTCGCCGACGATCGTCGAGCTTGGTATCGTTGGAAAGGGAATTTCGAGAGCATCAACCTCGTTATTAAATAAATTTGATATCTTAATTAGGTGAGGAGAAAAATAGGAAAAACCAATAGTTTGAAAGCTAAATTATGAGTATGAATTTACCCCAAATTCGCCGACGATCGTCGAGCTTGGTATCGTTGGAAAGGGAATTTCGAGAGCATCAACCTCGTTATTAAATAAATTTGATATCTTAATTAGGTGAGGAGAAAAATAGGAAAAACCAATAGTTTCAAAGCGAAATTATGAGTATGAATTTACCCCAAATTCGCCGACGATCGTCGAGCTTGGTATCGTTTAAAAGGGAATTTCGAGAGCATCAACCCCGTTATTAAATGAAGTTGATATCTTAATTAGGCGAGGAGAAAAATAAGAAAAACCAATAGTTTGAAAGCGAAAATATGAGTATAAATTTTCCCCAAATTCGTCCTAGAGCGTCGTGCTTGGTACCGTTGTAAAGAGAATTCGCAGAGCATCAACCCCGTCTTTAAATGAAGTTGATATCGTAATTAGGTGAGGAGAAAAATAGGAAAAACCAATAGTTTGAAAGCGAAAATATGAGTATTAATTTTCCCCACATTCGCTCTATATCGACGAGCTTGGTATCGTTGGAAAGGGAATTTCAAGGGCGTCAACCCCGTTATTAAATAAAGTTGATATCTTAATTAGGTGAGGAGAAAAATAGGAAAAACCAATAGTTTGAAAGCTAAATTATGAGTATGAATTTACCCCAAATTCGCCGACGATCGTCGAGCTTGGTATCGTTTAAAAGGGAATTTCGAGAGCATCAACCCCGTTATTAAATTAAGTTGATATCTTAATTAGGTGAGGAGACAAATAGGAAAAACCAATAGTCGAAAGCTAAATTATGAGTATGAATTTTCCCCAAATTCGCCGAAGAGCGTCGAGCTTGGTATCGTTGGAAAGGGAATTTCGAGAGCATCAACCGCGTCTTTAAATGAAGTTGATATCTTAATTAGGTGAGGAGATAAATAGGAAATACCAATAGTTTGAAAGAGAAAATATGAGTATAAAGTTTCCCCAAATTCGCCCTAGAGACTCTTGCTTGGTATCGATGGAAAGGGAATTTCGAGAGCATCAACCCCGTCTTAAATGAAGTTGATATCTTAATTAGGCGAGGAGAAAAATAAGAAAAACCAATAGTTTCAAAGCGAAAATATGAGTATTAATTTTCCCCAAACTCGCCCTAGAGCGTCGTGCTTGGTATCGATGGAAAGGGAATTCGGAGTGGATTAACGCCGTCTTCAAATGAAGTTGATATCTTAATTAGGTGAGGAGAAAAATAGGAAAAACCAAGAGTTTGAAAGGGAAAATATGCGTATAAATTTTCCCCAAATTCGCCCTAGAGCGACTAGCTTGGTATCGTTGGAAAGGGAATTTCGAGGGCATCAACCCCGTTATTAAATGAAGTTGATATCTTAATTAGGTGAGGAGAAAAATAAGAAAAACCAATAGTTTGAAAGCTAAATTATAAGCATGAATTTTCCCCAAAATCGCCGAAGAGCGTCGAGCGTGGTATCGTTGGAAAGGGAATTTCGAGAGCATCAACCGCGTCTTCAAATGAAGTTGATATCTTAATTAGGAGGGGAGAAAAATAGGAAAAACCGAGAGTTTGAAAGCGAAAATATGAGTATAAATTTTCCCCAAACTCGCCCTAGAGCGTCGTGCTTGGTATCGTTGGAAAAGGAATTTGGAGAGGATCAACCCGGTTTTTAAATGAAGTTGATATCTTAATTAGGTGAGGAGAAAAATAGAAAAAACCAATAGTTTGAATGCGAAAATATGAGTATAAATTTTGGACAAACTCGCCCTAGAGCGTCGTTCTTGGTATCGTTGGAAAGGGAATTTTGAGAGCATCAACCCCGTTATTAAATGACGTTGATATCTTAATTAGGTGAGGAGAAAAATAGGAAAAATCAATAGTTTGAAAACTAAATTATGAGTATGAATTTTCTCCAAATTCGCCGAAGAGCGTCGAGCTTGGTATCGTTGGAAAGGGAATTTCGAGAGCATCAACCCCGTTATTAAATGAAGTTGATATCTTAATTAGGCGAGGAGAAAAATAAGAAAAACCAATAGTTTGAAAGCGAAAATATGAGTATAAATTTTTCCCCAAATTCGTCCTAGAGCGTCGTGCTTAGTATCGTTGGAAAGGGAATTTCGAGAGCATCAACGCCGTCTTTAAATGAAGTTGATATCTTAATAGGTGAGGACATAAATAGGAAAAACCAATAGTTTGAAAGCGGAAATATGAGTATAAATTTTCCTCAAACTCGCCCTAGAGCGTCGTGCTTGGCATCGTTGAAATGGGAATTTGGAGAGGATCAACCCCGTTTTTAAATGTTGATATCTTAATTAGGTGAGAAAAATAGGAAAAACCAAGAGTTTGAAAGCGAAAATATGAGTATAAAATTTCCCCCAAACTCGCCCTAGAGCGTCGTGCTTGGTATCGTTGGAAAGGGAATTTGGAGAGCATCAACCGCGTCTTTACGTGAAGTTGATATCTTAATTAGGTGAGGAGAAAAATAGGAAAAACCAAGATTTTGAAAAGGAAAATATGAGTATTAATTTTCCCCAAATTCCTCCTAGAGCGTTGTGCTTAGAATCGTTGGAAAGGGAATTTCGAGAGCATCAACCGCGTCTTTAAATGAAGTTGATATCTTAATTAGGTGAGGAGAGAAATAGGAAAAACCAAGAGTTTGAAAGCGAAAATATGAGTATAAATTTTCCCCAAATTCGCCCTAGAGAGTCTTGCTTGGTATCGATGGAAAGGGAATATCGAGAGCATCAACCCCGTCTTAAATGAAGTTGATATCTTAATTAGGCGAGGAGAAAAATAAGAAAAACCAATAGTTTGGAAGCGAAAATATGAGTATAAATTTTCCCCAAACTCGCCCTAGACCGTCGTGCTTGGAATCGTTGAAAAGGGAATTTGGAGTGTATTAACCCCGTCTTCAAATGAAGTTGATATCTTAATTAGGTGAGGAGAAAAATAGGAAAAACCAAGATTTTGAAAGCGAAAATATGAGTATAAATTTTCTCCAAATTCGTCCTAGAGCGTCGTGCTTGGTACCGTTGGAAATAGAATTCGGAGAGCATCAACCGCGTCTTTAAATGAAGTTGATATCTTAATTAGGTGAGGAGAAAAATAGGAAAAACCAAGAGTTTGAAAGCGGAAATATGAGTATAAATTTTCCCCAAATTTTCCCTCGAGAGTCTTGATTGGTATCGATGGAAAGGGAATTTCGAGAGCATCAACCCCGTCTTAAATGAAGTTGATATCTTAATTAGGCGAGGAGAAAAATAAGAAAAACCAATAGTTTGAAAGCGAAAATATGAGTATTAATTTTCCCCAAACTCGCCCTAGAGCGTCGTGCTTGGTATCGTTGAAAAGGGAATTTGGAGTGGATTAACGCCGTCTTCAAATGAAGTTGATATCTTAATTAGGTGAGGAGAAAAATAGGAAAAACCAAGAGTTTGAAAGGGAAAATATGCGTATAAATTTCCCCCAAACTCGCCCTAGAGCGTCGTGCTTGGTATCGTTGGAAAGGGAATTTGGAGAGCATCAACCGCGTCTTTACGTGAAGTTGATATCTTAATTAGGTGAGGAGAAAAATAGGAAAAACCAAGATTTTGAAAAGGAAAATATGAGTATTAATTTTCCCCAAATTCCTCCTAGAGCGTTGTGCTTAGAATCGTTGGAAAGGGAATGTGGAGAGCACCAACACCGTCTTTAAATGAAGTTGATATCTTAATTAGATGAGGAGAACAATAGGAAAAACCAATAGTTTGAAAGTGAAAATATGAGTATAAATTTTCCCCAAATTCGCCCCAGAGAGTCTTGCTTGGTATCGTTGAAAAGGGAATTTCGAGAGCATCAACCTCGTCTTAAATGAAGTTGATATCTTAATTAGGCGAGGAGAAAAATAAGAAAAACCAATAGTTTAAAAGCGAAAATATGAGTATTAATTTTCCCCAAACTCGCCCTAGATCGTCGTGCTTGGTATCGTTGGAAAGGGAATTTGGAGTGCATCAACCCCGTCTTTACATGAAGTTGATATATTAATTAGGTGAGGAGAAAAATATGAAAAACCAAAGGTTTGAAAGCGAAAATATGAGTATAAATTTTCCCCAGTTTCGCCCTAGAGCGACGTGCTTGGTATCTTTGGAAAGGAAATTTGGAGAGCATCAACCACGTTTTTAAATGAAGTTGATATCTTAATTAGGTGGGCGGGGGTGGCTCAGTCGGTAGTGCGCCAGGCTCGTAATCTGTAGTTCCCAGGTTCGAGTCCCAACTGGGTCAGCGTTGAGATTTATCTCCGCAAAATTCCCCGCCCTGTCCACGGTCAGTAGGGGACACCGATGTGCTTGGAAAGGCCGCCGTCCGTCGGATGGGACGTTAAGCCGTGGCCCCGTGTGCGGGAGAGCCATACCCTGTGCACGTTAAAGAACACGCTGGATGGCCTTGACGGGGGGGGCTACCATCTGTCTCCCAACAGTTGTTCCAGTGGGTCCCCTTCCCCAACCTTCTCTGAGCCCTCGGGGTCCATGTGACCTGGCCATTTAGCCCATGGTGTGCAAAAAAGTGCCGCTCAGAGGTAAAACAACCCAACCCTTAATTAGGTGAGGAGAAAATTAGGAAAAACCAATAGTTTGTAAAGGAAAATATGAGTATAAATTTTTCCCAAATTTGCCCTAGAGAGTCTTGCTTGGTATCGTTGGAAAGGGAAATTCGAGAGCATCAAACCCGTCTTTAAATGAAGTTGATATCTGAATTAGGTGAGGAGAAAAATAGGAAAAACCCCAACTGTAGTAAGGCCCCTTTTTTTAGGTCCCCGTCACGTCGTCGTAAGGCCAATTTTGTGAGGTACCTGTTGCATTGACATCACAGGGACCTCACAAAATTAACCTTACCACGACGTCACAGAGACCTAACAAAAGTGGCCTTACAACGACGTCATGGAGACCTCATAAAATTTTTTGTGAGGTCCCCGTGACGTCGTCGTAAGACCTCTTTTGTGAGGTCCCCATGACGTCGTCATAACAACACTTTTGTGAGGTCCCCGTGACGTCGTAAAGCCTCTTTTGTGAGGTCCCTGTGACGTCGTCGTAAGGCCTCTTTTGTGAGGTCCCCGTGACGTCATAAGGCCTCTTTTGTGAGGTCCCCGTGACGTAAGCCCTCTTTTGTGAGGTCCCAGTGACGTAAGGCCAATTTTCTAAGGTCTGCGTTGCATTGACATCACGGGGATTTCACAAAAGAGGCCTTACGACGACATCATGGAGACCTCACAAAAGTGGCCTTACTATGACGTTACGGGACCTCAAAAAAATTTGTGAGGTCCCCGTGACGTCGTCGTAAGGCCTCTATTGTGAGGTCCCCGTGACGTCGTCGTAAGACCACTTTTGTGAGGTCCCCGTGACGTCGTCGTAAGGTTAATTTTGTAGGTATTTTCCCCCAAATTCGCCCTAGAGCGTCGTGCTTCGTATCGTTGGAAAGGGAATTTCGAGAGCATCAACCCCGTGTTTAAGTGAAGTTGATAACTTAATTTGGTGAGGAGAAAAATTGGAGAAACCTATAGTTTGAAAGCGAAAATATGAGTATAAATTTTCCCCAAATTCGACCTAGAGAGTCTTCCTTGGTATCGATGGAAAGGGAATTTCGAGAGCATCAACCCCGTCTTAAATGAAGTTGATATCTTAATTAGGCGAGGAGAAAAATAAGAAAAACCAATAGTTTGAAAGCGAAAATATGAGTATAAATTTTCCCCAAACTCGCCCTAGAGCGTCGTGCTTGGAATCGTTGGAAAGGGAATTTGGAGTGAATTAACCCCGTCTTCAAAGAAAGTTGATATCTTAATTAGGTGAGGAGAAAAATAGGAAAAACCAAGAGTTTGAAAGGGAAAATATGCGTATAAATTTCCCCCAAACTCGCCCTAGAGCGTCGTGCTTGGTATCGTTGGAAAGGGAATTTGGAGAGCATCAACCGCGTCTTTACGTGAAGTTGATATCTTAATTAGGTGAGGAGAAAAATATGAAAAACCAAGATTTTGAAAAGGAAAATATGAGTATTAATTTTCCCCAAATTCCTCCTAGAGCGTTGTGCTTAGAATCGTTGGAAAGGGAATGTGGAGAGCATCAACCCCGTTATTAAATGAAGTTGATATCTTAATTAGGTGAGGAGAAAAATAGAAAAAACCAATAGTTTGAAAGCTAAATTATGAGTATGAATTTACCCCAAAATCGCCGACGAGCGTCGAGCTTGGTATCGTTGGAAAGGGTTTTCGAGAGCATCAACCCCGTTATTAAATGAAGTTGATATCTTAATTAGGTGAGGAGAAAAATAAGAAAAACCAATAGTTTGAAAGCTAAATTATAAGCATGAATTTTCCCCAAAATCGCCGAAGAGCGTCGAGCGTGGTATCGTTGGAAAGGGAATTTCGAGAGCATCAACTGCGTCTTCAAATGAAGTTGATATCTTAATTAGGTGGGGAGAAAAATAGGAAAAACCGAGAGTTTGAAAGCGAAAATATGAGTATAAATTTTCCCCAAACTCGCCCTAGAGCGTCGTGCTTGGTATCGTTGGAAAAGGAATTTGGAGAGGATCAACCCGGTTTTTAAATAAAGTTGATATCTTAATTAGGTGAGGAGAAAAATAGAAAAAACCAATAGTTTGAAAGCGAAAATATGAGTATAAATTTTGGACAAACTCGCCCTAGAGCGTCGTTCTTGGTATCGTTGGAAAGGGAATTTTGAGAGCATCAACCCCGTTATTAAATGAAGTTGATATCTTACTTAGGTGAGGAGAAAAATAGGAAAACCCAATAGTTTGAAAACTAAATTATGAGTATGAATTTTCTCCAAATTCGCCGAAGAGCGTCGAGCTTGGTATCGTTGGAAAGGGCATTTCGAGAGCATCAACCCCGTTATTAAATGAAGTTGATATCTTAATTAGGCGAGGAGAAAAATAAGAAAAACCAATAGTTTGAAAGCGAAAATATGAGTATAAATTTTCCCCAAATTCGTCCTAGAGCGTCGTGCTTAGTATCGTTGGAAAGGGAATTTAGAGAGCAGCAACGCCGTCTTTAAATGAAGTTGATATCTTAATTAGGTGAGGAGATAAATAGGAAAAACCAATAGTTTGAAAGCTAAAATATGAGTATAAATTTTCCTCAAACTCGCCCTAGAGCGTCGTGCTTGGCATCGTTGAAATGGGAATTTGGAGAGGATCAACCCCGTTTTTAAATGTTGATATCTTAATTAGGTGAGAAAAATAGGAAAAACCAAGAGTTTGAAAGCGAAAATATGAGTATAAAATTTCCCCCAAACTCGCCCTAGAGCGTCGTGCTTGGTATCGTTGGAAAGGGAATTTGGAGAGCATCAACCGCGTCTTTACGTGAAGTTGATATCTTAATTAGGTGAGGAGAAACATAGGAAAAACCAAGATTTTGAAAAGGAAAATATGAGTATTAATTTTCCCCAAATTCCTCCTAGAGCGTTTTGCTTAGTATCGTTGGAAAGGGAATTTCGAGAGCATCAACCGCGTCTTTAAATGAGTTGATATCTTAATTAGGTGAGGAGAGAAATAGGAAAAACCAAGAGTTTGAAAGCGAAAATATGAGTATAAATTTTCCCCAAATTCGCCCTAGAGAGTCTTGCTTGGTATCGATGGAAAGGGAATATCGAGAGCATCAACCCCGTCTTAAATGAAGTTGATATCTTAATTAGGCGAGGAGAAAAATAAGAAAAACCAATAGTTTGAAAGCGAAAATATGAGTATAAATTTTCCCCAAACTCGCCCTAGAACGTCGTGATTGGAATCGTTGAAAAGGGAATTTGGAGTGGATTAACCCCGTCTTCAAAGGAAGTTGATATCCTAATTAGGTGAGGAGAAAAATAGGAAAAACCAAGAGTTTGAAAGCGAAAATATGAGTATAAATTTTCCCCAAATTCGTCCTAGAGCGTCGTGCTTGGTACCGTTGGAAAGAGAATTCGGAGAGCATCAACCCCGTATTTAAATGAAGTTGATATCGTAATTAGGTGAGGAGAATAATAGGAGAAACCAAGAGTTTGAAAGGGAAAATATCAGTATGAATTTTCCCCAAATTCGCCCTAGAGCGACGAGCTTGGTATCGTTGCAAAGGGAATTTTGAGAGCATCAACCCCGTTATTAAATGAAGTTGATATCTTAATTAGGTGAGGAGAGAAATAGGAAAAACCAAGAGTTTGAAAGCGAAAATATGAGTATAAATTTTCCCCAAATTCGCCCTAGAGAGTCTTGCTTGGTATCGATGGAAAGGGAATATCGAGAGCATCAACCCCGTCTTAAATGAAGTTGATATTTTAATTAGGCGAGGAGAAAAATAAGAAAAACCAATAGTTTGAAAGCGAAAATATGAGTATAAATTTTCCCCAAACTCGCCCTAGAACGTCGTGATTGGAATCGTTGAAAAGGGAATTTGGAGTGGATTAACCCCGTCTTCAAATGAAGTTGATATCATAATTAGGTGGGGAGAAAAATAGGAAAAACCAAGAGTTTGAAAGCGAAAATATGAGTATAAAGTTTCCCCAAACTCGCCCTAGAGTGTCGTGCTTGGTATCGTTGGAAAAGGAATTTGGAGAGGATCAACCCCGTCTTTAAATGAAGTTGATATCTTAATTAGGTGAGGAGAAAAATAGGAAAAACCAATAGTTTGAAAGCTAAATTATGAGTATGAATTTTCCCCCAAATTCGCCGAAGAGCATCGAGCTTGGTATCGTTGGAAAGGGAATTTCGAGAGCATCAACCACGTCTTTAAATGAAGTTGATATCTCAATTAGGTGAGGAGAAAAATAGGAAAATCCTAGAGTTTGAAAGCGAAAATATGAGTATAAATTTTCCCCAAACTCGCCCTAGAGCGTCGTGTTTGGTATCGTTGGAAAGGGAATATTGAGTGCATCAACCCCGTCTTTACATTAAGTTGATATCTTAATTAGGTGAGGAGAAAAATAGAAAAAACCAATAGTTTGAAAGCGAAAACATTAGTATAAATTTTGGACATACTCGCCCTAGAGCGTCGTTCTTGGTATCATTGGAAAGGGAATTTCGAGAGCATCAACCCCGTTATTAAAAGAAGTTGATATCTTAATTAGGTGAGGAGAAAAATAGGAAAAACTAATAATTTGAAAGCTATTTTATGAGTATGAATTTTCCCCAAATTCGCCGACGAGCGTCGAGCTTGTTATCGTTGGAAAGGGAATTTCGAGAGCACCAACACCGTCTTTAAATGAAGTTGATATCTTAATTAGGTGAGGAGAAAAATAGGACAAACCAATAGTTTGAAAGCGAAAATATGAGTATAAAGTTTCCCCAAATTCGCCCCAGAGAGTCTTGCTTGGTATCGTTGAAAAGGTAATTTCGAGAGCATCAACCGCGTCTTTAAATGAAGTTGATATCTTAATTAGGTGAGGAGATAAATAGGAAAAACCAATAGTTTGAAAGCGAAAATATGAGTATAAATTTTCCTCAAACTCGCCCTAGAGCGTCGTGCTTGGCATCGTTGAAATGGGAATTTGGAGAGGATCAACCCCGTTTTTAAATGTTGATATCTTAATCAGGTGAGAAAAATAGGAAAAACCAAGAGTTTGAAAGCGAAAATATGAGTATAAATTTTCCCCAAACTCGCCCTGGAGCGTCGTGCTTAGTATCGTTGGAAAGGGAATTTGGAGTGGATTAACCCCGTCTTCAAAGGAAGTTGATATCTTAATTAGGTGAGGAGAAAAATAGGAAAAACCAAGAGTTTGAAAGCGAAAATATGAGTATAAATTTTCCCCAAATTCGTCCTAGAGCGTCGTGCTTGGTACCGTTGGAAAGAGAATTCGGAGAGCATCAACCCTGTCTTTAAATGAAGTTGATATCGTAATTAGGTGAGGAGAAAAATAGGAGAAACCAATAGTTTGAAAGCGAAAATATCAGTATGAATTTTCCCCAAATTCACCCTAGAGCGACGAGCTTGGTATCGTTGGAAAGGGAATTTCGAGAGCATCAACCCCGTTATTAAATGAAGTTGATATCTTAATTAGGTGAGGAGAACAATAGGAAAAACCAATAGTGTGAAACTGAAAATATGAGTATAAATTTTCCCCAAATTCGCCCCAGAGAGTCTTGCTTGGTATCGTTGAAAAGGGAATTTCGAGAGCATCAACCTCGTCTTAAATGAAGTTGATGTCTTAATTAGGCGAGGAGAAAAATAAGAAAAACCAATAGTTTGAAAGCGAAAATATGAGTATAAATTTTAGACAATCTCGCCCTAGAGCGTCGTGCTTGGTATCGTTGGAAAGGGAATTTGGAGTGCATCAACCCCGTCTTTACATGAAGTTGATATATTAATTAGGTGAGGAGAAAAATAGGAAAAACCAAAGGTTTGAAAGCGAAAATATGAGTATAAATTTTCCCCAGTTTCGTCCTAGAGCGACGTGCTTGGTATCGTTGGAAAGGGAATTTGGAGAGCATCAACCACGTTTTTAAATGAAGTTGATATCTTAATTAGAAGGGCGGGGGTGGCTCAGTCGGTAGTGCGCCAGGCTCGTAATCTGTAGTTCCCAGGCTCGAGTCCCAGCTGGGTCAGCATTGAGATTTATCTCCGCAAAATTCCCCGCCCTGTCCATGGTCAGTAGGGGACACCGATGTGCTTGGAAATGCCGCCGTCCGTCGGGTGGGACGTTAAGCCGTGGCTCCGTGTGGGGGAGAGCCATACCCTGTGCACGTTAAAGAACACGCTGGATGGCCTTGACGGGGGGGCTACCATCTGTCTCCCAACAGTTGTTCCAGTGGGTCCCCTTCCCCAACCTCCTCTGAACCTTCGGGGTCCATGTGACCTGGCCATTTAGCCCATGGTGTGCAAAAAAGTGCCGCTCAGAGGTAAAACAACCCATCCCTTAATTAGGTGAGGAGAAAATTAGGAAAAACCAATAGTTTGTAAAGGAAAATATGAGTATAAATTTTCCCCAAATTTGCCCTAGAGAGTCTTGTTTGGTATCGTTGGAAAGGGAATTTCGAGAGCATCAAACCCGTCTTTAAATGAAGTTGATATCTCAATTAGGTGAGGAGGAAAATAGGAAAAACCCCAACTGTAGTAAGGCCCCTTTTTTTAGGTCCCCGTCACGTCGTCGTAAGGCCAATTTTGTGAGGTACCAGTTGCATTGACAGCACAGGGACCTCACAAAATTAACCTTACCACGACGTCACAGAGACCTCACAAAAGTGGCCTTACAACGACGTCATGGACACCTCATAAAATTTTTTGTGAGGTCCCCGTGACGTCGTCGTAAGACCTCTTTTGTGAGGTCCCCGTGACGTCGTAATAACAACACTTTTGTGAGGTCCCCGTGACGTCGTAAAGCCTCTTTTGTGAGGTCCCTGTGACGTCGTCGTAAGGCCTCTTTTGTGAGGTCCCTCGTGACGTCGTAAGGCCTCTTTTGTGAGGTCCCCGTGACGTAAGCCCTCTTTTGTGAGGTCCCAGTGACGTAAGGTCAATTTTCTAAGGTCTGCGTTGCATTGACATCACGGGGATTTCACAAAAGAGGCCTTACGACGACATCATGGAGACCTCACAAAAGTGGCCTTACTATGACGTTACGGGACCTCAAAAAAAATTTTGTGAGGTCCCCGTGACGTCGTCGTAAGGCCTCTATTGTGAGGTCCCCGTGACGTCGTCGTAAGGTTAATTTTGTAGGTATTTTCCCCCAAATTCGCCCTAGAGCTTCGTGCTTGGTATCGTTGGAAAGGGAATTTCCAGAGTATCATCCCCGTGTTTAAGTGAAGTTGATAACTTAATTAGGTGAGGAGAAAAATAGGAAAAACCAATAGTTTGAAAGCGAAAATATGAGTATAAATTTTCCCCAAACTCGCCCTAGAGCGTCGTGCTTGGAATCGTTGGAAAGGGAATTTGGAGTGGATTAACCCCGTCTTCAAAGGAAGTTGATATCTTAATTAGGTGACGAGAAAAATAGGAAAAACCAAGAGTTTGCAAAGGAAAATATGCGTATAAATTTTCCCTAAATTCGTCCTATAGCGTCGTGCTTGGTACCGTTGGAAAGAGAATTCGAAGAGCATCAACCCCGTTTTTAAATTAAGTTGATATCGTAATTAGGTGAGGAGAAAAATAGGACAAACCAATAGTTTGAAAGCGAAAATATGAGTATGAATTTTACCGAAATTCGCCCTAGAGCGACGAGCTTGGTATCGTTGGAAAGGGAATTTCGAGAGCATCAAAACCGTTATTAAATGAAGTTGATATCTTAATTAGGTGAGGAGAAAAATGGGAAAAACCAATAGTTTGAAAGCTAAATTATGAGTATGAATTTTCCCCAAATTCGCCGAAGAGCGTCCTGCTTAGTGTCGTTGGAAAGGGAATTTCGGGAGCATCAACCGCGTCTTTAAATGAAGTTGATATCTTAATTAGGTGAGGAGCAATATAGGAAAAATCAAGATTTTGAAAAAGAAAATATCAGTATTAATATTCCCCAAATTCGTCCTAGAGCGTCGTGCTTAGTATCGTTGGAAAGGGAATGTGGAGAGCACCAACACCGTCTTTAAATGAAGTTGATATCTTAATTAGGTGAGGAGAACAATAGGAAAAACCAATAGTTTGAAAGTGAAAATATGAGTATAAATCTTCCCCAAATTCGCCCCAGAGAGTCTTGCTTGGTATCGTTGAAAAGGGAATTTCGAGAGCATCAACCTCGTCTTAAATGAAGTTGATATCTTAATTAGGCGAGGAGAAAAATAAGAAAATCCAATAGTTTGAAAGCGAAAATATGAGTATTAATTTTCCCCAAACTCGCCCTAGAGCGTCGTGCTTGGTATCGTTGGAAAGGGAATTTGGAGTGCATCAACCCCGTCTTTACATGAAGTTGATATATTAATTAGGTGAGGAGAAAAATAGGAAAAACCAAAGGTTTGAAAGCGAAAATATGAGTATAAATTTTCCCCAGTTTCGCCCTAGAGCGACGTGCTTGGTATCGTTGGAAAGGGAATTTGGAGAGCATCAACCACGTTTTTAAATGAAGTTGATATCTTAATTAGGTGGGCGGGGGTGGCTCAGTCGGTAGTGCGCCAGGCTTGTAATCTGTAGTTCCCATGTTCGAGTCCCAGCTGGGTCAGCGTTGAGATTTATCTCCGCAAAATTCCCCGCCCTGTCCACGGTCAGTAGGGGACACCGATGTGCTTGGAAAGGCCGCCGTCCATCGGATGGGACGTTAAGCCGTGGCCCCGTGTGCGGGAGAGCCATACCCTGTGCACGTTAAAGAACACGCTGGATGGCCTTGACGGGGGGGGGGGGGCTACCATCTGTCTCCCAATAGTTGTTCCAGTGGGTCCCCTTCCCCAACTTTCTCTGAGCCCTCGGGGTCCATGTGACCTGGCCATTTAGCCCATGGTGTGCAAAAAAGTGCCGCTCAGAGGTAAAACAACCCAACCCTTAATTAGGTGAGGAGAAAATTAGGAAAAACCAATAGTTTGTAAAGGAAAATATGAGTATAAATTTCCCCAAATTTCCCCTAGAGAGTCTTGCTTGGTATCGTTGGAAAGGGAATTTCGAAAGCATCAAACCCGTCTTTAAATGAAGTTGATATCTGAATTAGGTGAGGAGAAAAATAGGAAAAACCCCAACTGTAGTAAGGCCCCTTTTTTTAGGTCCCCGTCACGTCGTCGTAAGGCCAATTTTGTGAGGTACCTGTTGCATTGACAGCACAGGGACCTCACAAAATTAACCTTACCACGACGTCACAGAGACCTCACAAAAGTGGCCTTACAACGACGTCATGGAGACCTCAAAAAAATTTTTTGTGAGGTCCTCGTGACGTCGTCGTAAGACCTCTTTTGTGAGGTCCCCGTGACGTCGTCACAACAACACTTTTGTGAGCTCCCCGTGACGTCGTAAAGCCTCTTTTCTGAGGTCCCTGTGACGTCGTCGTAAGGCCTCTTTTGTGAGGTCCCCCGTGACGTCGTAAGGCCTCTTTTGTGAGGTCCCCGTGACGTAAGCCCTCTTTTGTGAGGTCCCAGTGACGTAACGTCAATTTTCTAAGGTCTGCGTTGCATTGACATCACGGGGATTTCACAAAAGAGGCCTTACGACGACATCATGGAGACCTCATAAAAGTGGCCTTACTATGACGTTACGGGACCTCAAAAAAATTTTGTGAGGTCCCCGTGACGTCGTCGTAAGGCCTCTATTGTGAGGTCCCCGTGACGTCGTCGTAAGGTTAATTTTGTAGGTATTTTCCCCCAAATTCGCCCTAGAGTGTCGTGCTTGGTATCGTTGGAAAGGGAATTTCCAGAGTATCATCCCCGTGTTTAAGTGAAGTTGATAACTTAATTAGGTGAGGAGAAAAATAGGAAAAACCAATAGTTTGAAAGCGAAAATATGAGTATAAATTTTCCCCAAACTCGCCCTAGAGCGTCGTGCTTGGAATCGTTGGAAAGGGAATTTGGAGTGGATTAACCCCGTCTTCAAAGGAAGTTGATATCTTAATTAGGTGAGGAGAAAAATAGGAAAAACCAAGAGTTTGAAAGCGAAAATATGAGTATAAATTTTCCCCAAATTCGTCCTAGAGCGTCGTGCTTGGTACCGTTGGAAAGAGAATTCGGAGAGCATCAACCCCGTCTTTAAATGAAGTTGATATCGTAATTAGGTGAGGAGAAACATAGGAGAAACCAATAGTTTGAAAGCGAAAATATCAGTATGAATTTTCCCCCAAATTCGCCCTAGAACAACGAGCTTGGTATCGTTGGAAAGGGAATTTCGAGAGCATCAACCCCGTTATTAAATGAAGTTGATATCTTAATTAGCTGAGGAGAAAAATAGGAAAAACCAATAGTTTGAAAGCTAAATTATGAGTATGAATTTACCCCAAATTCGCCGACGAGCGTCGAGCTTGGTATCGTTGGAAAGGGTTTTCGAGAGCATCAACCCCGTTATTAAATGAAGTTGATATCTTAATTAGGTGAGGAGAAATATAGGAAAAACCAATAGTTTGAAAGCTAAATTATGAGTATGAATTTTCCCCAAAATCGCCGAAGAACGTCGAGCGTGGTATCGTTGGAAAGGGAATTTCGAGAGCATCAACCGCGTCTTCAAATGAAGTTGATATCTTAGGTGGGGAGAAAAATAGGAAAAACCAATAGTTTGAAAGCGAAAATATGAGTATAAATTTTCCCGAAACTCGCCCTAGAGCATCGTGTTTGGTATCGTTGGAAAGGGAATTTGGAGTGCATCAACCCCGTCTTTACATGAAGTTGATTTCTTAATTAGGTGAGGAGAAAAATAGGAAAAACCAATAGTTTGAAAGCGAAAATATGAGTATAAAGTTTCCCCGAACTCGATCTAGAGCGACGTGCTTGGTATCGTTGGAAAGGGAATTTGGAGTGCATCAACTCCGTCTTTACATGAAGTTGATTTCTTAATTAGGTGAGGAGAAAAATAGGAAAAACCAATAGTTTGAAAGCTAATTTATGAGTATGAATTTTCCCCAAATTCGCCCTAGAGCGTCGTGCTTGGTATCGTTGGAAAGGGAATATGGAGTGCATCAACTCCGTCTTAAATGAAGTTGATATTTTAATTAGGCGAGGAGAAAAATAGGAAAAACCAATAGTTTGAAAGCGAAAATATGAGTATAAATTTTCCCGAAACTCGCCCTAGAGCGTCGTGTTTGGTATCGTTGGAAAGGGAATTTGGAGTGCATCAACCCCGTCTTTACATGAAGTTGATTTCTTAATTAGGTGAGGAGAAAAATAGGAAAAACCAATAGTTTGAAAGCGAAAATATGAGTATAACGTTTCCCCGAACTCGATCTAGAGCGTCGTGCTTGGTATCGTTGGAAAGGGAATTTGGAGTGCATCAACTCCGTCTTTACATGAAGTTGATTTCTTAATTAGGTGAGGAGAAAAATAGGAAAAACTAATAGTCTAAAAGCGAAAATATGAGTATAAAGTTTCCCCAAACTCGATCTAGAGCGTCGTGCTTGGTATCGTTGGAAAGGGACTTTGGAGAGGATTAACCCCGTCTTAAATGAAGTTTATATCTTAATTAGGCGAGGAGAAAAATAGGAAAAACCAATAGTTTGAAAGCGAAAATATGAGTATAAATTTTCCCCAAACACGCACTAGAGCGTCGTGCTTGTTATCGTTGGAAAGGGAATTTGTAGAGGATCAACCCCGTCTTTAAATGAAGTTGATTTCTTAATTAGGTGAGGAGAAAAATAGGAAAATCCTAGAGTTTGAAAGCGAAAATATGAGTATAAATTTTCCCCAAACACGCACTAGAGCGTCGTGCTTGGTATCGTTGGAAAGGGAATTTGAAGAGGATCAACCATGTCTTTAAATGAAGTTGATATCTCAATTAGGTGAGGAGAAAAATAGGAAAATCCTAGAGATTGAAAGCGAAAATATGAGTATAAATTTTCCCCAAACTCGCCCTAGAGCGTCGTGCTTGGTATCGTTGGAAAAGGAATTTGGAGTGCATCAACCCCGTCTTTACATGAAGTTGATATCTTAATTTGGTGAGGAGAAAAATAGGAAAAACCAATAGTTTGAAAGCGAAAATATGAGTATAAAGTTTCCCCAATCACGCACTAGAGCGTCGTGCTTGTTATCGTTGGAAAGGGAATTTGTAGAGGATCAACCCCGTCTTTAAATGAAGTTGATTTCTTAATTAGGTGAGGAGAAAAATAGGAAAATCCTAGAGTTTGAAAGCGAAAATATGAGTATAAATTTTCCCCAAACACGCACTAGAGCGTCGTGCTTGGTATCGTTGGAAAGGGAATTTGAAGAGGATCAACCATGTCTTTAAATGAAGTTGATATCTCAATTAGGTGAGGAGAAAAATAGGAAAATCCTAGAGATTGAAAGCGAAAATATGAGTATAAATTTTCCCCAAACTCGCCCTAGAGCGTCGTGCTTGGTATCGTTGGAAAAGGAATTTGGAGTGCATCAACCCCGTCTTTACATGAAGTTGATATCTTAATTAGGTGAGGAGAAAAATAGGAAAAACCAATAGTTTGAAAGCGAAAATATGAGTATAAAGTTTCCCCAAACTCGCCCTAGAGCGTCGTGTTAGGTATCGTTGGAAAGGGAATTTGGAGTCCATCAATCCCGTCTTTACATGAAGTTGATATCTTAATTAGGTGAGGAGAAAAAGAGGAAAAACCATTAGTTTGAAAGCGAAAATATGAGTATAAATTTTCCCCAAACTCGCCCTAGAGCGTCGTGTTTGGTATCGTTGGAAAGGGGATTTGGAGTGCATCAACCCCGTCTTTACATCAAGTTGATTTCTTTATTAGGTGAGGAGAAAAATAGGAAAAACCTAGAGTTTGAAAGCGAAATTATGAATATAAATTTTCCCCAAACTCGCCCTAGAGCGACGAGCATGATATTGTTGGAAAGGGAATGTGGAGAGCATCAACACCGTATTTGAATGAAGTTTATATCTTAATTAGGTGAGGAGAAAAATAGGAAAAACCAATAGTTTGAAAGCTAATTTATGAGTATGAATTTTCCCCAAATTCGCCCTAGAGCGTCGTGCTTGGTATCGTTGGAAAGGGAATTTGGAGTGCATCAACTCCGTCTTAAATGAAGTTGATATTTTAATTAGGCGAGGAAAAAAATAAGAAAAACCAATAGTTTGAAAGCGAAAATATGAGTATAAATTTTCCCGAAACTCGCCCTAGAGCGTCGTGTTTGGTATCGTTGGAAAGGGAATTTGGAGTGCATCAACCCCGTCTTTACATGAAGTTGATTTCTTAATTAGGTGAGTAGAAAAATAGGAAAAACCAATAGTTTGAAAGCGAAAATATGAGTATAAAGTTTCCCCGAACTCGATCTAGAGCGTCGTGCTTGGTATCGTTGGAAAGGGAATTTGGAGTGCATCAACTCCGTCTTTACATGAAGTTGATTTCTTAATTAGGTGAGGAGAAAAATAGGAAAAACTAATAGTCTAAAAGCGAAAATATGAGTATAAAGTTTCCCCAAACTCGATCTAGAGCGTCGTGCTTGGTATCGTTGGAAAGGGACTTTGGAGAGGATGAACCCCGTGTTAAATGAAGTTTATATCTTAATTAGGCGAGGAGAAAAATAGGAAAAACCAATAGTTTGAAAGCGAAAATATAAGTATAAATTTTCCCCAAACTCGCCCTAGAGCGTCGTGTTTGGTATCGTTGGAAAGGGAATTTGGAGTGCATCAACCCCGTCTTTACATGAAGTTGATTTCTTAATAAGGTGAGGAGAAAAATAGGAAAAACATATAGTTTGAAAGCTAATTTATGAGTATGAATTTTCCCCAAATTCGCCCTAGAGCGTCGTGCTTGGTATCGTTGGAAAGGGAATTTGGAGTGCATCAACTCCGTTTTCATGAAGTTGATATTTTAATTAGGCGAGGAGAAAAATACGAAAAACCAATAGTTTGAAAGCGAAAATATGAGTATAAATTTTCCCCAAACACGCACTAGTGCGTCGTGCTTGGTATCGTTGGAAAGGGAATTTGTAGAGGATCAACCACGTTTTTAAATGAAGTTGATATCTCAATTAGGTGAGGAGAAAAATAGGAAAATCCTAGAGTTTGAAAGCGAAAATATGAGTATAAATTTTCCCCAAACTCGCCCTAGACCGTCGTGCTTGGTATCGTTGGAAAGAGAATTTGGAGTGCATCAACCCCGTTTTTACATGAAGTTGATTTCTTAATTGGGTGAGGAGAAAAATAGGAAAAACAAATAGTTTGAAAGCGAAAATATGAGTATGAATTTTCCCCAAATTCGCCCTAGAGCGACGAGCTTGGTATCGTTGGAAAGGGAATTTCGAGAGAATCAACCCATTTATTAAATGAAGTTGATATCTTAATTAGGTGAGGAGAAAAATGGGAAAAACCAATAGTTTGAAAGCTAAATTATGAGTATGAATTTTCCCCAAATTCGCCGAAGAGCGTCGTGCTTAGTATCCTTAAAAAGGGAATTTTGGGAGCATCAACCGCGTCTTTAAATGAAGTTGATATCTTAATTAGGTGAGGAGCAAAATAGGAAAAACCAAGATTTTGAAAAAGAAAATATCAGTATTAATATTCCCCAAATTCGTCCTAGAGCGTCGTGCTTAGTATCGTTGGAAAGGGAATGTGGAGAGCACCAACACCGTCTTTAAATGAAGTTGATATCGTAATTAGGTGAGGAGAACAATAGGAAAAACCAATAGTTTGAAAGTGAAAATATGAGTATAAATTTTCCCCAAATTCGCCCCAGAGAGTCTTGCTTGGTATCGTTGAAAAGGGAATTTCGAGAGCATCAACCGCTTCTTTAAATGAAGTTGATATCTTAATTAGGTGAGGAGAAAAATAGGAAAAACCAAGAGTTTGAAAGCGAAAATATGAGTATAAATTTTCCCCGAATTCGCCCTAGAGAGTCTTGATTGGTATCGATGGAAAGGGAATTTCCAGAGCATCAACCCCGTCTTAAATGAAGTTGATATCTTAATTAGGCGAGGAGAAAAATAAGAAAAACCAATAGTTTGAAAGCGAAAATATGAGTATTAATTTTTCCCAAACTCGCCCTAGAGCGTCGTGCTTGGTATCGTTGAAAAGGGAATTTGGAGTGGATTAACCCCGTCTTCAAATGAAGTTGATATCTTAATTAGGTGAGGAGAAAAATAGGAAAAACCAAGAGTTTGAAAGGGAAAATATGCGTATAAATTTTCCCCAAATTCGTCCTAGAGCGTCGTGCTTGGTACCGTTGGAAAGAGAATTCGGAGAGCATCAACCCCGTCTTTAAATGAAGTTAATATCGTAATTAGGCGAGGAGAAAAATAAGAAAAACCAATAGTTTGAAAGCGAAAATATGAGTATTAATTTTCCCCAAACTCGCCCTAGAGCGTCGTGCTTGGTATCGTTGAAAAGGGAATTTGGAGTGGATTAACCCCGTCTTCAAATGAAGTTGATATCTTAATTAGGTGAGGAGAAAAATAGGAAAAACCAATAGTTTGAAAGCGAAAATATGAGTATGAATTTTCCCGAAATTCGCCCTAGAGCGACGAGCTTGGTATTGTTGGAAAGGGAATTTCGAGAGCATCAGCCCCGTTATTAAATGAAGTTGATATCTTAATTAGGTGAGGAGAAAAATGGGATAAACCAATAGTTTGAAACCTAAATTATGAGTATGAATTTTCCCCAAATTCGCCGAAGAGCGTCGTGCTTAGCGTCGTTGGAAAGGGAATATCGGGAGCATCAACCGCGTCTTTAAATGAAGTTGATATCTAAATTAGGTGAGGAGAACAATAGGAAAAACCAATAGTTTGAAAGTGAAAATATGAGTATAAATTTTCCCCAAATTCGCCCCACAGAGTCTTGCTTGGTATCGTTGAAAAAGGAATTTCGAGAGCATAAACCGCGTTTTGAAATGAAGTTGATATCGTAATTAGGTGAGGAGAAAAATAGGAAAAACCAAGAGTTTGAAAGCGAAAATATGAGTAAAAATTTTCCCCAAATTCGCCTTAGAGAGTCTTGATTGGTAGCGATGGAAAGGGAATTTCGAGAGCATCAACCTCGTCTTAAATGAAGTTGATATCTTAATTAGGCGAGGAGAAAAATAAGAAAAACCAATAGTTTGAAAGCGAAAATATGAGTATTAATTTTCCCCAAACTCTCCCTAGAGCGTCGTGTTTGGTATCGTTGAAAAGGGAATTTGGAGTGGATTAACCCCGTCTTTAAATGAAGTTGATATCGTAATTAGGTGAGGAGAAAAATAGGAAAAACCAATAGTTTGAAAGAGAAAATATGAGTATGAATTTTCCCCAAATTCGCTCTATATCGACGAGCTTGGTATCGTTGGAAAGGGAATTTCGAGGGCGTCAACCCCGTTATTAAATAAAGTAGATATCTTAACTAGGTGAGGAGAAAAATAGGAAAAACCAATAGTTTGAAAGCTAAAATATGAGTATAAATTTTCCCCAAACTCGCCCTAGAGCGTCGTGCTTGGTATCGTTGAAAAGGGAATTTGGAGTGGATTAACCCCGTCTTCAAATGAAGTTGATATCTTAATTAGGTGAGGAGAAAAATAGGAAAACCCAAGAGTTTGAAAGCGAAAATATGAGTATAAATTTTCCCCAAATTCGTCCTAGAGCGTCGTGCTTGGTACCGTTGGAAATAGAATTCGGAGAGCATCAACCCCGTCTTTAAATGAAGTTGATATCGTAATTAGGTGAGCAGAAAAATAGGAAAATCCAATAGTTTGAAAGCGAAAATATGAGTATGAATTTTCCCCAAATTCGCTCTATATCGACGAGCTTGGTATCGTTGGAAAGGGAATTTCGAGGGCGTCAACTACGTTATTAAATAAAGTTGATATCTTAATTAGGTGAGGAGAAAAATATAAAAAACCAATAGTTTGAAAGCGAAATTATGAGTATAAATTTTCCCCAAACTCGCCCTAGAGCGTCGTGCTTGGTATCGTTGGAAATGGAATTTGGAGAGCATCAACCCCGTCTTTAAATGAAGTTGATATCGTAATTAGGTGAGCAGAAAAATTGGAAAAACCAATAGTTTGAAAGCGAAAATATGAGTATGAATTTTCCCCAAATTCGGTCTATATCGACGAGCTTGGTATCGTTGGAAAGGGAATTTCGAGGGCGTCAACTCCGTTATTAAATAAAGTTGATATCTTAATTAGGTGAGGAGAAAAATAGGAAAAACCAATAGTTTGAAAGCTAAATTATGAGTATGAATTTTCCCCAAAATCGCCGAAGAGCGTCGAGCGTGGTATCGTTGGAAAGGGAATTTCGAGAGCATCAACCGCGTCTTCAAATGAAGTTGATATCTTAATTAGGTGGGGAGAAAAATAGGAAAAACCAAGAGTTTGAAAGCGAAAATATGAGTATAAATTTTCCCCAAACTCGCCCTAGAGCGTCGTGCGTGGTATCGTTGGAAAGGGAATTTCGAGAGCATCAACCGCGTCTTCAAATGAAGTTGATATCTTAATTAGGTGGGGAGAAAAATAGGAAAAACCAAAAGTTTGAAAGCGAAAATATGAGTATAAATTTTCCCCAAACTCGCCCTAGAGCGTCGTGCTTGGTATCGTTGGAACAGGAATTTGGAGAGGATCAACCCCGTCTTTAAATGAAGTTGATATCGTAATTAGGTGAGGTGAAAAATAGGAAAAACCAATAGTTTGAAAGCATTTATGAGTATGAATTTTCCCCAAATAAGCCGCAGAGCGTCGAGTTTGGTATCGTTGGAAAGGGAATTTCGAGAGCATCAACCTCGTCTTTACATGAAGTTGATATCTTAATTAGGTGAGGAGAAAAATAGGAAGAACTAATAATTTGAAAGCGAAAATATGAGTATAAATTTTCCCCAAACTCGCCCTAGAGCGTCGTGCTTAGTAACGTTGAAAAGGGAATCTCGAGCGCATCAACCGCGTTTTTAAATGAAGTTGATATCTTAATTAGGCGAGGAGAAAAATAGGAAAAACCAATAGTTTGAAAGCGAAAATATGAGTATGAATTTTCCCCAAATTCGCCCTAGAGCGTCGTGCTTGGTATCGTTGGAAAGGGAATTTGGAGAGCATCAACCACGTTTTAAAATGAAGTTGATATCTTAATTAGGTGGGCGGGGGTGGCTCAGTCGGTAGTGCGCCAGGCTCGTAATCTGTAGTTGCCAGGTTCGAGTCCCAGCTGGGTCAGCGTTGAGATTTATCTCCGCAAAATTCCCCGCCCTGTCCACGGTCAGTAGGGGACACCGATTGCTTGGAAAGGCCGCCGTCCGTCGGATGGGATGTTAAGCCGTGGCTCCGTGTGCGGGAGAACCATACCCTGTGCACGTTAAAGAACACGCTAGATGGCCTTGACGGGGGGGGGGGGGGGGCCTACCATCTGTCTCCCAATAGTTGTTCCAGTGGGTCCCCTTCCCCAACCTTCTCTGAGCCTTCGGGGTCCATGTGACCTGGCCATTTAGCCCATGGTGTGCAAAAAACTGCCGCTCAGAGGTAAAACAACCCAACCATTAATTAGGTGAGGAGAAAAATAGGAAAAACCAATAGTTTGTAAAGGAAAATATGAGTATAAATTTTCCCCAAATTTGCCCTAGAGAGTCTTGCTTGGTATCGTTGGAAAGGGAATTTCGAGAGCATCAAACCCGTCTTTAAATGAAGTTGATATCTCAATTAGGTGAGGAGGAAAATAGGAAAAACCCCAACTGTAGTAAGGCCCCTTTTTTTAGGTCCCCGTCACGTCGTCGTAAGGCCAATTTTGTGAGGTACCTGTTGCATTGACAGCACAGGGACCTCACAAAATTAACCTTACCACGACGTCACAGAGACCTCACAAAAGTGGACTTACAACGACGTCATGGACACCTCATAAAATTTTTTGTGAGGTCCTCGTGACGTCGTCGTAAGACCTCTTTTGTGAGGTCCCCGTGACGTCGTCATAACAACACTTTTGTGAGGTCCCCGTGACGTCGTAAAGCCTCTTTTGTGAGGTCCCCGTGACGTCGTAAGGCCTCTTTTGTGAGGTCCCCGTGACGTAAGCCCTCTTTTGTGAGGTCCCAGTGACGTAAGACCAATTTTCTAAGGTCCGCGTTGCATTGACATCACGGGGATTTCACAAAAGAGGCCTTACGACGAGATCATGGAGACCTCACAAAAGTGGCCTTACTATGACGTTACGGTACCTCAAAAAAATTTTGTGAGGTCCCCGTGACGTCGTCGTAAGGTTAAATTTGTAGGTATTTTCCCCCAAATTCGCCCTACAGCGTCGTGCTTGGTATCGTTGGAAAGGGAATATCCAGAGCATCAACCCCGTGTTTAAGTGAAGTTGATAACTTAATTAGGTGAGGAGAAAAATAGGAAAAAGCAATAGTTTGAAAGCGAAAATATGAGTATTAATTTTCCCCAAATTTTACCTAGAGAGTCTTGCTTGGTATCGATGGAAAGGGAATTTCGAGAGCATCAACCCCGTCTTAAATGAAGTTGATATGTTAATTCGGCGAGGAGAGAAATAAGAAAAACCAATAGTTTGAAAACGAAATTATGGGTATAAATTTTCCTCAAACTCGTCCTAGAGCGTCGTGCTTGGTACCGTTGGAAAGAGAATTCGGAGAGCATCAACCCCGTCTTTAAATAAAGTTGATATCGTAATTAGGTGAGGAGAAAAATAGGAAAAAACCAAGAGTTTGAAAGCGAAAATATGGGTATAAATTTTCCTCAAACTCGTCATAGAGCGTCGTGCTTGGTACCGTTGGAAAGAGAATTTGGAGTGGATTAACCCAGTCTTCAAATGAAGTTGATATCTTAATTAGGTGAGGAGAAAAATAGGAAAAAACCAAGAGTTTGAAAGCGAAAATATGAGTATAAATTTTTCCCAAATTCGTCCTAGAGCGTCGTGCTTGGTACCGTTGGAAAGAGAATTCGGAGAGCATCAACCCCGTCTTTAAATGAAGTTGATATCGTAATTAGGTGAGGAGAAAAATAGGAAAAACCAATAGTTTGAAAGCTAAATTATGAGTATGAATTTACCCCAAATTCGCCGACGAGCGTCGAGCTTGGTATCGTTGGAAAGGGTTTTCGTGAGCATCAACCCCGTTATGAAATGAAGTTGATATCTTAATTAGGTGAGGAGAAAAATAGGAAAAACCAATAGTTTGAAAGCAAAATTATGAGTGTGAATTTTCCCCAAAATCGCCGAAGAGCATCGAGCGTGGTATCGTTGGAAAGGGAATTTCGAGAGCATCAACATCG
This sequence comes from Ryuthela nishihirai, assembly GCA_038380435.1. Taxonomy (NCBI): domain Eukaryota; kingdom Metazoa; phylum Arthropoda; class Arachnida; order Araneae; family Heptathelidae; genus Ryuthela; species Ryuthela nishihirai. Next base: position 66,467,268 of record JAWZYU010000015.1, on the reverse strand, counting down.
TCTTAAATGAAGTTGATATCTTAATTCGGAGAGGAGAAAAATAAGAAAAACCAATAGTTTCAAAGCGAAAATATGGGTATAAATTTTCCCCAAACTCGCCCTAGAGCGTCGTGCTTGGAATCGTTGGAAAGGGAATTTGGAGTGGATTAACCCCGTTTTCAAAGGAAGTTGATATCTTAATTAGGTGAGGAGAAAAATAGGAAAAAACCAAGAGTTTGAAAGCGAAAATATGAGTATAAATTTTCCCCAAATTCGTCCTAGAGCGTCGTGCTTGGTACCGTTGGAAAGAGAATTCGGAGCGCATCAACCCCGTCTTTAAATGAAGTTGATATCTTAATTAGGTGAGGAGAAAAATAGGAGAAACCAATAGTTTGAAAGCGAAAATATCAGTATGAATTTTCCCCAAATTCGCCCTAGAGCGACGAGCTTGGTATCGTTGGAAAGGGAATTTCGAGAGCATCAACCCCGTTATTAAATGAAGTTGATATTTTAATGAGGTGAGGAGAAAAATAGGAAAAACCAATAGTTTGAAAGCTAAATTATGAGTATGAATTTACCCCAAATTCGCCGACGAGCGTCGAGCTTGGTATCGTTGGAAAGGGTTTTCGAGAGCATCAACCCCGTTATGAAATGAAGTTGATATCTTAATTAGGTGAGGAGAAAAATAGGAAAAACCAATAGTTTGAAAGCAAAATTATGAGTATGAATTTTCCCCAAAATCGCCGAAGAGCGTCGAGCGTGGTATCGTTGGAAAGGGAATTTCGAGAGCATCAACCGCGTTTTTAAATGAAGTTGATAGCTTAAATAGGTCGGGAGAAATATAGGAAAAACCAATAGTTTGAAAATGAAAATATGAGTATAAATTTTCCCCAAACTCGCCCTAGAGCGTCGTGCTTGGTATCGTTGGAAAAGGAATTTGGAGAGGATCAACCCGGTCTTTAAATGAAGTTGATATCTTAATTAGGTGAGGAGAAAAATAGAAAAAACCAATAGTTTGAAAGCTAAAATATGAGTATAAATTTTGGACAAACTCGCCCTAGAGCGTCGTTCTTGGTATCGTTGGAAAGGGAATTTTGAGAGCATCAACAACGTTATTAAATGAAGTTGATATGTTAATTAGGTGAGGAGAAAAATAGGAAAAACCAATAGTTTGAAACCTAAATTATGAGTATGAATTTTCCCGAAATTCGCCGAAGAGCGTCGAGCTTGGTATCGTTGGAAAGGGAATTTCGAGAGCATCAACCCCGTTATTAAATGAAGTTGATATCTTAATTAGGCGAGGAGAAAAATAAGAAAAACCAATAGTTTGAAAGCGAAAATATGAGTATAAATTTTCCCCCAATTTCGTCCTAGAGCGTCGTGCTTAGTATCGTTGGAAAGGGAATTTCAAGAGCATCAACCGCGTCTTTAAATGAAGTCGATATCTTAATTAGGTGAGGAGATAAATAGGAAACACCAAGATTTTGAAAAGGAAAATATGAGTATAAATTTTCCCCAAACTCGGCCTAGAGCGTCGTGCTTGGTATCGTTGGAAAAGGAATTTGGAGAGGAGCAACCCCGTCTTTAAATAAAGTTGATATGTTAATTAGGTGAGGAGAAAAATAGAAAAAACCAATAATTTGAAAGCGAAAATATGAGTATAAATTTTCCCCAAACTCGCCCTAGAGTGTTGTGCTTGGTATCGTTAGAAAGGGACTTTGAAGAGCATCAACCCCGTCTTTACATGAATTTGATATCTGAATTAGGTGAGGAGAAAAATAGGAAAAACCAAGATTTTGAAAGGGAAATTATGAGTATTAATTTTCCCCAATTTCGTCCTAGAGCGTCGTGCTTAGTATCGTTGGAAAGGGAATTTCGAGAGCATCAACCCCGTCTTAAATGAAGTTGATATCTTAATCAGGAGAGGAGAAAAATAAGAAAAACCAATAGTTTGAAAGCGAAATTATGAGTATAAATTTTCCCCCAAACTCGCCCTAGAGCGTCGTGATTGGAATCGTTGAAAAGGGAATTTGGAGTGGATTAACCCCGTGTTCAAATGAAGTTGATATCTTAATTAGGTGGGGAGAAAAATAGGAAAAACCAAGAGTTTGAAAGCGAAAATATGAGTATAAATTTTCCCCAAACTCGCCCTAGAGTGTCGTGCTTGGTATCGTTGGAAAAGGAATTTGGAGAGGATCAACCCCGTCTTTAAATGAAGTTGATATCTTAATTAGGTGAGGACAAAAATAGAAAAAACCAATAGTTTGAAAGCGAAAATATGAGTATAAATTTTGGACAAACTCGCCCTAGAGCGTCGTTCTTGGTATCATTGGAAAGGGAATTTCGAGAGCATCAACCCCGTTATTAAAAGAAGTTGATATCTTAATTAGGTGAGGAGAAAAATAGGAAAAACTAATAATTTGGAAACTAAATTATGAGTATGAATTTTCCCCAAATTCGCCGACGAGCGTCGAGCTTGTTATCGTTGGAAAGGGAATTTCGAGAGCACCAACACCGTTTTTAAATGAAGTTGATATCTTAATTAGGTGAGGAGAACAATAGGAAAAACCAATAATTTGAAAGCGAAAATATGAGTATAAATTTTCCTCAAACTCGCCCTAGAGCGTCGTGCTTCGCATCGTTGAAATAGGAATTTGGAGAGGATCAACCCCGTTTTTAAATGTTGATATCTTAATCAGGTGAGAAAAATAGGAAAATCCAAGAGTTTGAAAGCAAAAATATGAGAATAAATTTTCCCCAAACTCGCCCTAGAGCGTCGTGATTGGAATCGTTGAAAAGGGAATTTGGAGTGGATTAACCCCGTCTTCAAATGAAGTTGATATCTTAATTAGGTGGGGAGAAAAATAGGAAAAACCAAGTGTTTGAAAGCGAAAATATGAGTATAAATTTTCCCCAAACTGGCCCTAGAGCGTCGTGCTTGGTATCGTTGGAAAGGGAATTTGGAGTGCATCAACCCCGTCTTTACATGAAGTTGATTTCATAATTAGGTGAGGAGAAAAATAGGAAAAACCAATAGTTTGAAAGCGAAAATATGAGTATAAATTTTCTCCAAACTCGCCCTAGAGCGTCGTGCTTGGTATCGTTGGAAAGGGAATTTGGAGTGCATCAACCCCGTCTTTACATGAAGTTGATTTCTTAATTAGGTGAGGAGAAAAATAGGAAAAACCAATAGTTTGAAAGCGAAAATATGAGTATAAAGTTTCCCCGAACTCGATCTAGAGCGTCGTGCTTGGTATCGTTGGAAAGGGAATTTGGAGTGCATCAACCCCGTCTTTACATGAAGTTGATTTCTTAATTAGGTGAGGAGAAAAATAGGAAAATCCTAGAGTTTGAAAGCGAAAATATAAGTATAAATTTTCCCCAAACTCGCCCTAGAGCGTCGTGTTTGGTATCGTTGGAAAGGGAATTTGGAGTGCATCAACCCCGTCTTTACATGAAGTTGATTTCTTAATTAGGTGAGGAGAAAAATAGGAAAAACTAATAGTTTGAAAGCGAAAATATGAGTATAAAGTTTCCCCGAACTCGCTCTAGAGCGTCGTGCTTGGTATCGTTGGAAAGGGAATTTAGAGAGGATCAACCCCGTCTTTAAATCAAGTTGATATCTTAATTAGGTAAAGAGAAAAATAGGAAAAACCAATAGTTTGAAAGCTAATTTATGAGTGTGAATTTTCCCCAAATTCGCCGTACAGCGTCGATCTTGATATCATTGGAAAGGGAATTTGGAATGAATCAACCCCGTCTTTAAATCAAGTTGATATCTTAGTTAGGTGAGTAGAAAAATAGGAAAAACCAAGAGTTTGAATGGGAAAATATGAATATAAATTTTCGCCAAATTCGTCCTAGTGCGTCGTGCTTAGTATCGTTGGAAAGGGTATTTCGAGAGCATCAACCGCGTCTTTAAATAAAGTTTGATATCTTAATTAGGTGAGGAGAACAATAGGAAAATCCAATAGTTTGAAAGTGAAAATATGAGTATCAATTTTCCCCAAATTCGCCCTAGAGAGTCTTGCTTGGTATCGTTTTAAAGGGAATTTCGAGAGCATCAACCCCGTTATTAAATGAAGTTGATATATTAATTAGGTGAGGAGAAAAATAGGAAAAACCAAGAGTTTGAAAGGGAAAATATGAGTATAAATTTTCCCCAAATTCGTCCTGGAGCGTCGTGCTTTTAGTATCGTTAGAAAGGGAATTTCGAGGGCATCAACCGCGTCTTTAAATGAAGTTGATATCTTAATTAGGTGAGGAGAAAAATAGGAAAATCCAATAGTTCGAAAGCTAATTTATGAGTATGAATTTTCCCCAAATTCGCCGTAGTGCGTCGAGCTTGGTATCGTTGGAAAGGGAATTTTGAGAGCATCAACCCCATTTTAAATGAAGTTGATATCGTAATTAGGTGAGGAGAAAAATAGGAAAAACCAATAGTTTGAAAGCGAAAATATGAGTATGAATTTTTCCCAAATTCGCCCTAGAGCGTCGTGTTAGTATCGTTGGAAAGGGAATGTGGAGATCAACACCGTCTTTAAATGAACTTGATACCTTAATTTGGTGAGGAGAAAAATTGGAAAAACAAGTAGTTTGAAATCGAAAATATGAGTCTAAATTTTCTCCAAATTCGCCCTAGAGCGTCGAGCTTGGTATCGTTGGAAAGGGAATGTGGAGAGCGTCTACCCCGTCTTTAAATGAGGTTGATATCTTAATTAGGTGAGGATCAAAATAGGGAAAACCAATAGTTAGAAACCAAAATTATGAGTATGAAGTTTCCCCAAATACGCCGTAGAGCGTCGAGCTTGTTATCGGTGGAAAGGGAATTTCGAGAGGATCAATCCCGTCTTTGAATGAAGTTGATATCTTAATTAGATGAGGAGAAAAATAGGAAAAACCTGTAAGTTTGAAAGCGAAAATATGAGTATAAATTTTCCCCCAAACTCGCCCTAGAGCGTCGTGCTTAGTATCGTTGGAAAGGGAATGTGGAGTGCATCAACCCCGTCTTTACATGAAGTTGATTTCTTAATTAGGTGAGGAGAAAAATAGGAAAAACTAATAGTTTGAAAGCGAAAATATGAGTATAAATTTTCCCCAAACACGAACTAGAGCGTCGTGCTTGGTATCGTTGGAAAGGGAATTTGTAGAGGATCAACCCCGTCTTTAAATTAAGTTGATATCTTAATTAGGTGAGGAGAAAAATAGGAAAATCCTAGAGTGTGAAAGCGAAAATGTAAGTATAAATTTTCCCCAACCTCGCCCTAGAGCGTCGTGTTTGGTATCGTTGGAAAGGGAATTTGGAGTGCATCAACCCCGTCTTTACATGAGGTTGATTTCTTAATTAGGTGAGGAGAAAAATAGGAAAAACCAATAGTTTGAAAGCTAATTTATGAGTATGAATTTTCCCCAAATTCGCCCTAGAGCGTCGTGCTTGGTATCGTTGGAAAGGGAATTTGGAGTGCATCAACTCCGTCTTAAATGAAGTTGATATCTTAATTAGGCGAGGAGAAAATTAGGAAAAACCAATAGTTTGAAATCGGAAATATGAGTATAAATTTTCCCCAAACACGCACTAGAGCGTCGTGCTTGGTATCGTTCGAAAGGGAATTTGTAGAGGATCAACCACGTTTTTAAATGAAGTTGATATGTCAATTAGGTGAGGAGAAAAATAGGAAAATCCTAGAGTTTGAAAGCGAAAATATGAGTATAAATTTTCCCCAAACTCGCCCTAGAGCGTCGTGTTTGGTATCGTTGGAAAGGGAATTTGGAGTGCATCAACCCCGTCTTTAAATGAAGTTGATTTCTTAATTAGGTGAGGAGAAAAATAGGAAAAACTAATAGTTTGAAAGCGAAAATATGAGTATAAAGTTTCCCCAAACTCGCTCTAGAGCGTCGTGCTTGGTATCGTTGGAAAGGGACTTTGGAGAGGATCAACCCCGTCTTAAATGAAGTTGATATCTTAATTAGGCGAGGAGAAAAATAGGAAAAACCAATAGTTTGAAAGCGAAAATATGAGTATAAATTTTCCCCAAACTCGCCCTAGAGCGTCGTGTTTGGTATCGTTGGAAAGGGAATTTGGAGTGCATCAACCCCGTCTTTACATGAAGTTGATTTCTTAATTAGGTGAGGAGAAAAATTGGAAAAACAAGTAGTTTGAAATCGAAAATATGAGTCTAAATTTTCTCCAAATTCGCCCTAGAGCGTCGTGCTTGGTATCGTTGGAAAGGGAATGTGGAGAGCATCAACCCCGTCTTTAAATGAGGTTGATATCTTAATTAGGTGAGGATCAAAATAGGGAAAACCAATAGTTAGAAACCAAAATTATGAGTATGAAGTTTCCCCAAATACGCCGTAGAGCGTCGAGCTTGTTATCGGTGGAAAGGGAATTTCGAGAGCATCAACACCGTCTTTAAATGAAGTTGATATCTTAATTAGGTGAGGAGAAAAATAGGAAAAACCAAGAGTTTGAAAGCGAAAATATGAGTATAAATTTTCCCCAAACTCGCCCTAGAGCGTCGTGCTTGGGATCGTTGGAAAGGGAATTTGGAGTGCATCAACCCCGTCTTTACATGAAGTTGATTTCTTAATTAGGTGAGGAGAAAAATAGGAAAAACCAATAGTTTGAAAGCGAAAATATGAGTATAAATTTTCCCCAAACTCGCCCTAAAGCGTCGTGTTTGGTATCGTTGCAAAGGGAATTTGGAGTGCATCAACCCCGTCTTTACATGAAGTTGATTTCTTAATTAGGTGAGGAGAAAAATAGGAAAAACCAATAGTTTGAAAGCGAAAATATCAGTATAAATTTTCCCCAAACACGCACTAGAGCGTCGTGCTTGGTATCGTTGGAAAGGGAATTTGTAGAGGATCAACCACGTCTTTAAATGAAGTTGATATCTCAATTAGGTGAGGAGAAAAATAGGAAAATCCTAGAGTTTGAAAGCGAAAATATGAGTATAAATTTTCCCCAAACTCGCCCTAGAGCGTCGTGCTTGGTATCGTTGGAAAGGGAATTTGGAGTGCATCAACACCGTCTTTACATGAAGCTGATTTCTTAATTAGGTGAGGAGAAAAATAGGAAAAACCAATTGTTTGAAAGCGAAAATATGAGTATAAAGTTTCGCCGAACTCGATCTAGAGCGTCGTGCTTGGTATTGTTGGAAAGCGAATTTGGAGTGCATCAACCCCGTCTTTACATGAAGTTGATTTCTTAATTAGGTGAGGAAAAAAAATAGGAAAAACTAATAGTTTGAAAGCGAAAATATGAGTATAAAGTTTCCCCAAACTCGCTCTAGAGCGTCGTGCTTGGTATCGTTGGAAAGGGAATTTGTAGAGGATCAACCACGTCTTTAAATGAAGTTGATATCTCAATTAGGTGAGGAGAAAAATAGGAAAATCCTAGAGTTTGAAAGCGAAAATATGAGTATAAATTTTCCCCAAACACCCACTAGAGCGTCGTGCTTGGTATCGTTGGAAAGGGAATTTGTAGAGGATCAACCCCGTTTTTAAATGAAGTTGATATCTTAAATAGGTGAGGAGAAAAATAGGTAAATCCTAGAGTTTGAAAGCGAAAATATAAGTATAAATTTTCCCCCAACTCACCCTAGAGCGTCGGGTTTGGTATCGTTGAAAAGGGAATTTGGAGTGCATCAACCCCGTCTTTACATGAAGTTGATATCGTAATTAGGTGAGGAGAAAAATAGGAAAAACCAATAGTTTGAAAGTGAAAATATGAGGATAAAGTTTCCCCGAACTCGATCTAGAGCGTCGTGGTTGGTATCGTTGGAAAGGGAATTTGGAGTGCATCAACCCCGTCTTTACATGAAGTTGATTTCTTAATTAGGTGAGGAGAAAAATAGGAAAAACTAATAGTTTGAAAGCGAAAATATGAGTATAAATTTTCCCCAAACACGAACTAGAGCGTCGTGCTTGGTATCGTTGAAAAGGGAATTTGTAGAGGATCAACCCCGTCTTTAAATGAAGTTGATATCTTAATTAGGTGAGGAGAAAAATAGGAAAATCCTAGAGTGTGAAAGCGAAAATGTAAGTATAAATTTTCCCCAACCTCGCCCTAGAGCGTCGTGTTTGGTATCGTTGGAAAGGGAATTTGGAGTGCATCAACCCCGTCTTTACATGAGGTTGATTTCTTAATTAGGTGAGGAGAAAAATAGGAAAAACCAATAGTTTGAAAGCTAATTTATGAGTATGAATTTTCCCCAAATTCGCCCTAGAGCGTCGTGCTTGGTATCGTTGGAAAGGGAATTTGAAGTGCATCAACTCCGTCTTAAATGAAGTTGATATCTTAATTAGGCGAGGAGAAAATTAGGAAAAACCAATAGTTTGAAAGCGGAAATATGAGTATAAATTTTCCCCAAACACGCACTAGAGCGTCGTGCTTGGTATCGTTGGAAAGGGAATTTGTAGAGGATCAACCACGTCTTTAAATGAAGTTGATATCTCAATTAGGTCAGGAGAAAAATATGAAAATCCCAGAGTTTGAAAGCGAAAATATGAGTATAAATTTTCTTCAAACTCGCCCTAGAGCGTCGTGCTTGGTATCGTTGGAAAGGGTATTTGGAGTGCATCAACCCCGTTTTTACATGAAGTTGATATCTTAATTAGGTGAGGAGAAAAATATTAAAAACCAATAGTTTGAAAGCGAAAATATGAGTATAAAGTTTCCCCAAACTCGCCCTAGAGCGTCGTGCTTGGTATCGTTGGAAAGAGAATTTGGAGTGCATGAAACCCGTCTTTACATGAAGTTGATTTCTTAATTACGTGAGGAGAAAAATATGAAAATCCCAGAGTTTGAAAGCGAAAATATGAGTATAAATTTTCTTCAAACTCGCCCTAGAGCGTCGTGCTTGGTATCGTTGGAAAGGGAATTTGGAGTGCATCAACCCCGTTTTTACATGAAGTTGATATCTTAATTAGGTGAGGAGAAAAATATTAAAAACCAATAGTTTGAAAGCGAAAATATGAGTATAAAGTTTCCCCAAACTCGCCCTAGAGCGTCGTGCTTGGTATCGTTGGAAAGGGAATTTGGAGTGCATCAACCCCGTCTTTACATGAAGTTGATTTCTTAATTAGGTGAGGAGAAAAATAGGAAAAACCAATAGTTTGAAAGCGAAAATATGAGTATAAATTTTCCCCAAACTCGCCCTAGAGCGTCGTGCTTGGTATCGTTGGAAAGGGAATTTGGAGTGCATCAACCCCGTCTTTACATGAAGTTGATTTCTTAATTAGGTGAGGAGAAAAATAGGAAAAACCAATAGTTTGAAAGCGAAAATATGAGTATAAATTTTCCCCAAACTCGCCCTAGAGCGTCGTGCTTGGTATCGTTGGAAAGGGAATTTGGAGTGCATCAACCCCGTCTTTACATGAAGTTGATTTCTTAATTAGGTGAGGAGAAAAATAGGAAAAACCAATAGTTTGAAAGCGAAAATATGAGTATAAAGTTTCCCCGAACTCGATCTAGAGCGTCGTGCTTGGTATCGTTGGAAAGAGAATTTGGAGTGCATCAACCCCGTCTTTACATGAAGTTGATTTCTTAATTAGGTGAGGAGAAAAATAGGAAAAACCAATAGTTTGAAAGCGAAAATATGAGTATAAATTTTCCCCAAACTCGCCCTAGAGCGTCGTGCTTGGTATCGTTGGAAAGGGAATTTGGAGTGCATCAACCCCGTCTTTACATGAAGTTGATTTCTTAATTAGGTGAGGAGAAAAATAGGAAAAACCAACAGTTTGAAAGCGAAAATATTAGTATAAATTTTCCCCAAACTCACCCTAGAGCGACGAGCTTGGTATCGTTGGAAAGGGAATTTGGAGTGCATCAACGCCGTCTTTACATGAAGTTGATTTCTCAATTAGGTGAGGAGAAAAATAGGAAAAACCAATAGTTTGAAAGCGAAAATATGAGTATAAATTTTCCCCAAACTCGCCCTAGAGCGTCGTGTTTGGTATCGTTGGAAAGGGAATTTGGAGTGCATCAACCCCGTCTTTACATGAAGTTGATTTCTTAAATAGGTGAGGAGAAAAATAGGAAAAACCAATAGTTTGAAAGCGAAAATATGAGTATAAAGTTTCTCCGAACTCGCTCTAGAGCGTCGTGCTTGGTATCGTTGGAAAGGGAATTTAGAGAGCATCAACCCCGTCTTTAAATGAAGTTGATATCTTAATTAGGTGAGGAGAAAAATAGGAAAAACCTAGAGTTTGCAAGCGAAATTATGAGTATAAATTTTCCCCCAAACTCGCCCTAGAGCGCCGAGCTTGGTATTGTTGGAAAGGGAATGTGGAGAGCATCAACACCGTCTTTAAATGAAATTTATATCTTAATTAGGTGAGGAGAAAAATAGGAAAAACCAATAGTTTGAAAGCTAATTTATGAGTATGAATTTTCCCCAAATTCGCCCTAGAGCGTCGTGCTTGGTATCGTTGGAAAGGGAATTTGAAGTGCATCAACTCCGTCTTAAATGAAGTTGATATCTTAATTAGGCGAGGAGAAAAATAGGAAAAACCAATAGTTTGAAAGCGAAAATATGAGTATAAATTTTCCCCAATTTCGCCCTAGAGCGTCGTGCTTGGTATCAATTAGAAAGGGAATGTGGAGAGCATCAACACCGTCTTTAAATGAAATTGATATCTTAATTGGGTGAGGAGAAAAATAGAAAAAACCATTAGTTTGAAAGCAGAAATACGAGTATAAAGTTTCCCCAAATTCGCCCTAGAGCGTCGTGCTTGGTATCGTTGGAAAGGGAATTTGGAGAGCACCAACTCCGTTTTTAAATAAAATTGATATCTTAAGTAGGTGAGGAGAAAAATAGGAAAAACCAATAATTTGAAAGCGAGGCTATGAGTATAAAGTTTCCCCAAATTCGCTCTAGAGCGTCGTGCTTAGTGTCGTTGGAAAGGGAATTTCGAGAGCATCAACCCCGTCTTTAAATGAAGTTGATATCTTAATTAGGTGGTGAGAAAAATTGGAAAAATTACTAGTGTGAAAGTGAAAATATGGAGTGTTAATTTTCCCCAAATTTTACTTAGAGGGTCGTCCTTGGTGTCGTTGGAAAGAGAATTTCGATGACATCAACCCCGTTTTTAAATGAAATTGATATCTTAAATAGGTGAGGAGAAAAATTTGAAAAATCCACAGTTTCTAAGTGAAAAAATGGAGTGTAATTTTCCCCAAATTCTACCTAGAGGGTCACCCTTGGTATCGTTGGAAAGAGAATTTCTAGGACATCAGCCCCGTCTTTAAATGAAATTGATATATTAATTAGGTGAGGAGAAAAATTGGAAAATGGCTAGTTTGGAAGTGAAAAAATGGAGTGTAAATTTTCACCAAATTCTTCCTAGAGGGTAATCCTTGGTATCGTTGGAAAGGGAATGTCGAGAGCATCAACCCGTTTTTAAATAAAGTTGATATCTCAATTGGGTGAGGAGAAAAATAGGAAAAACCAATAGTTTGAAAGGAAAAATATGAGTATAAATTTTCCCCAAATTCGCCCTAGAGCGTCGTGCTTGGTATCGTTGGAAAGGGAATGTGGAGAGCATCAACACCGTCTTTAAATGAAATTGATATCTTAATTAGGTGAGGAGAAAAATAGGAAAAACCAATAGTTTGAAAGAGGAAATACGAGTATAAATTTTCCCCAAATTCGCCTAGAGCGTCGTGCTTGGTATCGTTGGAAAGGGAATGTGGAGAGCACAAACTCCGTTTTTAAATAAAGTTGATAACTTAAGTAGGTGAGGAGAAAAATAGGAAAAAACAATAGTTTGAAAGCGAAAATATGAGTATAAATTTTCCCCCAAATTCGCTCTAGAGCGTCGTGCTTAGTATCGTTGGAAAGAGAATTTCGAGAGCATTTACCCCGTCTTTAAATGAAGTTATCTTAATTAGGTGAGGAGAAAAATTGGAAAAATCACTAGTGTGAAAGTGAAAATATGGAGTGTTAATTTTCCCCAAATTTTACTTAGAGGGTCGTCCTTGGTGTCGTTGGAAAGAGAATTTCGATGACATCAACCCCGTTTTTAAATGAAATTGATATCTTAAATAGGTGAGGAGAAAAATTTGAAAAATCCATAGTTTGAAAGTGAAAAAAATGGAGTGTAATTTTCCCCAAATTCTACCTAGAGGGTCATCCTTGGTATCGTTGGAAAGAGAATTTCTAGGACATCAACTCCTTCTTTAAATGAAATTCATATATATTAATTAGGTGAGGAGAAAAATTGGAAAAATGACTAGTTTGGAAGTGAAAAAATGGAGTGTAAATTTTCACCAAATTCTTCCTAGAGGGTCATCCTTGGTATCGTTGGAAAGAGAATTTCGAGGACATCAACCACGTCATTAAATGAAATTAATATCTTAATTAGGTGAGGAGAAAAGTTGGAAAAATAACTAGTTTGAAAGTGAAAGTATGGAGTGTTAATTTTCCCCTAATTCTACCTAGAGGGTCCTCCTTGGTATCGTTGGAAAGAGAATGTCGAGGACATCAACCCCTTTTTTAAATGAAATTGATATCTTAATTAGGTGAGGAAAAAAATTGGAAAAATCACTAGTTTGAAAGTGAAAATATGGAGTGTTAATTTTCCCCACATTCTACCTAGAGGGTCGTCCTTGGTAACGTTGGAAGGGGAATTTCGAGAGCATCAACCCCGTTTTTAAATGAAGTTGATGTCTTAATTAGGTGAGGAGAAAAATAGGAAAAACCAAGAGTTTGAAAGGGAAAATATGAGTATAAATTTTCCCCAAATTCGTCCTAGAGCGTCGTGCTTTTAGTATCGTTGGAAAGGGATTTTCGAGGGCATCAACCGCGTCTTTAAATGAAGTTGATAACTTAATTAGGTGAGGAGAAAAATAGGAAAAACCAATAGTTTGAAAGCGAAAATATGAGTATAAATTTTTACCAAACTCGTCCTAGAGCGTCATCCTTGGTATCGTTGGAAAGGGAATTTGGAGAGGATCAACCCCGTCTTTAAAGGAAGTTGATATCTTAATTAGGTGAGGAGAAAAATAGGAAAAACCAAGAGTTTGAAAGCGAAAATATGAGTATAAATGTTCCCCAAACACGCACTAGAGCATCGTGCTTGGTATCGTTGGAAAGGGAATTTGTAGAGGATCAACCACGTCTTTAAATGAAGTTGATATATTAATTAGGTGAGGAGAAAAATAGGAAAAACCAATAGTTTGCAAACGAAAATACGAGTATAAATTTTCCCCAAACTCGCCGTAGATCGTCGTGCTTAGTATCGTTGGAAAGGGAATGTGGAGAGCATCAACACCGTCTTTAAATGAAGTTGATATCGTAATTAGGTGAGGAGAACAATAAGAAAAACCAATAGTTTGAAAGCGAAAATATGAGTATGAATTTTCCCCAAATTCGCCCTAGAGCGACGAGCTTGGTATCGTTGGAAAGAGAATTTCTAGAGCATCAACCCCGTTATTAAATGAAGTTGATATCTTAATTAGGTGAGGAGGAAAATAGGAAAAACCAATAGTTTGAAAGCGAAAATATGAGTATAAAATTTCCCCAAACTCGCCCTAGAGCGTCGTGCTTGGTATCGTTGGAAAGGGAATTTGGAGAGCATCAACACCGTCTTTAAGTGAAATTGATATATTAATTAGGTGAGGAGAAAAATAGGAAAAACCCCAACTGTAGTAAGGCCCCTTTTTTGAGGTCCCCCTGACGTCGTCGTAAGGCCAATTTTGTGAGGTACCTGTTGCATTGACCTCACAAAATTAACCTTACCGCGACGTCATGGAGACCTCACAAATATGGCCTTAACAAGACGTCACGGAGACCTCATAAATTTTTTGTGAGGTCCCCGTGACGTCGTCGTAAGGCTTCTTTTGTGAGGTCCCCGTGACGTCGTAAGGCCTCTTTTGTGAGGTCCCCGTGACATCGTCATAAGACTTCTGTGAGGTCCCCGTGATGTCGTCGTAAGCCCTCTTTTGTGAGGTCCCAGTGACGTCGTCGTAAGGCCAATTTTGTAACGTCCCCGTTGCATTGACATCACGGAGATCTCACAAAAGAGGCCTTACGACACCACGGAGACCTCAAAAAGTGGCCTTACGATGACGTCACGGGACCTCATAAATTTTCTGAGGTACCCGTGACGTCGTCTTAAGGCCTCTTTTGTGAGGTCCCCGTGACGTCGTAAAGCCACTTTTGTGAGCTCCCCGTGACATCGTTGTAAGTCCACATTTGTGAGGTCCTGTGATGCCACCGTAAGGCCTCTTTTGAGAGGTCCCCGTGACGTCGTTGTAAGGCCTTTTGTGAGATCCCATGAGGTCGTCGTAAGGCCTCTTTTGTGAGGTCGTCGTAAGGCCACTTTTGTGAGGTCCCCGTGACGTCACCGTAAGGCCACCTTTGTGAGGTCCCCGTGACGTCGTAGTAAGGCACTATGTGAGGTCCCCGTGATGTCGTCATAAGGCCACTTTTGTGATGTCCCCGTGACGTCATTGTAAGGCCACTTTTGTGTGGGCCCCGTGACATCGTAAGGCCACTTTTGTGAGGTCCCCGTGACGTCGTCGTAAGGCTACATTTGTGAGGTCCCTGTGATGTCGCCGTAAGGCCTCTTTTGTGAGATCCCGTGACGTCGTCGTAAGGCCACTTTTGTAAGGTCCACGTGACGTCGTTGTAAGGCCACTTTTGTGAGGTCCCCGTGACGTCGTCTTAAGGCCACATTTGTGAGGTCCCTGTGACGTCGTTGTAAGGCCACTTTTGTGAGGTCCCTGTGACGTCGTCGTAAGGCCACTTTTGTGAGGTCCCCGTGACGTCGTCTTAAGGCCACATTTGTGAGGTCCCTGTGACGTCGTCGTAAGGCCACTTTTGTGAGGTCCCTGTGACGTCGTGGTAAGGTTAATTTTGTAGGTATTTTCCCAAAATTCGCCCTAGAGCGTCGTGCTTGGTATCGTTAGAAAGGGAATTTGGAGAGCATCAACCCCGTCTTTAAATGAAGTTGATATCTTAATTAGGTGAGGAGAAAAATAGGAAAAACCAATAGTTTGCAAACGATAATACGAGTATAAATTTTCCCCAAACTCGCCCTAGATCGTCGTGCTTAGTATCGTTGGAAAGGGAATGTGGAAAGCATCAACACCGTCTTTAAATGAAGTTGATATCTTAATTAGGTGAAAGAGAAAAATAGGAAAAACCAATAGTTTGAAAGTGAAAATATGAGTGTAAATTTTCCCCAAATTCGACGTAGAGCGTCGTGCTTGGTATCGTTGGAAAGGGAATTTGGAGAGCACCAACTCCGTCTTTAAATAAAGTTGATATCTTAAGTAGGTGAGGAGAAAAATAGGAAAAACCAATAATTTGAAAGCGAAAATATGAGTATAAATTTTCCCCAAATTCGCTCTAGAGCATCGTGCTTAGTATCGTTGGAAAGGGAATTTCGAGAGCATCAACCCCGTCTTTAAATGAAGTTGATATCTTAATTAGGTGGTGAGAAAAATTGGAAAAATCACTAGTGTGAAAGTGAAAATATGGAGTGTTAATTTTCCCCAAATTTTACTTAGAGGGTCGTCCTTGGTGTCGTTGGAAAGAGAATTTCGATGACATCAACCCCGTTTTTAAATGAAATTGATATCTTAAATAGGTGAGGAGAAAAATTTGAAAAATCCATAGTTTGAAAGTGAAAAAATGGAGTGTAATTTTCCCCAAATTCTACCTAGAGGGTCATCCTTGGCAAGAGAATTTCTAGGACATCAACCCCGTCTTTAAATGAAATTGATATATTAATTAGGTGAGGAGAAAAATTGGAAAATGACTAGTTTGGAAGTGAAAAAATGGAGTGTAAATTTTCACCAAATTCTTCCTAGAGGGTCATCCTTGGTATCGTTGGAAAGGGAATGTCGAGAGCACCAACCCGTTTTTAAATAAAGTTGATATCTCAATTGGGTGAGGAGAAAAATAGGAAAAACCAATAGTTTGAAAGCGAAAATATGAGTATAAATTTTCCCCAAATTCGCTCTAGAGCATCGTGCTTAGTATCGTTGGAAAGGGAATTTGTAGAGGATCAACCACGTCTTTAAATGAAGTTGATATATTAATTAGGTGAGGAGAAAAATAGGAAAAACCAATAGTTTGCAAACGAAAATACGAGTATAAATTTTTCCCAAACTCGTCCTAGAGCGTCATCCTTGGTATCGTTGGAAAGGGAATTTGGAGAGGATCAACCCCGTCTTTAAAGGAAGTTGATATCTTAATTAGGTGAGGAGAAAAATAGGAAAAACCAAGAGTTTGAAAGCGAAAATATGAGTATAAATGTTCCCCAAACACGCACTAGAGCGTCGTGCTTGGTATCGTTGGAAAGGGAATTTGTAGAGGATCAACCACGTCTTTAAATGAAGTTGATATATTAATTAGGTGAGGAGAAAAATAGGAAAAACCAATAGTTTGCAAACGAAAATACGAGTATAAATTTTCCCCAAACTCGCCCTAGATCGTCGTGCTTAGTATCGTTGGAAAGGGAATGTGGAGAGCATCAACACCGTCTTTAAATGAAGTTGATATCGTAATTAGGTGAGGAGAACAATAGGAAAAACCAATAGTTTGAAAGCGAAAATATGAGTATGAATTTTCCCCAAATTCGCCCTAGAGCGACGAGCTTGGTATCGTTGGAAAGGGAATTTCTAGAGCATCAACCCCGTTATTAAATGAAGTTGATATCTTAATTAGGTGAGGAGGAAAATAGGAAAAACCAATAGTTTGAAAGCGAAAATATGAGTATAAAATTTCCCCAAACTCGCCCTAGAGCGTCGTGCTTGCTATCGTTGGAAAGGGAATTTGGAGAGCATCAACACCGTCTTTAAGTGAAATTGATATATTAATTAGGTGAGGAGAAAAATAGGAAAAACCCCAACTGTAGTAAGGCCCCTTTTTTGAGGTCCCCCTGACGTCGTCGTAAGGCCAATTTTGTGAGGTACCTGTTGCATTGACCTCACAAACTTAACCTTACCGCGACGTCACGGAGACCTCACAAATATGGCCTTAACAAGACGTCACGGAGACCTCATAAATTTTTTGTGAGGTCCCCGTGACGTCGTCGTAAGGCTTCTTTTGTGAGGTCCCCGTGACGTCGTAAGGCCTCTTTTGTGAGGTCCCCGTGACATCGTCATAAGACTTCTGTGAGGTCCCCGTGATGTCGTCGTAAGACCTCTTTTGTGAGGTCCCAGTGACGTCGTCGTAAGGCCAATTTTGTAACGTCCCCGTTGCATTGACATCACGGAGATCTCACAAAAGAGGCCTTACGACACCACAGAGACCTCAAAAAGTGGCCTTACGATGACGTCACGGGACCTCATAAATTTTCTGAGGTACCCGTGACGTCGTCTTAAGGCCTCTTTTGTGAGGTCCCCGTGACGTCGTAAAGCCACTTTTGTGAGGTCCCCGTGACATCGTTGTAAGTCCACATTTGTGAGGTCCTGTGATGCCACCGTAAGGCCTCTTTTGAGAGGTCCCCGTGACGTCGTTGTAAGGCCTTTTGTGAGATCCCATGAGGTCGTCGTAAGGCCTCTTTTGTGAGGTCGTCGTTAGGCCACTTTTGTGAGGTCCCCGTAAGGCCACCTTTGTGAGGTCCCCGTGACGTCGTAGTAAGGCACTTATGTGAGGTTCCCGTGATGTCGTCATAAGGCCACTTTTGTGATGTCCCCGTGACGTCGTTGTAAGGCCACTTTTGTGTGGGCCCCGTGACATCGTAAGGCCACTTTTGTGAGGTCCCCGTGACGTCGTCGTAAGGCTACATTTGTGAGGTCCCTGTGATGTCGCCGTAAGGCCTCTTTTGTGAGATCCCGTGACGTCGTCGTAAGGCCACTTTTGTAAGGTCCACGTGACGTCGTTGTAAGGCCACTTTTGTGAGGTCCCCGTGACGTCGTCTTAAGGCCACATTTGTGAGGTCCCTGTGACGTCGTCGTAATGCCACTTTTGTGAGGTCCCCGTGACGTCGTCTTAAGGCCACATTTGTGAGGTCCCTGTGACGTCGTCGTAAGGCCACTTTTGTGAGGTCCCTGTGACGTCGTGGTAAGGTTAATTTTGTAGGTATTTTCCCAAAATTCGCCCTAGAGCGTCGTGCTTGGTATCGTTAGAAAGGGAATTTGGAGAGCATCAACCCCGTCTTTAAATGAAGTTGATATCTTAATTAGGTGAGGAGAAAAATAGGAAAAACCAATAGTTTGCAAACGAAAATACGAGTATAAATTTTCCCCAAACTCGCCCTAGATCGTCGTGCTTAGTATCGTTGGAAAGGGAATGTGGAAAGCATCAACACCGTCTTTAAATGAAGTTGATATCTTAATTAGGTGAAAGAGAAAAATAGGAAAAACCAATAGTTTGAAAGTGAAAATATGAGTGTAAATTTTCCCCAAATTCGACGTAGAGCGTCGTGCTTGGTATCATTGGAAAGGGAATTTGGAGAGCACCAACTCCGTCTTTAAATAAAGTTGATACCTTAAGTAGGTGAGGAGAAAAACAGGAAAAACCAATAATTTGAAAGCGAAAATATGAGTATAAATTTTCCCCAAATTCGCTCTAGAGCATCGTGCTTAGTATCGTTGGAAAGGGAATTTCGAGAGCATCAACCCCGTCTTTAAATGAAGTTGATATCTTAATAGGTGGTGAGAAAAATTGGAAAAATCACTAGTGTGAAAGTGAAAATATGGAGTGTTAATTTTCCCCAAATTTTACTTAGAGGGTCGTCCTTGGTGTCGTTGGAAAGAGAATTTCGATGACATCAACCCCGTTTTTAAATGAAATTGATATCTTAAATAGGTGAGGAGAAAAATTTGAAAAATCCATAGTTTGAAAGTGAAAAAATGGAGTGTAATTTTCCCCAAATTCTACCTAGAGGGTCATCCTTGGAAAGAGAATTTCTAGGACATCAACCCCGTCTTTAAATGAAATTGATATATTAATTAGGTGAGGAGAAAAATTGGAAAATGACTAGTTTGGAAGTGAAAAAATGGAGTGTAAATTTTCACCAAATTCTTCCTAGAGGGTCATCCTTGGTATCGTTGGAAAGGGAATGTCGAGAGCACCAACCCGTTTTTAAATAAAGTTGATATCTCAATTGGGTGAGGAGAAAAATAGGAAAAACCAATAGTTTGAAAGCGAAAATATGAGTATAAATTTTCCCCAAATTCGCTCTAGAGCGTCGTGCTTAGTATCGTTGGAAAGGGAATTTCGAGAGCATCAACCCCGTCTTTAAATGAAGTTGATATCTTAATTAGGTGGTGAGAAAAATTGGAAAAATCACTAGTGTGAAAGTGAAAATATGGAGTGTTAATTTTTCCCAAATTTTACTTAGAGGGTCGTCCTTGGTGTCGTTGGAAAGAGAATTTCGATGACATCAACCCCGTTTTTAAATGAAATTGATATCTTAAATAGGTGAGGAGAAAAATTGGAAAAATGACTAGTTTGGAAGTGAAAAAATGGAGTGTAAATTTTCACCAAATTCTTCCTATAGGGTCATCCTTGGTATCGTTGGAAAGAGAATTTCGAGGACATCAACCCCGTCATTAAATGAAATTAATATCTTAATTAGGTGAGGAGAAAAATTGGAAAAATCACTAGTTTGAAAGTGAAAATATGGAGTGTTAATTTTCCCCAAATTCTACCTAGAGGGTCGTCCTTGGTATCGTTGGAAAGAGAATTTCGAGGACATCAACCCCTTTTTTAAATGAAATTGATATCTTAATTAGGTGAGGAGAAAAATTGTAAAAATCACTAGTTTGAAAGTGACCCACAACCAAATTTAAAAATTGACTATACACATACAAAATATGTAAAACAATAAAAATAAACATAGTTAACAAGAAACAAATGTATAAATATCGGAGAAATATAAAAGTAACCCAGGTGTAAGTGACCTGGGTTAAAAATTTAAATAAAACTATAGCCGAGTAAAATATCCTGTATACCGTAAAAATTGAAAAACATTGTTACAACAACAACAATCTGATAACAAATGTCCGAGTGTAAGGGGCTCTGACGTAAAATCGTGAAAGTTAAAATATATCTGACGTTCAAAGTTAAAAGCTTGACATTCGACTAAAATATGTTTAACAGTTAAAACGGTATCACAAAACTCTCACTTCAATTAAAGGTATGAAATAGGAAAAGAAACGTGCCGAACCGCAACGGAACGCCGTTCTTCTGTATAACATTTTTCCAATATCTCTACTAATTTTGCATGTATTCAGTTCAAGGTTTCTTCTCCATCAAAGAGTGTCAAATCCGAAAATTAAACGTGCCGCAACACGAAGGTACACCGTTTTTTCTGTATCGTATTCTTTGCAATATCTCAACTATTTTTTACTGTATCCAGTTCAGTCAGTATTCGAAGTCAAATTTTATCAGATGTGAAATTAAAACGTGCCTGAGTGCTGCTACTCTGTATCGTATTTTCCTCAGCTATTTTTCGATGTATTCTTCTTTTTCTTTCACATCCATCATTGACCTGGTCCTATTTGTAAAGTGGGCCTCGGCCCACTTATCATCAGGACCACAAGCCAAATTCATCGGTGAGTGCTAAGTTATAAGAGCAAATTTGAAGTAGAGGTCGAGAGAGGGACGGAGGAAGGCAGATCTAAAAATGTTCCAGAGATGGTAAATAGCGTCGTTTTCGTGTGAGGAGAGTTTTGTGTGTGCTAGAGAGTGTAAATGTTTAATTTTGAGGGGAAGAAGTGTAAAAAATTAATATGTGGTGATATAATTTATGTTTAGAAAGTGGTGAAGCTGCCGAGCTGAGCTAAAACGAGAGCAAGCTGCTTAAACATAAACCTATACCATCATATCTGGACCACTTTGTACCACATTCCAGTGGAATTAGGATCATCTGGTCCATATGCAAGGGTCGTCAGAGTAGGCTAAATGGAATGCAAGACAGAAGCTAGCATAGCGTAGCACAGTGTACTTACATTTTGGCGAAGGCGTTTGGCCACAGGCCGCCTTTTGATGAGAGAGGGAAAGGCAACAATGATGGGCTGTAGTGACTCAGGTCCAATGAAAGGAGGTGGAGAGGAAAGAGTGTTCACAATCTCCCAGAAACAGGTCAAAAGAGCGTGTGTTCAGTGTGGGCTTTCAGGGGAGGGAGAAAGAAAAAAACAAAAAAAAAAAATTAAAAAATTAGCAACAACGAAAAAAAATTCCCATCTCATTGGAGAGAAATAATTTGGGGTTGCAAAAGGGAGGGGGGAGGAGGGGGCAGGTGGAGTAAGGAGAGGGCAACAAGGAGAGAACCAAAAGGTTCAGCAATGGGGGACAAAGTTAATAAAAAAAATATTTTTTTTTTAATTGTAAAAAAAAAATTTTTTTTCCATGAAAATAATAAAAATCAAAATAAACCAAGTTTCAACCTTTTCAGGCAGGGCTTGCCCAAGGGGTGAATCTTGGAAAAATAGGAGGAGAAGGGGAAATTAACATTTGGGAACAAAGCAAAACCACGTGCACCGTAATGCAGAGAAAACTAAGCATAGGGGTAGGGTGAAGAAAGGCCAGACCAAGGACCTTACTAAAATCATTAGGAAAAGTAGCAAAATGAATAAGAAAGTGAAGAAATGGGGTAAAGGTGGGTATTGTGTCAGTAAAATGGAGGTGAGTGGGAGATAGGTGTTCAGCAAAATGGGAAATAAAAAGAAAGTGGGGTGGAAAGGCAAAGGGGCAGTGAGGTGTGTGAGAGGTGGAGTATGAAAAATAAGTAGTATGAATAAAAAACGTGTAATATGTGGGTATACTGTGGAAGGAATTAGATAGCAGACAAAGGGTAACTCAGAAAGAAAAATAATATAATATCAGTAGTAAGTATAATAATTTTTTTTTTTTGAATATATATAATTATGAACATATATTTTTTTTATGAACATGTGTATATATTTTTTTGAAGAGGTGAGAATAAGATCAGCAAGTCAGGTGTCCAAAGAGCATCTTTTTTGTCCTTAGATGGATCTTTTTTGTCCAAAGGATCTTTTTGGCTCCTGGATCTTGATGTTTGTCCAAATGGATCTTAAAAAAAAAACAAAGTACAACAAAGCAGATGGCCAGGAGGGGGAAGGGCTAAATGGATTTGCCGGAAAGGTGAATGTAGGAAGCAAGGGCAGAAAAATGGGCCTGTTTGTGTTTGTGGGAGGGATTGAGTATAGTTCGGATGTTGTATGTGTGGACTCCAAGTTTTGCAAGTTGGTGATAGAAGTTATTTCTTTGTGTAGTGAACAGTGTAGAAGAAAGTGAGGGATGTCTTCAATCACCTGGCAGTTGGGGCAGAGTGCAGAGGGGGCCTTGTTGATGAGGAAAAGATCTCTATTAAGGTTAGTTCTGCCCGTACGGAGTCTGTGTATGGAGGTTTGTGAGTGTCTGGGTAAGTAGTGAAAAAAAATTTCATTGGGAGTGTTTGTTACTGTAGCTCTGAAAGTGTTTTTGATGCTGGTGTGTTGGGCCCATGATTCTGCCCATGTGTTGTGAAAGTTGTTTTTATGGGATTTAATATGTTGGGTACAAGGTGTGAAAGTGTGGTAATTAGGTGTGGGAAGTGTAAGGGCTTATTTGGCAAGTTGGTCAGCAGTGTCATTATGGGGAATGTTGCAGTGGGAGGGAATCCAATGGAAAGTGAGGGTATGACCAGTCATAATTAAGTTGTGAGCAAGTTTATGAATGTGGTAAAGGGAGAAGTTCTGTGTGTTATCAATGTTGTTTTGTTTGATGCTTTGTAGGGCAGGCTTTGAGTCAGTGAAGATGTGTATGTGTTGTTTGTTGAGGGGGATAGCCCATTCAAGTGCCCTGTGTATTGCTGCAAGTTCTGTGTTGGTGCTATTGAAGGCAAGGTTAAGTTTAATTTTGTGTGAGAAGTGCAGGTTAGGACAATGAAATGCAGCAGATCCATTTGTGGTGTTGGGGATGTAGGAACCATCAGTAAAAATGGTGATATCAGTTGGGGGGATGGAAGAAATGATGAGTTCAGCAGCAGTTTGTAGTTCAAGGGGGTGGTGGTGTTTTTTCTGAGTGATGTTGGGGAGGTTTAGTTCAATGGGGGGGTCTTAATTTGCCAGAAGGGAAGTGTGTGTTTAGGAGAGAAAATTTTAATATGTTTCCAGGTGAGATAAGCAGGGTGTTGTTTAATAATGTATGCAGTGGGAGAAGTGTTGTTAGGTGAGTCAATTCTTCTAAGTGCAGGGTGTGTGGGATTGAAATGTTTCATTTTTATGTAATGATTGCATGTGAGTAGTTGTCGTTTAATTGCTGGATCCAGCCAGAATCGTCTCAGCCAATGAGAATGCAGGAATTTTGGTATTGGCTGAGCGCTGAATCCAAGATGGAGGCGGTTTTTGCAAGAATATGGCCGAAAGAGAAACAGATTTGGAACAGGTAAAATTTTGAATAATTGGAATAGTAGCCAAAGAAATGGGATTAATTAAAATAGGGGGATGAAAGTGAAAACTGATTGCAGATAATCCCAAACGGAGAAGTAGTCTAATTGTGGGCTCCTTTCCAAAGCTGAGAGGTAGAGATCGCGATGTTTGGGCAGGATATGGCCAGAGGACGATAAGGTATGTTGAAGCCCATATAACGTGGGTTGAACTTCCCATTCGGAGGAGGCAAGTTTAGGGTTAATAATGAATTTGAGAAGATCAACAAGGTCCTCAAATGTTTCTAAATATTCGGGGTTTTCATTTTGATGTATGGGCAGAGGTGTTGTGGTCTGATCAATAATAAAATTTTGAATATTTTTAACTAAGGAGGACGTGGAGGAGGAAGGAGTGTGTGCTTTTTGTTTTTTGGAAGTGTCTTCGTTAGGGGCTGAGTCAGGTGCGGAGGGTGGGTCTTTTCTTTTTTGATGAGAGGTTTCTATTACAGGTGGGGAGGAAACAGTAGGGGGAGGAATGTCATCAATAGGAGAAGAGATACTTACAGAATTTAGGTTTTCTTGTTGCGAAGCAGGCGATAGATCCAAAGTTTGGGTTGTTTGCTGGGGAGGCACTTTCTGACGATTTTTGAATGGTTTGTGTTCGATATCCAATCTAGAGTCTCAAATCCGAAAATAAAATGTGCAGGAGTGCAACGGAACGCCGTTCCTCTGCTTTGTATTTTTTGCAATATCTCAGCTATTTTTGCATGCATTCAGTTCAAAGTTGGTATTCGACGTTAAGGTTATCAAATCCAAAAATAAAAGGTACCGGAACGCCGTTCCTGTGCATTGTACTTTTGCAATATCTCAGCTATTTTTGCATATCCTGTTCAAAGTTTGTGTTTTAAGTCAGTTAGGGGTGTGACATCCGAAAATAAATTATGCCAGGATGCAGCGAAACGCTGTTCCTGTTCCTCTGTATCGTATTTTTGGAATATCTCAGCTATTTTTGCATGTATCCAATTCAAAGTTTTTGTTTGAAGTCAATAAACGTATGAAATAAGAAAATAAAACGTGCCGAAACGCAACGCCGTTCCTCTGTATCGTATTTTTGCATGCATCCAGTTCAAAGTTTGTATTCGAAGCCAATTAAAGGTTTGAAATAGGAGAATAAAACGTGCTGGAACCCAACGGGACGCCATTTCTCTGTATCGTATTTTTGCAATATGCCAGCTATTTTTGCATGTATCCAGTTCAAAGTTTGTGTTCGAAGTCAATTAAGGATGTTGAATCTGAAAATAAAACGTGCAGGAACGCAATGGAAAGCCGTTCCTCTGCATCGTATTTTTTGCAATATCTCGGTTGTTTTTGAATGCATCCATTTCAAACTTGGTATTCGATGTTAAGGGTGTCAAATCCAAAAATAAAATGAGCCGGAACGCCGTTACTGTATCGTATTTTTGCATGTATCCAGTTCAAAGTTTCCTACTACTTCTATTACCGATATAAAGATTCAAAATAGCAACTGTTACTAAGGTTTCTCACAGTTAAATTTCCATTTCTTTATTCCAGTTTCTTAGTCAACATGATTTGTGTCATATACTATTCATATCATAAAAATTATCATGAGTTGGATAAAGTGGTTTCGCAGCAAATGTTTGACACCCCTTTCATATCATAAATTTGTAAAAGCAACTTTTTTTTTATCAGGTGGGAACCCATAATCTGCTGTTTATACATCCAATTGACCTTCTCGGTAATGTGAAAAATCAATACTTTTTCTAAATTTTGACCACAATTCCCTTCTTATTACATTTATGAAATATTGTATAACTAGGCAGTCAATAAGCTATTGTTTTGTCAACAGGGATACCTGCCTGTGATTTATTAATACCCAATTTACTAACGAGTCTTTCTTCTCAATTTACATTTAATTGCGATCATTTGGGTTTCATTGCAATTTTCATTCAATTTTTAATGCAACATTGCTTCTCTCACATCACACACAGTCCACAACATCATAAAATACTCCATCACTGATATTCGGAAAAAATATTGCCTATAGATTATAAACATTATATAAAAAAGCTAGAAAAAAGCGATTTGAAACGGCTAAATGAAAATATGATATATAATTATAATAGACACTTGAAAACCTTATTTATGAAAAGTTCAATTTTATATTGTCATTTAATTTTCCAAAATAAAGGCATTATTAACATCTCATACATCAAAATATTTATATACAAATATGTTTTACATCCTTTGGTTGAAATTAAAAAAAATATATATATTAACGGTTTTAATTCTATTCAGAAATAGTTCTTTATATGACAAAAACAATCATAAAATACTGGCATTTTCAGACAGTTCATAAAAATAATATTCAAAGGTATTTCAACTAGCCATAATAATAACAACAGAAAAATAAGAATATTGAAATCAAGATAATTTCATTAGCATAAATTATATCACACATCAAAATGGCCCACATTATAAATTATCTCGATTGGTCCCAGCAATATATAAAAATAAGCTGTACGATTTATAAACATTTATACTTATTAACGAATATCGGTTCCATATCAAAATAGTTATATGGCCAAATTATATGTTTGAACATAAGAATAGTTACAGCTGCTTGGACATAAAGTAACAATGCTTTACATGAATTTTTTTACAGCGATTAAGGGCTAAATACTTTAACAATTAATTTTTAACTGATTTATTCACCATATTTTTTTTTCATTTTATCATTTCATGAGTGTGCAATATGTTAAACAACAACAGAAACATGCAATGTATATTATTTAGCAATGAATCTGCTACAAAATCTTTGCTTCTTCAAAAAAACTTAGGCTATTCGACTTCAGAGCTTAGTGTCCGTCTTCTGGGACTTGAACCAGTCTCTGTCCAGCAGTTTTTACTTACTCAATATTCTCTATGATGTGTTTTAATGATACATTCTTGTCAGACTTTTACTATGAAGAAATAAATATACCAAAATATTTGACTGTATGAAGCCAAAAAAAATCAAAAGTAGCTGATAAACAGGGTGATTCAAAACTTATCGTTCAAATTTCGTGGGGAGGTAGGGAATACGTCAGGAAACCGATTTCACATAGGAAAGAATGTCCGCAAATGTACGCATGCGTATGTAGAGGGCGCTGTGTGTACCAAACCAGTATACAGCTCGACCGACCACTCCCACTGTCATCAGTGTACGAGCTGACTTACTAGTGATAAGATGAATCGTTTTACACATCAAGAGCTAGCGGATATGCATCTCGCATATGGGGCAGCTGGCGAAAGCGGCCGCCGAGTTAGGCAAGTTTACGAAGACCGATACCCCAACAGAAGAATACCGCAGCATCAAATGTTTGCACGTGTGCATCGCAATCTGCGCGCACGTGGTTCACTGAGCACAGCAACATGCAGGATATGGGGAGAAGACGACTGACGCGGACTGTCAATGTCGCAGAACAAGTCCTACAGTCCATCGAAGATAATCTGAACACCAGCACACAAGCTATTGCTCAGCAGCTTGGGGTCTCCCAGTCAGCAGTGTGGCGGATAGGTTGTTTTACCTCTGAGCTGCACTTTTTTGCACACCATGGGCTAAATGGCCAGGTCACATGGACCCGGAAGGCTCAGAGAAGTGTGGCGGATACTGCACGAGGAACGTGTGCATCCTTACCATCTGCAAAGGGTGCAGTTGCTGCATCCTGACGATTATCTGAAGCGTGTTGAATTTGCACAATGGTTCATGCAGAAAGGTGCCGTGGACCCCAGTTTTCCAGCTTCTGTCCTTTTTACAGATGAAGCTTCATTCACTCGTGAAAGTGTGTTCAATACACACAATTCACATGTGTGGCTTACGACAACCCGCATGGTACGAGAAGTCATGCTGCGCAACATCGTTTTGCCGTAAATGTGTGGGCTGGAATCATTGGTGACTGTTTGTTGGGACCTTACTTGCTACCGCCCCGATTGGACGGCCGGAAATACCTAATATTTCTCGAGACAGTGTTACCGACTTTTCTGGGTGCTGTTCTTGCGCATATCCACCGAGATATGTGGTATCAACATGACGGAGCTCCAGCCCATAGCACAATTGTTGCGCGTGATTACCTGAACCGAACATTCGGAGCTCGATGGATCGGTAGAGGTGGACCGATCGCTTGGCCACCCAGGTCACCAGATTTATCGCCCATGGATTTCTTTTTGTGGGGGGCCATGAAAGACCATGTGTACAAGACCCCCGTCGACAGTGAAATTGACCTTGTTGCACAAATAGTGGCCGCCGCAGGCATTGTCCGTGATATGCCAGGCATTTTTGAAAATGTTCGGTGGTCAATGCAATGGCGCTGTGAATCCTGTGTCCGTGTAAATGGTCGCAATTTTGAGCACCTACTGTGAACCTGTACTTTAAATTGTTGGAATAAAAGTCACATTCGTTACCACTTAACTGTACTGTTTCCTTGTGTTCACTTTACTTGTCCATTTTGTTCATGTAGATGATGTTTGCGGACATACTTTCCTATGTGAAATCAGTTTCCTGACGTATTCCCTACCTCCCCACGAAATTTGAATGATAAGTTTTGAATCACCGTGTATAATACAAAAAAATATAATCAAACAACAACAGCAACAATTTACAATATTAGCTGAATTTTTTTTATGACAAATAAAGTCCTAATTTTCTTTATTCCTTGCTCAGTCAAGACTATTATTGCAAGATACCTTAATTTAAAGGACATATTGTCCATGCTTAAAAAAACTCCTGAACAAACTAAATGTATATTCTCCTTTCACCAATTAAGCAATTTTTAATCCCTTTAACATTATCAGAAATCTTAAAATTTGCAAAAATTATGCTATTTTTTACTTGTACATTCTTGGCTACTGATCTAAGGGACCTGGTTTCGAGCCCTGGGTAAGGCATGGCTGTTTGTGTCATTTTTCTGCTGAGGTCCTGCCATTCTCTTAGACCTTCTACTATGGCATAAAAACTGACAGGCTCCTGTCAGATCTCTGTGGCAAGCAGCTGCTTGAGGGGGTATTTATATTTCATTTTTTTACATTCTGAGGAATTTACACACTTAACTTTTGGAAAACAAATAGTGAAATGCTTAATTTCATCTTTATACAGAAAAATTTTAGCAAACAATTAGAAAACTGGAAAACTGCTTTAAACCATAGTTACCCAAAGGAACATTTTAGAAATTTGTGGGGGAATTTTCATGTTTTTCAGAGGAAATAAATTAAATAGAGTATCGAATATTTAAGATAACATAGTTATGCATGTTTTATTTTAACAGAAAAACCTTTTAAATTCATGGAACAATATATTTGCATATACAGAAAATATTTTTTAACTAGTTTTACACAAGTAACATTATTTGATTTCCATGAATGGAAGTGTTAGAAAAAATAATTCTTGGTAAAATGGGAATGTTAGGCCCAAAAAGACTGAAAATCACTGCTTTACACAGATTACAATTTCTGTGTTCTTTTCATTCAGCTTTGTTATCAGTCTAATAAATATAATAATTATAAAATTAAAACTGCATTTAAAAACTTGAATAAGGTTGCTCACAACAAGTGCATTTTAACTGGCAAGCTGTTAATAGACCCTTGTTGATTTTAATTCCTGATTACCAACTGTGAACAGCAAATCCAAGATACTAGAGGCTTTGTCAAAAAGTGGGGTCAGATAAATATTATAAGTATGCCAACATATGACATATGCAAACCTTCACAAGCTTTTTCACTTGAAAAACAGTTTTTTTTAAATCAAACTACAGAGAAACTCTGTATAGTAAATATTTGTTACAACACTTACCCTTATGTTACAGTAAAATTCCTACATATTTCAATAAAAAAATTCTGATAATGTATCGATTCAGAACCTGGTGAGCAGAAATTAATTGCTAGATTTTTTTTTCCAACAGAAATTTTAAAGCTCCTTCCAATGCATTTGTACCATTATATCATGTCATTGTTAACAAAACTTTGGAGTGCATAACTCTTATACACCATGTCCCATCCATTCAATTATAGTCATTATTTTTGCATGATATATGAGAATGTTTGCAGAATATTTGTTACAAAAATTTCCTCATATGCACAAACGATGGAGATACTTCTACCTAATGATGAAGTGAATTGTGGTCAGTCTCATAGTCAATTACGACTGATCATGACCATTAAGCAGCAAACAACTAAGTATGAATCAAAATATTTTGATGAATGGCCTACTCTATGCGTTACATTAAAAATATAAATTAATTAACAAATATGGACTGATATAATAAAAAAATTAATAAGCTCAAATTAATTCCATATTCTATTTATACTGTAGATAAAACCAGAAAACGTGTTGCATTTTACCAGTAAATGACAACTTAAAACAGAAAAGAAGATATTACAAATATCACATTCTTCAACATAGTTAAATATTTCAAGCAATAGAAATGCTTCCCTTTTACTATAAATCGATATTTATTTCAAAAATATAGATTAAGAGAAATATACATTAGAGAATTATTTATTTCTCTAATGTATATTTGAGCAAAGATTATATATTTTTTTCTCTATTTCAGTAGAATAAAATCTCTCATTCATGTTATTCGAACAATTATTCAAGTAATAAATGTAAAATCACTTCAGTCCAGAATTGTACAATGGGTTGAACATTTTTATGTTTTGTATTGAATATGTTGTTAACAGTTTGGGACAATAATGTTTTTAGGATTAAATTATTTACCTCAGCTTGTATAAGAGAATTTGATTCATTTCACAAACGGTTGTAATATGCTATAAAATCAATCAGCAAATAAAAGCCATTCAACAATACTAGATTATTTGCATAAAAGCTAGTTTTGAATCTGAAGGTGGGAGTTATTGAAGTAATCATTTAATGTGCATATGATAATAGATACTTTATAAAATTGTACCATTATCTTGCATTAGAGATTTAGTTGTTTTAACATAAGGATGGGTCTGCAGTCAAACTGCAGTTTACTGCTTTGTGTTGTGCAACTGATGTTAGAATTATGGCTTACAACAGCAATCTGGGGTTCAAGACTCAGGATAAGAACAAATTATTTATTATTCTTTTGGAATTGAACATATTTTTCAATTTTGCACATATGCAAAATGCATGTATTCAAAATGCAAGTATATGTATTGCCATAAAATAATGCAATTTTTCCCATTTTAAAATGTGCAGCATTATAAATAAATGCAATTCAAATAGCCATTTATTTATACTTAAATTCGAAGTTCATATTGGTTCTTAGCAAAAAAAATTCCACCCCTACTAGAGTACTAAGTATTCACAAATGTGCAGACTACATGTAAAATTTAAGCAATAAAATATGAGCAGATGCTACTGTGGAACATGGGGAACACTTGATGAATCTAAACAGATTTTAATTCTCTCCCACTAAAATTTTGCTTACATCATTTAAATCTTAATATTAAAATGCTTAGTTTTTATCCTTTCATTTAATTGAAACATGTTCTGTAGCTAAAGTTCTCAACATATTTTTTGCTAGTCCTATCACATTTAACGCACTGTCATTTAGCACCTCTAATATGCATTTCACATGTACAAATTTGCATAATGTTTTTTAAGTTTAACACATTTCCCAAAAAAATTATCGAGAAATTAACACCATGCAATAAGCATGCTGCATGCTAATAATTATCATCAAATGATAATTAGACTCAACATAACCAATTTTAAAAATGTTTGCTCACGGAATTATTATTACAAACTTTCCAAAAATTATGTTTACGATTACAAAATTTTTTTAAAGTGCTTACTGATGACAGATGGATAATCTAGATACTTTCCTCAGTAATGAGGTCGTTAAAGTGTTTGACAAACCAGGAAGAGAAAACAGAGTTTCTAGAAATGGCTCCATACCTTCCCTGTAAAGAAAAAGACTCAAAAATTTATTAAGTTAACAACTAATTTAACATTATTAAAATTTTCAATTTACATATATAAAACATCAGTAAAAGTTCTTGATAATGAGAAATGACTTTAAAATGAGATTTTTTAAAGACCTGGCCAATTTCATGTGCTGACATGTGTTAAGGTTCATAAAAAAAAAAAATACATCCTCAAGCAGCTGTTTGCCACAGAGTCTGACAGGAGCCTCCACAAACATCCATGTCATATCTGGGGCTTGAACCGATGTCCCTTTAGCCAACCATACTAACCACTCAGCCACAGGATGGCTAAAGTTTCTATATGGAGGATGTTCAAAGAGTTCTTGACACGTGTCTGTAGATTTACACTCATTACTCCAAAGTTAATGAGTTATGACTTATTTGAAAACTTGTCTAAATTTGTCATTACATATTAAAAACAAAATCCGTATCATAATTTCTTTCTTCATTGGTGGCATGTAAAGTTCAGCATGCGAATTCTGTGCATTGCTGCTATGGGGCCTACTAAAGATGGGGAAGGATTTTACATTTTCACAAAGATGCAGCTGGGGATGACATAAAAAAAATATGGCAATTTATCACAAGTATATGGGGATCATACCTATTCATATGGCATTGTTATGGGATGGATGCACAAATTCAGGGAAGGATGGTAGAGCTTCGAAGAAATCTCTTGTGCAGGAAGACCAAAGGAGGCTGTGAACGAGAGAACCATTGATGTTGTTCATGAACTCATTAAGGAAAACCCACAAATCAATGTTCAGGTAATAAGTTTAGATGTCAGTGTATCGATCGGCAGTGTAGAAACAATTATTCATCGACATTTAAAGTTCTAAAAGATTTGTGCCAAATGGGTATCCCACAAACTGACAGAACAACAAAAAAGGGCTAGAGTTGACTAGTGCAAGGAGATGCTGACAATGTTTGAACCTAATGGCCCTAAATGGTTAACAGACATTGTCGAAGGTGATGAGACTTGGATTTATTATTATACAACTCTCTGAAAGATTGACAACTATGTTTGGTTTGCAGATGAACCATATTGCCATTGAAAGAAAAAATCACACTGATGTGACTTTCGCTCAAGGAAGAGGATGTTCACAATTTTTTTTCTATTCCCAAGGAGCTTGGAGCCATGGACACCTTACCTTAAAAAAACACTATAAGTGGCAATATTGCACTAACATTGTTTAGTCCAAAATGGTTAAGGAGATTAGTAGCAGTGTCCAACAACAGACAGGTCAAGGGTTCTTCTACATGAAAATACCAGTGCTCACAAAACCCAGCAAGTTACAGCCTATGTGGAGCAGGGAAAAATCCAAAAGCTACTTCATCCTGCACATTCACTGGATCTTGCACCATACGATTTTCGGTTATTTCTAAAAATTAAAAAGGAACTTGCTGGGAAGCCGTTTTCAAGGGTGCAAGACTTGCAAAATGCATTCATTGAGAGGTGTGGAGTATTCTCCCAGAGGAGTACCCCAAGAATGCATTTCATTCTGAACATTTGCATTACATAGAAAATGTGCAGCATAGTCAGTTTGCTGAAATGGATACACTGCCTTCATTAAGTGATTATTTAATCATCATCATCATCATCATCCTCAAGCAGCCATTGGCTACGGAGGTCCAACCAGACCATGCAATTTAGTTCTTCAAGCAAGTCTGTCCTGAGCTACATCTAGCCACTGCACACCAATTCTAATAAGGTCCTGTTTGACATTGTCTGCCCACCGCATCCTAGGTCTCCCCCTCTTTCTGAAGCCTTTAGGCATTATATCAAAATAATGAATAAATAAACAAGTAATTTGTTATTTTAAAATTTGATAACTTTCAGAATGAATTAAAAAGAAATCAAAGAGGATTTCAGATCTTGGCCTCTATTTTCACCGAATCACAACATGTTTACATATTTTACCCTTCCTTCTGAACTTTTGAACTTTTACCTTTCCTTCTGAACTTTTGCAAGCCCAAAACACCAAGGCTATTAGAATTCCTGTGTGAGGACATCCAAAAAAGTCTCTGTTAGAAATATTCACATTCCAGGTAGCTGTGAAAAGAAAATGGTTAGTACGAATTTTTTTTCTTTCAAACTATGTTTGTAGAGAAATTGCTAGAAACTAAAGCCACCATGCTGATAGGGGACCACAGTCAACTAATGGAGTTATTTATAATCTAAATCCACCAGATTCTTATAAATACCAGTAAGTTGGCATTTGGGACACTTTCTATTACAGTTTAGGATCAGAAATGCTAAAACGAGTTTCAAATGTTCAGGTATTTGTGATTGCTCTGATCAAGATCATCTGCCAACTGATATAAAGTATACTGTGTATCTCTTCAGTTTTGGCTGGAAACCTATAAACATGTAGAAAACACAGTGGTAGATTCTCCACCAGAGTAAAATGTCCATAATCCAAAATCATAGCTAATAGAGTCCAGTTGGTGTAAGCATCGAGACTTTACAAAACTGATCCTTTTTCAGTAGGTTGCAGAAAAAAAAAGGGGGAAAAGAGAAATCCTAATCACAGACCATACTGATCTCACAAACTACCCCTTCTTGGGAGATAATATCTCCCGAAAGGTATTAAGTCTGTACCATAAGATGGCAGGGCTGGAGTTTAAGGGCTTTGCCTGACTAATTCTGTGCATCTTCTTAAGGGAATAATGCATATTTTGCCTTCCAGTTACACCTAGTTACTATTTACAGGTCTCTATATCAGAGCTAGATCTAGGGGAATAAAGAGGGCCATGTCCCTCCCCTCTTTAATAAGAATGCAATAACTGTAAAGGAGGTGAAAAATATTAAATATATATATCTATTACACATTTTTAAAGACCATTAAAACAGAGGGAAAATATTTATAGCAGAATGACATTCCAGTTCATTTTGATTAGATCTTCCCCTCCCCCCCAGTTCTCAACTAGCTTTGGACCTGCTCTATATTATTTATGATGTATCAAAGTTTAAATTTGAATTCAAATAGCTAAAATTCCTATTGCTCTATCTAATGATCTCAATAGCTAAAATCTCCTACTGCCCTAATCTCTGAACTCAAAAAAATTTTAAACTCAAACACATATATTTTTATTATTAGAGTAATTGAAAAAAATGTAGTTTAGCTATATTAGATTAATACAATTGAGAAAAAATATAAAATATATTTAAAACTTTTTTACTAATATTATAAAATGAAAAAAAAAAATCCAGTAAAATTTGCAAAATAAAAAAAATTCAATTTCTATTACTTTACTGGACATAATTAGTTACATTTACATTTGATACATATATCATGGCCTATTTCAGTTATTTTAGTGAAAAGCTCTAAATTTCATTTCTACTGAAACTGAGGGAAAATGAACTCAGCAGCAGAGTAAGCTCAATTTCAGAAATCCAACAATTTAAATGCTAAAGCAATGATTCTAAGCCTTTCTTTTAGTTCTTCCCTTTTCATTATTTCCATTTCACATTTTCTTTACCATCATATTAAAAATAAATGGAAC
Organism: Ryuthela nishihirai; assembly: GCA_038380435.1. Classification (NCBI taxonomy): domain Eukaryota; kingdom Metazoa; phylum Arthropoda; class Arachnida; order Araneae; family Heptathelidae; genus Ryuthela; species Ryuthela nishihirai. Next base: position 66,432,483 of record JAWZYU010000015.1, on the reverse strand, counting down.
TTCTCTTTTCCAACTAAAAAAATTCAGAAATTAATACACTAAAAATCTTGTATCAGCATATTCATCATCATCATAATCCTCAAGCAGCCATGGGCTATGGAGGTCCAATCAGTTTGCGCAACCAGATTGTACAATTTAATTCTTTACTTACACAATATATTTATCTATACTTGCTAACAGAAACAATAATAATGTCTTTAAAACATAGCAATTACCTTGAAAGCACCTGCAAAGTACATGAAGGTTCTGTTGCAAGAAGGCTGACTAAAATTCTGCATGCATGATATCTATGCAATTCTTCTTTTGATTTCAGCAATGTTGACACAATAGAGTTCAAATGATTAACCTGAAAATATTTTAAACCTTCTCACAAATAACAGCAATTAAAAAAAAACAGAAATTTTCTGACCAATTTAAAATTCAAAATTGCAAGACACAATCCACATTATATTTAATTTAAATGAGAATTCTCTTATGACAAGATGGGCTGAACATTTCAGTTGTTCTGAATAATATAGTTAAATCTGCTCTCTATAATAATATAGTTATCTCTTTTATAATATATATTAAATCTGCTCTCTATAATAATATAGTTAAATCTTCAATGAACATAGATGTATTGTTGGTTTTAATGTTGGCCCTATATCACGAGCAGAAGTTACTTTGGCAATCACAAAATTAAAGCTACAGAAGTTATCAGGGATAGATGAAATTATTACTGAAAGTTGAGAGCTGAGAATGATTCCTTGTTACCCAATTAGGATTCTCAACCACTTCAGTTTTTCTGGAACAATCCCTATTTTCATTGTGTCCTGATGTCCTGAAAGGCCAGTCACAATACTTATCATCCTTTTTTTTTTTCATTTCTAAGTTTTTCTATGGCAGGGGAAAAAACTGGTTGCACATGGTAATGTTATTCAATACATACTTTATATTCTAGACAAAAAAATATATATATGTACTAAAATGTCTAGAATCCACAAAATCATAATTAAACAGTGAATGGAAATTATGGTTTACTCATCAATGAAGAGTGCCATATGTATAAAGGAAGTGTTATTACTGCCATTTTGGCCCTTTTGCTGAGCAGTGCATTTCATATACTTTAAATAGGATTTATTCAGAAATGTATGCATGTTTACTATTTTGAGAAATTGTTCATTTACAAAATGATCACCCAATAAGATGGAGGGTGAAGGATAAGTCTATGGGATACAGCATGTGATGCCCCATCGTTCACTTTTGCTTTACCTTAACCAGTTTTGTTTAATTTACGTTATATTTATCATTTTGGAGATTTTTATTTCCTTTTTGGCATCACAGCACTCATTTCCAAGAGTTGGGGGTTGCGCATGCGCAACTCCCAACAGAATCAATCGGAAGAACCCAACAGAAATGCGCAACTCCCAACAGAATCAACAGACATGCGCAACTCCCAACAGAATCAATCGGAATCCCAACAGAAGATCGGTGACAGTCAGAAGATGGGAGTTGCGCATGCGCAACTCCGATCTTCTGACTGTCACCGATCTTCCGACTGTCACCGCTAAACGCGTGCACAAGGACACGCCCCCTCTTGCGTCATAGACTGCGTCGTTCATCACTTTATGTTAATGTCTTTCCCGGCGTGTAACATGACACGCCGGCTCTTGTTTTTTAAACCGGTGACTTGCTAGTCACAGAAGGCAGTTAGTGCAGAAGCACTAGGCAGTGTAGAGTGCAGAGGCACTCAGTAGAGAGCACAGTGTGTGCAGGAGGAAAGTGTGTTGTAGCACAGTGAGTTTGATGTATCTTCTTCATTGATGTCTTGGTGAGTTGAACTATTTTGGAAATAAATCTGTTTGTTATTTTAAACCTTTTGAGTCTGTACAGTTTTTTCTCTTGAGCAACATGCATTTAGATTGATAGTATGTATACTCTTTTTTTTGACAATCAATTTTGATTCTAACTATTTACTCATTAACGCTCGCTGGCATTTTGAACCCTACTTTAAACTTAGTCTATTTTTTTGGCAATCTGTTAATTATTGCCTGGTGCCCGTATCAGCTATCCGGAGCATAAAACTAATTGGATCAAAAGAAGGATCCAACTTTAAAGCATTATTGCATTTATTTGGAGCGTTACAAGCAAAAATGGAATCATAATAAAAAAAAGCATACACATAAAAATGGAAGACAAAGGTCATTAAAAACAAGGAATTGTATAATTACTATTAAGAAACTAATTGGTTGGTTGTTTTGGGTTTTATGGTGCATGGGCGACTAGACCATAATGCATGAAACAAAAGACAATATAAAAGATAAAAGACATATAACCCGCAACCAAATTTAAAAGAAAATAACTATATTGTAAAATGGTAAAACCATAAAGAACAAGTGTATAAGTACAAAGTTAAACAAAATAATCCCAGGTGTAAGGAACCTGGGTTATATATACAAAGTAGAAGGTGGTAAAATCAAAGTTGAGTAAAATGTCCAGTATATTGTAAAAATTTAAATACAGAAGTAAAACAACAGTTGTCTGAGCAGATGTCCGAGCATAAGGGGCTCGGACTTAAAATATGATGGTTAAAAAACATATGCCTTTCAAAGGTAAAACATGGACATGAGATTAAAATATGTTTGATTGTCAAAATGGTGTTGCAAAACTAACACTTAGGTTCATCGTCCGCCCATAGAAGTAATAAACGAATGACCTAAGCGGAGCCGAGTAAGTACAACTTCCTCCTTGCGATTTCTGCAGTAATAAGACTGCAATAGTTTAATAATAGGTTTGATCTCAAAGAGTTTATTCGTAAGCTGTTCTGACCAAGATCGCTGCCACTGTGCCTGGAGCTCGATGGTAAAACGTTGCCGGAAATCCAGATAGGGAACCGGCAATGGAGAGTCGGACAGGGGCATGGCTGACTTGGCAGCAGCATCTGCCAAGTCATTGCCCCTAATCCCGACGTGACCAGGCACCCAATAGAAATGGATGGTGGTGGTGACTGCCAGGCGATGTAGCTGCTGGCGGATCTTAGTAAGAACTGGGTGAGGCCGATGCCTCACCGAGATCAAAGCCTGTAGCGAGCTAAGCGAGTCGGTGTAAAGCACATACCAACAATGATGCTTAGTCGCCACGTGGTCCAAGCGAGGCTGATAGCGTGCAACTCTGCAGTGAAGATGGAACACTGCAGTGGGATCTGGTCTGCAATGATTACATCACAGCAGACCATGGCCGATCCCACTAATGTGCTGGACTTTGAGTCATCTGTGAAAACAGGCAAGAAGTCCAGGTACTCAGCACGATGGCTGGTAAAGAGTTGTCGGTACACACAGTCAGGTGTAAAGGCCTTCCCTATCCTGCACAAGAAAAAATCACAGGAAGAGGAAACAGCAAGCCAAGGTGAAAGTGGCTTGGCTGTCGACTGTGCGACGCTAACAAGACTGGTGTTGATGTCTCTGAGGTAGCCTCAGACTCGCAAACCAAATGGATGAATGGCAGTCAGCTGATTAGTGTAAAGCATTTCCCACTTGGGACTGAAAACGCAGTCCCAAGTGGGATGGCCAGGCAGGGATTGCAATTTAGATGCATATTGCAGGGACAACTGCTGATGGTGAAGAGATAAAAACAGTTTGTCGGTCTCAACATAAAGAATCTGGACCGGTGAGGTGTAGAAGGCTCCTGTGCAAACACGGAGGGCCTGATGATGGAGGGGGTCCAGCACCTTCACCACTGAATCCTGGGTGGAATCGTACACCTGGGATCTGTAGTCCAGTTTCAATCAGACAAGTGCACAGTATAGGCAGAGCAAAGAACATTGGTCCACCCCCCAAGAAAGGGAGGAGAGGACCTTGATAATGTTCAATGCCTGCATGCACTTGGACCTGAGATGATGTATGTGTGATAAAAAGGAAATTTCCAATCGAATATGAGACTGAGAAACTTGGTCTCCGCCACAACTGGAATGATGTTGCCTCTGAGCTGTAGCTTGGGATCCAGATGAATATTATGCTTGTGGCAAAAGTGCACACAAGTGCACACAGGTCTTCTGTGGCAAAAGTGCACACAGGTCTTCTGTGGGGAGAACCAAAACCTGTTTGCTGTTGCCCAAACCAAAAGACTGTTTATGGCAATTTGCAGTTGTCTTTCAATGACCCTCATGCTGGACAAAGAGCAAAAGATGCTAAAGTCATCAACATAGAAGGCATTTCCTACAGATGAAGTTGTCTAGTAATAGAATTAATCTTGACAGCAAAAAGCATAACACTCAGAACGCAGCCTTGTGGCACCCCACATTCTTGGGGGTATGGCCACAACAGAGTGTTGCTGACACAGATATGAAAAGAATGTACCGATAAAAAGTTGGAAATGAAGATCGGCATGTGACCTCTCAAGCTGAAGCTATGGAGGTCTTGAAGAATGCCGAATCTCCAAGCCGTGTCGTATGCTTTTTTGATGTCGAAGAAAATTGACACCAGGTATTCTCTGCGTAAAAATGAATTTCTGATAGCCGATTTGAGGCGTATCAGATGGTCAAGAGTTGACCATTGCCTGCAAAAGCCACAATGGGTGTTGGAAAGAAGGTTGTGGTGTTCTAAATACCAGATAAGTCTGGCATTTACCATTCTTTCCAACACTTTTGCAACAACGCAATGGGACGATAATTGTAAGGAATCTTTGAATCCTTTCCTGGCTTCAGGAAGGCCAAGATAATGGCTTCCCACCAGGAGTCCAGAAACTGCTCCTCGAGAAAAGTGCGGTTTGAAGAGTCGGTTCTTGCTGGATGGTGAGAGATGTTGGAACATGGCATAATGGATATTGTCTGGCCTGACAGCAGATGCACGAGAAGTATGCAGAGCAAGGCGAGGCTCCTCCACTGTGAATGGCCTGCTGTAAGGTTCCAGCCATTGGAGTGGAAGGATAGCGGAGAGCATTCTGCCCTGTTCTTCTGGGCCAGAAACTCGGGGAGTAGGAAGACAATGAAGAGATGGAGGAGAATGACTTCCCCAGAGTGTCGGCAATTGCTTTGGGATCAGCAATTGTCTGTCCGTTGTGCTCCAGGATCGATAACGAGTGGGACATGTAGTTCCCACCCATCTTCCGGAATTTATCCCACATGACCTTAGAACTGGTCTTGCGGGTGATAGAAGACGCATATTTTATCCAAGATTCCTTCTGGATAAAATTCTCTAGTGCTGGACGAAATGAGCTTTCCTCCTGACACAATTGAATATTTCAAGGTTGGGGGACGTCAGATATATCCGACCCCCCCCCCCCCTCCAAGCCTTGTTCTGAGCCTTACAAGCTGCAGTGCAATCTGGATTCCACCATGGTTTCAGAAAACAAGGAAACCGTGTCGAAGTTTGAGTAATTGTTGATGCAGCAGCATCTACAATACAGTCCATTATTTCCGTTTCTGCCACATTGATGGGCTCCTGGCTGACAGAGTGATCAACAAGCTCAGATAGCAGCTCGAAACCACTCCAGTCAGCCCGATCAAGCCTTTATTGTGAGACGCGTGAAGGGCTGCAAGGCCTCCCATGGGAGATGGTGTATACAATGGGCAGGTGATCGCTTCCATAGGGGTTGTCTTCGATCTCCCATGTAAAGAGTGGAAGGATCAAGGAGGAACAGATGGTGAAGTCAATGGCAGTGAATGCACAGGTTGGGGAGTGAAAATAAGTCCTAACACTGGTGTTCAACAGGGAGAGAGAAGGATCCAGGAGCTACTGCTCCAGGACCCCGGCCCTCCCATTGGTGTCAGCACTGCCCCAAAGTGGACTGTGTCCGTTGAAGTCCCCCATAATGAGGAAGGGAATGGCAGATGCAAGACAAGATCATCAAGGTCTTCCTGGAAGACGATGCTTCCAAGTGGAAGATATACCAAGCAGACAGTCAGGGAGAACCCCATAAAGAGGCAGATGGCTACCACCTCAAAGTTGGTGTTGAGGGATACGACCTGGAATGGAGAATGGTTGCTCACGAGGATGGCGACACCCCCATGAGCTGGACCATCTCCATCCCGGTCCTGGTGAACTAGTGAAAAATGCCGGATCGTGGAATCTGTGACTGGCTGTAAGTATGTCTCCTGCAGGCACACACAGATGGGCTGGTGTGCCTAAAAGAGAGCCTTGATGTTGTCAAGATTCCTCTGGAATATATGACAATTCTATTGTAGGAGTGTGGCCATCTCAGGACTTAGAAGGGTGGGCAGATGATGAATTCCTATTCAACTTAACCACCACAGAGGATGGTTTAGTGAATTGGGAGCAGTCAGTATCCATGTCCTTGGAATCATCTGAGGGGCATGGATCGGTGACCGCTTTTTATGGTGGAGTGATTATTTTCTTTTTGGGCCTGAGTGGGAACCCCTTTGGTTTGGAAGGCCTAGCTGTCTGAGGATGGGAAGGAGGAGACCTTCTGGTGGAGGTGGAAGGCTGAGTTGAGGGAATGGAAACTGGGGTTCCATTCCTGCAATCACCGCATCCAAAGTCATTAGAACAATGGGCTTTCCAATGACTGCATTGGCATAGGATATCTTACCAGGTGGGGTGGGCGGTGCAGCAAGATTTCTCACCTCAGCATAAGAGATGTTGAACCTCCTATTCCTCCTTCCACTTGGGACAGTCGTCGGAGTATGCCGGATGTTCGCCACTACAGTTCACACAGCTTACCTTTTCTGCTGTGCAGTCAGGATCAAGTGATCCTTACTGCCACAGTGAGCACAGGTGGGTTTGCCCCAACAAGCTGTGCGGGCATGACTGTATATCTGACACTGAAAGCAGTGCAGAGGGTTCGGAATATAGGGCTGTACCTCACAATGCAAATAACCTGCCATGATGGAAGAAGGCAATGCCTTGCCATTGGGGACCCTGTCATCACGGGGCTGGGCAGGGATTCCAAGGCCTCTGCTATACACTGCTTTAGGCCTGCTTAGGCAATCACTGTCAAAGCCTCTGCTATACACTGCTTTTCACACATTTAAAAATGTTATTTTAGAGCAAAATTAACAAATGAGAAAGATACTGCAATGCAGAAATAATAATTCCATAATAAATAAAAACTAGTCTCTAAGATATTAATTAGTAAATAAAGCCTACTAACCAAGAGCAAAGAATTGGCAGGTGATTCAGCAAAGTTGGCTAGTCCTCTTCCTACATGTGTAATAAGATCTATAGAATCTTCATTTACTACATCTAACAGTTCACACAGCACTGTAATGTATCTGTGGTCAAATCCCTTAAATAAAAATTAAATTGAAATTGATAAAAGAAATAAACAGATAATTACCAGCATCACATACCCACAAAACTTATTTATCATTAAATATTTTACACACTTTTGATGTGGGAATAATACATTGCAGAGATGGGTGTCAGCAGTGTGGGGTGAAATTAGTGCCCCTCTGGATTTGTACAAATCCTCAACTTTACATTTAGTCATTACAGCCTGTACATAGCTGTACTGCTCAGAGGTAAAACCCAACCCTAAAAACCCATAGCTGTACACATTAGCAGCAACTGCACAACACAATCATTTCTATATGGTACAACATTCCTGCACAACACATCTTGTGAATTCCATGCCTTAATGAATGCTGGCAGTTCTGAAGGTCAAAGGAGGCAAACATGCTAGTAGAAGTATCTAATAAACTGGCATCTCAGTGTATACTTTTTGAAGCTTTCTAAATTTCCAATTGGTGACGTTGCAATTGTTTTTTAATTCATTTTTGGTTCATAAAATCATCTATTTTTTGACTAAAAAAGTCAACTGACCTCAAAATCTTTGCATTTTCCTTGTTCATGGAATCCATCATTGAATTAAAATCAGCTCTTATTTCTGTCTTAATAAGAAGAATAATCTCCTTTCTAAATTCTAAACATTTAAAATTTAATTTCTTACCACTTTCTTCTTTAGTTCCAGAATAGTTGAAATTGGTTTCACCAGATGGCAACATTTCCTCTTCTGCTAGGGCAATGTCCATTGCTCTTGCAGGCTTCCCTTTTTTTACAATTTCACATATCCATTTGGTACATCAGTGAACTGCCATATTTTTAAAAGTTTCTAAATATATTCCTGAACAACTTACATGAAAAATCGCTTTACAATTTCCAATGCATTGAAGACAATCAGTATTAAAATCACACAATTTATGACATTTTGTACATGATGATGGCACCATGTTGTCCTATCATATGAGCTCAATTTGACCAGTTTTTTTTCTTAATGCTTTGTGTCACACAAAAGCATTAGGAAAGTGTTGGTTTCGAAACTATACATACTAAATAGTCATACTAAATAGTTATGGTACATACTAAATAGCAATGGGAGTCTGAGATTGCAAGATGGGAATTTTTAAAATAAGGTATTCCTTGTCCAGAAGTTTTTTTTAAATCTGGTGCTTTCAGGCTTTTCTATCAAAATTTTTAAAAGTTGAAATGCTTTCATGCCATCCCATGGCCCAATAGTTAGGGCACTTGGCTACTGACCAAAGGGATTTAGATTCAAACCCTGAGTATGGCACTGATTTTTGTATTGTCTTTCTACTGAGGTTCCCGTCTTCCTCACAGATCTTCTCTATGATATATTAAATTGACAGACTCCTGTCAAATTTTTGTGGTAAGCAGCTGCTTGGGGGAAACTTATTTTTTTAATGCTTTCATTGCACCATTACCTATCATATCATGATTTCTGGAATGTTCTGCTTTGCTTAACAGCAATCCGATGAAGGGAATTGTTTTTTTTTATCTTGCAATTCTTTTCATACAGTGGTCTTGCAAATGGTGTTTTAATATCTCAACTAAATTTCAACACTAACCATCTGCAGCTTGATTCATCTTTATCACAACTTTTAAAAAATAACACAAATGCCACTCATAAATTAAAGATGAAGATATTTAAAATAATTTACAAAACTGTGCTAAAACTACTTAATCTTCTGTAATGGCAAATGACATAACAGAAGATCAGCTGTAAGAAGCAGATACTGAATATACAATGAAAATTCAAATATTCAGAAAACATTTGGCAAGATACCAACAATGGATTGAGACTAGTCTCCACTGTCTGTAACATTAAGCTTTGGTAGTGGTGCAATTGTGGCAGGTGAGATGGGATGCACAATTGACACTGCACACAGTTTTTATGAGGCTAAAATACTATGTGCTCTCTGCCAGTCTACAGCTGTTATTTTGTTAGTGTCTCTCATATCACTGTAACAGATAATGTTACAGTGATATGAATACAATATTGGTATCAAATACACTATATGGCAGCCATATAGTGTGTTTAATGCCAATATTATTAGAGATGTGAAAATTCTATACTTACATATGAATAGAATTTTAGCAAAAGAATAAAAATTTAGTTTATTACTGATGAAGAACCTTTTTTTCATATTGAAATTTACTACCAGTTTTAAAAATAAATGCTATTACATTCATCTAATCCATTTTCCTTTGGGAAGACTTAAACCTTTCCTGATATTGTGTCATTGGTCATTATATATATTGTTTATAATATTTTTAAGCTAATAATACATAGCATATTATTCTATTATTCTACAGAATCACTAGTCAGGTGGCATGTATAACATTCAGTTACTAACCATAATCATATTTTAAAAGATAAAAACAATTACAAAGGAAGAACACATTGAATTTTGCAGATATGAGAAAATAAAAATCAGCTAAAAACAGTCCTTACGCAAACAATAATCCAAAAAAATTAATCTAAAAAAGCTTTCACCTGCTAATATAATAATTTCCATCCAACACAATACCAATTAAATTTTATGGAAAATTTAATTATAAATCTAAATAAAGAGAGCATTTGTAATACAGAAGAATGTACACCATTACCCCCTCTTGGAACCTGTTATTAAGGATTACCTATGCAAATAAGAGAAAAGAGAGAGAAATTCTAGAGGGTCAACATGATAGGATACACTGTTAGCATGGGCATCAGTTTCCCTGCCCAAAGATGCTGGCAGGGGTCCAGAGAAACACATTAGAGTAGCAATCTTTTAGAATTTTATTTTCATGTTTTTATGTGTTCCAGTCTGGAGTTTTAAAGAAAATATAGGTGGAAATATTACATCATTGGTAAAAAACATCTGTCATATAAGTCAATAGAGAATAATGCGGTACTTGTTATGAACTGCAGCAACGAAGTATCTGAAAGCTGCTTTACATTGTGCATGCCATTGCCAACAGCAATGAATTGATAATCCTGATAAACAAGGACTAGTATCCATGTTGACCTCTTCTGCTAAACAGGAAAAGTGCCTGCTACCACCATCTGACAGAGGTAACATGAACAGCAAGTATGTGAGTGAGCCAGCAACTCACTAAAGAATATAAGAGGATTTCTATGTCCTTACAATGCTTTTTTTTATCAAGCACTTATCTGCACTTTATCAAGCTTCAGTGTCTTTGACCAGGCAAAGAGTAAATTTAAAACTATTTGCACTCTCATAAAAATTACCTCAATTATGTATATTAAAAGAGGATTAATTAGTACTTAAAGTTGCAGACTGCAGAAAATTTCTAAAGATTTTTAACAGTGAAATTGTAGTAATTAAACATTTTTAATATTACTCTATTTAAATTTTACTTCAAATCATTTAAATAATTAACTATTCTTCCCTAACTCTTTTAATTTTAAGTTTTCTGTAATAAACAGGGAAACAAATTTACATGTTCCAATGATGAGGTAGCTAAGTTTGCTACAATACATGCAGAATTCAGTAATACAATGGCCCTTGAACCCTTCAGTAAGTATATAAGAGGAGTACCATGAGCTTGGTCTTCCTGAAATTAGTAAAGTTTAAGTTAGTAATTGCCAAACTAATTGGCATTTAGCCAATATAATCATGAGAAGTACACTGAAGTTTATTATTAAATTAGTAACTGTCAAGCACAAATAACATAAACATGATTTTGGAATACCTAAAAGTTAAATAGAGAGTGTAATGTTGGTTTATGTCACACAACAAACACTTAATTGGTGAACACATCAACTCACTGTATCTTTTATGACAATACTCACAGAAAATAATTCTCTGTTTGCTGTAACTTTAGATGGTCCAAAATCAGGCATATGTAGGTGTCATCACTATAGTCCATTAACATATTAATTTGGTAATACATTGATCTTCAGTGGATTATAGTGATAATCTCTATGAATAGATTACCAATACCTTCATTATCATTATTACTAGTTAATTCAATTCAAGGAATAACACATCAATATATGGTAAAACATTTTCTTAGAACATTTTATGTTTAGGAAGGTAACTTGAATAATTAATAATTAAAGATGTCTCATAAATAATAACAAAGAGAAAAAACTCAAAGAATATTATTTAAATTAGTAAATCATTATATTTGAAATGCATAAAAGTAGCACTACTTTTTTGCACATAGTGGGCTAAATGGTCAAGTCACAAGGACCCAAGGCTCAAAGAAGGTTGGGAAGGAGACCTATTGGACAGCTGTTAGGAGACAGATTGAAGCCTCCCATGAAGACCATCCAGCATGTTCTTTAACATGCACAGCATATGGCTCTCCTGCACATGGGTCCACTGCTTTACATTCCCATCCAATGGACAGTGGCCTTTCCAAACACATCAGTATCCATTTTGTGACCAAGGGCAGGTGATGTTTAATAGAGATATGGCAGGTGGCAGTTGTTACATATGAAATCTGTGAAACAGATTTAAAAATTGTGCAACAACTATTTTTTTTTATCAGAAGGTTATATTTTTTAAAATGATTGCTTAAAAGATTTCTCGTGATCATTACAATATAGTGATGGACTAAGTGAAGCTTTCTTCAGAGCTTGTTTATTATTCATCTATTTAAAAGAGTTGTTCATGAATGCATTTTAAAATGAATACTATTTCTCTTTCTATTCATCTCTAAATCAAAAATCTTTCTCAATGACTTACTTAAACCACATATTTCTTTATTTTCATTTCCTATTAAAGAGGGAGGAATTAAGTATTAAATAAATAAGCATATTTTACATTTACCAATAAATAAAACTTTTTTTAAAGGAAGAAAATGATTTAAATCAGGTAATGATTTCATGGCATCATAATCCAATGTAGTCCAAAAGGAATGCTTGCATATCAAAACACATTACACTACAAAAGCACTGCAATGTGCATTAATATTAAGATGAGTTTATGATTACACAATACGATGAATTTATATTAAGATAAATTATTCATCAATCTTATGCTTGCAACATCTTATTGAAGACCATTAGTGGTTATTTTCATTCAGATTTAGTTGTTTGGTTGTTTGGAATTTTATGGCACAATTAGGTTAAATAAAAAACAGTAAACTAACAAAGTTAAAATTGACACATAAAGAATAGTAAAACAATAGCACAAAAGGATATGTACAAAAAGAAGACAACAAGGGTGTAAATGACCTATATAATAAGCAAGAAATAACAAATTAAAAGATAAAGAATGAATCACGGGTGTACAGAACATGTGGGAAACAAGAATAAATAAATCTAATATGTAAAAAATACATGTAAATAATGAAAATAATAATGAATGTAGAAGACCTGTGTAAAAATGAGAAGTAATAGTTTACAATCAATGAAAATAACTGGCATAGCATAAAAACTGCAAAACAGGAAGTAGAAAAAAATGATCCAATAAAAGATTTCTGAGTGTAAAGAGATTCAGACATAAAATCATGAAAGCTAAAATACATACAGCATTCAAAGTTAAAACAAAGAAAATAGATTAAAATATGTTTGATGGTTAAAACAGTGTCAGAAAACTCCACTTAGGTTTGTTATCCATCCTTAGAAGGAAAGAATGTGTAATAAAGGAATGACCTTAGTGGAAGTGAGCAAGTACAATTTTCTCCTTGCTATTCCTTCAAAATGATGACTGTCATGGTTTGATAACAAGCTTAATCTCAAAGAGTTTGTTACTAATGTGTTCTGATGAAGATCTTTGCCACTGTGCCCAGCACTCAACGAATGAGCTCAGGAACCCCAATTATGGAATTGGTAGTGAAGAGCCAGACAGGGGCATAGAAAACTGTAGCAGCATCTGCCGAGCATTGCCCCTGATGCCAACATGACCAGGCATCCAACAAAAGAGAATGATCAACAGGTTACCAGATGACAGAACTGCTGGCAGACCTTGGATAGTTTGATTCAGAGAGAAGTCAATTAAGAAATCAAGGCTTGTGCTTTTCTGCTGATGCTTGGCCAAACTTGATATATCACTAATAACACTAATTGAACTCTTCATGATAATATTAGATCTCTCTGTGGCTCAGATATTTATGTATGTGTATAAAGTAGTATAAACAATGAACAAATTTCATTGAACAGAATATAATGAAAAAGAAATTGGAAACAAACGCATGCAATTGTATTACATAGCTGCAAGAAAAAGTAACTACCTGTAAGAGTAGATGCCTACAAGTTTCACTTCCAGCTGATAAATGAACAAGCATTTTGGTTATTGTTGTCTGCATCTGCAAAACATTTTCAATAAATTTCACCAATATCCCTTGAATAAGCATAAACAAAATTCAATGGTACAACATGAAAACATCCATGATATGCAAAATCAAGAGGCTCAATATATATCTTTTGTATATTCCTTATACAAATTATTTTAATATTAATTATCAACTATATATTAATTCAAAGCATTTTATTCTCTAATTCATAACACAAATACAAATGCATCAGCAAACTCTATTGAAAAATTAACAATATATTTTATATATATTGATTCCACATTGCAATAATAATTTAGAAATAATGGTATTTTGGCTTCATTTATTTGGTCAACTTTTCTTCATCTTACATCTGCTGAAAAATACTATGCTTGTCAAAGATATGCCACATTTCAAGCCTCTCCAAGAATTATCCCAAGGGGCTTTTCAAAGAAAAATCCCTTAAATTTTTAAATTGCCCTCCGAAGTTTTGATTGTTAGAATTTCTGGTTTAAGCAGGCTTTTATTACTTAACACAAGAATATGTCTATATTCCACTTATGTTAAAACAATTTTTCTCAATTTTCAAACATACTAAAATGCGGTATATGCATAATTTGCTTAAACTTTTAATTAAAAGGATAGTAACTCAATTTAAAGATATTATAAATAGTTAATATAAAATTCATACTTTTATTTCCATATTATTGTGAAACCTTTCAAACTCACTGGACTTCATATTTTATGACCATTCAACAGGCCATCAGATGTCATCCCATTCAGTTAACCATCTTATAAATAAATCATCAAACTTCAGTGGAAATATTATGTGCCCTATTTTTTCATTCAAACATTACCTTTCAACATTATAATTTCATAAATGTGTGTGATGTGTTTGGAAAATCTGATTTCTATCCGTTTTTCTATGAGACAACATGGCCAAAATTAGAGTAGCTACTTTATTTCTTTGTTTTGTGCCACTTCCAAGTCACAAAACTATGAAAAATATATAGCCTAAAACCAAAAGTGTGTCCCCATTTATGGACATCATTCTATTAAATATTGAAAAAAAAAACAAAAAACATACACGCTAAAATGGTCATAATGCATAAGGTTAAAAAATCTCAGGGCAATATTTAAATAAATTTGTGCAATAATATGGTTGAAAGCTGACAATTGGTAGAGCCAGTTTTATATTTAATTTTTTTAGCATATCGATTTTGTTCTCTCCAGTTTCTAATACATACTACTTTTTTTTTTGCATTTGTATTTGTAAACTAGTGCACTCTTTCCTTTCCTTTAGACTCCACCAGTAGTATAGATCGCTGTTCCACAAAGGAAGGAATGCTAAAAAGAATACCATTTAACCAATATATTAGTTGGAAGAGTCAAATGAGTTCATACATTTTAAAAATTAAAAAAAGACGTGTCTATAAAATAAATAAATGTAATGTATAAAAGAAGTTTCACCTGAAAATCATCAAGTTGTAAGGCTCTTAAGAGACCTGGTAGAAGAGATACATGATGCTACAAAAGAAAAATGGAAATACTGTATTTATACAAACAGAAACTAGATCATAAAATATAATAAATGAAGGATTTTAAAAGGTTTCCCAAGATTTGCTCAAAAATAAATTGCTAAGAAATTACTTAATGATTTAGGTAAATTAACTGCATTTCAATTGATTCTTTTTAATTTCTATTCAAAACATTTCAAAGTTCACAGATAACATGAAAAATATACTTCTCAATATTTATCTTAACTATGCAAATTCTGACGTTTAAAACTTTACTGGAAACATATTGAAATATTACCAAAACATATAATGGAAACAATGATAAAACTTCATGAACACTAACAAATGTCATGTTACCATTGTATTTATCTTTATTCTTCTGAATGTCCTATAGTGTAGTGGCAATAGGATTTCTACTTGAAGAGAAATTTGTTCTTTAAAAAGCTTAACAATTTTCATCTGAAATGAAATTTTCTCTTGAAAAAAATATAATTATTTATTGTTTCTTTGTTGCTAAAGCACAATTTCAGTAACCTCAGACTCAGATTACACAATTTTAATGGCCTCAGACTTCATTTTATGTTGAATCATCACCTGATGAATGCTTTATCAGGTGATGCAAATTTTATAACACCTGCTGACATATGTAGACGTAATGGCAATTTACATATGATTGTATTGGTAAGTATAATGTTTACATATCATCAGCACTGTTGGATTCAGCAGGGATATTTACTAGCCTGTAGAATGAGGTACCATGTTGGTATCAGGTTGTTATATCTGGTATCTTACAAAATAGAAGGATGAAGAACTCTAATGTTTTTTAGACTGAAGATAACAAAATATATCTGTGTTACATGATTCTTCAATTTTAACATCATTAATGAGATTTTCCATATAACTCAATGAAAATTTGCTGTGTGTGAGTATGAAGGGGGAAATTATTTTACTATTGTTGAAATTAGTGAGTAAATTATTATGGATATTGCACTGGTATTCTCTGAGTCTGAGGTTAAAATGTTCCTGTGGTCTGCTCTATGCAGTTGTCCTTAGGAAAAAAAAAGTTTCTTGTGGGCATTCATTGTTATACAATAAGTATCATTCATAGGAAATATTTTATCTACACCATTATGAACCAAATGTGCAATTACATATGATATATTATTGCAATCACATACTGATAAGGTTATATATTTTACAGGGTGGTTCAAGTGTTGTATATTGGGTAGGGTTACTGAAATGTTTTCTCTCCATTGCTTCTGATTGAGTAGGGATTGGTTAAGATGTCATTGTAAGTTTATATTTCACTCTTTAGTACACTTTATTACTTTGTTTTTTAAAATTGTCTGCTTCTGATGACAAGAAATAATTAAAATCACTTTCTTTATTTGATAATTATGTTGCACTACAGTATTTTCAAACTCTTAAGAGATATGCAATGAAGCTTGACATTTTATACCGGATGTACAAAGTTTGTAGGAATACCATTTGGAATGTAGGTTGTTTTTCTAGAGATGGAGATTTGCAATTTGGTTGGAAAGTATTTAATGCTAACATCTAAAAATGGTAATTGACCATTTAATTATGCCTTGTGTATAAATTGCATAGTGGGTAACATATTAAATTCTTTCATTAGGTTGTAAATTTCTTCTACAGCATATGTCCAGATTATTCATATATTGTTGCCCATATATATATATAATACATGTAACATGAATACAACTGGTTTTAATTTGTGCTTGTGGAGCACTTTGTTTACACATTCTTCAAGATAACATTACCATGATTCCAGAAAAGTAGGGAGCCCATCCTCCTAGATGGATGTTTTTCCATCAATCTGAAACAAATTGCTTTTAGTTGACCAGAACCTCATATACTGAAAAAAATCGATGGCAGTGGGACTGCAACCTCAGTCCATTTTGATTTGACCTGCATTATCATACCTAACACTATTGTTTTATGAGACAGAATATCAAATATGGGTAGCATGCATTAAAAGGAAATTCAAATATTTCTTAATCAATAATTCTTCAGATTTCAAGGTGAATAGTGATGGGAGAAAGTAAGAAAGAAAATAAAATAAAGTAGGCTTCTTCTCAAATTGTATATTGGTGATTTTCATTTAGAAACTACTAGTTGAAATGATTAGATTTGACATAACACACATGACATGATTTGACATGATGACATTGATGATGACATGACATTGATTCGACATGACACACGACAAAAAGCTGAGCAGTATTGGGATATGGGAGGAGGTGGCTAAAGTGGGTGGGTAAATATGGATCATTTGTTTTCAGCATGTTAACAAATTCTTATTGAAGAAGTGCTTTTAATGTTATTTTACAGTTAAGAATTAAATGTTATCATAGATTGTAAATTTGCATTAGTCAATAATCAAAAAATATATAATAAAATTATATAATAAAAATATATAATAAAATAACAGAAAAATATATGCTGCATATATTTCATTATTTTCTGAAGTATATAAAAGAACTGCTTCTCTTTTACTGGTAGTAAAAGTCTAATATTTTACTATTTGTGTTCATTTGTTAAATAAATGTTTTGGCAAAATATATTTATTTTCAGTTCAATGATGAACTTTAATCAAGACATCAATTTCAACTGAAGTGTTATCCTAAAAGTGAATACAAAATTAAAACTGTTTTATCATGAAGACATACTGAATCTATCCAAGCCCAGTTTCAAACAATTAAATTTTGCACACACGTATAAAATAAATAGTAAAAAGGAAAAATCACAGTTAAATACGACAAAAACAGAAATGATATGAGAACCTTATACAGAAGGTTCAATGCACATGGTGGTCAAGTGTAAAATATGGAAGCAGATTCCATAATGTGAGTAACTCACTACAGTAAATAGAGGGCAATAAAATAAATGAAACATAAAGGAGAAGTGGGGCAAATAGAAGGTAGCAGGTAAGGAAAGAGAGTAAATAAATAATAAGGTATAAAGAAAAAGTGTAAACAATTGAACAAGAAATTATCTACACTGGTGTTCAGAGTTAGAGGATAATGTCTATTTCAAAAAGTATAAAAGGGAATGAGTGAAATGTGCTTACATTAAAATTTTGCAATGTGGGAGAAAATGTATGTACATTTAACCATTGGAACCACAAATACAGAAATTAAAGTTGCTATAAAAGCATGGACTTGTGGCCACCATTCAGTTTCTGGTTCAGCCAGCCTGGCCTTTTACTTAAGTAGCAACTGATTTCACCTGTCATAAGATGATGTACAGATGATTGTGTATGATGGAGTGATGTGTATGATGGAAGTGGGTCAATACCAGACTGTGGTATCCAGGGCATTAAATGTACCACAAAATGTCCTCCCAAGACTTTGAAGATAATTTCAAGAAGTATGAGAGGTTAATCATAGATCAAGACAAGGCCACTCCAGGGCCATACCAGTTCAAGACAACTATTTCTCTTTAACAGCAAGATAACATAGGGGAATGTCAGCTAGGTAACTGTCTCATGAGCTGTCCACATTGACAATTTCAAGATATACTGCATACAGGATGCTGCATGACTAAGGTCAGTTTGTACAAACACTAATGATTTGTGACCCTCTCACACTTTTCAACATAAGAGCTCATTTAATGTCATGCAGACACCTTTGGAGACTAGGCCAGTGAGCAAACGTGCTCTTTAAATGAGTTAAGATTCAGTTTGAATACTGATTTTCTGACATTTCATCTAGAGAGAATAAGGAACTCATCACAACCACTGTAACATCAGAGAAAAAGCACTATTTTGTGATAGAAGTGTAATAATCTGGACTGGTATCATGATGATTGGCTGTATAGAGCTTCACATCTTTCAAGAAAGCACTCTGCTCAGTGATTCTTGCATCTATGTGAGGCTTTTCATGGGTAATCTCAGCTCTGATTTCTCATATTAGGTGTTCTAATTTTATTCTATCTGAATCTGGGATATATATTTTATTCTATCCCAAAAGGGATATGTAGGATATCACAACTTTTTTTCTTTATGTAACTCTTATGCCATTTTTTTTTTCAATTTGTGATCACGCCTGCAAAGCTACTAGCTTATCTGCAGGTTATGACAGAACAAATGATCATGCCATCACCGGGACAACTTGAATCTAGACCCCAGCAGTTGCAGGGAAATAAAATTCAAATTTAATTCAAAATGCATTTTTGTTATAATTTTGAGGTTTCTGGTATATCATCATCATTCCCATAAAAAACTACTTAAATACTTCATAATACTTACCTGCAATATAAAATTATGTGTTTCTAGGTTGTCAATGAGAAGAGCCAATATCCGTGCAGCAAGCAGTGCAGTTGTTCCTGAGTAGTTAATAAGCACTACAAGTGAATCTATCATACCACTTTTAAGAACTATATGGAAAAATATATTAATTACTCATAATCTTAAAATTATACATAATTGCTTAAGTAATATTCAGCAAAGAACAGCAATAATGTTACATAGTTAAAACAAAAAATATTTTTAATAAACAAAATTATTTAAATTTCCTATTTTAGATGCTATATTTTACATTACTTAAATTACACAATCAAACATCAATACATAACAAACACTCAATTTCCTTCAATGATTGTGTGTTGATATATAATCAGAAATAACTTATTTTAGCCTACCTTTTGTCTGATATTGATTTTATGCCACACTGTTTTGAATATTTTTCAAGTACAGTAAAATCTTGATTATCTAGCACTCAGTCATTTAATTATAAGGATTTTCTTTTACTACTGTACAATTTTTTCACATTAAAATAGTAACAATAAGCAATTAAAGTAATTAATGTAATGCATATAAAACATTAAAAAATTGTGCAGCATAAAAAAAATACAAATTTTGAAATTTTAAATTAATTGTGAAATGTACTGCTTTATCTGTAATTGTAAACAGTCCACTCTACTGTAAATATATTTTTCACAATTCATATGGTAACAATTTTTTTTAAAATTTACTACTACTTCAGACTGAGCTTGTAAAACACATTTTAATATGTCTGATTTCCCTGATTATCTTATGTCCCCAACTGTTTAGCAATTTATTGTTGAAAAATCCACTGTTTATTGACTTTTACTGGAAATTTATAACAGAATATTACATGATCAACAAAATACACAGTGTTCTAGAATAAAAATACACAACAATAAATGGGCATCAGATACAACAAAAAAAGATTTTAGAGTAGGGTTTGCTAAAATATCTGACCTAATGTAAACTATATGGGAAACAAGTTCATAGTAGTGAGATAATTTATTTTTGTCAAATATTGAGCAAAATATGATAAGGGCAATATCACTGTAATCACAGTCACCATAATTGACACCACCTTGCAGTGAAATAAGCAAGTCAATATAAATTTTGCACTTATAGTGATGTATAGCTAATGTATATTCAAAAGCATGAATCTGTGATTTATAAATCTCTACTTAAATGTGTTCTGGTCTTGTATGATAGTATTAGATATATCCAACTTAATAGAAACTCCATTGCAATTTGTAGTGTGAAAATTAG
This sequence comes from Ryuthela nishihirai, assembly GCA_038380435.1. NCBI lineage: Eukaryota > Metazoa > Arthropoda > Arachnida > Araneae > Heptathelidae > Ryuthela > Ryuthela nishihirai. The sequence goes on along the minus strand of JAWZYU010000015.1, from coordinate 66,411,952 downwards.
AAATGGTGAACTAAAGAGAATGAAAAAAAAATGGTTCCATGTTTCAAAATTGGGTTTTACTATAAGTATGGACTTGAAGTTATAACACAAAAAATTTTACTTTGAAATTCAACAAGTCCTTTGACTCTTACCCTGATTTTTCTACCCCTCAAGCAGCTGCTTGCCATAGAGTCTGACAAAAGCCTCTAATATGCTATAGAAAACATCTGCGAGGAAGGCAAGATCTCAGCAGAAGGACAATACAAATACAAGAAAGAAAACATACATGCTTTATCCAAGGCTCATACCCAGATCCTGGAGATCAGCAGTCAAACATGTTAATCACAAGATGAATGTGGAAAAATAAAAATTGTTTTAAACTTGAACTCAGGTTCTATTATCAGCAGACTTGAGTTTTAATAAAACATTGATTAGAAAGTGGGTAAACCTAAGGGAGAAATTAAGAACCAGAAGGTGAAACATTTTGGTAGTTAGGGGGAGATGGCTTTCAAAATGTGCAAATCAATCATTCGAACTTTTAAAATCGGGAAAAAAATAGATTAGTGGTTCTAAACCACATTCCATTATAGGTAGGAACAGGGAAAGAGAGCATGAAATTCTGAACTAGGTGGTCAAGTATTTGGGAAATTAAGGGGGGGGGGAAGGTTGAAATATGTTAAAAAAAAAACAGATTACTACAAAATAACTGATGCCAAGCTCAACAAAAATCTAGTGTAAAGTCCCTCTTTTGTTTCCTCAAATCAGTTCATCAAATCGTGTTGTGTTCTGTGCACAATGCATTTAGACTCCTGATGTCATTGTGAGCATCAACTCTTCCATTACTGAACTGCCTGCACCATTTTGGAATTTTTTTGACAGTTTGTCACACTTTAAGACAAGCTACCAATGAATTTCTGTTGCAGGTGTATTTTGCCTATAGAAATCAAACAATACTAATAACCTACTCCAGGAATGTTTCCAAGTGAATCACCATTTTGAACTACTCTAACAGTGCACCCCATGCTGTGCATGCAGTTGTCCTGTTAGGTGTCCTCCAAGGTATTGTCATACATAGTATTACCATACTACAAATTCTAAAGGACCTAACTTTTGCCTGTAAAATAATATTGCCTTTGTATTCTTATTTTATGATCAACTTACATAGGAGGACCTTTGGATATTACAGTGCTGAGCAGTAGCAGTAGCTTTCATTGTTGTCTAGAGAAAAACCTAATCACTGCATGAATCTCAAGGGACCATGCTTCAAGGTGGATTCCATATTCAACCGATGTTGTACCTTATCATAATATTTTTTATTGCCCTTTACATTGCAACACCCTCTAGGTGGGAGACTCAAATGCATGTGGTTGTGTTCGCATTACATATTAATTTCCTCTATCATGTGGCATGAATGTTATTTATTGAATAGTTTTTGTAACAGTACCTTTGAAGTTAAAAATGTAAACCATACATATTTCACTATTTACTCTTACCTTGAAGTCTAATTGGTGGATCTTGACAGAGCAGAGTTAATGCACTTAAACTATCACTTAAAAGCAAGTATTGATCAGAAGCAGCTGTATCTATAATACTAAAAATGAATAAAAATTAAATATCAAATATAAAGGAAAAAATCTAATAATAATTAAAAAAAACTAACAGTATCAAGGAAAAATTTTGAAATACACATTGCATATTATTGATGAATTTTAAACTAATGACAACACTGTGTTAGAATTTATTTACCATTTACAATGATAATGGTCTGTAAATGGTACCTAAGCATAAACTGGAAGGATAGTTGTATAACAATTCCCAGTGATGATGCACAGAACCAACCAGGTCTAGCATCTAATGTCCAACCCCACCTTCTCATGGTGCAGACCATACCTATCAAAATATATATTCTCTTTTGGAAGGGAAGGGGAGGGCTGCCAGATCAGTGTGGCCTGCTGATCTGGTCATATATAGTAGCATTTTTTCTTTTTTCTTCTGCCCTGCTGAGGATGGGTCCTGGTGCTGACCATTCATACCTACTAGACTGGACTGGTTTACAGCTTTGAGCTTGATTATGGATCCTGACTTGCTGCACTGGTGGGCCTCTGTTGAGAGAGAATCTGTCACTCTGTTTTCTGTTTGCTTGTGGGTTGCCAGCCCTAAGTGAACAGAGGCACAGGATACTTTATATCAGTTGGTGGATAATCCTGATAAGAGGCCATGGCAGCAACCATAACCCTCACTTACCTAGTTGGGCATTGCCAATCTTAAACTGGAGTGATGTGTCTCAGGCAGGTCTTATGGCTTTTGAAATGGTCCATTTGAAAAAGTGGTGCCTGAAGTTCCTACCAGCATGGGTGACTTCAGCCTATAGCAGTGAGGGAACAGGTCTTTGCTCTATCTTTCTCAATAAACCTAGTTTCTTTAAAAATCCTAATAATAATTTTCTCTCTGAAGGTACATGGAACATCAGGACATTACATAGAGATTATTCTTTTGATGTCCTTGCAAGAATTCTGGCATTATAACCTAGCTATTCTAGACTTGCAAGAGACCAGATGGACAGGTAAATGTGCGATACTTAAAAATAACTTTAAATTTCTTTTTCCAGGGAGGGAGGATGAAAAGCATCTCTAAGGTGTAGGTTTGCTTCTCAGCAGACACACTAGTGATATTCTTCTAGGATATGACTGCATTGATGAAAGATTTCTTATAGCAAAATTTAAAACAAAAATTAAAGACTTGAATGTCATCTGTTGTTATGACCCCACAGAGAACTCTGATGAGAACAAAAAGAATGTTTTACAGACAGCTACATGTTATTTTGAATTCTGTGAAGTAAGGAGATATTTCTCTTGTGCTAAGTGACTTCAATGTTAAAGTTGGTACTAACTCTGACCTTTGGGAAGGAGTTTTAGGTCCCTTTGGCATTAGTAGTTCTAATGGCAATGGGGAATGTCTCCTACAGGTAAGTAAACTTAATGGTTTGTGAATAACTAACATATACTACAAACACCAAGACATTTATAAATACATATGGGTTCCACCTAATGGGTTGCACAGGAATACGATAGATTATATTTTAATTAACAGCAAATGTTATGTAGTTTGATTAGGAATACTAGATCATACAGGGGAGCTGAAATTGGGTCTGACCATTACCTGGTCAAAAGTGTCTTGCAACCGAAGCTTAAGATTAATGTTGTGCTAAGATTAAGAAAATTACCTTTAACACTGAAGGTCTGAAAGATCCAGTTTCAGCCAAAGCATACCATAATAGGCTATTTAGTCATTATGACAATCATGGTTTACTTACTGCTGAAGTTGACAAAGAATGGGATCAGTTTAAGTGGGCTTTTCTTGAAACCAACAGTACTCTTTTGGGTAAAATGGAACAGAGGAAACAAAATTATTTGAGTGATAAGGCTATGGAACTTATTTCTGAAAGAAGGATGTGCAGGATTAATATGAATCAACACCCTACTAGTCCTAACAAACAGCATTACAACAAGCTTAATAAATGCATAAAGGATCAGTTAACAGCTGCTAAGAATCTTTGGCTTGATAGCTTGACTGATAAAGCATAAGAAGCAGTTAGCCAGCATAAGAGTAGGGGATTGTATCAGATTGTTAATGTTTTGTGTGGGAAGAAACAGACAGGTACACAGGGATTGAGAGATAAACATGGTAAGATGTTTGAAGGTGAGGATTCTATGATGGCTAGGTGGGCTGGGCATTTCAGAAATGTTCTAAACAATGTGATTATTTCTACTCCCATTGTTTACAATGAGGATAGATGTATTACTGGCTTTAATGATGCCCCTATATCACATTCCGAAGTCATTTTGGCTATCTCTAAATTAAAACTGCATAAATCTCCTGGGTTGGATGAAATCACCAAATGCTTAGAGTTGGGAACACTTGTGTTGCCACATGGCTGACTGAAATTATGAATATTTTTTATGATAAAGATGTTGTTCCTAAGGATTTTACTAGAGCTATCATTATCCCAATTTTTAAAAAAGGTGATCGCAGTTTTTGTGATAACTATAGGGGTATCAGCCTACTTTCTGTTTCAGGTAAAGTTCTTTGCATGATTGTACTTAATAGAATTAAGAATCTGGTGACAAGCAATTGTGTGATGAATAATGTCAATTCAGAAGTGGTAGGGAATGTGTAGATCAGATATTTTCACTCAGGCAGATCCTTGAGAAATATTTAGAGCTTCAGAAACCTGTGGTTACTAGCTTTGCAGATTTCAAAAAGCTTTTGACTCTGTTGCTTGTCATAATTTGTGGTTGATAATTAGATCACATGGAATACTGACAAGTTAGTTAGTGTAATGAAAGCTCTCTATAATAAAACTGAGTTGTGTGGTAAGTGATTGGTTTAGCATTGCTAGTGGAGTTAGACCACAGTGCATTTTGTCCCCTTTTCTCTTTAGCTTGGTTATTGATTTTGTTATGTAAAATTCTTTGCAAGGGAAAGATTTTAGCTTTAAATGGTCTAGAGATTTTAAAATTTCTGATTTAGAATATGCAGATGATTTGGCCCTGTTGGCTAATGATGTGGATGAGATGAATTCACTCATTAGGGCTGTTGATGAGACTGGTAAGTGAGTAAGTTTGGTGATAAACAGAGAAAAAACTAAAGTGATGAAAATTGGTCAGGCAGATGGTGCTTCAGTTGCTTTAAATGACTGTACTCTTCAGCAAGTGTCTCAGTTTAATTATCTTGGGAATGTGATGCCCCCTTGTTCACTTTTACCTTACCTTAACCAATTTTGCTTAATTTACATTATATTTATCGTTTTGGGGTTTTATTTCCTTTTTGGCATCACAGCGCTCGTTTCCAAGAACATAGGAGTTACGCATGAGCAACTTCAAACTTTCGATTGTCACCCGCTAAAGCATGTGTACAAGGACACGTCCCCTCTTGCGTCATAGCTTGCGCCCTCGTTGTTTTATGCAAATGTCTTTACCAGTGCAACAGACACATGTTGCCAAGCCTGTACGCTTGTTAAAACCATGACATGTTAGTCACAGGAGTCAGTTGACAATATGAAGTGAGTCAGTTAGAGTGAGTAGTTTTGAGAAGTTAGTAGTTGTCAGTTTGTAGTGAGATCGAAATGATGTAGTATCTTCTTCATTGAAGTTGGCGAGTGTTTAAAATACTTGTGGAAATAAACTTGTTTGTTATAGAAACTTTTTTGAATCTTTACTATTTTTTCTCTTGAGCAACATTAGTTGTTTTGATTAGAATTTGCATTAGAAGTTTGACAATCATTTCATTTTTGAATTCTTACTCGCTAAGTAACGCTCGCTGGTATTTGAACCCTAATTGAACTTTATCTTGGCAATTTGTTAATTATTGCCTGGCACCCGACTTTAGCTATCCGGAGCTTGAATAAATATTGGATCAGACAAAGGGTCCAAAACTTTAAGAGTAATTAAATCTGTGGAGTGTTACAGAAGCTATGTAACAGACACTGATGATGTGACGTATGAAATAAATAGGATAATAGGGATTGCCACTGGGACTTTTAAGGATCTATGGAGAGTGTGAAAAAATAGGCATGTACACCTCAAGACTAAAATTAGGCTGTATAATAGTTTGGTCTTTTTCTAAGGTTAGTTATTATAGTGAATGGATATAATGAAAACGCACAATTGAATCCACAATTTTATGGATGTTAAAATGCAAAGTATGTAATAAAAACGAACTGTTTTTTGAAAAAATGCAAATATTTTACTTATTTTTCTGTTTTATTACTCACAAATAAATGCTCTTTCTTTTTGTATATAATATGCATGCCTCAGCAAGTAGAAAGATGGATACTCCCACCCAGAAATAATTAAGACAAAGCATCCCCTAACTCCATCAAAAGTCCAAGTTCAGACTTCACTATGGTACAGTGCTTGCAGCATAAACACCACTCTCTCACATTATCAGCTTAGCTACTTTTCAACTCTGCATTTGGGGGAAGTAGCTGGCACAATGGCTCTACTAGTGCCAAAACTTTGCCATGTTTTCTTACTGATACAACTGCTGTACCAGCTATCTTCTAAAAAGTTAATCATCTGAACTGTGCTCTTCATGCCTTTGGCAGTACACAGCAAAACAGATTTACCCATTCTACCCTTTGCTTATAGGCATGTGTTCTGGATTTATTCAAGCAGCTAAATGAACAAATGGGAGGAACATAAGATTAGAAGTTTTTTTTTCCACTGAAGAATTAAATCGCTTAAGAAATATTGTTTTAAAACAGCAAATAAAATAGAAAAATGTCTACTAAGAAAAATAAAAATAATTTCACAAAAATATTGATGAAACTAGATATATATATATACATACTACTTTAGGACTTTAAGACTTCCAGCTTCAATTAACAATGGATTCAGAACCATTCGCTGAGCTATGCTATGCAAGGCCCCTGCCACAGCACTCTAAATTACAACATGTATATTATCATTAAAGTTTGCTAAAATGTTGAACATAGCAAATATACTTTTACATGCAAAACACATTCTTCACCTACTTAAAGTTTCTACAATTAATTTTTTGGTATCTACTTAGCTTTTACCGTCTCCTTTTCAGTTTTTGAAGCATTAAGCAATACAGTCAACAATATGAATGATGTTTGTAAAAATAAATTTTGACTTCTATTCTCAGAGATTGCTGTACTAGAATCAAAGGTGGAATAAGAGTGTTGAACTGAGAGATTATATTGGGAAAAAAAACTTTATTTTTAAATAGATAATTTCACAGATGATGTTACACATTTAGGAAATTAATCTCACTTTCTTCACTATTAATGAAATTAAATATTGTGTTCCTATTAATATTTCATAGTTCTGTCAGTATTTGCCATTTTGTTAGCACAGACCAGAAAAACAATAAAAAATAGTTTTAAGAAGTTGAAATCTAAACTTAAAACAACAACAATTATTTTTGCACCCCCTGTCCTTTACAGTACTTTATTCCTATAAATGTGAGTTTTTTTAGTAAGTTTCCCCACCATGAATATAATAATAATAATAAACTTATTGTATAAAAAAATCATAATATTAATTTGCTTTTTAATTTCCAACAGCAATTTAAAGAAATTGACGAAAACCTAAGAGCAAAGACAAAGGAAAAACTACTACTTTTGCTTTACTCTGTGGAATAAAAGTTTTCAAAACTTATGACTTCAAATAAATTTAATATGTTTGTTATTCATATTGAACATTTACTAAGTTTTAGGTAATTTTCGGAGTAAATAACTTCTTGTCAAGTAGTACCTTAATTTCTGCATGCACAGAAAAATAATTTTTAAAATAAGCTAAACATTTAAAGTGCAATAAATCACAAATAAACATTTTACTACTTAGTAACACTGTATATATGTAATTAAAAGTAGCTTATAAAAACACCTTTATTAAATGCCAGCCAGTTTACAGAATACCACTGACATATAAAAAGGTACACGTACATATGGCATTGTGCTACTTAATTTTACTGACCATTAGCATGAAAAAACAGTAGAAATCTTAAGTTGTACAATACTCTTCCACAGATTGTAGTTCAAAAGAAATTGCTGTTTTATAAAACTGCTGATTGCAGCGCAATAATTGAAGATATCAATTACTGCACAAGAAGGAATTGCAGAATCTGCTTTAATTTGATACTTGCAAGTATTTAAATAAATGGAAACTTACTTATGGCACTTACTAATGGCACTACTGAAGAAAGTTTCCATAAATAGCAATATTCTGTATTTAAAGTGATGAACGCTGAAAGTGACTCTTGCAGTATGCAAGAGTTTTAAACTCAGATATTAGAATACTATTACATAAGGTGGTACATAAAGTACTTCTTCAGGTCAATAACTCAGACCAAGTGATCCTATGAGTGTAGGAAAGCACTGGATGTATTAGAGTAAAATGATGGTGCTTTTCATGATGAGCATTTTTGCAGCAGCCCTGGTGGAGAATTGCATAACTTAATTAATGTTAATTTTAGAAATATTGTAGATATCATAAAAATTCCAATAGTAAGCAGCACTGATTATGTACAAAACATTGTTGCTACCAGTGAAATCAAATTAATGACAGATGAGAACCACAAGAAAAGTCATCTGGAACTAATCACTGCCAATGCTTTGATAGTTTGGTGTGTGTGGCGAAGTGTAGTATGTCCACCAATAAAGATTATTTTGTGCCTGAATAGTATTGCACACATTCCTCGAAATACATCCCAAAACTGGCTGCTACTCACACTGTATGTAGCAATATGAAAATAACCACACTGATTATTAAAGTGAGGCAAATGCACAACTGCACAGCCATGTCCATCATGGGAGTTGACTGTAAAGCCCCTGACTGCTGTTCTGACCTAAATATTTGCCATTGTTCAACAAGGAATAAGCATCATTCCTACACACTCACATACTAAATATTGTGAGATTGCGATTTTATATGGGGAGTAGGGGTGCCAACTGTCTTTGCTTGTAAAGGACAGTCTTATTTTAGCTTGTTTTTGGAAAAAATGAGCTAATGTTTTCATTTTGTCATTATCTGTCTGTAGACATTCAACTTCTTTGTTTTTAAAAGATAAATTATAAATTATTTTTGGGTTGGATAGGTATTGATGAAATATTATGATTCCTACTTCCAGAATCTCCCAATAGATATAATTGCACCTTCTAACAGTGGAAAAAGTTGAGAGCTGCAAAATTTTAAATGAATATTGAAAAGCAATATAATTATTTCAGAAATTTTGGTGGTGAAATGTGAAGGTCAAATACACTTGTTTCCAAAAATTAGGGAAAAATGAGAAAAAGCATGATAATTCGTCAAACATTTGTGCGATCTTCATCAAATTTGTTCATGTAATCAGTAAATTAATGCTGAGTGAGCATATCATATGCAAATTAGTCTAGGTTGCATCAATTTGTGTAATCAGATAGTGGCATAAAAATGGGTGTTTTGGAGTGGAACATTATTTTGTGTTGTAAAATGTGAGTAAATAAACTCAAAATAGCCATTTTGTACAAATGATCTCGATACATCATTTGCTAAATGAACTGTGGTGGAGAGTAATTGGTCAGCTCGAAGAAGGCCAAAGTCATTCAGATGTGGCATGATGGTTGAATGTGAATCCTTCTGTGGTTCATAGACTGTGGAATCAATTTCTTTGCACAGATTCTGCGCTTCAGAGGTTTAGCCGAGGAAGAGCTAGAGATAAGACCACTGTACAAGACCAATATCTGCGATTAACAGCAAGGAGCAGAACATCTTCTCCCTCTCAGCTACAATCCTCTCTTGCAGCAGCCACTGGGAGGGCTGTATTAGCTTCTACTGTGTACAGAAAGCTTCATAAGGAAGGTCTGTATGCTAGTAGGCCAGTAATTTGTATACCCCTCAGGGGCGGGGTTGGCTCAGTCGGTAGCGTGCCAGGCTCATAATCTGTAGTTCCCAGGTTCGAGTCCCAGTTGGGTCAGCATTGAGATTTATCTCCGCAAAATTCCCCGCCCTGCTCATGGTCAGTAGGGGACACCGATGCGCTTGGAAAGGCTGCCGTCCGTTGGATGGAATGTTAAGCTGTGGCACCGTGTGGAGGAGAGCCATACCCTGTGCACATTAAAGGACATGCTGGATGGCCTTGACGGGAGGCTACCATCTGTCTCCCAACAGCTGTTCCAGTGGGTCCCCTCCCCCAACCTTCTCTGTGCCTTCGGGGTCCTTGTGACCTGGCCATTTAGCCCATGGTGTACAAAAAAGTGCCGCTCAGAGGTAAATCAACCCAACCCAATGTATACCCCTCATGTCATGCCACAGGAGAGAGTGGTTGAATTGGGCAAACATGCATGTTAACTGGACAGAAGAGCAATGGAGGTCCCTACTCTTCACAGATGAGTCCAGATATTGCTTGCAGAATGATTCCGAACATTGTTTGATATGGAGAGAACGAGGTATCCGCTATCATCCCAGTAACATCCGTCAAAGAGACAGTTATGGTGGAGGTAGCATGTTTGTTTGGGATGGCATTTCCTTAGGTGGATGCAGAGACCTCTATATGTTGACGAGTGGGAACTTCAATGCTCAAAAGTATAGAGATGACATTTGGACCCTTATGTACATCCTTACACTGGTGCAATAGGTGAAACATTCATCTTACAACATGATAATGCTTGTCCACACAGAGCTGAACAATACCTTCAAAAGGTATTTTCAAGAGTGGAACAATACCTTCAAAAGGAGACCATTATGTGCATGAAGTGGCCAGCTCAATCTCCCGACCTAAATCCAATTGAGCATGTGTGGGATGCTCTAGGGAGACATGTTGCTGCCCTCAACCCACCACCTAAAACAAAGGGGGAGCTTATTACTGCTTTAAATGAACAATGGTTGTTACTCCCTACTGAGTTGCTTCACAACTTCATAAACAGCATGGAACATTGCTGTCGTGCCTGCATTGCTGTAAAGGGTGATTACATTCCTTATTAAAGAACTTTGCCCATTGCATTCTAACACCTCATTTTTGGACAAATTTCTGTGTTATTTTTTGACAAAAAATGTTTCTAGTATAAAATATTTTATGCCATTCTGAAACTAGCATTGTAATTCATGTTTTCATCCCATTTCATTAAAATCATTCATATAGTTTTTTGTTTATCTTAATTTTTCTGAGTTTTCCTTAATTTATGGAAACCAATGTAGTTTGCACTGACAATAATGATTTTCATCCTTACCTCAAAAGGTTGTTTTCAGAGATAAATTCTTTTTGGGTTGGATAGGTATTGATAAACTACTATGATTCACATTTTTCGAATCTCCCAAAAGTTTTAATTTCACCCTTTAAGAGTGGAAGATATAACAATTTTTCAAAATTTTAAACAAATATTACAATCTATTTAGGCTAGAAATCTGATGTTTCATCAGTGGAGTGTGATGATCAAGGGATTTACATTGGCAGCAATAATTTGTCCCTTCACTCATTAGTGTGTGTGTGGGGGGGGGGGGGGGGACTTTTTTGCTTTAAGAAAAATTCTTTTTGAGTTGAATAGGCACTAATGAAATATGATGATTCAGAGTTTTCAAATCCTCCGAACAGTTTTAATTTACATCATTAAAAGGTCTATTTTATGTATGGATTATTTTATATGTATTATATATGGAGAAGGCACCTTTAAGAAGACACATGTGAGACTCAAACCAATCACCTGCATATAAAGTAAAGTTGCAACTGAGCTCAGTCAAACTGTTGACTAGATTGTTTGGCAAAAACACCAGAGATTTTTCATAGTCAAGATTAACTGTAAAACTGATTTTTTCCAATAGAGAGAAAAAGCAGCTGGCATCTAAAGAAATCAGGGTTCAAATTTTGCTTGGGTCTCCCTTTTGCTTAACATGCAATTTATTACGAAAACTGATTGTAAGAATTAATTTATTTTCTATAATTCAAATAGTTTTCTTTATAAAAAATTTAATTTTTAAATGAAAGATGCTATTATTTGTTGATGTCATCTGTACTGTCCTCAAAGAGGTAAAGGCTAGAGAACTTTTTCTCTTACCCTTGTATGCACATTTACAAATTTTCAAAATTTTAAAACAATGATCTTTCACTAAATTTTTATTATACTTTTCTCCACAGAATGTTAAGTCTACATTTATGGAAACATAAAATAACCGTACTTTTCTTGCACATCAAGTTGAGGAAAAGTTTAAAAGATTAGCATAATTTAGGAACTCTGAAATGTCTATTTTTAATATATAAAGAAATGTAAAAGTTTCAATACTAAAGTATCCCATGAATTAGGTAGGCAAAACTAATTTTTTCAGCTAAAAATTTCATTTAAAAGCTTCTCAAAATTTTATATTTTTAAAATATTTACATTTCTTGTCATATGATTGCTCTGTTAAGTGGTTTCAGCCATATATATATATGGGCTTCATGGACCACATCTCAGCAGCATTAAGTTTAATATGGAATTACATTTATATTAAATAAATAAAAATAAATAAATACACTGTACATTAAGATAAGTATTCATTCAAATGTTACTGTGTAATTAAACATCTAAAAACAATAAATGAGAAGAACTATATACATTAAAAAAATCCCTGGAAAATTCTCGTTTTAGTTTCCTTTTGGGAAATACATATATATAATTATTGATAAAAAAAATCAAACTACCTTAATAACAATATCTCCTTCAGTTGCTAATGACAACAATATATGCACTCCTCCACATTCCACCATCTGAAATTTGACAAAAATGGAATCATTAAAGTTAAATATGACTCCCTTTTTTTGGTCATAGAAAATAAAATTGTAATACATCAAATTCTAAAAAAAAACAAGTGACATCCATTATACATATTTAATATATATTATTTATACATATTTATATATACATATTTACACATAGCTAAATTGCATTTTCTTTTTACCTGCATTGACAACAATTAAGCATGAATGTGTGACAGAACTGCACAATTCCCTATTATTCAGGCAGAATACCGTCTAAAATGGATTCAACAGCTGCAGAAAGAAAACATTTTTGACTCTAGCAGCAAAAAGACTGGCTGATATCCTGTTACCAATGAAAACCAACTGCCATTACAGTATCTCCACTGTCCTTTCTCCTCACCCATAAAATTGCTGTACAGAAAATTATAGAAATAAAAAATCTGGGATGTCAGTTGGGTTGCTTTACCTCTCATTGAACTTGCTTTTGCACAAAATGGGTTTAATAACAAGATCACAAGAATTCCAAGGGCTTCGTAGAAGGTTGGAGAATGAGACCCAATGGACAGCTGGGAAAAACAGATGGAAGTCTCTTGCCAAAACAAGTGGCAGATTAAGGTATCTACAGGCCCAGAGCATAAAACTTTCTGGAGTCCCCAAACTGTCCACGAAGAGGTGGAGAATTCAATCTACAAAAATGTTACAACATGGGAATGGAAAAATTTATGCAGCAGTGTAAAATAAACTGAATTATAGAAATGCATAAATAGAAAATTTAATATGCATTGTATAAACTTACCCACACAAAATGAACAAAAAAAATATCTGTTTTTTGTAATATATTTAAATATTATATTTGGTACTAACCTAAATAAAAACATGAAATGTGCACATAACTAATAGATTATACTAATTTTGAACTATTTTAATAAATAAAATGTTAAAAAAAATCATGTTTTGACTATATCGAGGCTTCTCATGAATATCAAGGCCCCAGACAAGCACCTCTTGCACCTGTACAGCAATCCACCACAGGTCATTGCCAACAAGCATATTCTTTAATGAGCACAGGGCAAGCATATTCCTTAATGTTCACAAAATATGAGGCCACGGCTTAATGTCCAATCTGACATATAGCAGCCTTTCTAAGACCATCAGTGTCCACTTTCTCACTGAGGGCATAATATGGGCTAACAGAAAATCTTTCTGGGATGGCAATGCAATCTTCATTAGGACTAGAAGCTAAGCTTAAGCAAATTTAAATAATCCATTCTTAACAATTTGGAATTTAACTGATGCAAAATAAATTGTTAAAACTTGTTATGACCAACATCTACATTAATACATAAATGTATGAATTATAATAATGATTAATGTTTGTTTCAGTACCAGATTATCTCTACAGCTTTTTAATTGTATATTCATTTTAAAAGCAGTTATTTTGGTAAAATATTTTATTATCTTTAATATAAAACAATGCAATATTATTAAGCTTAAATTTACAGATAATTTATTATATAATTTCAATAAAATGTACATTAAAAACTTCTAAATTTTAAAATATAACCCTTTGGAAATGGATATAACTGATAAATTACCATGTAAAAACAAATGTCTTAACTGCATATGATCTGGTTTCTGTGTTTGATTTTTTTCTGTTAAAATCATCATCCATTGAAGAACCAAATCATGTACCTTTCTTAGATATTCCAAGAAATTCAAATACAAACTTCTGCTATATTGCCCATTTTCTCTTCCAAGATAATTTATCTGCTTCTGCATTCAATGTAAATGGGATATATATTATTTTACTTAGATTCTATGCTTATATTGCTAATGTAAAAACATATGATTCCTGCCATCAAGAAATTCATATCTTACCTAATGAATAGTTACAATGCAATTACCGTTAGATAATTTAAATTTATATTCAGCAGTTCAATGGAAAAGCTACTAGTTTCTTTGTATTAAATAATTTTTGCTTTGTTCTCTTCATCAAAAACAATGTTATAAGAGAAAAATATCACTTTAGAAATCAATTTAATAACACTTACTATTTAAGTGTGAAAATAAACACAATAAAGAAAGATAATAACAGAGAAGATGGTGTCAATTTTAATGCCAGATTCTAAATATTAACTACACAATTTTTATTATACAGATATGAAATATTTAATGTATTTGTAAACATCAAGTATAATATCAGAAATATATGAAACTAGTATTCAGGTTTAATATTTTCCATAACATTTAAACAAGAGGTATATCAGAAAAGCTACATTCACTCACTTTTGATAGGTCAGCAGGATTGCCTGCTAATCTTGCTAATCCAATTACTGCTTCATGCTTCAATGACTAGAATTGAAAAGCTTTCATTCATTATTAGTTTCTAAAAGCACACTCTATAAATGTTTAAAATAAAATTCACATTAAGTCTAAAAATCACCAAAAGTTCTATAGATGAATATTCAAACCTTTGTATTGGATGGCAGTTTGTGCTGGCAGTTTTATTATCAGGTCTTATTGAAAAGTTGCATTCTGTGGACACATTATCCTTCACAGTTTATTCAACTATCCACCCAGAAGTGATACTAATGCACAAAAACTGTGCTGTAGAAATGATCTAAAACTTTTAAAACTAAATAAAACTTGAAGGTTATTTTCTGCATGTTTCAGCACCTACTATGTCTTCTTCAGGATGTTTGCCATGGACAAAAGGCAGAGTCCTATACCAGCTGTATTTAAAAGGCTCTGCAAGTGACTCTGGGTAATGTTGAGCCATGGAGAAGTTGATGTTTCTGAGATTTTTCTTTTTTTTTTTTCATTCTTCCTTGTCTAGTAATAATTTTCAGAGGTGTGGGGGAGGTATTATTTCATCATTTCAGCAACTATTTCTCTTTTGGTATATGACATACATTTCTGAGAGATTAAGTTGATATTCATTCTATTGGTATTTCTGATTTTTTAAACTCTGGCATTGCATTTTGATGTGCTGTCATTTTTTAAATTGCCATGGCTTCTTTCCTATTTTTAATATCTCTTTTATGTTCAGTGAATCTTTTTTCACAGGAATGCTTGGTTTTTCCCTATGTAAGGTGTGCTAAGTCCTGAAGTTTGATTAATGACTGGTATTTTATAGGTGCTTGCTGTATTTAATTTTATATCTCCATCATTCCTAATTTTGCTCATTATGGTCTGAGCTACTTCTGTTGGTACTTTATATTGATGTGGCTTCATGATTCTGTTCCAAGTTTTTGTAGCCAGGGTATGCTTGTTATGCTGGCTGTATATTTAACTTGAGTTCTTGGCTATGATGGTGTGGGTTGAGTATCATTTTTTGCGACTGATTTCACTGCTTTTTCTATTTTTTGTATTAATTTTCCAGTGTAATTTGCTTGCCTTGCCAAGATGTAGATGCCATTTCTTTCCTTCTGATAGGTTCTTTGTCTGTTGAACAGCTACAGTTTCTGATAAATGCTTATCTTATTGCACTTTTTTTATGTTGTAAGGGATGTGCTGATTGAAAAGGGATTGTGGTTTTGGTTGTTGGTTTAGAGTATACCACTGTCTTGGTGGCTGTTTCATGTCTTTGAAGTAGGATATCCAGATAGAGTAGTTGCCAATTTTACTATTTCTCTATAATGAATTTTATGCTTCAAAAATGTTATCCATTTTTTTCTTGATCTTGTGAGGGTGTTTATTTGGGTGTTTCTGTATATCATTATCATATCATCTATATATCTTTGATGTAGCATTGATGAATTTTCTAGCATAGGAAGGATTCTCATCTCTGTTTTGCCCATTGCAATGTCTCATAGCATTCCTGAAACCTATGTTTACTTTACTTAGGATAAGGTTCTAAAGTTATATATTTTATGCAAACAGTTCAAAACAAACTAACAAAAATCAGCCACCAGTGTGATTTCATTTTCTGAAACCTAACACTTAATGGTTAAAAAATAATTTTTAGCACAGTATTAATGTTGGGTTGTTTTACCTCTGAGTGGCACTTTTTGCACACCATGGGCTAAATGGCCAGGTCACATGGACCCTGAAGGCTCAGAGAAGGTTGGGGGAGGGGACCCACTGGAACAGCTGTTGGGAGACAGATGGTAGCCTCCCGTCAAGGCCATCCAGCGTGTTCTTTAACGTGCACAGGGTAGGCTCTCCCACACACGGGGCCACGGCTTAACGTCCCATCTGACGGACGGCGGCCTTTTCAAGCCCATCGATGTCCCCTACTGACCGTGGGCAGGGCGGAGAATTTTGCGGAGATAAATCTCAACGCTGACCCAGCTGGGACTCGAACCTGGGAACTACAGATTACGAGCCTGGCGTGTTACCGACTGAGCCATCCACGCCCCATACAGTATTAATGAATTCATCAATTACATATTATATTTCCAGCCTAATCAAGCAGTTAGTGTGCTTGCCACTGATCAAAGATTCCAGGTTTGAGCCCTGGAGAAGGCACGGATGTTTTCTTTCTTTTGCTGTCTTTCTGCTGAGATTTCACCTTCTTCAATAGAAAAAGCATATTATATTGATAGGCTGTTATAAGATCTCTGTGGCATGAAGTTGGCTGTGTGTGCAGTTAAGAATCCTCAGACACCCAGGGTTGGGTTGTTTTACCTCTGAGCAGCACTTTTTTGCTCACCATGGGCTAAATGGCCAAGTCACATGGACCCTGAAGACTCAGAGAAGGTTGGGAGAGGGGACCCACTAGAACAGCTGTTGGGAAACAGATGGTAGCCTCCCATCAAGGCCATCCAACGTGTTCTTTAACGTGAACAGGGTATGGCTCTCTCACACACGGGGCCACAGCTTAACGTCCCATCCAACAGACAGCAGTCTTTCTAAGCCCATCGGTGTCCCCTACTAACTGTGGGCAGGATGGGGAATTTTGCAGAGTTAAATCTCAATGCTGACCCAGCTGGGAGAGTTGTAGGTGAAAACTAAAGCTTATACTCATTAACTGGAATATACAAGTATTTATCATATTGTGGCCTACACAGAAAATATTTGATTTTTGTCCAATATTCAAATTTTATCCAATATCTGCTCAAATTTAATATTTTTCTGTGAGATTTGTTTTTTTTTAACATAAAAATAACTTACCAAACTTTCTGATCGAGACTTTGCAATTAAATCTGCTGTTGCTTTACAGCTATGGCACACCCTTTGTGGTTCCTCCATGCCAAATTGTAGCAAACAAACCTAAATAATAAAATTCACAACTCAAGATCTCAAATCATAGCTTGTGTGTCAAAATATTAACTGATTAATTAGTTATCACCTCTTTTTTAAAGTTAGGAAATTTTTCAACAATATTCCACACATTTTTTTTATACTAATAGTATTTGTGTTACATATTAATTTTAGGGTAATGACAGCTGAATATAGTAGGATAGATGTCCTTTGAAGATGCCATAATAATTCAATTATGCTTTTGCTTACTTAAAAAGACTGCTGCAAGAAATTTGACAGATTAGATGAAAATTTTTTGGGTTATTTTGCAAAATACACAGTGAAATGAAAAATCGGTACTTACGTATTAACGCCACCGCAGCTACAGATTTGGCGGGTTTTAAGTGCCGCCAATCTACACCTAAAATTTTTGCGACAAATCATAAAATAAAACACTTTATTTAAAATCAAAACACTTTCAAAATTCAAAACACTTTATTTAAAAACAAAGTAGTCAATCGGATTTCGGTGGAAAATGGGCCGATATAGAGTTTAACATAGATTCAAAACAGTCTCTATTTTCTTTCACCTGATGCTGTCGCCATATGAACTGATGCTGTCGCCATATGAACTCTGATAAATAAGATTCCAAATGATGTCTCGCTGTCCCCCTATGTCTCTTGTTCCTCCATTTAGCATTGCCCCACATTCTCTCAACTGTTTGTGTATGAACTCGTATCAGGATCAATAAAATTGTATTTATGATTAACTTTAGCATGTAGGAATCCTTCTATTTCTATTCTATTTGTTTGGTAACCTTTCCAACTGTCAGAATAAATTGTGCTACCATCTGCAATGTTTTCAATAATTTTATCAAGAAGAGTAGAGCCAGTTCTATTAGGAACAGTGACAACAAACGAATCTTTTGTTTCTCTACATATACCACCAAACACCCACTGTTCGGGTAATACTCGACCACAATTATTTTTACGTTTAGTAAACAAACTTTCATCAATTTCCACAATGCAATCTGGTCCACCTACCTTCTTGTTTGGTTTATTCTCCATATCCAAGACACATAATTCACGCATGTAATTGTTCCAATCTATAACAGTTTTATCCGATAAATCAAGTTGCTTTTCACAAAATTTAATCGACGTCAACTCCTCGCACCAGCAGTATATGAATCTCAAAGCTGAACAAAATGGAATTCTGCTTCCCTCAAACCAGTTGTCTTTTCTAAGTCCCACTTGCTGATCACACTGTCTTAAATTACATTTCCAAAACTTACGTTTACCAAAATAAAGTTTCATGTCATGGGAATTGGTACATTTTCGTTTTTTTGGTAAAATATTTCGCTCCTGAAAAAATAAAATTGCATCTTGTTCTGTTTTTGGCAAATCCCAAATACGCATTTTCGTAGCACTAAAAAATGGTGTCAAAAATCAGCAAACAACAAGGCAACAAGGAATCCAAAAGATAACTACGTGCGCGTGCGAACAACAAGATTGCTCTTTATTGGCGCATAAGCGCAACTTCTGCTGCGGTGGCGTTAATATGTAAGTACCGAAAAATCTTACATTGACATATATGATAATCATATGATGATGCTTGATATTAGATAGCAGTGTCTGTTAATGAGATTGTAGAGTGGAGGTAGGCAGCCGCTGTGAAGAAACTATGAAAGCACACAATTAATGGAGTTTCCATCAATCATGAGATCATCAACCCAATTGGCAGTTGAGGCATAGCACTCTAACAGCAATGAGGTGGCCAAGTAACTGATTATGGAATACTAAGAAAATCATAAAGAAATTATCTATTCAGAAGCACACTTGTAAGGATATCCAGAAGAGTGAATTACAAGTACAAAGAATTAGGAAGTTTTTTTTTAATCTTTTAACAATTATTCAACATGGTAAACTTTACCTATAACTGGGTCTTTCAGACTTCAGTATTAAAAGGTAAAATTTTTAACCCTAGCACAACACTTTTTAAGTTTAAGTTGCAAGACACTTTCAACAAGGTAATGGTCAGATCTAATTTCAGCTCCCCTATATGACCTGGTATTCCTAACAGAACTAGTCCATTTGCTGTTAATTAATATATAATCAATCATATTCTTATGCAGCCCATCAGATGAAACCCATGTGAACTTATGTATGTCATGGTGTTTGTAATATGTGTTATTCTGAAACCATTGAGTTTACTTACCTGTAGGAGATGTTGCCCATTGCCATTGCAGCTACCAATACCAAAAGGACCCATCTTCCCTCCCCAAAGGTCAGAGTCAGTACCAACTTTGGCTTTGAAGTCACCTAAAACAAGGGTAATATCTCCTTTTTTGACAGAATTCAAAATATCTTAAGTTGTCCATAAAACCTGTCCTTCTCATCGGTATCCTCAGTGGGGGCATAACAGCAGATAACATTCAAGCCTTTAATACTTGTCTGAAATTTTGCTGTAAGAAACCTTTCATCAATGCCTCATATCCTAGAAGAGCATCACTTAAGTGTCTGCTGAAAAGCAGACCCTTTTAAACATTACCACGAAACAATAAAAATTACCATGCCTTGGTAATGTTTATTGTCTTCCCTCCCTGAAAAGAGAATTTTTATATTATTTTTAAGAATCTGACCTTTATCTGTCCATCTGGTCTCTTGCAAGCCAAGAATATCTAAATTATAATGGTGGAATTCTTGTGTGAGGACATCAAGAGAAAAAGCTCTGTGCAGAGTCCTCACATTCAATTACCTATGGAGAGAAAATGGTTAGTAGGATGTTTAAAGAAACTGTTTATTGAGAGAGGGAATGGCGACAATATCAAATAGCCCCCTAATCGCAGACATGGGGCAAAGACCTGTTCCCACACTACTAAAGGCTGAAGCCATCTACACTGGAAGACTTTCTCCAATGTAGAATTTGATGATGCCAATAGAAGCAAAGAGTTCAGGTGCCTGCGATGGCCTCTGCTCAGGATTATCCACCAGCTGATAAACATATCCTGTGGATCTATTCACTTGGGACTGTCAACCCACAAACAAACAGAAAACGCAGTGGAAGATTTTCCCTCCACAGAAGCCCACCAGTGCGGCAAATTCAGGATCCATAATCAAGCTCAGAGCCTTAAATGCTTTGTTTAATATTGACTTTAATGAGATTATTTGTTTTTGGGAGTGTTCTGCAAGTGTGAAATGAAAAATCAATTATTTAGTGATATGCTCTGATTAAAACTGCTGTCTCTGATAAAAAAAAATAGTCCATTAAGCAGCTGCTTGTCACAGAGGTCTAAATGGAGTCTGTCAGTTTATTTATCACAGCAAAGGTCTGTGAGAAAGATGAGACTTCAGCAGAAAGACAACACAAACATCCATACCTTACCAGGGGCTTGAACCCAGGTTTCTTTGAGCAGTAGCCAAGCAAGTTAAACCATTCAACCATGGGATGGCTATCTCTGATAAGATTACTCATTTTTGGAAATTTTCTTAAGTGCAGGATAAAAATCTGTTGTTTAGCGATATGCTCTAATTAAAACTGATATCTCTGATAAAATTATTTACTTTTTTGGGTTTTTTTTAAGTGCAGAATGAAAATCTGTTGTTCAGCGATAAGCTCTGGTTATTATGGTTTCTGATGAGTTATTGTTTTGGAGGGCTTTCTTATAAGTGTGGAATGAAAATTAGTTGATATTCTGATTAAAATTGTTGCCATTGATATGATTATTAATTTTTGGGACTTTTTTAGAGTGCTGAATGAAAATCTGTTGTCAGTAATATACTATGATTATAAATTGTTATCTCCAATAAGACTATTTATTTTGGAGGCTTTTTATCAGATGTTGAGTAAAAACCTTGTTTAGCAACATGCTCCAATAAAATTTTTTGTCTTCAATAAGATTACAGTTGGCCCTCCAAATCCACAGGTTCTGCATCTGCAAATAGAAAATATTCAAAAAAAAATTTTTTTTTTCAGAAAGTTCCAAAAAACAAAACTTTAATTTGCCACACGCTACACTGAATCCATGCACCATTTCACAGATTCTCATTCTCTCTCCAGCACTCGTTTGAGCATTGTTCACCTCAAGTTTCATTCGTTCACTACTTGTGTTGTGCGCACCCTTTGTTTCTGTGAAAAAATGCCTCCTAAAAAGAAATTAAGTGGTCAAAACAATCTCTCAAAAGCTAAGAGGGAGCATAAAGTGCCCTCTCTCAACAAGAAAATAAAAATCTTAGATCTTTTAAAAGTGGCATGTTGCTTGCTGAAGTGGTCTGTAAGAACAAATGGAGCATTCACACAATAAAGCAAAAAGAAGCAATGGCAAAAATGGTCTCTCTGGTTCATGATAAAGTGCTTGCAAAGACTAAGAAAGCATTAAGTGTGTGGGTAGAGGATATATCACAGAAGCATATCCCTGTTGTGGCAAAATTATGCGTGAAAAAGCACTTAGTCTCTATGAGCACTACTGTGAGGGGATTGAGAAGAGCAAGAGGAAGGAGTTTAAGGATGGTAAGAGATGCTGGCTAGCTATGTAAAGCACTACAGCCTCAAAAACTTAAAGATCATGGTAGAATCAGCATTGGCTGATGCTGAGGCAGCATCAGCATTCCCAGAAGAGCTTAAAAAACTCATAGAAGGGAAAGGCTACCTTCCAGAGCAGGTCTTCAGTTGTGATGAAATGGGCTTGTTCTGGAAGATGCCCAATCATACTACATCCATAAAAGTGTCAAGCAGCCTTGGGGTTCAAGGCCTGGAAAGATCACCTTACTCTGGTGCTGTGTGACAATGCAGCAGGTCATATGATCAGGCCTTGTGTACTGAGCAAACAATCCTTGGGTCCTTAAGAACAAAAACAAAAAATTGCAGCCTGTATTCTGTCAACATAACAAGAAGGCTTGGATGACAGCCCTCTTGTTCTTGGAATGGTTCCACCAATGCTTCATTCCTGAAGTGAAGAAATACCTTGAAGAGAAGAGTCTGCCATTCAAGGTACTCCTCATAATTGACAATGCTCTTGGCCATCCCCAATCTCTCTGCTTGACTGATGAGAAAGTGGAAGTGATGTTCCTGCCTCCTAACACTATGTCACTACTGCAGCCACTTGATCAAGGCATCATCAAGTGCATTAAGGCAACTTACACCTGCCTCACCTTCAGGAGGTTTTGTACTGCCCTTGATGTTAACCCTGACTGCAGCATCATAAATTTATGGAAAGCTTCACAATTGCAGAGGATATAGATGTCCTAAAGCCCAAGACAGTCAATGCATGTTGGAAGCCATTATGGAGTGAGGTAGTCAATGATTTCAGGGACTTCCCCACTATTGATGCAGAAGTCAGGAATATTTTGAATGTTGCAAGGGAAGTTGGTGGGGAAGGCTTCTCTGGCATGACTGAGGACGACATTGAGGAACACATGAAAAGCATAGAGAAACTCTTACCAATGAGGAAATTGAAGATCTGCTGAAATCCTCTACAAAAGATGATGCAGAAGATTTAGAGGAGGCAAAGTCATCAATTTGGACACTTGAAAAATTTGCAGCAGTTTTTCAACATGTACAAGTGTTAAAGGATATGATTCTCAAGTATGATCCTTTGATGGAACAAAGCCTCCATGTCACCTGAGGGATAACAACATGCCTACAACCACTGCAAGATTTGTTTGATGATGCAAAGAAAAAGAAGAAATTCTATTACAATGTTTCTAACTAAAGCATCTACAATTGTGAAGCCTCGACCTTTAATGCTTGAAGATCCTCAGCCCTTAACCTCCACAGATCCTGACATCAGTATTATTGAGCCTCCTCCAAAACAACAACATCAGAGAGAATGAATTTATATTTTCTCTACATATAATTATATTTTTCTATATGTACTTGTATTTTAAATATTCTGTGCTTTATTCTTTCTTTTTCAGGTCATTAAACGAAAGCATCTGTAAGTGTTGAATGAAAGAAAATGTTACATTTTTGCTGATGTGTACTATGTAGTTAGGCCTACGATGGTTGCATCTGTACTGAACATGTGCTTTTTTTTCTTGTCATTATTTCCTAAACAATACAGTATAACAACTATTTACATAGCATTTACATTGTATTAGGTATTATAAATAATTTAGAGATGATTTAAAATATACAGGAGAGTGTTCATAGGTTATATGCAAATACTAATATAATTATATGTCATTTTATATAAGGGATTTGAGCATCTGTGAATTTTGGTATCGAGGGGGGGAGGGTCCTGGAACTAATTCCCTGTGGATACCGAGGGATGATTGTATATCTGTATATACTTTTTTGGATTTTTTTTTAAATGTCAAAGGGGCATTTAGGCATTGGTTAGTGATACATGCTGTTGAAAATAGTGGCTTAATTTGGCATTGTTGTGCATAAGTGATGCTCATTGTTTAATAATACACTGGCAGAAATAGAAAAAATAACACCCAGACGGAATTCCTTTAGGAACATCATATTATAATATGTTAATAGTTAAGGGCAGCAGAAACTGTGATCCAAGATTGAAAGTCATTGGATGAAATAATGACGTCACTGAGAACGACAACATACAAATGTATGCAGTGCATATTTAAGGACTAGGGTGTGAAGAAAGAAGTTTTTCTTCTTGTGTTGTGTTGTTCAGTGCTCTTTGAAGAAGTTACCATGCCTGTACAAAACAGGCACAACATTTGTGCAATTAGCGGAGTTTGAGTGAGGTCATACAGTGGGTCTTCAGGAAGCAGGTTGGTCTTTTTGTCAAATTGCACACCGCATTGGACGAGAGGTATTGGCAGAGGTACAATGGTGGCATCGATGGTCATAAAAGCATTTGCATACTCACAGATGTGATTCCAGGCAACACAGAGTTACGGACACATGAGATGATCGGTGTATCAAGAAGGCAGCAGTGGCAGAGTGAATGGCTACGGTATCACAAATTTGATCCTCTGTCATACCTGGGGTGTCTACAAGAATGATAACAATCGTCTTTTGGAAGCAGAACTATGGGCACACATGCTGCTGGCATGGTTACCACTGTCACTATTGAGCACTTTTGCAGTCGTGTCAAGAATGAGTTCATTGGAGGAAAGAATGGCAGTCTGTGGTCTTCAGTGATGAAAGCCAATTCTGCTTAGGAGCATCTGTTGGTTGTTTACATGTCCGAAGGCAAATGGCTTCTTCCTTCGTACATCTGCCAGCAACACACAGGCCCACACCAGGCATCATAATGTGAGGAGCGATTAGCTATCACTCTCATAAGTGTTGTGTTTGTAAAAGGTACACTGAATAGCAATACATACATCAGTGACATCGTACAGCCGGTTGTCCTGCAATATTTGAGTGTAATCCCAGATGCGATATTCCAGCAGAATAATGCCTGCCCACACTCCGCTTGGGCAATTCAACATGCTTTTATGTGCCTTCTGTAAAATGCAAGACTCATTAAAAGGTACAATAAACATTGAATCACTTCACATGTGTGATCACTGTCCTTTCTCAACAAGTTGTTTCTACTAAATAAATCTCATAGATTATGCTTCAATTGCTAATGGTTTTCTTTTTTCAATTTCTGCCAGTGTATAAGCAGTTAAAAATATGTGGTAGAGCAGTTTTCTATATTCTTTTATATGATAAAACAAAATTTTATGCTTAAAAATAAGCATTTAAAATTATATATATTTTTTTGGCATATTCTCATTGTACAGCACCATAACTGGATCATAATTTGAATTTTTGTTCAGCATTCTTGGAAATGTGTTACTACTATACAATTTTTCCCTACTTCATAATATATATTTAGTGTTCATTTTCTTTACAGGAGTAATTTAGAGGTGATTTTGATGTTTACTGAGGGATTTTTTTGTACTAATTGCTGTTAAGGAACAACAGGTTGGCATTTAGTTAATATGCAATGTATCATTACACTGCATTAAAAAAATGGTGGTATTGTACTGTGAACAGCAATACTGTTTTCTAAATACAATCTATTAGTAATTAAATTTTTATTATTTTATAAGAATTTTTTGACAATATTAAAAAAATTTCAAATTATGTATGTTCACAGGGACTAACAATGCATTCTGGCTATTGCATGGAAAGCATTACAAACCTTATCTCAGAAAAAAAAAAGTCGAAAAATAATTTTAAAACAAATAAAGATTGCTACATAGTAAAAGTTAAAATATACATATAAATGAAACAAATAATAATATAAAAACAAATAATCTTGTCTTACATATATATAGTAGCATAATATTTACCCTGTCACTGCAACATTTGTTACAGAAAATTTTTCCACAATTTCTACAATGATGTTTTCGTCTTATTTGAGTGAACTTCTGCTGGCAGTTTAAACAGGATGGGACCTCTACATCTGGTAACCAACTAAATATAATAAAAAACAACAACATAATTTTCTACTATAATCTTTAATTTCTGAGCAGAACAGTCACTACTTGCATACTCCAGGTGAGTTACACAAAAAACAATATTGAGATGTGTATATGATTTACAATCATCATAGTGCTGGGGTAGGGGTGGCTCAATCGGTAGCATGCTAGGCTCATAAACCGCAGTTCCCGAGTTCAAGTCCTAGCTGGCCAGCATTGAGATTTATCTCCGCAAAACTTTCTGCCTGCCCATTGTCAGCAGGGGACACTGATGGGCTTGGAAAGGGAACCATCTGTCAAATGGAACATTAAGCTATGGTCCCAGATGAGGGAGAGCCATATCCTGTGCATGTTAAAGAACACACTGGATGACCTTGACAGGAGGTTACCATCTGTCACCTAAGTCCCTAGTGGGTCCAGCCTTCAGGGTCCTTGTGACCTGGCCATTTAGCTAATAGTGGGCAAAAAAGTGCCGCTCAGAGGTAAAACAAAACTCAACTCATAGTGCTCATCATGCAACATATCAATTAACAAGGACTTAACTGATAGATCTGAATGTTGAAAATTGCTACTCTCAACTATGGTAAAAAAAAACCCTGAATTATATGTATTGCCATAGCTACTGAAAAACAAAAATCTGTTATATTTAAAAAAACGTTTTTTAGATATGTTAATATACATGGTTTACTACAGTGGTTCACAATGATGGTCCAAAGGATTTGTGCTAGAAATTCTGTAAGCAGTAAATAATTGTCCAAAAATGTTACAAATATATTTTTCCTCTGTGACAACAAGCACATGCATGTTTGAAGCATTATAGGTTTCTTTCTGCAGCGATTTGACAAAATTCAACAAATTTTTTGCAACAAAGAAATTTAATATTGTCTTGCAGATAAATTATTTTACAATTAGAATTTTATAATTTTATATTTAGACTCTAAATCTTAGAGGTTTCATAATTATAGGTAGTAAAATTTTATAATTATAATTACGTAATGTAAATTTTCTACTGTGGCATATAAACTGATAGGCTCCTGTCAGACCTCTGTGGCAAGCAGCTGCTTGAGTGGGTATTTATTATTATTATTAAATTTTAATTTGGTGCTTTCTTTAGTCATTAGTATCCTGGGGGTTTACAACATAATTTTTTGGTTGAAAGGGGTTTATGGAACAAAAAACATTTGGTGCCACTGGTTTACTGCATAAAATGCAAACAATATTAGGTGAAGGGAAGCTATCACCCAAATCATTTTTTGCTTCAATACTTTTTGCAAATTATTTTATGAATAGCAAAAAATTTGTTCCTGAAACAGTGTTTGATATTTTTGTCTTTAAATGTGTATGGGCATTTTGTAAATCATTTCTTATTTCACAACCAAGGTAAAAAAAAATAGTAATTATTAATATATTTTTATATTATGCAAGTTTGTTGATGCCACTAAATAACATGAACATCAAACACTATGCTTAATACATCTATGATAATTAAGAAACCAAAGGCTATGGAGGTCTAACCAGAGTGTGTAATTTACTTCTCCAAACACACCTGTCCTGAGCCACAACTGCTGCATTTGACTACTGCAAGCCAATTCTAACAAGGTCTTCTTTGACATCATCTGCACAGTGCATTCTAGGTCTCCCCTTTTTGTCTGAGGCCTTTAGGCTCATTGTTCATAACCTTATTATTAGTGTATAGTTAAACATACAGGCAACATGCCCAAACCAATGCAGTCTATCTTTGTACAATATGCTACTCAAAGGCAGTTGTCAAGTCCTTTGCCTAACCTCATTATTACTTACAAAGTCAAACCATGTAATGCCCAAGATACTGCAAACATCTAGAATCAAATGCATCAAACTTCCTGTTATTTTACATACAAAGGGCTCAGTTTCACTGCCTAATTAACTTTATACAGGACTAAACTATTATATAGCCTCATTTTAGTTTTTATGTAATACATCAATTTTTCTACACTCCATAGATTCTTAAAAATCCCAGCAGGAATTCCTATTCTTCTATTTATCTCATGTCGCACATAACCAACATTGTGCTAGCCTGCATTTAAAGATACAACATGGTGCTTACATTAAGAACATAACTAAAGAGTATGTGAATAAACACAACTAAGTAGATAATGCTTGAATAAATGCATCATAAGCAGAATAACATATAATGAAACAGTTGGAGGTTTTACAGAATTGAATGGTAAACATTGTCTGCTGTTGAGTTTTGTGATGGCAAGTGAATATAGCATTTTGTTATTTTTTTAGGTCTTAAAAGTCTTGGGTATGATTTAAAATTAATATTTTTGGGTTTCTTTAAACTGTTATATGGGGGAACTTTAATCCCATGGATCTTAAGCATGAATTTTATGAATACTGCACATTAAATATATTTTTGGTAATGGACTATCTATGCAGAAGCCAACTACCCACCAAAATTCTTGGGTTATTACATGTTTTCAGGAAAGTGATTTTATGTGTGTTTATTCTGATTTTATGGGGTTGTTTTTTTTTTCTATTCTTGTTTAGCAAAATGCTCTGATTAAATTTGCCCCTGATGAGTGATATGCTGTGATTAAAATTATCTTTAATGAGATTATTATTATTCTTTTTTCTTTTTGAGGGAGGGGAGGGGGGAATTTTTTTTTTAGGTATGGAACAAAATTTGCTGTTTAACAATATGCTGCAGTTAAAAATGTTGTCTCTGATACAATTATATATTTCTGAGGGACTTTTGTTTGAGTGCAGAATAAAAATTTCTTGTTTAGCAGATATGCTGTAGTCTAAATACAATGGTTCCCATAAATTAAGGTAAATCCCTATATTAAGTTAATGGGAAGCTAACGTCAAAGCTCCATAACTTCTAAAATAAGTGCTTTTATTTTGTTAAATTTTTGAAAAATGTGATTGCAAATAAAGATCTCAATCAAATAAATCAATATCTCAATTTTTCAACAATATTCATTTAGTATTTAATGAGTTATGGAAGTTTGAATATTTAGCAACAATGCCAGCCACAAAAATTGACTTCAGAAGTTAATTAAAACTTAGTAATAAGTATTGTATCAAAGTGTTTAATAAAATAAGTTTTATTTTAGAACTTTGTGTAAAGAATTCTTTTACTATTCTTCAGTTTTGTATGTTTCTTAAGACTGGCATTGCTATTGTTAAATATTCAAACTCCCATAACTCATTAAATACTGAACGAATATTGTTGAAAATCGAGATATTGATTTAATTGAGATCTTTATCTGCAATCACATTTTTCAAAACAAAAAAACTTATTTCAGAAGTTATAGAGGCTTTGGCATTAGCTTCCCATTGATTTAACATAGGAATTTTCCTTAAATTATGTAAACCAGTGTAGTTGTGTCCAGTGAGATTATATATTTTTGAAGGTTTCTTTTTTTCAAGGCAAATTAGTCAGGAAGTTTGATGCATTTTAGGCAAATTTGTCATAACTGCATTGGCTTTACCACTGTGTTCCTCTTTTGTGCCAGCCTTTTCAGACAAGAAGGTGAAGTCTGGATTGTGTACTGTTCTTTACAGGAGCTGATGCTTTCACAGATCTGGTGTTGGTTCTCACTAGTTGGGGACTAAGAGTTCTTTTGTAATGTGGCATTATTAATCAGCACTCTGCTGCCTCTGTGGTAGTAGCTGTAGTATGAATCATGGGTGTCAGAGGAGAGTGCAGTTAAGAATCCTCAGACACCCAGGGTTGGGTTGTTTTACCTCTGAGCGGCACTTTTTTTGCACACCATGGGCTAAATGGCCAAGTCACATGGACCCTGAAGGCTCAGAGAATGTTGGGGGAGGGGACCCACTGGAACAGCTGTTGGGAGACAGATGGTAGCCTCCCGTCAAGGCCATCCAGTGTGTTCTTTAACGTGCACAAGGAATGGCTCTCCTGCATAGTGGGCCACGACTTAACGTCCCGTCTGACGGACAGCAGCCTTTTAAAGCCCATTGGTGTCCCCTACTGACCATGGGCAGGGTGGAGAATTTTGTGGAGATAAATCTCAACACTGACCCAGCTGGGACTCGAACCTGGGAACAACAGATTACGAACCTGGCGCGCTACCGACTGAGCCACCCCTCCCCACAGACTACAGCAACTACCATAGAGGCAGCAGAGTGCTGATTAATTGCTATCACCACAGCAAGAATGAACTCTGTCCCTAACAAGTGAGAAGCAACAACACTGAACCAGTGAAAGCACCAGATCCTGTGAAGAACAGCACACAATCCAAACTTTTCTTCCTTGTATAACTAAAGAGGCTGGCGCAGGAGAAACACAGTGGTAAAGCCAATGAGTGACTAATTTGCCTAAACTTCACTGCACTGATTTATACTATCAGTTACTCCATTAGTTGCTAATGAACTGGTTGTTTTCCCCTGATACCATGTGACTAATACAGTACCTACAATGTTTATATATAGAATTAATCTTTATTTAATGCTTCACACTGTGTTTAGAGCAACGAATTTTATTGATCCTGTTAGAAGAGATAGCAATGCTTGGCACTGTTAGTGTTTAAGTGATGTTCATTGTTTAACCCTATGGACAGTTAAGGATAAATACACTAGATAGTTTATTTGCCTGATATTCTCTAATATTTTAACAAAAATAAGTTCCTAGTCACACGAAAACAAAAAGAAACGTTTTTTCTACTAAAAATTGTACCTTGGTTTTTCGAATAACAGTGATGGAGAGGGAGGCTCTTCATTTGTACTTTGAACATGAGGCACTCTTATTGCAAAACCTTCTATATTTATTACATCAGAATTACTAAAGGGATTCATTGCAATAGAAAACAACTGCGTAATGTTATTTTCATTCACATAACAGTTTAGTAGCTCAAACAGAACAATTAATAATTTTGTTCTAATCAATAATCTATCACAGTTTACGATTGCCGATAACAGATGTTATCCTTTTAAACTGCAGTTACGGTTTCTTTCACACTCTGTGTATCTGTATAACAAATATATTTCTAGAAATAATTAGCTGAAAAAATATTCTTTTTGTTTAGGCAAATCGATTTTTTTTATTTTTTATTTTAGGTGTTTCTTGTCTACAGGACATTTTTCTCTGATACTTATTACAGAAATACGTTTTTTCTACTTATGAGAAGTTAATAATGTCTGGGTTATAGTTCCAAGGAAGCCGGATGTTTCACGAAATGTTGAGGATAATAAAATATTTTGTAAGTTTTTTCAAACACATTTTTTTGTATTACACTCTACAAATTTAATATTTATTTCATAGACACCTACCTATCTATCTACATAATCCTCAATCAGCCATCAACTAAGGAGATCTAATAACAGTAATTTAGTTCTCTAAACACACAATCTGTAGAATATCATCATCATCATCATCATCATCAAGCAGTCATGGGCTACGGAGGTCCAACCAGACTGTGCAATTTAGTTCTTCAAGCAAGTCTATCCTGAGCTACATCTACTGCATCTGGCCACTGCACACCAATTCTAACAAGGTCCTGTTTGACATTGTCTGCCCACCGCATCCTTGGTCTCCCCTTCTTTCTGAGGCCTTTAGGCACACTGTTCATAACCCTATTCGCCAATCTATTATTATTCATACGGGCAACATGGCCAAACCAACGGAGTCTCTCTCTGCACAATATGCTGCTTAAAGGAGGTTGCAAACTCCTTTCCCTAACCTCATCATTAGTTACAAAGTTGAACCACCTAATGCCCAAGATGCTGCGTAAGCATCTAGAATCAAAAGCATCTAGCTTCCTATTATCTTGTTTACAAAGTGTCCAAGTTTCACTACCATAACTAACCCTAGAAAGAACCAAACTATTATACAGTCTAATTTTAGTCTTTAGGTGTATAAGCCTATTTCTCCACACTCTCCACATATTCTTAAAAGTCCCGGCAGCAATCCCTATTCGTCTGTTCATTTCATGCCGCACATCACCATTATCTGTTACATAGCTCCCAAGATAATTAAACTGTGACACCTGCTCAAGACTGCAACCATTCAGATTAACTGAATCACAGCCTGCCTGACCAATTTTCATAACTTTAGTTTTCTCTCTGTTTATAACCAAACCTACTCTACTACCAGTCTCATCAACAGCTCGAATGAAAGAGTTCATCTCATCAACATCATTTGTCAAAAGGACTAAATCATCAGCATAATCTAAATCAGAAATTTTTGTATCTCCAGCCCATTTAAGGCCAAAATCTTTCCCTAGAAGTGAATTTCGCATAACATAATCAACAACCACACTAAAGAGAAAAGGAGACAAAATGCACCCTTATCGAACACCAGACGTAATGCTAAACCAATCGCTACAAGACTTACCAACTCTCACACATGACTCACTGTTATTATAGAGAGCTTTCATTTTGTTAACTAACTTGTCAGGTATACCATATGATCTCACAATCAACCACAAATTATGACGATCAACAAAGTCGAAAGCCTTTTTGAAATCAACAAAGCTAGCAACCAAAGGTTTCTGAAACTCTAAACATTTCTCAAGAATCTGCCTAAGTGAAAATATCTGATCCACATATCCCCTACCACTTCTGAATCCACATTGCTCATCACGCAATTGACTGTCAACCAGATTCTTAATTCTATTAAGCACAATCATGGAAAGAACTTTACCTGGAACAGAGAGTAGGCTGATACCCCTATAGTTATCACAAGAACTGCGATCACCTTTTTTGAAAATAGGGATAACAATAGCTCTGGTAAAATCCTTAGGAACCATGCCTTTATCATAAAAGATATTCAGAATTTCAGTCATCCAAGTGGTAACCGAAACATTCCCAGCTCTAAGCATTTCGGTAGTAATTTCATCTACCCCTGGGGATTTATGTAGTTTAAGTTTAGAAACAGCCAAAATAACTTCAGATTGTGTTATAGGGCCAACATTAAAGCCACCAATGCATCTATCATCATTGCAAACAATGGGAGTAGAACTAACTACATTGTTTAGAACATCACTGAAATGCTCAGCCCACCTAGCCATGACAGAATCCTCCCCTTCTATAACCTTACCTTGTTTATCCTTCAATCCTTGTATACCTGTCCATTTTCTACCACACAAAACATTAACTATCTGGTACAGCTCTCTGCTGTTGTGCTGTCTAACTGCTTCCTCAGCTTTGTCAGTCAAACTATAAAGCCAAAGATTCTTATCAGCCGCTAACTGATCTTTTACACGTTTATTAAGTTCTCTGTAACGCTTTCTATTAGGACTAGTAGGGTATTGATTAAAGACATTCCTGCAGCTCTTTCTTTCCAAAATAAGCTCAAGTGCCTTATCACTCAGATAATTCTGTCTCTTCTGCTCCTTTTTTCCTAAAAGAGTACTGTTAGTGTCCAAAAAAGCCTGTTTAAAAGGATCCCATTCTTTTTTAACTTCAGTAGTAAGCAAACCATGACTGTCATAATGACTAAGTAATCTATCATGGTAAGCTTTGGCTATAACTGGATCTTTCAGAGCTTCAATATTAAAAGTAAATTTTTTAACCCTAGCACAACACTTTTTAAATTTAAGTTGCAACACACTTTTAATAAGGTAAAGGTCAGATCCAATTTCAGCTCCCCTATATGCCCTGGTATTCCTAACAGAACTAGCCCTTTTGCTGTTAATTAATATGTAATCAATCATATTCTTATGCAGCCGATCAGGTGAAACCCATGTGTACTTATCTATGTCGCGGTGTTTGTAATAAGTGTTAGTTATTCTGAATCCATTGAGTTTACTTACCTGTAGGAGACGTTGCCCATTGCCATTGCAGCTACCAATACCAAAAGGGCCTATTACTCCTCCCCAAAGGTCAGAGTCAGTACCAACTTTGGCATTGAAGTCACCAAGAACAAGGGTAATATCTTCTCTCTTGACAGAATTCAAAATATCCTGAAGTTGTTCATAAAACCTATCCTTCTCATTCTCATTGGCATCCTCAGTGGGGGCATAACAGCAGATAACATTCAAGTCTTTAACGCTTGTCTGAAATTTTGCTGTAAGAAACCTTTCATTAATGCACTCATATCCTAGAAGAGCATCACTAGCGTGTCTGCTGAGAAGCAGACCCACGCCTTGGTGATGCTTATTGTCGTCCCTCCCTGAAAAGAGAAATTTAAGATTATTTTTAAGAATCTGACCTTTATCTGTCCATCTGGTCTCTTGCAAGCAGAGAATATCTAAATTATAATGGTGGAATTCTTGTGTGAGGACATCAAGAGAAAAAGCTCTGTGCAGAGTCCTCACATTCCAACTACCTATGGAGAGAAAATGGTTAGTGGGATGTTTAAAGAAACTATGTTTATTGAGAGAGGGAATGCCGACAATATTAAACAGCCCCCTAATCGCAGACATTGGGCAAAGACCCGTTCCCCCACCACTAAAGGCTGAAGCCATCTACACTGGAAGACTTCCTCCAATGTAGAATTTGACGATGCCAATAGAAGCAAAGAGTTCAGGTGCCTGCGATGACCTCTGCTCAGGATTATCCACCAGCTTATAAACATATCCTGTGAATTTATTCACTTGGGGCTGTCAACCCACAAACAGAAAACACAGCGGAAGATTTTTCATCCGCAGAAGCCCACCAGTGCAGCAAAATCAGGATCCATAATCAAGCTCAGAGCCATAATTCCGTTCAGGTTGGTATATATGGTCAGCACCAGGACCCTGCGTGGTTGACCACTCCTCAGCAGTGTAGAAAAAAAAGAAAAGTAGCCATAGATGTCCAGATCAGTAGGCCACACTAATCTAGCAGCCCTCCCCTTCCGTTCACTTCCCCAAGAGAGTATCTCTTTTGAAAGGTACTAACGGTCCGCACCACGAGAAGGCGGGGTTGGACATTACGTGCTAGGCCTGGCCGGTTCTATGCATCATCACAGGGGATTGGTGCATAGCTCTCCTTCCAGTGACTACCTAGCTACCATTTACAGAACCTGTAGAATATATACATAAGATATCTAAGATAACCATTGAATATCCGTTATCTTAGATATCTTAAAAATTTAAAAATGTGAATATTTTATTCCAAACAGATTATCATTAGTGTAACCAGAACTTTTAATTAGTGTGTGTAGTGGGGGGGGGGGGGAGTGACCTGAGTTAAAATGGGAGACTTCAGTTCAACTTTATAACTAATGATGAGGTTAGGCAAGGAATCGGCAACCTTCTTTAAGCAGCATATTGGTCATAGAGAGACTTCGTTGGTTTGGCCATGTTGTCCGTATGGATAATTATAGATTGGCGAATAGGGTTATGAACAGTGTGCCTAAAGGCCTCAGAAAGAGGGGGAGACCTAGGATGCAGTAGGCAGACAATGTCAAACAGGACCTTGTTAGAATTGGTGTGCAGTGGCCAGATGCAGCGGATGTAGCTCAGGACAGATATGCGTGGGGATGATCGTTTATCAATGATCGTTTACCTACAGTTGCTTCATTTTGAATAAAGACACGCTGGTCATAATATTTTGGCTCTTTGGTGTATATGTATATTACTGCCAAGGCAGTTCAGAGCGTAATGTTTTTAATAAAAAATATCGTATTTCTAATATTAAGGTAAAAAGAACATTATTATAATATTGAATCTATTTTCCTCTAAATTCATACAGAAAAGTAAGATTTTCTTCAGGTTTTTGTGCAGAAATATGTGTATTAAACATCATCAATTCAAGTAAATTTGGTTATTTTAAAAGCCATTATGTTCATATTTGATTAAATAATTGTTGCAAAATATATTCGTCATATTTTTAATACTTTTTGAGGATTTGATTCATTTCAGAATGCTTTCATGCCGAAATATAGTATTAAATTTTGTATTGTTTGAGCTTGGATGGGTCATAAACGGGCATGAATACATTCGTCAGCAGAGCGGTAGAAAAAAGGTTGTTTAATCTCTGAGAGGCTCATTTGTGCACAAAAATGGGCTAAATCGCCAGATCACAAGGATATCAAGTAGGTAGGGGAAGGGGATGCATTGGACAAGAGAACATCGAGAACAGGAAGCCTTCCATTCAAATCCGTCCAGATCAGGGCTACATTTTGGCATAGGTAAACTAGGCAAATGCTGGGGGGGGGGGGGGAGGTGTAATTTTTAAGGCCCATTTTCATTATCACATATCGTGATGAGAGGGAAAAATTCCTGCATAGGGGGCCAATATTTTACTTTTGCCTAGGGGCCCAGGTAAGGCTTGAGATGGCCTTGAGCCAGCTTGTTCTTTAATATGCATAGAATATGGCTCTCTTATAGAGTGAGCCACGGTTTAACGTCTCATTCGATGGACAGCAGCCTTTCTAAACCCATAGATGTACTTTTCTCACCAAGGGCAGTGTGGGAATTAGTGGAGATAAATCTGAAACCTAGAACACGTGAGACTTAAATCTGGAAACATCAGTTATCAGTTATGGTGTGCTACTGACTGTACTATCTCCCATCCCATTGCATCAAAAACTTTGGAGTATAATTTGGAGGGAGTGAAAAGCTAAATATAATGGATAATTAAACCCTTCATCAGTCGTATTGGATCTCACAGACAATTTTGCATATCGAATTTCTTTTAAATGACGCCAACTACAACCCATTCCTCCTCAACATTTTTCAGCCCACTTCTTTACTATACCTTGGCCTAATTTCGTTTAGCTCCTCTTATTAGTTACTTGATAGGACATACGGAGGGTCGTTAAAATGTTCTTGACCCATGCCTATAGATTTGCACTCATTCCTGCAAAGTTAACAAGCTACGATTTGTTTGAAAGCTTGTCTAAACTTGTCATTGCTAGGTTTTTGCGAGCATTTTTAAACAAAGGCTTTATTTTAAAAACAAAGTTTTATTATTTTCTTCTTAGCTGTCAGCACATAAAATTCGGTCTGTGAAATCTGTGTGTTGTTGCTATGGAGATTGCTGAAAACGGGGAAGGATTTTTAATATTCACAAGGATGCAGCTTGGGGCGAAGCAAAAACAAATTCGTGCTGATTTATCACAAATATGTGGGGATCATGTCTATTCATATGGCACTGTTATAGGATGGATGCACAAATTTAGAGAAGGACGGCAGAGTTTCGAAGACCTCTCTCATGCAGGATGACTGAAGTTGGCCGTAAACGAGAGAACCATCGTTGCTGTTCGTGAGTTAGGCAAAACCCACAAATCTCCTTTCAGGTAATACGTTATCTTTCAATGTATCGATTGGCAGTGTGGAAACAATTATTCATCATCATTTAAAGTTCCAAATGATCTGTGCCAAATGCGTACCCCGCAAACTGAGAGAACAGCAAAAAAGGGCTAGAATGAATTCGTGCAAGGAGATGCTAGCAATGTTTTAACCTAGTGGTTCCAAACGGTTAACAGACATTGTCACAGGTGATGAGACGTGGTTTTATTACTATGCAACTCCCAGAAAGATTGACAACTATGTTTGGGTTGCGGAAGATGAACTGTATCCCCAAATCCTCCGACAAGACTTTCAGCCAAGGAAGAGGATGTTCACAATTTTTCCAGTTCTCAAGGAGTGGTAGCCGCCGACACCTTAGCTGAAAAAAGGACTATAAATGGCCAATACTACACCACCATTGTTTTGCCCAAAATGGTTAAGGAGATGAAGGAGCATCATCCGACAACAGACGTCTCAAGGGTTCTCCTTCTTCATAACAATGCTCACAAAAACCAGCAGGTTAACGGCCTATCTGGAGTAGGAAAAATATCAAACAGCTACCCCATCCTGCATATTCACCCGATCTTGCACCATGCGATTTTTGGTCGAGTCCATACTTCGAGAAATATCGGCACGACACATCTTTAGTTGAATTATGGTTGATGCAGCGAATGCAGAGGATGGAGGGAGAGTATCTATGGTCTAGTTTCCCAGCCTCTTAAAAATAAGATATATATTTTATTAGTAAAACGAAAAATGAATCTACTTTAATATACGCCATCTCTGTCAGTGTGTAACATTGAGGTGGGTAGTACGTAATGCAGTCCAGTTGCCAGATCGTCAAGGGAAATATAAGCGAAATGTATTTTATTATATTATCAGAAGATTAGTTTTCATTGAATGGCAACTTCAATGTAGCACACTGCTCTTTCATTCTAATGGCTGTAATTGAGTGAATTAAATTAGTGTAATGTGAAATGTTTTCAGCACTAGTTGCATTTTTAAAGGAATTATTTTGTTTTAGGAATTATTTTGCTCTTTCGTTCTAATGGCTGTAATTGAGTGAATTAAATTAGTGTAATGTGAAATGTTTTCAGCACTAGTTGCATTTTTAAAGGAATTATTTTGTTTTAGGAATTATTTTGCTCTTTCGTTCTAATGGCTGTAATTGAGTGAATTAAATTAATGTAATGTGAAATGTTTTCAGCACTAGTTGCATTTTTAAAGGAATTATTTTGTTTTAGGAATTATTTTGCTCTTTCGTTCTAATGGCTGTAATTGAGTGAATTAAATTAGTGTAATGTGAAATGTTTTCAGCACTAGTTGCATTTTTAAAGGAATTATTTTGTTTTAGGAATTATTTTGCTCTTTCGTTCTAATGGCTGTAATTGAGTGAATTAAATTAGTGTAATGCGAAATGTTTTCAGCACTAGTTGAATTTTTAAAGGAATTATTTTGTTTTAGGAATTATTTTGCTCTTTCGTTCTATGGCTGTAATTGAGTGAATTAAATTAGTGTAATGTGAAATGTTTTCAGCACTAGTTGCATTTTTAAAGGAATTATTTTGTTTTAGGAATTATTTTGCTCTTTCGTTCTAATGGCTGTAATTGAGTGAATTAAATTAGTGTAATGTGAAATGTTTTCAGCACTAGTTGCATTTTTAAAGGAATTATTTTGTTTTAGGAATTATTTTGCTCTTTCGTTCTAATGGCTGTAATTGAGTGAATTAAATTAGTGTAATGCGAAATGTTTTCAGCACTAGTTGAATTTTTAAAGGAATTATTTTGTTTTAGGAATTATTTTGCTCTTTCGTTCTATGGCTGTAATTGAGTGAATTAAATTAGTGTAATGTGAAATGTTTTCAGCACTAGTTGCATTTTTAAAGGAATTATTTTGTTTTAGGAATTATTTTGCTCTTTCGTTCTAATGGCTGTAATTGAGTGAATTAAATTAGTGTAATGTGAAATGTTTTCAGCACTAGTTGCATTTTTAAAGGAATTATTTTGTTTTAGGAATTATTTTGCTCTTTCGTTCTAATGGCTGTAATTGAGTGAATTAAATTAGTGTAATGTGAAATGTTTTCAGCACTAGCTGAATTTTTAAAGGAATTATTTTGTTTTAGGAATTATTTTGCTCTTTCATTCTAATGGCTGTAATTGAGTGAAATAAATTAGTGTAATGTGAAATGTTTTCAGCACTAGTTGCATTTTTAAAGGAATTATTTTGTGTTAAATTCTAAACTCTATTTCCTCTGATGTACTAAAGAATATCCTTAATATGACTTGGTAAGTTATGCCACATCGGATATTTGCATATATTTACACGTTAAAAGGAAAGGAAAAAACAAGTTAAAAGCAAAATTAGGAGAAGAAAAAAAATCGTTTACCCATGGTGAGGTTCAGTCGGAGAACTCAGGGGCGTAGTGTAGGATTATGGTTGGGGGGGGGGGGGGTAAAGTAAAAAATTTTCCAACTCGAAATTCAAATTGACCAACTGAGCAAATTTACCAGATTTTCGCTCCATCGGAGGGGGGGGGGGGGTTAGGCAATTTTCTTCACAAATCTGCATTTTCCCATTTGACTTCCAATTTTGCCAACTAACCGTAATTTGCGCTTTGACTTCCAATTTTGCCGACTAGCCATAATTTCACAGAAATAATCCCAATATTTACATCTCGTCTGAATTGTACAGTCGCTCAAAAAAGTATCCGAACACTATGGTTGATTACAGAATTCAGAAAAAATGTCTGGCAACGATTTTTTTAGAAATTAGTGATCTGGCAACCTTCGTGTCATGTGACACGAAGCCAGCCAGGTTGGAGTAGCTAAGCCGCGGGGTGGTGTCTCTAGTATAAAAATAATTTCTTCAATATTTAAAAAGAGTAATGCTTTCGATTACTTATATTAGTCAGTTTTACTGCTTGATATATTTTTCCTTTGAATTAATATTAAATTCCTGACATACTCTCAAATTTCAGACCATCCCCAGTAAGAAAGTTGTTCGTACGCCACCAGTATGATGTAAGCATGATTGCTGTATTCGCAACTGCACTCATTTATGAACGGCTCCACCGAAATATTTCTATCTTGAAATGCAAACCTATTTGCCTCCCTCGCTCCTGGAAAATTCCTGCCGATACTCATTTAATTATATCTATAACAAAATCTGACACATTTGCATTTTGAGAACTATGCAAGCTCAGCACCACAATAATCTCTCTAGTTGACACGTTATGCTGTTGTCGTTTTCTCAATTAATTCTATGATTAATAAGTGTTCAGTTCGAAAAGTCCGTCTGCTTGTTCCTTGTAGTATATAACCTTGGTCAACAATGATAGTTGTAGTCATTGTTGGCCAAGATATAACAATCAACTATTAAAGATTTTCTCCTCGAGATGGCAGCACGCGACCTTAGGCCAACAGCAGTGACAAAGAAATGCATTTCCGAAGGAACTGAAATTGTAAGAAGGGCGCTTAAACCACACGTAGCAATAATAGTGATTTGCAAGCAAGGATCTAGAATAAAATTGGCATGAATTTATTTTTAGAATAAATTAGAATAATTTTCCATTTAGAATAAATTGGATCTAGAATAAAATTTTGCAAGAAACAAAATGGAGTCGAAAAAATGTAAAGGGTGTGTGTGTGCAAGAGACTTGATTTCCCGGAATGCTGGTAAGGAAATTCGAAATTCCGAAAGTGGTCCCGAAAAGGGTGGCATGACCCCTTGCCTAGATCCGGTCCTAGGACATGCAATAAGTATTATTTTCGATATGAACGTGCAGTGCTTCAAGCAGAGGTCGGGCCGTAAGTTCTTCAGGTTCTTCCCGCTAATAAATAAATAATAATAAATACCCCCTCAAGCAGCTGCTTGCCACAGAGGTCTGACAGGAGCCTGTCAGTTTATATGCCATAGTAGAAGGTCTGTGGGGATGGCAGGACCTCAGCAGAAAAACAACACACACATCCATGCCTTCTCCGGGGCTCGAACCCAGGTCCCATAGGGAAGCATTAATGAATACCTTATATTCACCCCCTGCAGGGGTGTAGCGAAGAACTATTTTTTTTTGGGGGGGGGGGGAGAAATCGAAATTTTTCCGACTCGAAAATCAAATCAAATTTTCCCAACTGAGAAAATAATGTCTTTGTCAGGTTCGTAAGAAGATTTTCACTCCTTGCGGGTTGGGTGGGTGGGGGTGGGGGGGTTGAGGTAATTTTCACAACTCTCCTGCATTTTGCCATGTAACTTCCAATTTCGCCAACTAGCCATAATTTCACAGAAATAATCCCAATATTTACATCTCTCCTGAATTGTACCAAGTCAGTGTGAATTTTCCCAACTCCCCTTGATTTGGCCAACTCTCTTTAATTTCACAAAACCAATCCCAATCTTTACATCTCTCCTAAATTTGCCAAGTGACTTCAAAATTTTCAAACTCCCCAAGAGTTTGCCAAGTTGTCTCGATTTGGCCAACTCTCTTTAATTTCACAAAACTAATCCCAATTTTCACAACACGCCTGCATTTTACCAAGTGGATTTGAATTTTGCCAACTACACAAGATTTTGCCAATTCTCCTTAAGTTCATAAAACCTAATTTTGCCAACTCCCCTAAATTTTTCCAACTGGCCTCGATTTTACCACATCTCCTTAATTTCACAAAAACAGTCTCAATTTTTACAGCTCTCCTGAATTTTCCAAGTCACTGCAAATTTTTCAAATTCCCCATATTTTCCCAAGTTTTCTCGATTTTGTCAACTCTCCTTAATTTCGCAAACCCAACCCTAATTATCAAAACTCGCCCGTATTTTACCAAGTGGATTCGAATTTTGCCAACTGCCCTAAATTTTGCCAACTCGCCGCAATTTTACAGAAAAAAATCCCAATTTTTACATCTCACCTGATTTTTGCAAAGTCACTAAGAATTTTGCTAACTACACAAGATTAGCCATCTCTCCTAGATTTTGCGAAATTGCCTCGATTTTGCCAACACGCCATAATTTTACAGAAAAAAGATTACAATTTTTGCATCTCACCTGAATTTTGCCGACTCCTAACGATTTTTCCAAGTCACACCTAATTTTGCCAACTCCCCACGATTTTGCCAAGTTTCCTCAATTTTACAGCAAAAAAACCCCAATTTTTACATCTCACCAGATTTTTGCAAAACCACTCAGAATTTTGCCAACTCTCCTAGATTTTGCCAACTCGCCATAATTTTATAGAAAAAAATCCGAATTTTTACATCTCACCTTAATTTTGCCAACTCCCCACGATTTTGCCAAGGCACTCCGAATTTTGCCAACTGCCCTTAGATTTTGCCAAGTTTTCCCAATTTTGCCAACTCACCGTAATTTTACAGAAAAAAAAAACAATTTTTACATCTCACCTGTTTTTTGCAAAGCCACTCAGAATTTTGCCAACTCCCCAAGATTTGCCAACTTTCCTAGATTTTGCCAACTCGCCATAATTTTAAAGAAAAAAATCCAAACTTTTACATCTCACCTGAATTTTGTCAACTCCCCAAGATTTTACCAAGTCACTCCGAATTTTGCCAACTCCCTAAGATTTTACCAAGTCACTCCGAATTTTGCCAACTCCCTAAGATTTTACCAAGTCACTCCGAATTTTGCCAACTCCCTAAGATTTTGCCAAGTTGTCCCGATTTTGCCAACTCATTTGTATTAATTTACTAAGTGACTTCGAATTTTGTCAACTGCTCTAGATTTTGCCTAAAAATCTTTCGTCCTTAGGATGTCGCGTATGTTGCTTGTTTGATCGGAACGGGTCAGACTGAAAAGAAATATTTGTCATCAGAATTCTTATCACTGCAGCATGGTTAACGGTAACCAAATA
The DNA here is from genome assembly GCA_038380435.1 of Ryuthela nishihirai. Taxonomy (NCBI): domain Eukaryota; kingdom Metazoa; phylum Arthropoda; class Arachnida; order Araneae; family Heptathelidae; genus Ryuthela; species Ryuthela nishihirai. Next base: position 66,369,152 of record JAWZYU010000015.1, on the reverse strand, counting down.
CCTGAAAGACCGCCCAGCTTCAGTAATTTTGCTTTCCATGAACTGGATCAATAACAGAGTGCAGATATCCATTATCAACAGTATTTGTAGTTGCACTGCTTCAGGCTGAAGTCTTAATTCGGGTTTTCATAGGGTATCTCCATATCTTGTTATTTTGAGATCCATTCGTTTCAAGAAAACATTAAAAGGTTTTCTTTTTATACCATGGCAAAATTTATTTTTTCTTTTTCAAAATCGTACCAACATTGCATTTCAAAGGTTTTGGGACAGATCCACAAGAGGAACTTACATGGGGAAGAAAGTGGTGGTGGGGGGGATGCTTCTTCGGAGGAAAGTTGCCTGATCGGTCTGGGTTTATATCCATTAGTGATATTCGGCTGAAATTTTCGATCCCGATTAGGGGAAAAAATTTCCCTGACACGTAGTAAAATTTGTGTACAAAAACTAAGGCCGCTAAGCCATTTTTTAATTCTTCGTATGACATGCCTTTGAAAACTTCAAAATTAATTAGAATTATTAAAAGACAAAATTAATATCTTAATGCTATTTGGAAAGAAAAATAATGGAATTCATTTGAAGAAACTGAAAATTCTCGGGTAACATCAGTATAAATGCTAAGAGCGATTCATTAATGAAAAAAGAGAAAATAGCTATAAAAAATCAAAGGATAAATGTTGTTATTTTTAATTACTAAATATTGATTAAAAAGTTGAAATTATGATGAAAAGAAATGATTGATTTTTATATGATTTTATTTTTTTTCACAATTACAAGAAAAATTTATAAATTTAAATTATGACAGCTTGAGTCCGGACTCATTTAAAACCCACAATGAATCAGTGATGGAACTAGCTCTAGTGGCAGAGCGAGGTTCAGGGTTCAAAGCCATCACAAAAGTATATATCAAATAAATGAAACAGGGGTTATATATATTTTGCAGGTGTTTGTTGTGTGTGATAATTACATTTCATGTAGCACACCACGATACTTGTGGCATTTTCTTATTAGCTAGAAGTAGGATATTTAGATACCTAATTTCTTTTAAGTCAAACCCATTTTCATTACGTATCCAGGGTCGGATCTACGGCTTGTGTGTGTGTGTGTGTGTGTGGGGGGGGGGGTTAGTAAGTAGTTTCTTTGAGAATGTTAGTAAGAGTAATGGATAATTAAACTTGTGTAGATTTCACGCATTTTAAAGACTTCTAGAGCAGGGGGCGGAATGTTGTACTATAATGGAATTCCCCTCTCCTGCAACTCCCCCCCCCCTTATTTTTTTCGATATCCGGGCTGCATACTCTATGCATTTACTTTTTGGCAGAAGTTTGTTGTTACTGCACGAGATCTAAGTATACATCTTTATTCCTTTCTGGAAAAATGTGAAATATTAAATTTATTTATCTTATTTCGGAATTTTGCTTTTAGTTTCTTCTTGTATGAGAGGGGGTGAAATTTGTATTCAGGTCACTAAATATACACGTTAGGTTCAGCATCAGTAGCTCACAAAAGCCAACATTTCGTATGGCATCCTTAGGGATGAATTTTCAACTCTTTTCCTAACCATTAATGTGTTAACTAATGATTAATTCAACACAAAGCATCCTGGAACTGGCTTTATACCAAACCAAAGTCAGATACCAAAACAACAATAAGCAAACAAATGTAGCCAGATACACGCTAAAGAACATGCTGGACGGCCATGACGAAATCTATGTCAAATACATAAAAGAACTACGTTCTGTTTCTTCTCCCCCATCTCCATTTTACGGAAGGGGGTTGGCCCAGCTAGCGCACCAGGCTTGTAATCTGATGCACCCAGGTTCGAGTCCCAATTGGGCCTAAATCGAGCTTTATCTCCGCCAACCCCCCACCATGATCTCAGTGAAAAAGGAACCGATGGACTTGGAAAGGCCACTCTCTCTAGGATGGAACGTTAAGCCATCTTCAAGAAACCAACCGTGTGTCGAACCCGCGGTTGATACTTTATATAGGATAGCCATACCGTATACACGTTAAAGAACATGCTGAGCAACTTTGACGGAAGGCATCCATCAGTTTCTTTAACAGATGTTCAGTTAGTTCTTTTCCTCTACTCAAGTCAGGGGCGGGGGTGGCTCAGTCGGTAGCGCGCCAGGCTCGTAATCTGTAGTTCCCAGGTTCGAGTCCCAGCTGGGTCAGCGTTGAGATTTATCTCCGCAAAATTCCCCGCCCTGCCCACGGTCAGTAGGGGACACCGATGGGCTTGGAAAGGCCACCGTCCGTCGGATGGGACGTTAAGCCGTGGCCAAGTGTGCGGGAGAGCCATACCCTGTGCACGTTAAAGAACACGCTGGATGACCTTGACGGGAGGCTACCATCTGTCTCCCAACAGCTGTTCCAGTGGGTCCCCTCCCCCAACCTTCTCTGAGTCTTCGGGGTCCATGTGACCTGGCCATTTAGCCCATGGTGTGCAAAAAGTGCCGCTCAGAGGTAAAACAATCCAACCCAAAATCTACTCAAGTCTGAGCATTTGTAAATTTTTTTTTTATCTAGGCCATCGTGTATACAAAAGTGCTGCTCAGAGGTAAAATAATTCAACCCAATTCTCCATTTCAGTGGGCTTATGTATAATATACATTTAGGAGGGAAACGAAGGCATAACCTCTTGCCTAGATTCGGCTTGGTAGTGTGAAACATTTACCTTAAAGCAGAGGCGTAGCAACATAAAGACGGCCGTGGAGCTAAATTCTTTTTGGCTCCTCTCTCATTTAAAAAAAAATTGAAAAAAAAATTAAGCACGCTCTTTTTTGTTGACTGACTACTAAAGGTTACCAGCAATAGGTAATAAAACAATTACCCTAAAAAAGTGTCCAGCACGTGCCCTGGATTAGATGAACCATTAGAAACATGGTAGCTATGCCAATGATTGAAAAAAAATATTTTTAAAAATATACGATAAAAAAAGATGTTATTAAAATCAAAAAATAAATATTCCAAGAGAGAAATAATTTTTGCTGGATATGAACTAAAGAAAGCAGTCACATTCTCATAAAGAAGTCATGTTGTAATATAACATATATGAAAAAATGGTTTACTACAGATTTCTACTTGAATGAGACAGGCGGCCGCATGAGATCGAAAGTTTCCTTTTTTCCGGCGTTCACCGTTTACACGGTTAAACGCGCAAACGAGTGGATGAAGGAGTCGTCACTTCTTCTCCACTGCGTCCGTCAGCATGGAGCCAGAGAGACGACAAGTTGCTATGGTAACGCGTGACCCTCCAACGGACACAGGTTATAGGAAAAGGCCACGTGTCGCGAGAACGACGCTCGTGCTATGGAAATATGACAGTCATAAAAATAGCTGAACAAATAGCAAAGAAGTGGGATCAACTGAACCTGGCTTCCTGCTGCAGTCGAGATTGAGAAATGCTGCTCCACATACAATTGATGGACCCCAACATTTTCAAAGAAATGAAGTTTTAAACTTTTTTACTTCCCCTTCTCTTACATTGACATTTTAAAAGAGCAATCGATTTCTCGCAAGAAAAGTCTGAATTATTCTTGGCTATCACCATTGAACGAACTTTCTTCATGAGAGTAAGACTTTCGAAGCGCAGAATATTCATCTGCCTCGAGCAAAAATTAGGGACCGTGTTGCAATGTCTCAAAAATTCAACAAATATGCTATTAATTATGACATTTAATGCATTTTAATGGAATTCGAAGTGTTGATACATTTAAAACTTCTGTGACTCAAAATCGATATGTGATGTCCTTAGTGTCACAAATTATGTTCATAATGGAATTAAAATAGACCTGAATAATGGGAGGATAATTCCTGATAGTAATACATGCTTCGCAGAGATGCCTCATTATCTTAATGAGATTATCCAGAAGGGATACAGAGATACAAATGGTCATTGATCCATTAAAGTAATTCTAAGTTCCTGGAGGGTTTTGCCAACAGACTGGAGAATATAACAAGTCTTTCTAACAAGAGTTCGCAGAATCCCAAACTTTCTTTAGAAGTGAGATCGTGAGAACATCTGATTTGGCGAAGTTTCAGACATTGGTCTGACGTGGTGAGACTGAACATTATTGTCCTACAGGATGAAATATCTCCTTTGAACCATAAAGCATAAGACCGCATACAGGGCTCTAGGATCCTCATCCATACATGCCAGTGCACTCATGTTCTCATTGGAAAAAGTATAGCGATCCGTATGGAAAACAAAGAGATGCCTGCCAAAACCATGGCATTATCCCCACCAAAGGCTTTCATCTCGGTGATGTTTATGGAATGATGGCGTTCCTTGTTGCTTTCCAGATTAGGGGATGGCCAAAATCACTCTAGTACAGTGGTTCTCAACCTTTTATGCTTCACGTACCCCCCCCTGGAAATGTGTATGTAACTGGCGTACCCCTTGTATAGATGGATAAAACTATAGTTATAGTATAACAATGGGAATAAAATAAAACATATATATATCAGTGGTTCTCAACCTTTTATGCTTCACGTACCCCCTGGAAATGTGTATGTAACTGGCGCACCCCTTGTATAGATAGATAAAACTATAGTTATAGTATAACAATGGGAATAAAATAAAACATATATATCAGTGGTTCTCAACCTATTATGCTTCACATACCCCCTGGAAATGTGTATGTAACTGGCGTACCCCTTGTATAGATAGATAAAACTATAGTTATAGTATAACAATGGGAATAAAATAAAACATATATATCAGTGGTTCTCAACCTTTTATGCTTCACGTACCCCCCCTGGAAATGTGTATGTAACTGGCGTACCCCTTGTATAGATGGATAAAACTATAGTTATAGTATAACAATGGGAATAAAATAAAACATATATATCAGTGGTTCTCAACCTTTTATGCTTCACGTACCCCCTGGAAATGTGTATGTAACTGGCGTACCCCTTGTATAGATAGATAAAACTATAGTTATAGTATAATAATGCCAACTTAGCGACTTTGTTACTAGATCTAGCCACTTTTGAGCTCTCACGGCATACCCCAAAATATTTTACCGCTTATCCCCCAAAATATTTTACCGCTTATCCCCCGTTGAGAATCCATGCTCTAGAGTGTTAATATACTATGTAGTTTCATTTCTTAACAGTTCATTTTTCTAAACGTTCATTCTTCCTTAGTTAGTCTATAACTCTTATTTGTATTCGTTTGAACAATATTTTCAACCTTTGCTTGAAACAGTGTCCATATCTGTGGACCGGTAGAAAACTAACATCTTCTCATCTGGTTACTTCTCCAGATGAGAGTGTTCAGCTTTGAGCCTACCAATGACACCCCGGTCGTAGCTTTCGGACAAGTGGTATCTCTGGGACACTTGGAAGACTTTGGCTCTTTTCGTATGAACGGATTCTGAAATAATGAAATAAAACTTTCAACTAGGGCGCTCTCTTTTAACGCATAAATATTTTGCCTCTTAGAGTCGATCTACTTTGATTTGCATGCATTAGAAATCAGCATTTTCATATGATGATATATGGCTTTATTTCCGTTCAGTTTCAGAAATAGCTATTACGATTATTTGAAAATATCAATGTTATTCTTAATATTTTCAAGGCAGATACTATAGCATAATTAAAAAGAGTTTTAGATTAATCCCATCACAGAAACTGATGATCTCTGACTCATTAGGCAGAGCATTATTTCAAATATAATACAAATGCACCACTTCATCAGGAATAATAAAATAACAAAAAGCCGTCCTATGAAATCCCCATTGTGAAAGCGTAAACACAATCTATTTTGAAAACAGTGAATTAAAAAATAACAATTTAAATTAACTTGCTTCTGCCAAACGGTTCCATAAATTATTATCAATATGCTTTTAATTGCAGAAATTAAGTTTTTTTGCTATTTCATATTTTAATTATCACGATATTTAAATAATTATTAAAATGTGTTAAGTGGCTTTATGGTCAAAGAAAGCAATTTATGAATATGGTTTAGTTTATTTCACCACTGAGTAACATTTTTTAGAACACAATGAGTAAATGAGCAGATTGCAAGGAACCAAAGGAATCGAAGGTATACACAGGAGTGGGATCCCTTCGACGGGCTTTTCTTCATTGGAGCAGAGGGATTCACAGGAGTGGGATCCCTTCGATGGGTTTTTCCTCAATGGAGCAGAGGGATTCACAGGAGTGGGATCCCTTCGATGGGCTTTTCCTCAATGGAGCAGAGAGATTCACAGGAGTGGGATCCCTTCGATGGGCTTTTCCTCAATGGAGCAGAGGGATTCACAGGAGTGGGATCCCTTCGATTGGCTTTTCCTCAATGGAGCAGAGGGATTCACCGGAGTGGGATCCCTTCGATGGGCTTTTCCTCAATGGAGCAGAGGGATTCACAGGAGTGGGATCCCTTCGATAGGCATTTTTTCAATGGAGCAGAGGGATTCACAGCAGTGGGATCCCTTCGATGGGCTTTTCCTCAATGGAGCAGAGGAATTCACAGGAGTGGGATCCCTTCGATGGGCTTTTCCTCAATAGATCAGAGGGATTCACAGCAGTGGGATCCCTTCGATGGGCTTTTCCTCAATGGAGCAGAGGGATTCACAGGAGTGGGATCCCTTCGATGGGCTTTTTTCAATGGAGCAGAGGGATTCACAGGAGTGAGATCCCTTCGATGGGCTTTTCCTCAATGGAGCAGAGGAATTCACAGGAGTGGGATCCCTTCGATGGGCTTTTCCTCAATAGAGCAGAGGGATTCACAGCAGTGGGATCCCTTCGATGGGCTTTTCCTCAATGGAGCAGAGGGATTCACAGGAGTGGGATCTTTTCGATGGGCTTATTTCAATGGAGCAGAGGGATTCACAGGAGTGAGATCCCTTCGATGGGCTTTTCCTTAATGGAGCAGAGGGATTCACAGGAGTGGGATCCCTTCGATGGGCTTTTCCTCAATGGAGCAGAGGGATTCACAGGACCACTGTTATCAATGGCTCCCGTCATGATCATTCAATGTGTTCATTAATGCGTAGAGCAGGGGTTTTCAACGTTGGGTACGTGGTAAAATTTTTTGGTGTACGCCGTAAGAGCTCAAAAGTGGCTAGATCTAGTAACAAATTCAGTGTTTTATTTTATTTCCATTGTCATACTATAACTATAGTTTTATCTATCTAGACAAGGGGTTCGCCAGTTACATACACATTTCCAGGGGGTACGTGAAGCATAAAAGGTTAAGAACCACTCATATATATGTTTTATTTTATTCCCATTGTTATACTATAACTATAGTTTTATCTATCTATACAAGGGGTACGCCAGTTACATACACATTTCCAGGGGGTACGTGAAGCATAAAAGGTTGAGAACCACTGATATTTATGTTTTATTTTATTCCCATTGTTATGCTATGACTATAGTTTATCTATCTATACAAGGGGTACGCTAGTTACATACACATTCCCAGGGGGTACGTGAAGCATAATAGGTTGAGAACCACTGATATATATGTTTTATTTTATTCCCATTGTTATACTATAACTATAGTTTTATCTATCTATACAAGGGGTTCGCAAGTTACATACACATTTCCAGGGGGTACGTGAAGCATAAAAGGTTGAGAACCACTGATATATATATGTTTTATTTTATTCCCATTGTTATACTATAACTATAGTTTTATCTATCTATACAAGGGGTACGCCAGTTACATACACATTTCCAGGGGGTACGTGAAGCATAAAAGGTTGAGAACCACTGATATATATGTTTTATTTTATTCCCATTGTTATACTATAACTATAGTTTTATCTATCTATACAAGGGGTACGCCAGGTACATACACATTTCCAGGGGGTACGTGAAGCATAAAAGTTTGAGAACCACTGATATATATGTTTTATTTTATTCCCATTGTTATACTATAACTATAGTTTTATCTATCTATACAAGGGGTACGCCAGTTACATACACATTTCCAGGGGGGGTACGTGAAGCATAAAAGGTTGAGAACCACTGATATATATGTTTTATTTTATTCCCATTGTTATACTATAACTATAGTTTTATCTATCTATACAAGGGGTACGCCAGTTACATACACATTTCCAGGGGGTATGTGAAGCATAATAGGTTGAGAACCACTGATATATATGTTTTATTTTATTCCCATTGTTATACTATAACTATAGTTTTATCTATCTATACAAGGGGTACGCCAGTTACATACACATTTCCAGGGGGTATGTGAAGCATAAAAGTTTGAGAACCACTGATATATATGTTTTATTTTATTCCCATTGTTATACTATAACTATAGTTTTATCTATCTATACAAGGGGTTCGCAAGTTACATACACATTTCCAGGGACTACGTGAAGCATAAAAGGTTGAGAACCACTGGCGTAGAGGTTATTATGATTCTCCTGCACATGAGAGCATTGTTTCATGTCCCTCTCTTTTTTCGAGTATCGATGCCCCTTTTCTCACCGAGGACAGAGTGGCGGTTAGACGAGAAAATATCTGTGCAAGGAAAAGAGGGAAACTCGAACCTGAGGTTATTAGTCTGACTTGCTACCCACAGAGAGAGCAGACGCACTCTTCATAGACTCCGCTATCAAAAGCGTTCGATTTTCCAACTTCTCTGGTTCAAAGTAACAGCTTGTGCATTTTCGTCTGCGGATGAATTGCTTTAACTTTCAAAGACGGGTTGGGTTGTTTAACCTCTGAGCGGCACTTTTTTGCACACCATGGGCTAAATGGCCAGGTCACAAGGACCCCGAAGGCTCATAGAAGGTTGGGGGAGGGGACCCACTGGAACAGTTATTGGGAGACAGAAGGTAGCCTCCCTTCAAGGCTATCCAGCGTGTTCTTTAATGTGCACAGGGTATGGCTCTCCCGCACACGGGGCCAAGGCTTTACGTCCCATCCGACGGACGGTGGCATTTCCAAGTCCATCGGTGTCCCCTACTGACCGTGTGCAGGGCGGAGAATTTTGCGGAGATAAATCTCAACGCTCACCCAGCTGGAATTCGAACCTGGGTACTACAGATTACGAGCCTGGCGCGCTACCGACTGAGCCACCCCTACCTCCCCGCTTTCAAACACGAATCATTGTAGTACATTTCGCTTTATAGTTGTAACCAGTCCGGATCTAGAAAAAATCGAAGGTGGTGGTGGGAAGAAACATAATCGAGCTGAAAAAAATGTAAGGGGGGGGGGGGCAAGAGAATGGATTTCCGATGCAATATGACATTTCCTGCTCTGTTTTACAAGTCTGTAAAAACTTCTTGAAAAATTCATGAAATATAAGAAGGTTTAATAATTTTTGCTTCTTTTACCATTATTAGCATTCTAAAAGGGGGGAGGGGATCATAGCCCATTTCCTCCCCCCCTAGATCCGGCCTTGGTTATGACGATAAATTATGCTTGAAAGCAGCTTCCCGTAGAGAAGACTGTATAAGCTGTTCACATATTGCCTCTGCATCAAGGAGTCCAAATTCAGGAAAATAACTTTCGAAACTTTGTTTTTCGAAATTCGTCAGTTTTCAAACCCGATGGTTAGTTTTTACTCCTAGAAGCAAACATATGGTGAATAATTACAAGTACTGCTTTTGTTTGACAAGAAGAAAGCGAAACATCACCGAGCACTTTGACATCGAATGCTGCGATTCACTCTTAATAATACTTCACGAAGAAAATGTGCACAGACGTGGTTTAAGACATCGTGATTCGGACGTGATGTGATTTCCTCTTTGATCACTAGTCATTTCACCAATCTCATGAGAGCAACACGAAAATGCTTATTGGGTTATTATGAGAGTGGAATAAAAAAAAAGGTTTTGTATAATATGAATGTCTGAAGTAGTCTCTGTATTTCTCGAGATCAGAATCTTAATTCTATTGCAATTTATTAAACGTTTGTTAAATTTATATCATCATCATAACCTTAAGCACACATCCAGCATCCATCAAGTCATCATAAATGCAGATTGATGAACAGTTTGCTGTGAATTAAACAGATATCCAGTAGTATCCATGGGTAAAGTATCACAGGAGATGTTCTGTAGACATGGGGTCAGCTAAATATTTCTTAAACAGATATACTTTTCCATTGTTTTATAGATTTAGTTTTTTTTCTATAATCCCAGGTTCTCCATTTTCATTCCTCAATTCGTTTACCTCTGAAACATTTCTTGTATGTGGATTGCTGCTTTTGGAATCTGGTGAATTTGGTTCAATCTGAGCACTGGTTTACTTTCCCTGTTCTTCACAGAGAATGTTACAAAAGAGGCAAAGTTTTCAAACTTAAATTTACTGAACTTTCTTGCAATTTAGAAATAGCCACGGACGAAATCAGGGATCATAACAAACAAGACTTTGAAACAAAACTTTGTGAAAGCTCAGTATATTTTAGTAGAGAATAATTTTCATATTTAGTGATATATAAGATTACGCTTCCTCGAGAATATGATAGACGTGGTGCACTTAAAGAATGGAGAGATGCCACAACATTAACGATCGCTATAACCAGCTGGGGTTAAAAGCAGGTCCCCGATGCTCTTTATATCGCAAATGCTGTCAATAAATCTTGCGAAAGCAGACACACGAACTTTGCCTAAGCAAAGTGCCTATTTACTGCTAGTGGAGGTTAATTCATGCACCGGGCAGCCGTTTTAAATAATTCCGGGTTATTTTATCTTTATTCCGTGTAGTTACATGACATGGCGGGAGGGAATCTGTCTACCATCGCTGGCAGCTGGTACAGATTAGCGGTCCCAGGCGGATCTGACACAAGCCATCTATCATGAACAGGGCTGGGCGCAATTGGGTTTGGATACATGTGTGCGGGAATTAAGATCATGCGTTTGGGAACTTGGATGGGGCGAAAGGTTATAAAACAAGGAGAGCATCCTTTGCAGAACCTAATCCTTCCCCCACCTCTTCAATCCTTCAATACGAATTTTTTCCCCGCTCAGCTTTCTGCTTACTCTGTAAGTTTAATATGGATATTTTATAGCTAATGATTAATTTCTTCTGTTGAAAACTGGGAGCATTTCCGCGTTTCGGCTTTAAATGGAGGGACTGGCTTTTGATTGAAGACATCGCGAATTCATTGCCATGATCGTTGAAAGTATCGAAAACCGTTAAAAGACAAGAGGTTTAGATCTAGAAAAAAATATTCTATAAAAAGAGGGGATGGGCAAGATATTTTTTGCACCAGAACGAAACAGAACGTCGTTCAGGAATGTGTTTATTCTTCAAAATTCTTTCTTTACATACAATGCAATTAATGCATTCATCTCCGTTCTTGTGTTTTTTTTTAAGGAAATGATTTTGCAAAATACGTTTTGTTTTTATGTGTTTATTAATGTTTTTAGTCTCCAAGAGGGGCGATGGAATGTCTCTTTCCCCCACTTTTATCCTTGAAAATAAATTAGCGTCTAATTTTCCTTATTTCAAATAGTTGTAGGTTAGGTAATTTTACCTCTGAGCGGCACTTTTCTGCACACCATGGGCTAAATGGCCAAGTTACAAGGACCCCGAGAAGGTTGGGGGAGGGGACCTACTGGAATAGCTGTTGGGAGACAGATGGTAGCCTCCCGTCAAGGCCATCCAGCGTCTTCTTTAACGTGCACAGAGTATGGCTCTCCCGTACACGGTGCCACGACTTAACGTCCCATCCAACGGACGGTGGCATTTCCAAGCCCATCGGTGTCCCCTACTGACCGTGAGCAGGGCGGGAGTTTTGCGGAGATAAATCTTAACGCTGATCCAGCTGGGACTCGAACCTGGGAACTACAGATTACGAGCCTGGTGCTCTACCAACTGAGCCACTCCCGCCCCAGAAGTTATCGGAGTTGTGGAGCAAATACAATCGCATCATATGGTCGTCAAGAGGAAGGAAAATCACCCTCCAGGAAATTTTCAGCAACTTTAAAAAAACATATTTTTTTTTTCTCATCCCTTTCTTTCTGGGACACACGTTAAATAGCATCTTGGCCCACTCCCAAGAAATTGTTGAGGATCATTGGAAATATTTCTATCTGCTCACTTGAACGGCGATCTAATCACCTTTGGGAAAAGCTTGTCGGTCTATGTCTGAGGCTTTTCTACGAAAAAAATCATTTACCATTTGGTAAGAAATGATAAATTGCAATGAACACATGTCTCACTCAAGAAATCGCTTTGCATTTTTATTAAAAAACAAGCAAATTGCAGATAGATTTTACTGATTCCATTTGGGCAATGACAGCCTGATGAATGTCCAATTGAAACTCCGAGAGTTTAAAGAAAATCATTTCCGAATCCTAAATATGTTCCCATTGAAGAATCGCATTCAAAGTAGAACTTAGTTAAAATAATAAGAAGATACATGAAGACGCGCAATAAAACATTTATCTTTTTTTCCTGTAGCAAATGAAAAAAAAAAACTTTGAAATTAGTTAAGTTTTCAATCTCGGTGTAAAATGAATCAATAAAATTATTAATTTATATATTTTTTTGTTCTTTAAATTTGACATTTTGTTTGTCGTAAGGAATTGTTTTAAGGATGCGCTAAAATTTTCTCTGTATAAAAGAGTCGAGATTTGAAATACTCAAAATTGCGTCTTTGGGATAAAAAAAAAAAGACAGAAGACTTATGTGTACGATACAGGATATAGTTATTTTATTTGTTGATAATTAAGAATGTATTACCTCTTGTTTCGTTGATTGGCTTTAATGTCTAAATATTCAATGTGAGCATTTGTTCAAATCCAGAGGATTCGTGGCACAATGCCCCTTGGCACCCCACTGATGTCCAAGCTTGGCATGTTTTCTATATTTTTTAAACATAGAACATAAATAGTTAGGGTTGTTTAATCTCTGAGATGAATTTTCGTTTTATAATGGATCCAGGCGCTAAGAATCCCAAATTTTAGAACAGGATTAGAATTAAAGAATGGGGACCTTCGTGTCTGGCAACCTTCGTGTCACGTGACACGAAGGTTGCCAGATCACCAATTTCTAAAAAAATAGCTGCCAGATATTTTTCTTAAATTCTGTAATCAACCATAGCGTTCGGATATTTTTTTGAGCGACTGTACTTCTCACTTCACTGACGTTTAGCTAAATAAATACATTCGATTATTGCTTTCATTAATAATGCTCCTATCATTCAGTTTTTTAACCTAATTTCACGATCACCCAAATAGAATGCTTTTTTTTGTCCCCAATAATATAGACATAACTATTTTATCGTTATTTAGTGCATTATGAATATCAATATTGGCTAAAATAATCAAAGAGTTGTAAAATAATTTTTTCTACTAAATAAAATTGTTTTGGAACATTTATTTTTTTAAAACTCTTTTTTAAAATATTTTTTAAGAGCCTTGAGATCACAGGTAAAGTAGAAATTGGTTAATAACTTTCCACATTCAAAAAATGCTACCTTTTTTTGAAAAATTGAGATTCTACACTTTTTGTATAACATCAGAAAATTCCCAATTGAAAAATGACAAATTGCATGAAACAAAATTTTCATTAAAAAAAAGAGCTAATAAAGCTCTCAATTATCACTGTGTGCATTGTTCTGCACACAGAGCCACGGTTCAACTTCCCACTGGAGGGGTGGAGGTCTCTTTCAATTAATCGAGTTCTACTTTCCACCGAGCGAAGGAAACACTTGACAGAATTGTACTCGAACCTACGAAACCTTATAAGCAACCCCTGCTCTTCTTCACTATCCAATTGAAAATGTCAGAAGACTCCAAAAGAAACGAAAAGAAAAAAGAAGTCGGATATTTTAAGTACAAGAATATTCATGCATGACAGTTTTCTCCTGTAACGTAAGAGACCTTCTTCACTGCAAGGCTATGATTAGGTGTAAGCAGAGCGACACACATTTCTTCCTTGCCGCTGTTGACTCTATTATTGTCACCCCCTTGGCCCCTTCCTACCGAGAGTTTCCCTCTCGCTGGATAAAGCGTCTGCCAGTGCGCGAGACATTCGGTAAAAGAATAAATTAGTTGCTGCCTTGCTGTGAACGGTTTCCGAGTCCCAACAAAAGAGCCTCTTTAATGAACTGCCATTCATGGCAGTGCGTCTCCGCGCCATACCTCACGTCTATTTTATTAGCTCTTGTCTGAGTTGCGGCGAATTCAGCGTAAAATTCGTGACAATGAATGGTATTGATCCGTGAGACGTTCGACACCGCACGCTCTCGCCTTAGCTCGGTAGAGCGCCCGCTCTCTTCGAAGAGCTTTCTTATTTTATACATAGATGAGATTCTGCTTTTGGTATATGCATTGGACTGGGTCGTCGCCCCTCTTCGAAAAGGACGAAAGGGACCCAGCCTCTGCGAGATGGAAGCGAAGATTTCTTTCGGTGCAAATGAAACCGTAACGATATCTACGAATGAATCTTAGAATATCAAATGGAAAATAATTTTTTTTTTGAGGTGGGAAGAAAAATAACAATGGAAAGCGCAGGCAGATGTTTGTGGCACTTTTCGTTTATTATATGCTAGCGCAGTAGACGTCCATGAGTGATTGATTTGTGAGATTATTTAGAAAGGGAACCATTTCCTTTTTTTTTTAAAGAATATAATTTTTATTCATAAGAGTAAAGAATACAAATACATTTACAATTTGACCCGCAAAGCTAAATAGCTTATCTGCAGGAAAATGAATAAATTATACTAAACATAGGTCATTCAGCCACAAAAATGGTGTACATCACAAAACACAATACATAAAAATCAGCTAACTAGACTTCGCTATTATTTAGCAGCGAGTCATACTTTGGATGACAGATGGAAATGAATATGAGTTTCTTAAAAATCTTTATCTCTGAGCGGCACTTTTATGCACAGAATGGGCTAAATGAAAGGTCACAAAAACCCTAAGGGTTCAAAACTGGAAAAGGAAAGGTGATCTACTGAATACCTATTAGGAAGCAGATTGAAACCTCCCATGAAAAACATCCAGTGTGTTCATTAACTTGTACTGGATATATTTTTCTGCGAATAGACAAGGCCAAACGTCTCATCGGAAGCTCGGCTGCATTTCCAAGCCCATTGGTGTCTCCTTTCTCTCCAAGATAAAAAGGGATTGGCGGAGAAAAGCTCAACCTAGAAACAGTAGGACCCGATCATTAACCTTGGAACAACAGGGGAAGATCTGATTATGCTTGCGACCGAACCGAACATTGCCTTTTTATTTAAAGGAGAATCTTAATGCCATTAGAACTGACCAAGGTTTTCCCAACATTCTACATTGGGGTTGAATTGTTTTACCTCTGAGAGGCACTTTTTTGCACACCGTGGGCTAAATGGCCAGGTCACATGGACCCCGAAGGCTCAGAGAAGGTTGGGGGAGGGGACCCACTGGAACAGCTGTTGGGAGACAGATGGTAGCCTCCCGTCAAGGCCATCCAGCGTGTTCTTTAACGTGCACAGGGTATGGCTCTCCCGCACACGAGGCCACGGCTTAACGTCCCATCCGACAGACGGCGGCTTTCCAAACCCATCGGTGTCCCCTACTGACCGTGGGCAGGGCGGGGAATTTTGCGGAGATAAATCTCAACGCTGATCCAGCTGGGACTCGAACCTAGTAACTACTGATTACGAGCCTGACGCGCTACCGACAGAGACACCCCGGCCCCTTCTCCGTTGGGAAGAGACATTTTCAGGGCTCAGATGAAGCCCTTATCATTTCTGTTTCGTAGGTCCTTGATGCATTTTTATGGATGTATCGATTTCAATGGGTCTGGATTCTGCTTTTGTGTTTTATTGTTCAATAAGACGTATGTAAAAAGATGCAGATTAAGATACATTTGTAAATTAATTCAATAACATAGTCATTAGCATAATATTTTGATTCAAGAAAAAAACATCTTTGTTACATTTTTTGCATAGGTGCGTATTAGATAATACGGCCTTGGACGTTGTACACACATATGTGAATTCTCTTCTCCTCCTTCCCCATGCACACGCAATGTTGTCAATTTACGTAGTGGATACTATCTTTGGTTATGGAGCAGAGGGACCCAGATGGATCGACACTTTTTACCAGAGGATCTTTTTTTACCAGAGGATCTCAGCTAAGGCACAGACGTTCGTTTTCTGATGTATGTTGTTCTGCTGATATTCTTCAGTCCTCACAGAACTTCTCTAAGATGTATTATATTGATAGGCTCTTGTCAGACCTGTGTGACAAGAGAATTGATTGAGAATTATTATTATATTTCATTTCATCTTCTGAAAAAATGTATTCTTATCCCAATTTAAGTTTCTAGGGGAAAAAACTCTGGGTTATGTTGTTTGACAGTTGAGTGAATTGTTTATTGTTTTGCTGGAAAATAGACTGAATGCTAGGCCACCAGATTCCATGGGCCATGGGCTACGGACATCCAACTAGACCGTGCAACTTAATTCTACAAGCATATTTGTCCTGAGCTACATCTGCTGCATCTGGCCACTGCACACCAATTCTAACAAGGTCCTGTTTGCATTGTTTGCCAACTGCATCCTAGGTCTGCCCCTCTTTCTGAGGCTTTTAGGCACACTGTTCATAACATTATTCACCAATCTATAATTATCCATACGGGTAACATGGCCAAACCAACGGAGTCTCTCTCTGCATAGTATACTGCTAAGAGGAGGTTGCAGACTCCTTTGCCTAACCTCATCATTGCTTACAACGTTCAACCACCTAATGCCCAAAATACTGCATAAGCATCTAGAATCAAAAGCATCTAGTTTCCTGTTATTTTGTCTACAAAGTGTCCAAGTTTCTCTACCATAACTAACCCTAGAAAGAACCAAACTATTATAGTCTAATTTTAGTCTTTTGGTGTATACGCCTATTTCTCCACATTCTCCATAGATTCTTAAAAGTCCCGGCAGCAAAGTGCGGCATGAGATTAGCAGCCTATTCGTCTGTTAATCTCATGCCGCACATCACCAGTATCAGTTACATAGCTCCCAAGCTAATTAAACTGTGACACCTGCTCAAGACTGCAACCATTCAGATTAACTGAATCACAACCTGCTTGACCAATTTTCATCACTTTAGTTTTCTCTCTGTTCATAACCAAACTTACTCTATTACCAGTCTCATCAACAGCCCTAATGAAAGAATTCATCTTATCAACATAATTAGCCAACAACGCCAAATCATCTGCATAATCTAAATCAGAAATTTTGAAATCTCTAGACCATTTAAGGCCAAAACCTTTCCCTTGCAAAGAATTTTGAATAACATAATAACCAAACTAAAGAGAAAAGGGGACAAAATGCACCCTTGTAAAACACCAGAAGCAATGCTAAACCAATTGCACCAAGCCTTACCAACTCTCACACACGACTCAGTGTTTAATGAGATCATTACGGCAGACGGCTCGTCAGTTTTGTCACTGGGGGTGCACAAGCCAAAACGAAGAAGATAGCAGAAGGAATACAATATTGCTCCCAATACAAATATTATTAATTAATTCTAAAGGTGCTATTACTAATTACCTAGGACGTTGATTAATTCTGAAAGTGCTATTAGTAAATACCTAAAATATTAATTAAATCTTAAGGTTCTATTACTAATTACTTAAAATATTAAAGGTGCTATTACTAATTACTTAAAATATTAATTAATTCTAAAGGTGCTATTACTAATTCCTAAAATGTTAATCAGTTCTAAAGTGCTAATTGTTAATTACCTAAAATGCTAATTGATTCTAAGGTGCTATTGTTATATAATTAAAATAGTAATTAATTCGAAAGATGCAATTGATAATTACGTATAAAGATGATATTTCTAAATAATTTAAAATAATAACTGTAAATCTGCATTTCAGTTACTGAGTGAATCTTAATAAATTGAAGTAATAAAATATAATAATAAATTAAGATACTTCAACAATTTTTTAATGATAATCTATCGATATGCTGATTTACAGCTTTCCATCATTAACGTATTACTCACAACGTACTACTCCATTACACGATAGGCGATCTGCAGCGCCCCCATAAATTTCGGAATCTTTTCGAGGGATCACTCCCGACCCACGGCATCTAGGGACCCGATCTATTATACCAACAGGGCTAGAACTAAGTGGTACCACTCAACGAAATTTGGGACCGATCGCTTTAGTAGCTGCGGAACCACAGGCCATACTGCCAATTTCTGACACCGATGACGTCACACATGTCCTCCCGTTCAGCTCGCCCGGACTTACATCTTTTGCATAATACTAGTTATACCCACGCCAAACATTTGGCGCGAAAGGGATCGATAACTCCTTAATCAGTTCATTCACGGGATTCCACCAATCACAATTCCCGCCAAAAGTCCCACCAAACGATTTCGATCGTTAATTTCATTCCCATGCTACTCTCAAGTGACGGCAGCGCTCCAGAAATCTCGGATGCTTTTTGATGGATCACTCCTGACCCACGGCAATTCGGAATCCGATCCGCGACCCCAAAATGGTCAGAACTAATTGGAACCACCTCTCGAAATTTGGGACCGATCGCTCAAGTAGCCGTTGAACCACGGGGAAACTGCCAAATTCTGCCACTGGTGATATAATACGTGTCAGCCGATCCTTTCGCCCTCCCGGCTATCCCTTTTTTATGATATGGTAACTTAACCGTTATAGTAATATTCGTATATACACTCCGCACTTGAATAACAGTTGTTAAAATAACAAAGCAGACATTTCGCTATAGGAACTTTCCTCCGATATTTTCATATTGATTTAGTTTCATAATGTAGTAAGACTTACATCTTATGTGTAAAAGATTCGTTAATGAAACAATTACTATTTCAACCTTTGACGACATTTCCACAAAGAAGTAACTTTTTCGTCTTCTGAAGTGGCCATTTCCAATCGATAACACCTTAAAAGCATAATGCAGTCACTTAAAAGGCTCTGTTAAATAGTTACTTGTGTTATGAGGAAATTTTCTATTAACCCTAGCCTCAATACATTACGAATATTGCAGAATCGAATTTTTCTCCATATTGACTCACTCCGAAATTGAATCACTTTATCTCCATCTTGAATCACCTTGTTTTTGGTCACACCCCCGTGCTGACGCCATCTAATCAATAATCACTTTATCTTTTCACGTGCGCACTAGAGCTGTGCCCAGAGACATGATTATGTACAAAACCTACGTTAACTGTAGTAGTTATCCGTGCACACTTCAACAATGCACAAAAGCAGGAAGTTGGGTTTCCTATTTGTATGAGGGTTGGGTTGGGTTGTTTTACCTCTGAGCGGCACTTTTTTGCACACCATGGGCTAAATGGCCAGGTCACATGGACCCCGAAGGCTCAGAGAAGGTTGGGGGAGGGGACCCACTGGAACAGCTGTTGGGAGACAGATGGTAGCCTCCCGTCAAGGCCATCCAGCGTGTTCTTTAACGTGCACAGGGTATGGCTCTCCCGCACACGGAGCCACGGCTTAACGTCCCATCCGACGGACGGCAGCCTTTCCAAGCCCATCGGTGTCCCCTACTGACCGTGGGCAGGGCGGGGAATTTTGCGGAGATAAATCTCAACGCTGACCCAGCTGGGACTCGAACCTGGGAACTACAGATTACGAGCCTGGCGCGCTACCGACTGAGCCACCCCCGCCCCATTTGTATAAGGAAATATGCTTCAATCTCTTGCGAATAAAGAAATAAGTGAGTTATAAAATAAACAAAAATACAGTGCAAGGATAGGTGGGGGAGTAACTATTATTGTAGAAATAGATTCTTTTTCTTTTCTAATTAGGGGTGGGGGTGGCTCAGTCGGTAGCGCGCCAGGCTCGTAATCTGTAGTTCCCAGGTTCGAGTCCCAGCTGGGTCAGCGTTGAGATTTATCTCCGCAAAATTCCCCGCCCTGTCCACGGTCGGTAGGGGACACCGATGGGCTTGGAAAGGCCGCTGTCCGTCGGATGGGACGTTAAGCCGTGGCCCCGTGTGCGGGAGAGCCATACCCTGTGCACGTTAAAGAACACGCTGGATGGCCTTGACGGGAGGCTACCATCTGTCTCCCAACAGCTGTTCCAGTGGGTCCCCTTCCCAACCTTCTCTGAGCCTTCGGGGTCCATGTGACCTGGCCATTTAGCCCATGGTGTGTAAAAAAAGTGCCGCTCAGAAGTAAAACAACCCAACCTTTTCTAATTCTTCCAGGGGTTCGCGTGCTCATATTCTCCTTCGAATGAGCTGCCACTGAATTAGGATATATACAAAATCTGGATCCGAGTGGTTAGCGCGCTTGGCTACTGATCTAAGGGACCTGGGTTCGAGCCCCGGGTAAGGCATGGATGTGTGAGTCGTTTTTCTGCTGAGGTCCTGCCATCCTCACAGACCTTCTACTATGGCATATAAACTGACAGGCTCCTGTCAGACCTCTTTGGCAAGCAGCTGCTTGAGGGGGTATTTATTTATTTTATTTATATAAGGACAATGGTATCCTCCTTTGAAGCCAGCCACGAGATTAATTAACACAGGGATTATCTCTCCTGTATGACTTAATGCAACATTCGACAGATGGCGGCTTTCCCATCGTTATTACAAACTGCTTTCTCAACCGAAGAGAGGAAGACGGAAGAAATCCCAAAACTGGAACTTTCGGAGCTCGAATTCGTAAACACCAGGTACGAATCTGACCAACTGCTGATGACACTTATCTTAGTTAGAAAATTCTTAGCCAGAAAATTGTTTATAATTTGGCAACTCTCTTTCTCATTTCTGCTCTCTTCTCGGGGGTTTAGTAGAGATGAGGCACCTATTCCTGAGTCTACTGTTGTCCTACAGTGTCGTGCAACATCTGCCGCAATCGTATCTCTATGACACCTGCGCCCGAGATTTTCCTTCGCCAATTCTGTCGTAAACTCTTGCGACAAGATGGCGACAGATGCAAGTGAACACGAGATCTCCACTCTAGTGACGTCGAACAGATCCGAGGAATTAATCTTCTCGTTATAAATACTTAAACTCCTTCATTTTTGCTAAGTCAAATCCTGCAGCTTTCTTCGGCCAGCAACAGCCTTTACACAGCACGCAGGGGACTCTAATGATCACCTAAATATTTATTACCTGCTCTGGGCAGATGTTTTGCACAAAACCTGGCTGAAGAGTTTTTCTGGGAAACGAGCAACAAGTCGCCGAACAAAATGGAAATATTAAAATTTCAAGAAAGGGATGATGCAGCGATGTCCTCGAAGCTTTCGCGTCTGCAGTTGCTAAGACGGATCGCCAAGGCGAAGCTGGATCCTTGTTCAATGTGTTGCTTTTCTGGGAGGATCGTTCCTTCAGAGAATTCCGCATAGAATTATGAATATTGTATATTAAGATCAACGATATCTATTCTGAGAGTTGGTTCTTTTCAAGATCGGAGATACGTAGAGAGAAGAACGACGTAATATCTTTTGTTGGCGAATAATGTATCTTGTAAGTTTTTGAATAGGTGGGGCCAGGATATTTTTCATTTCATGCAGAGAAACCAACTCTCCAGGGGCGGAGTTGACTTAGATGGTAGTGCGGCATATGTGCAATCTGATGCTCCCAGGTTTGAGTTTCAACTTGAGCCTGAACTATGATTTCCTACACTCACTCCGACTTCTCTCTCGAGTTGTTGTTGGGTTGTTTTACCTCTGAGCGACACTTTTTTGCACACCATGGGCTAAATGGCCAGGTCACATAGACCCCGAAGACTCAGAGAAGGTTGGGGGGGACCCACTGGAACAGCTGTTGAGAGACAGATGGTAGCCTCCTGTCAAGGTCATCCAGCGTGTTCTTTAACGTGCACAGGGTATGGCTCTCCCACACACGGGGCCACGACTTAACGTCCCATCCGACGGACGGCGGCCTTTCCAAGCCCATCGGTGTCCCCTACTGACCTTGGGCAGGGCGGGGAATTTTGCGGAGATAAATCTCAACGCTGACCCAGCTGGGACTCGAACCTGGGAAGTACAGATTACGATCCTGGCGCGCTACCGACTGAGCCACCCCCGCCTCTCGGAGAGAGAAGGAACATCAATTGGCTTCAAAAAGAATAGATATATATGTGTGTGTTAATTGAATTTTCACATCAAATGCGAAAATTTAATTTACACATATATATATACATTCGAATATGTATATTCCTCACACATATATATATATTCATTATATTGTGGTTTATGTTACATAAGTTTGTTTAAAAATATTTATGTTCAGTAGCTGAAAGGACTGTATACACCAAACGTTTTCATTTGTTTTATTATATTTAATTTATTCATTTATAATATTTATAATTTTTTACAACTATTGTATAGAGATTTTGCATTTGATAAAATTATCAAAATATTCTTCTGCTCCCATATTCTCACACAGTTTTCCACCGAACATTTTGTTGCGCTAAAAATTCAAGTCCCTACTAATAACAAAACCGGTCCGAATTTAAAACTATTTTTATTTTTACAGTTGCTTAGTTGCAGAGTGAGTGGGATATTCATGGGACCTATTAAACTTCAACGGGAAATTTTCTATTGATACTAGACTAGTGAACTTCTGTACGAGAGGGATAGTTAATCTGGACTGACACTCCTGGTTGACTATTTTGTGCTTCCACCACATCATTTTTTGTCGAAATAATTTTTATTGTTCTAAAACTAAACCTGTTTTAAATATAACGCTGAAGTTTTAAGAAATCAAAACTGCTACCCCTTGGGATTTGAGTTGGTGTCAGCGCATGGATATGATTCCCAGAAAACTGCACAGTTATACATTTGGTTGGGATAGTATTATTACTAATAAAAGTCTGTAAATTTGTATTGGTTGTCTGTAATGACTTAAAGAGAATTTACACGATACTATTAATTATTTCAGAAAATCGTTAACAAGTCCTAGAGATTGAATTACTAAGCCTCAATGGTTTTAAGTATGAAACAGGAGCTGCCTTGCGATATCGTCATATCAGAAAAGGGCCATACCCGGGGGAGGGGAGGGAAACCAGGGGGGTATGGGAACCTCCCCCCCCCGAAAATCCTATTGTCTTATACGAAATCTCAATCTTGTCTACCTCCTTTGATATCCAAAACAGGTATATATAATTTTATTCAGCCCCATGGCATATATCCAATGCTAAAAATAGATTTACAAAAGCAACTACATTTTATTCCATATAGAATATCATTTTAACATTTTCTGTTGTTGACAGAATGTTTTGTAACTATCAGACCTTCCCGGATGAAGAATTGAAATAAATAAATTAAAAAATTAATGGGAATGTTTCTATCATGGCGCTGAAAGCAACATTTAACGAAGACTATGACTATATGTATTTAAAGTATGTATTTAAGTTCCCAAAAGGAGTTTCTAAAAAGTTAAATAAAAATAAATAAATACCCCTTCAAGCAGCTGCTTGCCACAGAGGTCTGACAGGAGCCTGTTAGTTTATATGCCAGAGTACAAGGTCTGTGAGGATGGCAGGACCTCAACAGAAAAATGACACACATCCATGCCTTACCCGGGGATCGAACCCAGATCCCTTAGATCAGTAGCCAAGCGCGTTAACCACTCGGCCATGTACGGATGCGAAAAAAATTTAACTGAAGAAAACGTTTGAGATAATCGAAACACATCTAAAAACACATAAAAAAAATCCCTGTGGCTTGTGTTACCTCATTAATTTCATCCTAGTCTTAGTAGATGAATTTTGGATTGAAAGAGAAGTCGATGTAATGGGAACAATTTTATTCATACATAATTATGAGTCGCATTTTCTACACCAGGCTCGGATATAGAAAATAGAGTGGGAGGGGAGGGACAAATGAGTGGATCGAACCGGAACGAACTGGAAGTCAGGTGCATAAAAGAAGTAAGGAAAAGGCCATTTTCAGTGGTAATACTGCTGAAAATAATGCATTGTTTTCATCACTAATTAGGTGATTGACTTTATGTGTTACCGCCCATTGTGATGTTGTCGCTTAAAAGTGAAAAACAGAAACATTTCTTTTATTGCCCTATTAATCTCCCCCTCCCAGAAGAAAATTTCTCAAATTGTTTTTCATTCTAATATTAGGTCCATATAATGAGATAAATAGTACAGTGGACCCCCGATATAACACGCATGTTGGGCGGGAAACAACACCCGCGTTATAAGGTGACCCGCGTTATAAGGTGAACCGCGTTATACCGAGCGGCGCGGTGGCGACACAATAAATTTCACACTGTAAGCTTTTCTTTTACTCATCATGCATACAATAATTAAACACTATTCAAAATACGTGCAGGAACTCAATACATACACAATTACTCAATACGCAGTAACAATAAAATGCGATACTCACTAACGCAGCACGGACCTGTATAAACATGTTTGAACTTATCGCGAACATCGCCCGCGCTATAACCGAGTGCGCGGTATAGCGAGCAGCGCTATAACGAAGGTCCACTGTAATACATTTTTGAAGTGAAAACTTCAAATGCTTTTTGTTTTTCTAGAAAACAAAACGACTGTGCTTTGACACCATTTTTATAATCCTTAAAGGGTTGGGTTGTTTTATCTCTGAGCGGCACTTTTTTGCACACCATGGGCTAAATGGCCAGGTCACATGGACCCCGAAGGCTCAGAGAAGATTGGGGGAGGGGACCCACTGGAACAGCTGTTGGGAGACAGATGGTAGCCTCCCGTTAAGGCCATCCAGCGTGTTCTTTAACGTGCAGAGGGTATGGGCCACGGCTTAACGTCCCATCCGACGGACGACGGCCTTTCGAAGCCCATCGGTGTCCCCTACTGACCGTGGGCAGGGCGGGGAATTTTGCGGAGATAAATCTCAACGCTGACCCAGCTGGGACTCGAACCTGGGAACTACAGATTACGAGCCTGGCGTGCTACCGACTGAGCCACCCCCGCCTAATCCTTAAAGGTGAACATTAGGTGCTCTTAACGTGAGGCCAGCTACAAGTGGAAATGAAAGTATATACATATATTCTCAATGTGTTGCTGAAATATCAAAGAATCGCAGGAACAGAATTTTGTTGATCAGAGTTACAATTTAGGATGCCATAATTGAAGATAGTAGAGGCTTTTGACTTCGAACCACTCGCTTTTCGACGAAACGTACTTAAAACTGCCTCTGTATTCGAAGCCATTAATTATCAGTAGCAAATCCTGTAAAAGTGCTGCTATCAGTTGTGGGTCGATTTCTAAACCTTGCGGTGTAAAAAAAAAGATTCCAATTAAAAAAACTCCGAAGACCGTCAGAACAAACTGTGCAAATGGTATCCGTCACCTTGTTCCACTTCCATGGGCAAACACAGGTGTGTGCGCGTGAGAGCATAGAGCTTGATGGGTGGTGTGAAGTCTGTTTGACAAGGCAAAATTATGTGGTTTGCCGTGCAGCCGTATCTCACGAACGCCAGAAAAGTACTCATTAGCATAGTGGATGTTGGCGGATGGGAGACGGGAGATAAAGAGCAGAATGGAGAGAGAAAGAGATGGAAGAGGAAGTAAAGGAGCGTGCGAGCAGCCAGCCAGCCAGGTCTGGAGAGACGAGCGACCACTATTCCAAAGAATGCTTCGTTAAACAATGCGCACGGCCGGCCGGCCCTTTCTCCGCTACTCTGCCCCAGTAGCCGAAGAGATTCATTAATTTTAGATAAGTGGAATTTATGATGGCACATGTGGCCAGGCAGCTGTTGCTTACAATAGTGGCCATAAATTTGCTCAGAAATTACTGACTTTGGTCCTTACTTCTTTTCTGACAGCGATCAGATGAAGGGGAAATGCGTCTTACCCGCCCCCCCCCCCCCCCCCCCCCCCCCCTCACCACCTCCAATAGCTTCGCTAATCCTCCATCACGAGGAAAGTGCTGCTTAAAAATATATTTTCTTTCGGGCCTCACTTGTCTTTTTTCATTTTTCAGGGTTGTTAAGGATAGAGGATGGGTGTATGAAGATTTATTTTATATGAAATAATTTTCTAGAATTGCTTTTCTTAGCCATTGTGAAAAGCTTTAACTTTTCAAACAAAAACTCCCTATAGAATATTTCTTCGGAATCATTTAAAATTATTCATGAAAAATTCTTAAGTTTTGTTGGACGAAACCCCTTTTTTTAATATTAGGAAACAAAAACAAATTCTATAAGCCTAGGTTAAAGTGATGGGTTGGGTTGTTTTACCTCTGAGCGGCACTTTTTTGCACACCATGGGCTAAATGGCCAGGTCACATGGACCCCGAAGGATCAGAGAAGGTTTGGGGAGGGGACCCACTGGAACAGCTGTTGGGAGACAGATGGTACCTCCCGTCAAGGCCATCCAGCGTGTTCTTTAACGTGCACAGGGTATGGCTCCCCCGCACACGGGGCCACGGCTTAACGTCCCATCCGACGGACGGCGGCCTTTCCAAGCCCATCGGTGTCCCCTACTGACCGTGGGCAGGGCGGGGAATTTTGCGGAGATAAATCTCAACGCTGACCCAGCTGGGACTCGAACCTGGGAACTACAGATTACGAGCCTGACGCACTACCGACTGAGCCACCCCCGCCCTTTTGAAGTATTGAGATGGAAGAATGAAACACTTGGGAGCAATCTAACGAAACTGTTTTTATCTATAAGATAACAAGACTTCGTGCTATAATTGTAACTAGAGCGATCTCTTTTGAAAACTGAAACAACTGAACATTGCAACCGAAGCGTCGCCTTCTTTTTGGAAATCTGTAATTCAGTTAATTAAATTCCATTCTGCAAATGAAATTTTTAATTAAAATTTTAATTAATATTCGTTGTTTTAATTAAAATGTTAATCAAAAACTATTGTTCAACTTGAAATGTTAATTTACAATAATACAGTTAATCAGAAGTTCAGAAATCTTTTTCATGGTTCGTACCTAATAATTTTTGCCATTTTTTAGATAGCGGCTGCTATGCCCAAGTTTTTTTTTCTTTCATTGATTTACGTATTGCAGGTGAACGTTTTCCACATTCAATGTGATCACCGAAATGGTTTCCGCAAAATTCCCCCCCCCTGCCCACGGTCAGTAGGGGACACCGATGGGCTTGGAAAGGCCGCCGTCCGTCGGATGGGACGTTAAGCCGTGGCTCCGTGTGCGGGAGAGCCATACCCTGTGCACGTTAAAGAACACGCTGGATGGCCTTGACGGGAGGCTACCATCTGTCTCCCAACAGCTGTTCCAGTGGGTCCCCTCCCTCACCTTCTCTGAGCCTTCGGGGTCCATGTGACCTGGCCATTTAGCCCATGGTGTGCAAAAAAGTGCCGCCCAGAGGGTTGGGTTGTTTTACCTCTGAGCGACACTTTTTTGCACACAATGGGCTAAATGGCCAGGTCACATGGACCCCGAAGGCTCAGAGAAGGTGAGGGAGGGGACCCACTGGAACAGCTGTTGGGAGACAAATGGTAGCCTCCCGTCAAGGCCATCCAGCCTGTTCTTTAACGTGCACAGGGTATGGCTCTCCCGCACACGGAGCCACGGCTTAACGTCCCATCCGACAGACGGCGGCCTTTCCAAGCCCATCGGTGTCCCCCTACTGACCGTGGGCAGGGGGGGGGGGAATTTTGCGGAGATAAATCTCAACGCTGACCCAGCTGGGACTCGAATCTGGGAACTACAGATTACGAGCCTGGCGCGCTACCGACTGAGCCACCCCGCCCAATGGCATTGGATGCGAACATCTTACGGAAGAAACCGCTCCTAGGCGCGTCCTACGTTGGACATGACATTTTAACGGAAGTGTTCAAGTCATGAACACTTCTTCATTTAAAAGATGTCAGGATGTTCATGAACAATGACAGTCTTGGGTCTCTTGATCTTGTGTTTCAAAGTGTGATCGTAGTCGGAAATTTGTTGATGATTTCATGTGGGTTCGATTTCAAGCAAATCATAAAATTTAACAGAAAGCTTCTTGAGAAGTGTGTAGATGTGATCTACGTCCAGATCTTTACGGATATGTTCGTTGGAAACAAACCATGGTGCTTTGACTGCGGAACGAATCTGTATCTTGTTAATGTTGGTTTTAGTTGTATATTCCTGGATAGGACATTCATATAAAAGGGTTGCCTTTATACACCAACAATGGCTTCTCAGCCGTTTGTGGCTTTGTACACCAACAATTTGCTCTCAGCCGAGAGTTTGCAGTTTCGACCCCAAAATTGATTGAGATTGCATCTGATCTGCTGTGCTTTGTGGACAATCTTTTAACTCTGTTGAGTCCAGCTCAGTTTAGGGTTCAAAACTCTACTTTAGTAGTCAACCGTTTTTCTACAGATAATATCAGTGTGAAAAATGCTGAGAATTTGCATATTCTGAAGTCTATTGGCGGAAAAAAAGACCGCACTTTTGTTGACATTAATTTTGATGTGCCATTGAGAGCACCATTTTTTATTTCCTTTACATCTGCTTGCAGTCTGCTAACTGCAATAGGAGGACCAAGAGATGATGAAAGAAGTGCAACATCGCCTGAAATAATGCAACTTGAATTTTGTCCAGTTGAAGAAAATTGTAGGTAAGGCGTCGGTCCAAGGATAAATCCCTGGGGCACTCCTGCTTCAGTTCTCCTCAACGGGGAAAGAGTGTCTTAAATTTGAATTTTAAAAGTTCTATCCATAAGATAGAATTGAACAATTTAAATTAGTACAATAG
This sequence comes from Ryuthela nishihirai, assembly GCA_038380435.1. NCBI lineage: Eukaryota > Metazoa > Arthropoda > Arachnida > Araneae > Heptathelidae > Ryuthela > Ryuthela nishihirai. Next base: position 66,340,567 of record JAWZYU010000015.1, on the reverse strand, counting down.
GGAATCCTGCTTTATTGAGCTTAAAAATGAGACCGTTGATCCATACTTTATCAAAGGCCTTAGCTTCATCAGGGAAGTTGGAAGCGACAATTTCTTTTTCATTCAAACCTTCAGCGATTGACCCCACCACTCGAAGTATCTGATGAACTGTACAGAGTTTTTTTACGAAAACCAAACTGATTATCAGGAATGATGGCATGTTGAGACATAAAGGAATCAATCCTATTCCCAATAACACGCTCAAACATCTTGCCCAAACAGGAGAGCAAACTGATTGGGTAACAATTTTGCTGGAAAGTGGGTTGGGTTGGGTTGTTTTACCTCTGAGCGGCACTTTTTTGCACACCATGGGCTAAATGGCCAGGTCACATGGACCCCGAAGGCTCAGAGATGGTTGGGGGAGGGGACCCACTGGAACAGCTGTTGGGGGACAGATGGTAGCCTCCCGTTAAGGCCATCCAGCGTGTTCTTTAACGTGCACAGGGTATGGCTCTCCCGCATACGGGGCCACGGCTTAACGTCCCACCCGACGGACGGCGGCCTTTCCAAGCCCATCGGTGTGCTGGAAAGTGGGAACTTTCCCTGGTTTGGAATAAGTCGAATATATGCAGTCTTCGAGACGATGGGGAAAATGTTTTCTTCGCAATAGTTTGTTAAAAATCTCGCAGAAGAGAACCATAGCTTATGGGGCAGTTTTTTGATGGCTTCATACAGTTCCCCTCGAGTGATAAATTTGATATTTTCTACCTCGGTGTATTGTGAGAGTCTGATTAAAGCATCTTCAATCCCATTCGTAAGGTCAAAAAAGTTCTCCCTTATTCTGAAACCTATGGGCTTGGAAAGGCCACCCGCCCGTGGGAGATGAGAAGTTAAACCGTGGTCCCGTGTGCGGGAGAGCCATTACCCTGCTTTGTACGTTAAAGAACATACTGGACGGTCTTGACGAGAGGATACCATCTGTCCTCTAACAACTGTTCAGTGGGTCCCCTCTCTTCAAAGTTCTCTTTGCCCTCTTGGTCCTTGTGCAAAATGGCCAGGTCACAAGGACCCAAAGGCTCAGAGAAGGTTAGGGAGAGAGGACCCACTGGACAGCTGTTGGGAGGCAGATGGTAGCCTCCCGTTTAGGCCATCGAGAGTGTTTTTTAACGTGCACAGGGTATGGTTCTCCAGCACACGGGGTCAGGTTTTACGTCCCATAAGACGGTCTCTCAATTAAAGGTGAACGGCAAATTGGTAAGCGCAAAAAAAGCGCCGCTCGGGATTAAAAAAAACAACGTAATATCTGAAAATTACTCGGTGCCATTTATTTAGGATAAGAGGTTTCCTCATAAAAAACTGAAAGGGTTAAATCATAAAACATTTGTTAATTACGTTTCTTTCTATTAATTCTTCATAAGTTGTCCTTTTGCATCTATCTTGCATCGTGAAACAATTTATCCATATTACACATTATATTTATCCATTTTAAATTCAGTCTCTTGAACAACTTTTGAAACTGTTTAGAAACTTTTCCTTAACATTAAAACCTTAACCTGACACATTCTTCAACGCGTAATGTGTGTAATAAACAAACATTAAATTAAAATTCATTATCTTCCTTTCCAAAGAATAATTATTATGCAAGCGCTGAAATATTATTCGTGTGCATATTTAAATTTATTACACTGCGTGCAAGATAGCAGATAATGAAAAATTGATTAAAAGAGTATTTTCTAAGAAAACCTCAGGACACGAGGCCTAAGAGAGAGCGTTAATGGTGGCAAAGTTAATTCGTGATATTCCGTAATTAGGGGTTATCGATGTAAGGCAGATAATTAAAGATAATGGTCCGGACTGGCCGCAGCTCCCCCTGGAACTCATCAGTACGCAAATTTGCAACAAATACAGCTGATTTGAATCTCGCGTCAACGTGCAGTGTCGATTGTATTCCTCCGCAAGCACTGAAGACGAAATGAAAGGGGCTTCAATTAGTTGTTACTCTGCAGGCGCTAATTCCAATTTCTGTGCAGGGTTTGCGGGTTTCGATTTACGCTTCAGTTGTTAATTATCTATTTGCTGGATCATTTGCCTCCAAAATGCTGCGAGGTGGGGATTCAGAAGTTGGTGTGGAGTTAGTGGCGCGAAAATGAGGCTCCGATGGTTGGGAACTTGGTTGAGAGGCATTCGCTTTCTCTTCGCTGCCCCTAAGTTGTTCATTAGTAAGGCCACGAGGATCCCAATTCTCAGTGAAGGGTTCGGTTGTTTTATCTCTGAACGGCACTTTTTATGCACACAATGGGCTAAATGGCCAGGTTACAGAGAAGGTTGGGGGAGGGACCCACTGGACAGTTATTAGGAGACAGATGGTAATCTCCCGTCAAGGTCATTCAGCGTGTTCTTTAACGTGCATATAGGTATAGGGTTGGGTTGTTTTACCTCTGAGCGGCACTTTTTTGCACACCATGGGCTAAATGGCCAGGTCACATGGACCCCGAAGGCTCAGAGAAGGTTGGGGGAGAGGATCCACTGGAACAGCTGTTGGGAGACAGATGGTAGCCTCCCGTCAAGGCCATCCAGCGTGTTCTTTAACGTGCACAGGGTATGGCTCTCCCGCACAAGGGCCACGGCTTAACGTCCCACCCGACGGACGGCGGCCTTTTTTTTTTTAATTAGAGTATAATTTTTATTCATAAGAGTAAGGAATGCAAATACATTTACACTTTGACCCGCAAAGCTAAATAGCTTATCTGCAGGAAAATGAATAAATTATATTAACATAGGTCATTCAGCTACAAAAATGGTGTACATCAAATAAATCCACAAAACACAACACATAAAAATCAGCTAACTAGAAAATACCAAATAATTTTTTAATTCCATTTTAAGTCTTCTAAAAGAATCTATATTTAGTAATTCTTTTGGAATAGCATTAAATATAAGTGGTACTTGATATTCGGAGGTATGTTTCCCGTAATTATTTCGAAAATTTGGCAATTTGTAATAACCCTGGTTTTGAAGTCTTGTATTTTTATTATGTTGAATTTTTAGTTTGTAAGTTTCGTCAAAGAAATTTTTAATTATTACTTTATATTTATATAAATTGCTGTAGGACAAAAGATTTAAAAATTTTAATCTATCGGTAGAAGTTTTATAAATTTTTTGCAAATGAAACGGAATAATATTTTTAGCTATTATAGACTGCAGTTTTTCTATTTTATTTATGTTAGTTAAGTTAGTTGTTCCATGCACAATTATTCCATAATTTAAAATAGATTCGCATATTGCTTTATAAAATAGTACACATGTTTCCATATTTAATACGTATTTCAATTTTTGAATTTTTATCGCCGATATTCTCAAGCTTTCACATATGTGGGATATATGGGCATTCCACCTAAAATATTCATCAAAAATGATTCCTAAGTAATTTATTTTATTTACTTGCACAACAAGTGGGCAGCTGCATAATGATTCACAATTTGAAGCATCCTTTTTTCTGCAATTTATTTTATGAGTTTTGATAAAGAGGTTTTGATGAATATATCCTGGTGAATGAATAATCATCAGTTTTGTTTTTTTCTCATTTAAATAGATTTTATTATAATTTAATCATCTAATAATATTATTGTAATCTGTTTGAACCTCTGAAATGCTATCATTTAAATATTTCTGACTGTTTATTAAAACAATGTCGTCAGCATATAGATAAATAGCACTATTTAATTTTGTATTGAACAAATCATTTATGTATACTAGGAACAATAAAGGACCTAAAATTGAGCCTTGGGGAATTCCACATCGTGTAATTACTTTTCTGCTGTAGCAGTTTTTTATTTTAGTAATTGTGTATCTATCTGATAAATAATTTCTAAACCAATCTAACAATATGCCGCGAATACCGTAATTTTCCAATTTATTTAGTAAAATGCTATGATCTATTGTATCGAAGCCTTTCTTTAAATCTAAGAACATAGTTACAATTTTTTCCCTATTATTCAATGATTTATTAATATTATTTGTAATTTTGGAAATTAGTTGAATTGCCTTCTGGAAATTAGTTGAATTTTTTCCTTTTTGAAAGCCAAACTGATTTTCATTAATTATGCTGTGTTTAAGTAAAAAGTTAAAAACAGTATAATAAATATATTTTTCCATTATTTTCGATAAAATAGGCAGAATTGTTATTGGTCGATAGTTAGAAAAATCCTCCTTAATACCACCTTTAAAAATAGGTCTTAAAATACCTGTTTTGAGTTCAGTAGGTATGTTCCCAGTAAATATAATCTGATTTATAATTTTTGATATAATATTTAGTAGTGTCTCTTTATTAAATTTTATATGTTTAATGCAAACATGGGGCCATCGGTGTCCCCTACTGACCGTGGGCAGGGCGGGGAATTTTGCGGAGATAAATCTCAACGCTGACCCAGCTGGGACTCGAACCTGGAAACTACAGATTACGAGCCTGGCGTGCTACCGACTGAGCCACCCCTGCCCCACATATAGATATAGTAAATGGCCAGGTTGCAAGGACCCCTAGAGCTCAGAGAAGGTTGGGGGGAGGGGACCCACTGGACAATTAGGAGACAGATGGTAATCTCCCGTCAAGGTCATTCAGCGTGTTCTTTAACGTGCATAGAGGTATAGTAAATGGCCAGGTTACAAGGACCCTTAGAGCTTAGAGAAGGTTGGGGGGAGGGGACCCACTGGACAGTTACTAGGAGACAGATGGTAATCTCCCGTCAAGGTCATCCAGCGTGTTCTTTAACGTGCATAGAGGTATAGTAAATGGCCTGGTTACAAGGACCCCTAGAGCTCAGAGATGGTTAGGGGGAGGGGACCCACTGGACAGTTATTAGGAGACAGATGGTAATCGCCCGTCAAGGTCATCCAGCGTGTTCTTTAACGTGCATAGAGGTATGGCTCTCCCGCACACGGGAGTCACGGTTTTAAGTCATCCGACAGACTCTCAGTGAAGGATGAACTGCGAATTAGTAAGTGAAACGTGTATTCAGTAGCTAATTTGAAATACTAGACCAATCCTAATCCTTCTAGGTATTGTTGTTTTGTTCGCCAGCTACCAGATTAGGGTTTTAGAGTCCATGTTGATGTTTCAGCATTGGCGATTTTTGGAGAGAGCTGAATGGAGCTTCCATTGTTGCCTACACTCCTAGATCTAAAGAAAAAGGGAGGAGGAAGGGGGGGGGGGATTGTAAATATCTGTATTAGCAGGGCAGAATGCGTTTCTCATGGTTTTATATTGACAGTTATTCTTACTGACTACTGCATACGTTTTTTTTGCACTGATAGCAACAATTTGGCCCTTAACTTTCTTAGGGCAGGTGCGCGTGTCAAAAATTTTTTTCGTGGGTGGTATTGAAGCTGACATTTTTTTTTTCCAATGGCGTTGAAAAAAACTTGGCTTGTCACATACAATAGTGTGGTCAAGACATTCATGTTGGGGGTGCGGGGGTGGGGGTGTAGGCAGAGGCGCTATTTCTGTATATATGCAAAATTCTTTCCAAGGGGAGGATATTTGTTGGCGGGAGATGCAAAATATTTTCAGCGAGGTTCAAAAGGCAAAGCTGTGTATCATACATACAAAATCTTCATGCACTCATGGGCTACGGAGGTCCAACCAGACTGTGTAATTTTCCTCTGCAGACGTTTCTGTTCTGAGCTACAGCTGCTGCATTTGGCAACCAATTCTAGCAAGGTCCTGTTTGACATTGTCTGCCCTTCCATCAGGATACAAATATTTATATTCGGGACGCTCATTAATGAGCGAAGTTGCAAATAAGGAATCATGCCATAAGATCATACCATAAGACAATACCATAATAAGGATCATACTACATATAATAAGGATCATACCATAAGACAATAAGAATGCCAGGAAACGACGAAAAAAAAAGAATTTAATATTAAAAATACATGTTAAAAATATTTTTTTTTTCATTACAATAAATAAAAAAAATATTTTCGATAAAAAAATTACATTTCTTTAAAGAAAAAAAATTTAATTTTTGATACACCTGATTTTACAAAAAAATTAATTTTTTGATCAATTTTTACACGGGGCAGTCCAGGGAATTCGAATCAGTTAACATAGATAATACTTATTATTCGCTTCTTTTAAATGCAACAGATAGACTCTATCTCTGCTGGTGGTTATAATTTCTGCTTCCTAACAGATGGCCAATATGTCCCCACCCTGGTTCCTTAGCTTAAAAATATTTTCGATAAAAAAATTACATTTCGTTAAAGAATCTTAGGGACCTTATTGTGTGCAAAAGAAGTACCGCTCAGAGATAAAACAACTCCATTATTTGTTTGCTGATTAGTGTCTTTTTGCATGTTATGTTATTTTTTTCTGGTTGCGTATTAAAAACCGGGGTAGACTATGCACTATTTTCTATTCCTTGGCAGGTTGCAACTGCGTTAATATCTTTTTCCCCTCAGTTTCACATGGCGTTTTCTTCAAACTTTTCAACAGTGCCTATGAAAAAGTTTTATCATATTTCATTTTCGAGTCCTCCCTAGGAAATGCACACACCAGGGCGAGTGTGTGTGTGTGTTGGGAGGGGGGACGCAGCATTTTTTATCTTAATAAATGAAAAACTCTTTCTGAGTTAAAAAGGTGATTTACAACTTTTTTCATTATTACCTGTTTTAGCTGTTTACAACTCTCCCCTCCCGTCCTTTCTGTTTATTAATATCCTCTAGCGAGAGATCTTACTCCCCATCCTCCCTCCTCCACCTCCAAGTAGATACGACCCCGATGTGCTTCAACTTTTCTTTATTGATCATAATTTGTCTAGTTTGTTAGTTTGCGAGATGAAAAACCAAAAAAAGCGACTAAGAGCTATCAAGTGAATTACTAACGTTTCATTGTGTGTTTTTTTAATTTATCGTGGCCCTTCCTTGCCTACTGATCTAAGGGACCTGGGTTCGAGCCCCGGGTAAGGCATCGATGTTTGTGTTGCTTTTCTGCTGAGGTCCCGCCATCTTCACCCAGCGTGTTCTTTAACGTGCACAGGGTATGGCTCTCCCGCACACGGGGCCACGGCTTAACGTCCCATCCGACGGACGGCGGCCTTTCCAAGCCCATCGGTGTCCCCTACTGACCGTGGGCAGGGCGGGGAATTTTGCGGAGATAAATCTCAATGCTGACCCAGCTGGGACTCGAACCTGGGAATTACAGATTACGAGCCTGGCACGCTACCGACTGAGCCATCCCCGCCCCCAATCTGATTGGTCTTAAGGCATCTATGAAAAGTACATTTTACTATTTATAGTGGATTAAATTTGCTTTTCTTGTAGAACAGAAGCTTTCGTTTATTCTCTTTTATCTAGATCAGTGGTCCCCCACTTTTTTAGCGCCATGGACCTCTATGAAGTTTAACTTTTTCTGGTGCCCCTGTGAAATCTAACCCTTTCTGCGAATGCTCTGCGTAGCCTAAATCCTTTCTGCGGATGCCCTGTGATAATAAAATGTAATTTCAAAATGGTGTATATATTTTAAATGCATTTTAAATTTTTTAAATAAAAATCCATTTTGCTAATGCTTTCTGCTGCTGTTCTGTGAAGTCAAAACGCTTTCTGCGAATTTCCTCTGAAGTCAAACGCTTTCTGCGAATTTCCTCTGAAGTCAAACTCTTTCTGCAGACCCCCTATCAAATCTACATATTTCTATGAACCTTCTTCCCATTATTACCTGATACATTTTAACTAAAATACAGATCTCAATGAAGACACCCTAAAAATTCCCAGAAGGAGTTATATCTTTAGTTGTTTATCTGGTATTTTTTTTTTCAATTTGAAACTGAAAGTTTGAGTTGAGAAATTTGTTGTTCCAGAAGTTCATGTCTCATTAATAGGCAATCACAAGTTGTGATTACCACGATTAAGAAAATGTGGCGATACTGAACTGACATAATTTCAGCTAAATGCAATAAAAATTGATGCACTTATTTAATCGCGGTTAATGTACTCTTTCCGTTAAATATCTCTGAAGTAATAAAAGTAGTTCGCGGATCCTTAGGGTCCGGGAACCCCAGGTTGGGGGGAGGCGGTGGCTCAGTCGGTAGCGCGCTAGGCTCGTAATCTACAGTTCCCAGGTTCGAGTCCCAGCTGGATGAGCGTTGAGATTTATCTCTGCAAAATTCCCCTCCCTGCCCACGGTCAGTAGGGGACACCGATGGGCTTGGAAAGTCCGCCGTCCGTCGGATGGGACGTTAAGCCGTGGCACGGTGTGCAGGAGAGCCATACCCTGTGCATGTTAAAGAACACGCTGGATGGCCTTGAGGGAAGCTACTATCTGTCTTCCTACAGCTGTTCCAGTGGGTCCCCTCCTTCAACCTTCTCTGAGCCTTCGGGGTCCTTGTGACCTGGCCATTTAGACCATGGTGTGGAAAAAAGTGCCGCTCACAGGTAAAACAACCCAACCCAACCACAGGTTGGAAACCACTAATCCTAATTTTGAAACAGAAATGTATTTCACCTATAAAGGAATTTGTATTCAGTTGTTTTAGCCTCGGTATGCCTTTTTCCGCTGTAGACTATTATTCGTGCTGAATGGAGAACATAATCAGATTACAACCAGAACGATTCTGAATACCATTCAAGGTTTCTTTTTGATCGGAAATTATTCTTGCCGTCTTAGACAGAAAGATGGATTTTTTATGTTCCTTCCCATGTTTTGTTCCATTCATTTTACACGATCCCCTTATGCCCCTAATCAACTACATTTAATCCGTTGGCCCGGAGCTTTGGCTTTTAAAAATAAACTTCAGCACCAAGGTCAACAGTAAAGCCAAAGATTGTGGGTGATACAAGCTTTATATTTTAATTGTGAATCATTCGCTGCCATAACATGAAAGGCATTCCCAAGTAAATAAATATGCTTTTTATTGGCTCCATAGAATTGTGAGATACTTAGAACTTCACTGGCAGTGCTGGTGTTAGTGACAAAGAGTTACGTCACTGTAAACCAATGTTTACTTTGGAAAAACGTGCTGAAAGTCTTTACTCTCGAGCAACTAAAGCAACATCTCTAATTCCAGAAGCTGTCTTGAAAGAAGAAGAAGGACTATCGCTTTCCACGTGATAACAAATCAGCGAGAGAGAGAGAGGCTGAAGAGCTGCGTGGCTGACACATCATCCAAAGCTGAAGAGTACGTTTCTCCCAAAGCCCAATTAAAAGTCTGTCCTCCTCCTTCAGCTTCTTCTCCATCGGTGTAAGTGAGAGAGGCGAAGGATGAGTGGCAGCATCTCTCCATCTGCTCTCCAGCTGGAAGGACAGAGACGAAACGAGAAAGGATGAGATCACGGCCACGCACACGTGGCGGTTACAAGGTGGCGTTGACGTCGCACCTAATTAACCTTATTAAAAGATTAATTTCAACGGGTCCCAGCGGCCAACGAGGAAGGTAGAGGGAGGGGATGCTGAGAGGAGGACTCTCACTCAATGACCGCGAGCGAGGGAACGAGGGGCATCGGCATCGACTTCATGAAGTTCTTAATTACCAGGAGGAGTAAGTGGGGAAGTTGGGGGATGGGAAGAGAGAGGGGCTAGAATGATGTTTAGCTGACTGAGGATCTTTGGAGGAAGCAGAGAAGTTGTTAGTTACCTGAAGGATAATGGCAAAGTTGCGTTGGGATTGAGGAAGAGGAAGAAAGTGAGAAGGCCAGATGGAAATGGAAGCTGATGAGGCAGGAGGAGGACGAAATGGAGAAGAGGAGGAAAAGCTATCGAATATGTGAAGATGATGTGAGGTCTGTTACTTTTGATGGAGTGAGGAGGACCTAGGGGCTATGGCAGGATAAGGAAACAGGTAACAACATTATCGATGCTAACACTAACTGTGATTGCTGATGGTGACGTGGTGTACGGAGAAAGAGTAAATGGATTAGGAAAAATTATCAGCGATATTGGGGACGAGAGTTCGTTACTCTGAATGAGTGGAGATTCCTTGTGTTTCTTATGTGAATGCTGAAGAAGTTGGTGCTGTGGGAGATGCAAAGATTGATGCTCCTTTAGCTTCAGTTTTTGCCGTTTAGAAAAGGTAAGGGGGGTCACTTACTAGGGGTGGAATGAAAAGTCGAGAAGATGTGCATATATTAGGCGAGAATGTATAGAGAATTTTATTATCATACACAACAGAATGAGCAAACTACGATTAAGTGTTTTGATATTATTAAGAATTATAAAAGTACAGAATCTTATTATAAAATGAGCCTTCATGACGTTTAAAACTCACTTGTCGAGGTAAAAGATCGTAAATCACTTAAAGTTTAAGACCATCATACTTTCAGGTTTTAATAAATTAATGTTTTCATTTCGATTTGTTCCATTACTCTCACACAAAATCTAGAGAGGATTGAATATGTACTTATATACGGAAAAGACATAAAAGCAAAATAACACAAAAGACAAGAATTATTGTCTAACCCGTGGAATCTATACCCTTCCGGGTTGGGTTGGGTTGTTTTACCTCTGAGCGGCACTTTTTTGCACACCATGGGCTAAATGGCCAGGTTCCATGGACCCCGAAGGCTCAGAGAAGATTGGGGGAGGGAACCCACTGGAACAGCTGTTGGGAGACAGATGGTAGCCTCCCGTCAAGGCCATCCAGCGTGTTCTTTAACATGCACAGAGTATGGCTCTCCTGCACACGGGGCCACGGCTTAACGTCCCATCCGACGGACGGTGGCCTTTCCAAGCCCATTGGTGTCCCCTACTGACTGTGGGCAGGGCGGGGAATACCCTTCCGGAAACAGAGTTTAGGGAGAATAAATGAGTAATTCAAATGAACTTCTTTCTAGTAATATCCAAAAGATAAACTAAAAAGTACAATAAATCTTGGCAAATAAGTTTCTAAAGACACGTCTTTGTTCACAGAGAAATTTTGTTTCATAAAAAAAGCCCCTTATTATTAATTAGTTTAAAATCCTAAAATATCAGGAGAAAAAAAGGGGGAGAGGGAAATCCCTATCGCTAAATAAGAATGTCTTATTATAATATAAAAATTATATATAAATTGCATAGTTGTGTAACTCATTATTTAGAATATTTCTTTTTATGGATTTAAATTATTCCTTATATTGTTTTTAAATGTAGTTCTCATACAAATTCATTTTGTTCTTTTCCTTGGTTTTCATTACATACAGGATCTCACGCAGTCATAGGGACCGAAAATCAACAATAATGTACGAGTGTGATCATTTCATTCGTGGACTGATACCATAAGTACTGGTACATAGCACTTTTCCCAAAGTAATGATAGGCGCTAGATGGCGCTGTGCGTGACCGCTGCGAAGGAGGCTCCACATGGCAAGATCATTTGGCGTCGACTGCTGTTGTGTTAAGACTGTGATTCGAGTTGCGTGTCATAGACGTTCGTTCAGAATGTCGGAAATTCAGACGGAACAGCGGTATGTCATTCGTTATTGTGTTAGGCGAGGCCTAAGTGCTGCTGTGATTGTTGAAGAGATGAATGAAGCCTATGGTAATGACTGTCTTCGTAGGTCTGCCGTTTTTAAGTGGCATAAGCGATTCAAAGAAGGACGCGAATCTGTTGCCGATGACCCAAGACTCGGCCAACCTTCTTCCTCAATAACTCTTGAGCAAATCGAAAGAGCCCTGGCAATCCTGAATGAAGACAGACGAATAACACTTCGTGAAGTGGCTCTGAAAATGTCAGTTTCATACGGAAGCGCTCACGCGATTGTGAAAACCCATCTGAAAATGTAACAAATGTGTGCTCAATGGATTCCACACAGTTTGACTCCAGAACAAAAAAAGAGTACAGCTGTGCAAGGAGAGGCTTAATCGTTTTGAAAGCCAGGGTCCAACCTTCATGGGGGCGGGGGTGGCTCAGTCGGTAGCGCGCCAGGCTCGTAATCTGTAGTTTCCAGGTTCGAGTCCCAGCTGGGTCAGCGTTGAGATTTATCTCCGCAAAATTTCCCCGCTTTGCCCACGGTCAGTAGGGGACACCGATGGGCTTGAAAAGGCCGCCGTCCGTCGGATGGGACGTTAAGCCGTGGCCCCGTGTGCGGGAGAGCCATACCCTGTGCACGTTAAAGAAGACACTGGATGGCCTTGACGGAAGGCTACCATCTGTCTCCCAACAGCTGTTCCAGTTGGTCCCCTCCCCCAACCTTCTCTGAGCCTTCGGGGTCTTTGTGGCCTGGCCATTTAGCCAATGGTGTGAAAAAAGTGCCGCTCAGAGGTAAAACAATCCAATCCAACCTTCATGCTCAAATTGTGATGCGATGAAACTTGGATCTTCCTTTACGATCCCGAAACAAAACAACAGTTGAATCAATGGAAACATCCCGATTCACCGAGACCCAAGAAAATTCGGGTTTATCGTTCAGCTGGGAAACAAATGGCTCGTGCTTTTTGATATCAAAGGTGTCCTCGTTACTCACTTCGTGCCTCGTGGAACAACCATGAATAAGGAAGTCTACTCGAAGGTTCTCAGAACCGAACTCGGCGTGCCATTCATGAAAAACGTCCGGAACTCTCTAGTGTGACTTGGTTTCTCCGTCACGACAATGCCAGGCTCCATACGGCTAATATTATGCAACCAGTGACCAAAAGGTGTGCGCAACACTTGAGAAAAGTAGGAGTGAAAAGTGTTGTTGTGGGTTGCTTTACCTCTGAGCGGCACTTTTTTGCACACCATGGACTAAATGGCCAGGCCACAAGGACCCCGAAGGCTCAGAGAAGGTTGCGGGAGGGGACCCACTGGAACAGCTGTTGGGAGACAGATGGTAGCCTCCCATCAAGGCCATCCAGCGTGTTCTTTAACGTGCACAGGGTATGGCTCTCCCGCACACGGGGCCACGGCTTAACGTCCCATCCGACGGACGGCGGCCTTTCCAAGCCCATCGGTGTCCCCTACTGACCGTGGGCAAGGCGGGGAATTTTGCGGAGATAAATCTCAACGCTGACCCAGCTGGGACTCGAATCTGGGAACTACAGACTACGAGCCTGGCGCGCTACCGACTGAGCCACCCCCGCCCTAGTGAAAAGTGTAGCATATAAAACTCCATTCAATAAATTAAAATAATTAAAAATTACTACCTTCCTATATGCACCCTAAAAAGTAGAAAATAATCCTAAAGCATATCGATGGGGCAATCACTCACTGAGTTCGTATTCACTTCAAAGGAAGATAGCGCGTCGGCAATCTTGTTATGTGGGTAAATCGTCTCCCTATCTTCTTTTGAAATGAATACGAACTCAGTGACTGACTGCACCATCGATATGTTTTAGGTTTATTTTCTACTTTTTACGACCATATAGAAAGATAGGTGTTTTTTAAAATTTTTAATTTATATTTTTTGTCACTAAAAACACCTCCGTCAAAAACTTTCATTTGATATATCACTCATAAACATAGACCACATTTTTCTTACCATTTGGAAAATCATGTTTGAGGTGGCCCATGACATTGGAGACGTCACAAGCTTTAATTTGAGATATCACTCTTTAAAATCGAACACCGCAAACCCCCCCCCCCCCACTCATTTTATCAGAAGGGAATAGTGGGGGCAAAATTCGAAATACATAGTTTATAACGGTGTCATTAAATGAGTTTTCATTTGACACCTAACTCATAACTATAGGTTCTCGTTCGGAATATATAGTAGAAAGACTTTCACAGTTCCCGTTTTTTAGGGGGAGGGAAGAAATCATAGGAGGTGAATTTTTTGCTGCTTATGACACTTCCTTTTATAGCATCAGAAACTTTCATTTGACACATAGCTTGTTACTTTCCGCACTCGCCTTCAGGAGATGTAAGGGAACAATCATTTTCATATTTCCTCCCATTTTTAGAGGGGAAGAAACATGGGGAGGGTTCTTTTTTTCGTAGCCTATGATATCCCCCCCGTCAGAAGCATTCATTTGACTATAGCTTGTTACTTTCGGTATTGCTGTTGTGCAGGGGGCGGGGGCGGGGGTGGCTCAGTCGGTAGCGCGCCAGGCTCGTAATCTGTAGTTCCCAGGTTCGAGTCCCAGCTGGGTCAGCGTTGAGATTTATCTCCGCAAAATTCCCCGCCCTGCCCACGGTCAGTAGGGGACACCGATGGGCTTGGAAAGGCTGCCGTCCGTCGGATGGGACGTTAAGCTGTGGCTCCGTGTGCGGGAGAGCCATACCCTGTGCACGTTAAAGAACACGCTGGATGGCCTTGACGGGAGGCTACCATCTGTCTCCCAACAGCTGTTCCAGTGGGTCCCCTCCCCCAACCTTCTCTGAGCCTTCGGGGTCCATGTGACCTGGCCATTTAACCCATGGTGTGCAAAAAAGTGCCGCTCAGTGGTAAAACAATCCAACCTGTTCTGCAGATATAGCGGAAGAATAGTTTTCATATTTCTCCTTTTTTAGGGGGGATGGAAGCATGGGGTAAAAAATTTATAGCTTAATGGCTTTCCCCCAGTCACGAGCTTTCATTTGATACGTAGCTTGCTACTTTCCGCAGTCGCATTCAGGAGATATAGGGGAACAATCGTTTCATATTTCCCCCCTTTTTAATGGGGGGAAGGGAGAAGAATGGGATTAATTTTTTTTATACCCTATGACACTCCCCGCGTCAGAAGCTTTCATTTGGCACATAAATCATTAAGTTTTTCCATCGCGTTCGAAAGATATGGTGGAACAACGTTTTGTCAAATCCACAAACCGACAAAATGACAAATGTCAAAGCTAAAAGCAATAGGAAGATAGGTAAAAAAAGAAATCTGAAAGTTCAAGTTGTAGGATTTTAGCTTCAATTTTCAACGGTATGTAACAACACGTCTCATACGTACGTGTTGGTACCAGATACCACAAGACACCTTTAGAAATCTTGTAGCGTTCATGCCTCGCAAGGTAAAAGCTGTTTTGGCGGCACGTGGAGGACCAACCTAAAACTCTACAGCTGTTCCTCCCAACAGCTAAAACCTCTGAGCGGCACTACTTTGCACACAATAGGCTGAATGACCGACCATTGAGTCCATTGTGTGCAAAAATAAGGACCCCGAGGGATCATAGAAGGTTAAGAAAGGGAACCCACTGGACATTTGTTAGGAGACAGATGGTAGCCTCCAGTCAAGGCCATTCAGAGTGCTCTTTAACATACAAAGGGTATAGAACTCTCCCGCACACGGGGCCACGGTTTAAGGTCACATCCGATGGACAGCACACTGTGGGACGAAAACAAGCCAGTGGAGGAAGTGTAATGCTTTGGACAACGTTCTGCTGGGAAACCCTGAGTCCAGTGATTCATGTGCAGGAAACTGTGACGTCTGCCACCTACCTAAACATCATTGCAGACCAGGTACATCCTTTCATGGCAACGGTATTTCCCTCTAGTAATATCTTCTTTCAGCAGAATAATGCGCCATGCCACACTGCCCGGATTGTTCGAGAATGGTTCGTGGAACATGAGGACTTCCAGGTATTGCCCTCGATTCAAAATTCCCAAGACATCAATTCAATCGAGCATCTGTGTTTGTGTTGGAACAGCATATCCGATCTGCAGTGGCTCAACCACGTGACTTACAAGAGTTAAAGGATTTGCTGGTAACGTGTTGGTACCAGATAGCAGAAGACACTTTTAGAAATCTTGTAGCGTCCATGCCTCGCCGGAAAAGAGATGTTTTGGCGGCACGTGGAGGACCAACATCTTATTAGGCAGGTGGTCGAATTGTTTTGGCTCTTCGGTGTATTTATCCTTTCCATTCCACTGGTCTTTTTAAAAACAATCTTGAAAAATTGTGTAATATAAATAGGTTCATTATGTCTTTGCCTCCGTTATGGTTATTTAATTTGTCAAATAGGTGAGGTTCCTTTTCTAGGCTTCTCTATATTCGGCTCTGCTGATGGCCTTCCCATCTATTTTTAACAGATAATCAATGAGCTCAGGACAACCATTTTTTTAACTAATTGAAAGGAGCAAAAAAATTTTTTTTCTAGTAATATGTAGAAGAATGACGATACTCATAAAAAAATATATATTTTTTAATAAATATCGGCATTCCTCTACATACTTTACGAAACAAATAAAAACAAATATTTTCTGATCAAGAATTTTTCTATCTCAATCTGTATAAAAAAATTCTATCCTTTTGTGCATGAACTTCTGCATGGAATTCAGCTACGTCTAAATGTGGCGGAACATGTCTCGGATATTTAGCGAATGTCAAACTCAGTGAGTCCGTTTTCATTCGCCAGCGAGGCGAGACTTCGATGTTTCTCCTCTCCATTCGTCTCTTGGGGGACGCTAACAGTCTCCCTTTTCCAGCCACCATCCTCGGCCCTACTTCACACCGTTCATTCCTTTTATTGGACGACACGGCTCGAACGCCACTCTCTGCCCCGAAGCCAAACCGAAACTGTCAGAAACAGGAGAATTCCTCTGACAACGGTGAATTACATTGCTCCGAATTCACTCTCATCTTTTGGATTGGAACAGTGGCTTTTTCTGTTTCAGTCAGACATCTGCACTTCACCGAAGAAGGAAAAATTATTTAAAGAGATTCTTATTTCCCGAGGCATTCCCTGCTTTGCATGAACCGCTTTCCCTTCTCTTTTGCATTTATCTAAGCAAGCGGTTTTCGACCGCTTTAGTATCAGAACCCGCTGTTTTTTCCATGAAGGAAGGAAGGGTTGGGTTGTTTTACCTCTGAGCGGCACTTTTTTGCACACCATGGGCTAAATGGCCAGGTCACAAGGACCCCGAAGGCTCAGAGAAGGTTGGGGGAGGGGACCCACTGGAACAGCTGTTGGGAGACAGATGGTAGCCTCCCGTCAAGGCCATCCAGCGTGTTCTTTAACGTGCACAGGGTATGGCTCTCCCGCACACGGGGCCACGTCTTAACGTCCCATCCGACGGACGGCGGCCTTTCCAAGCCCATCGGTGTCCCCTACTGACCGTGGGCAGGGCGGGGAATTTTGCGGAGATAAATCTCAACGCTGACCCAGCTGGGACTCGAACCTGGGAACTACAGATTACGAGCCTGGCGCGCTACCGACTGAGCCACCCCCGCCCCCATGAAGGAAGGGATATTTGTAATACTCGTATTTTTCACGGTTTAATAGCAGAATTGCATTCATATGCGAATGGGATGATTATGCTTGTAAAGACTCTGTCAACTCTTTTTGGCATTGAGTAACAAGATGAAACTGCGAATTGAACCTATTAACTCCCTCCGTAATCATTCTAGTACACTTGTATTTCTCAAACGTCTAGCACAACAGAGATGCAATTTTTTGTTGGGTTGTTTTACCTCTGAGCTGCACTTTTTTTTAACCCAATGGCCAGGTCACAAGGACCACAAGGGTTCATTGAAAGTTGGGGGAAGGAGACCCATTGGTCAGCTGTTAAGAGTGAGAAGGTAGCCTCCTGTCAAAACCATTCAGAGCGGTCTTTAACGTTGGGTTGTTTTACCTCTGAGTGGCACTTTTTTTTGCACACCATGGGCTAAATGGCCAGGTCACATGGACTCCGAAGGCTCAGAGAAGGTTGGGAGAGGAGATCCACTGGAACGGCTGTTGGGAGAGAGATGGTAGCCTCCCGTCAAGGCCATCCAGCGTATTCTTTAACGTGCACAGAGTATGGCTCTCCCGCACACGGAGCCACGGCTTAACGTCCCATCCGACGGACGGCGGCCTTTCCAAGCCCATCGGTGTCCCCTACTGACCGTGGGCAGGGCGGGGAATTTTGCGGAGATAAATCTCAACGCTGACCCAGCTGGGACTCGAACCTGGGAACTACAGATTACGAGCCTGGCGCGCTACCGACTGAGCCACCCCCGCCCCAGGTCTTTAACGTGCAGAGAAAAATAAGGACCCCGAGGACACAGTGCAGAGGATACGACAGTCTCGCATACGGGTCACGGCTTAACATCTTTTTGAACTGTCCGCATTCTTTTGAGAATCAAGACATATAGAAAAGCCAACATAGTAGATTTTTCGCATACTTTGAATGTACATATGCTATCCACTCATTTTGAATTTAGTGTCGTTAATGCTAGGGATAAAGGCACATGTTAATTTACTTATTTCCATAAAATATATTTGTTTTCTTTATTTGAATTTGATAGAAGTTATTCTTTAAAGCAGTAGTTTCGTTCCTGCCACCACAAATTAAACGCTAACAGGACCGCCATACTGTCAAGATTAAGATTCTATTTCGATATGTATATATAGAGAGTCGGACTTTCATAGTACCGAGTATGTCATGATAATGATGATGTGTTTCGATAAAATGGTCCATCATAAAGTCCAATGCATTACATTGTAATCTAGAAGTCTAGAATCCGGATTGCAATCTAGAAATTTAGAATCCCTATGCCTCAATAATCTGTAATTAAGACTTATTCCATGATTTAAATAGTATAGAATGTAACGCGTTATTTTAATACATTTGTCGGATAATTTAACCTAAAACCCTAAAAATATGCAAGGTTTTACCTCTCAAAAATGTGCTTTTTTTGATAACTGACAGGTAAAAAAAATTGAATTTTTTTGTCACACTTATTGCAATTTTAAAAGAGATCTTGATAGTTGGTTTGGGCTATTTTACCTCTGAGCGGCACTTTTCTGCGCACAATGGGATAAATGGCCACGTCACAAGGGCCCCGAAGTTTCAGAGAAAGTCGGGGATAGGGACTCACTGGACAGCTGTTGGGAGACAAAGAGTAGCCTCCCCTCAAGGCTACCCAATTTGTTCTTTAACGTGCACAGGGTATGGCACTCCTGCATACGGGGCCACGGCTTTACGTCCCATCCGACTGATGGCAATCTTTCCAAGCCCATTGGTGTTCCCTACTGACCGAGTGCAGAGCGGGGAGTGTTACGGATATAGTTCGTTGGTTGTTTTACCTCTGAGGGGAACTTTTTAGCACACAATGGGTTAAATGGCCAGGTCACAAGGACCTCGAAGGCTCACAGAAGGTTGGGGGGAGGGGACCTACTGAACAATTGTTTGGACACGGATGGTAACCTCCCGTCAAACCATCCAGCGTGTTCTTTAACGTGCACAGGGTATGGCTCTCCCCGCACACTGAGGGCTTTACGTCTCATCCGACGGACGACTGCCTTTACCAAGCTCATCGGTGTCCCCTACTGACCGTGGGCAGGGCGGGGAGTTTTGCGGAGATAAATCTCAACGCAGAACCAGCTGGGACTCGAACCTGGGAACTGCAGATTACGATCCCAGAGCGCTACCAACTGATCCACCCCCGTCCCTAAGAGATGTATTTGGAGCTGCCCTTCAAGGCCACCTGACGTGGTCTTTAACGCGCAAAAGAGTATAGCTCTTCTGCATATGGGGCCATGGCTTAACATTTAATTCCGATGGATGACAGCAGCCTTTCCAATCGCATCCTGTCCCCTTTCTCGTCGAGGGCAGATGTTGTGAATGGGGTTAGTGAAGAAAATCCGAATGCAGGCATAATTGGGACTCGGAGCTCGTAACAACAAGTTCAGACGCTGGCATGCTAAAGATTGAGATAACACCAGCTTCGGTTTCTCTGGAAAGAGGTTGTGGAGGGTTAGCAAGATGAGCTATTTTCTTGTATATTTTCGTGATTCCGATTTAATTATGTATCATTGCTAGAGAAATACTTTTAAAAATTCGCTTTATTTCAGTTTTATTATACATGTTTAATTATGAAAGTTTAAAATTTAAAACAGTCAAGTGTTTTACTTGACTGTTTGTTTTACCTCTGAGTGGCACTTTTTGCACACCATGTGCTAAATGGTCAGGTCACATGGACCCCGAAGGCTCAGAGAAGGTTGGGGGAGGGGACCCACTGGAATGACTATTGGGAGACAGATGGTAGCCTCCCGTCAAGAACATCCAGCGTGTTCTTTAACGTGCACAGGGTATGGCTCTCCCGCACACGGGGCCACGGCTTAACGTTCCATCCGACTAACGGCGGCCTTTCCAAGATCTTCGGTGTCCCCTACTGACCGTGGGCAGGGCGGGAGTTTTGCGCAGATAAATCTCAACGCAGAACCAGCTGGGACTCGAACCTGGGAACTGCAGATTACGATCCCGGAGCGCTACCAACTGATCCACCCCCGTCCCTTGACTGTTTGGAAAATATCAATTAAAAAAATAGCGAACTTGTCAACTTCTATTTTCTATATGAAATGTTATTTACAAGTATTGGTTATGATTGTTTAGGGGTGTTGTTTTGGAAAGTTGTAGACTATAGTTGTGTTGGTCTGTAAATGGTAGTTAGGTAGTCACTGGAAGGAGAGCTATGCACCAATCCCCTGTGATGATGCATAGAACCGGCCAGGCCTAGCACCTAATGTCCGACCCCGCCTTCTCGTGGTGCAGACCGTTAGTACCTTTCAAAAGAGATACTCTCTTGTGGAAGTGAACAGAAGGGGAGGGCTGCCATATTAGTGTGGCCTACTGATCTGGCTATGGCTACTTTTCTTTTTTTTCTACCCTGCTGAGGAGTGGTCAACCACACAGGGTCCTGGTGCTGACCATATAAACACTGGACTGGACAGATATATGGCTCTGAGCTTGATTATAGATCCTGATTTTTCTGCACTGGTAGGCTTCTGTGGAGGGAAAATTTTCCGCTGTGTTTTCTGTTTGTTTGTGGGTCGACAGCCCCAAGTGAATAGATTCACAGGATATGTTTATCAGCTGGTGGATAATCCTGAGCAGAGGTCATCGCAGGCACCTGAACTCTTTGCTTCTATTGGCATCGTCAAATTCTACATTGGAGGAAGTCTTCCAGTGTAGATGGCTTCAGCCTTTAGTGGTGGGGGAACGGGTCTTTGCCCCATGTCTGCGATTAGGGGGCTGTTTGATATTGTCGGCATTCCCTCTCTCAATAAACACAGTTCCTTTAAACATCCTACTAACCATTTTCTCTCCATAGGTAGTTGGAATGTGAGGACTCTGCACAGAGCTTTTTCTCTTGATGTCCTCGCACAAGAATTCCACCATTATAATTTAGATATTCTTGGTTTGCAAGAGACCAGATGGACAGATAAAAGTCAGATTCTTAAAAATAATCTTAAATTTCTCTTTTCAGGGAGGGACGACAATAAGTATCACCAAGGCGTGGTCTGCTTCTCAGCAGACATGCTAGTGATGCTCTTCTAGGATATGAGTGCATTAATGAAAGGTTTCTTACAGCAAAATTTCAGACAAGCGTTAAAGACTTGAATGTTATCTGCTGTTATGTCCCCACTGAGGATGCCGATGAGGATGAGAAGGATATATTTTACGGACAACTATGGGTTCGAGCCCAAGGTAAGGCATGGTGGTGTTGTTTTTCTGCTGAGGTCCTGCCATCCTCACAGACCTTCTACTATGGCATATAAACTGACAGGCTCCTGTCAGACCTCTGTGGCAAGCAGCTGCTTGAGGGGGTATTTATTTATTTATTATATATATACGGAAAGATATGTTTACGATATTTTGAATTCTGTCAAGAAAGGAGATATTACCCTTGTTCTTGGTGATTTCAATGCCAAAATTGGTATTGACTCTGACCTTTGGGGAGGAGTGATAGGCCCTTTTGGTATTGGTAGCTGCAATGGCAATGGGCAACATCTCCTATAGGTAAGTAAACTCAATGGTTTCAGAATAACTAACACATATTACAAACACCGTGACCTACATAAGTACACATGGGTTTCACCCGATGGGCTGCATAAGAATATGATTGATTTATATTAATTAACAGCAAATGGGCTAGTTCTGTTAGGAATACCAGGTCATATAGGGGAGCTGAAATTGGATCTGACCATTACCTTGTTAAAAGTATCTTGCAACTTAAAAAGTGTTGTGCTATTGTTAAAAAAAATTACTTTTAATACTGAAGCTCTGAAAGACCCAGTTATAGCCAAAGCTTACCATGATAGGTTACTTAGTCATTATGACAGTCTATGGTATGCTTACTACTGAAGTTGAGGAAAAATGGAATCATTTTAAACAGGCTTTTTTGGAAACTAACAGTACTCTTTTAGGAAAAAAGGAACAGAGGAGACAGAATTATCTGAATGATAAGGCACTTGAGCTTATTTCGGAAAGAAAGAACTGCAGGAATGTCCTTAATCAATACCTTACTAGTCCTTATAGAAAGCATTACAGAGAACGTAATAAACGTGTAAAAGATCAGTTAGTTGCTGATAAGAATCTTTGGCTTGATAGTTTGACTGACAAAGCTGAGGAAGAAGTTAGACAGCACAACAGCAGAGAGCTGTACCAGATAGTTAATGTTTTGTGTGGTAGAAAATGGACAGGTATACAAGGATTGAAGGATAAACAAGGTAAGGTTATAGAAGGGGAGGATTCTGTCATGGCTAGGTGGACTGAGCATTTCAGTGATGTTCTAAACAATGTAGTTAGTTCTACTCCCATTGTTTGCAATGATGATAGATGCATTGGTGGCTTGAATGTTGGCCCTATAACACAATCTGAAGTTATTTTGGCTGTTTCTAAACTTAAACTACATAAATCCCCAGGGGTAGATGAAATTACTACCGAAATGCTTAGAGCTGGGAATGTTTCGGTTACCACTTGGATGACTGAAATTCTGAATATCTTTTATGATAAAGGCATGGTTCCTAAGGATTTTACCAGAGCTATTGTTATCCCTATTTTCAAAAAAGGTGATTGCAGTTCTTGTGATAACTATAGGGGTATCAGCCTACTCTCTGTTCCAGGGAAAGTTCTTTCCATGATTGTGCTTAATAGAATTAAGAATCTGGTTGACAGTCAATTGCGTGATGAGCAATGTGGATTCAGAAGTGGTAGGGGATGTGTGGATCAGATATTTTCATGAGAAATGTTTAGAGTTTCAGAAACCTTTGGTTGCTAGCTTTGTTGATTTCAAAAAGGGTTTCGACTCTATTGATCGTCATAAATTTCTGGTTCATTGTGAAATCATATGGTATACCAGACAAGTTAGTTAACATAATAAAAGCTCTCTATAATAATACTAAGTTGTATATGAGAGTTGGTAAGGCTTGTAGCAATTGGTTTAGCATTACTTCTGGTGTTCGACAAGGGTGCATTTTGTCTCCTTTTCTCTTTAGCTTGGTTATTGATTATGTTATGCGAAATTCACTTCAAGGGAAAGAATTTGAACTTAAATGGACTGGGGATACGAAAATGTTTGATTTAGATTATGCTGATGATTTAGCCCTTTTGGGAAATGATGTTGATGAGATGAACTCTTTCATTCGAGCTGTTGATGAAACCTATAGTAGAGTAAGTTTGGTTATAAACAGAGAGAAAACTAAAGTGATGAAAATTGGTCAGGCAGGCTGTGATTCAGTTAATCTGAATGGTTGCAGTCTTGAGCAGGTGTCACAGTTTAATTATCTTGAGGAGCTATGTAACAGACAATGGTGATGTGCGGCATGAGATTAACAGACGAATAGGGATTGCTGCCAGGACTTTTAAGAATCTATGTAGAATGTGGAGTAATAGGCGTATACATCTAAAGACTAAAATTAGACTGTATAATAGTTTGGTTCTTCCTAGGGTTAGTTATGGTAGTGAAACTTGGACACGTTGTGAACAAGATAAGAGGAAACTAGATGCTTTTGATTCCAGATGCTTAAGCAGTATCTTGGGTCAGCTTCTTAACTAATGATGAGGTTAGGCATAGGAGTTTTCCACCTCCTTTAAGCAGTATATTCTGCAGAGAGAGAGAGACTCCGTTGGTTTGGTCATGTTGCCCGAATGGATAATTATAGATTGGCCATGTTGCCTGTATGAATAATTATAGATTGGCGAATAGGGTTATGAACAGTGTGCCTAAAAGCCTCAGAAAGAAGGATGGGGAGACCTAGGATGCGGTGGGCAGACAATGTCAAACAGGACCTTGTTAGAATTGGTGTGCAGTGGTCAGATGTAATAGATGTAGCTCAAGACAGACTTGTTTGAACTAAATTGCACGGTCTGATTGGACCTCCGTAGCCAATGGCTGCTTGAGGATGATGATGATGATGATAGTTGTGTTTGTGAGAATGTTTGTTCGCAAATTTTATAGATTGAAACAGTAATAGTAAACTAAAGGTTTCTCAAATTAACATTCCAATTTTCCTTTAACTCCGAATTTTTAGCCAACTAGTTCCGAGCAGTAAACTTATTCATATTGTAAAAATCATCTATGGGAAGATAAAATGATATCGCTGGCCCTGATTTAGAATCATTTAATTGAATGCCTTCTTCGAGATTGTGCAACTTAAAGGGATTGTTGACGTAAAAGGGATCCAAATTCCGTCACTATGAAAGTTCATTACTCTCAATGTATTATTGAATGCCGTAGGAAATGATCAACAATGTTTTTTTTATCTCCCCACTGCTTTAGTCCTGAAAGAGATCTTGGTGAAGCTTTAAGAACCTGATAAATAGGCACGCAAATAACTTCGTTTTAGAGTTTCGATTATGAGGCAAATGAAATAGAGGTCGGACAATCAAAATGTTTTTTAAATGGAATTAGTTTATGGAATAAATAATAATAAAAAGGAATTTAAATTTCTATAGAAATATAGACCAATACGAAATCAACTTCATCAAACATATATTTCAAAATCTCATGATGTACGTAAAATAAAGTGTGTTACAATAAACGAAAAAGTAAAGACTATATATTCTGCTGAATTCCCGCCATCCTCACAGACTTTCTACTATGTCGTATTAAACTGACAGGCTCCTGTCAGACCTCTCTGGCAAGAAGCTCCTTGAGGGGATTTTTTTTTCTATATATACTGCTCACAAAAATTAGGGGATATTTAAAATTGAATATGAAGCGATGAAATATCCCCCAATTTTTGTGAGCAGTATATATCCGTCTGTCTGATAATTTAACTCTGTTATCATTACGCCAGAGGTTTAATAACAATTGTATACTAATCAGAGGCATAGCTCAGATTTTTGAACACTTTTGTTAGTTCTTTTATTATTATTCTGATGAACTGACGACTCTTTAAAATTTAAAAATTTCCTCAATGGCGTAGTTAACTTCACAAGCTATAGTAATCAAAGAGGGTAATCATAAAGGGTTGGGTTGTTTTACCTCTGAGCGGCACTTTTTTGTACACCATGGGCTAAATGGCCAGGTCCATGGCTCAGAGAAGGTTGGGGGAGGGGACCCACTGGAACAGCTGTTGGGAGACAGATGGTAGCCTCCCGTCAAGGCCATCCAGCGTGTTCTTTAACGTGCACAGGGTATGGCTCTCCCACACACGGGGCCACGGCTTAACGCCCCATCCGACGGACGGCGGCCTTTCCAAGCCCATCGGTGTCCCCTACTGACCGTGGGCAGGGCGGGGAATTTTGCGGAGATAAATCTCAACGCTGACCCAGCTGGGACTCGAACCTGGGAACTACAGATTACGAGCCTGGCGCGCTACCGACTGAGCCACCCCCGCCCCAATCAAAAAGGTAGTAATCAAAGATAAAGTCTTTTTAATCTTAAAGAAGAAGTGTTTTTCAGGTGTAAAAGAGCTCAATTCTAAGATTAAAACGAGCTTTGACATTAGCGATAACGAGAAAAAAATTCAACAGAATTTGAAAAAAAAAAGATTTCGTTTGCCATTGTGTCGCAACAATCGGGTTGTGTCGGGTGCAAAGGCGCTCTCAACCGAAGCGACAACAGACGATACATTTACCGGGTGTCTGCGGCGATAACGGCGCCATATTTCAGCCCAGATGAAATAACCTAAAACCTTATACATCATCATTGTGAACGGCCGAGATCGGGAGAATTTATCGTCGGATCGGCCGCTCCGGGTTCCTGACCTTGCATGTAATGTCAAGTTCAGGAGGCGTGATTTATAGCTCGGGGTGCGTCTGCAAAAATGAACCGATGCGTCTGTTTGTGTGGAAGGTGCGAACGTGATCTATGGCGGATGCGGGGAGCAGCAAAAGTTCTTGGCATAGTGACAGCTGGAAGACGTTGCCATGGTAACTAACACCAGACGGGACGCCGGGGAAATGTCATTGCCTTAGAGGAGGAAGTGAAAAAAAGGGTTGACTGGAAAGAAATTGCGAGGTCAACAGTGAATAAAGTGCTGCACGTGAGAGAAGTGATTTTGTTAAGTAACCAAAGAAAGTAAATTTAGGAGATTTCAACTGCGTTTTATTTAGAGTGTTCCGTAAAAATAGAGTACTATTTATGTTGATCGATTTGGTTTTGATAAGAATTTCTGTGAAGTTTTTTTTTGAAGAGTTTGAGTGCCGGTTCTTAGTTTTTTTATTATTTTTTGTAGATTTTTATTGTTGCTTGTAATTAAAGAGTTACAATTGCAAAGTTCTGCCTGCTTAATCATATGTTGGGTAATAGTTGACATTTACTGCTTCTTATATGGTTAATGAACATTTTTTTTATATAGTGTGCAAGAACAAGTTCTGTGGTCAAAATACGTAACAGACGTTAACCAAGTCAGTTTTTCAAGTTTTTTCCTATTTTGGTCCCTCGGAGTATTTTACGAATTTTTTTTTGAGGCAGCTCCCTCTCCAATTTCCAATATTTTCTTCAATATTTCCCCAATATCCGCAAACCCCATCCCTTTAGCATTCACGGAATCGTCAATGAACATAGAGTACGTCTCGAAGTCCTTTTTTAATCCAGTACGAGTACTTTCAACACAATCTCCTCATCTTGATCAAAATCGAAAGGTTGTAACGTAACTTATCACGAGGAAAAGCAATTTACGGCCAGGATTACAAGATATAGTGTTTATTAACGAAGATGTGCTTTACCAGGTGATGCCTCACGTTGTTTAGAAATAGAAAACCTATAAAAGAGCGATCGTGCGGTGATTCAGTCTGATTGGTCATGCCCAATGTCAGTCGTGTTTGTTCGAACTTCTCACTCCGTGCTGTTGGCAATGCGATTAAAACTTGCGTACAACAGGAAAACTGTACTAAAGGATTGCAGTGGTGGTGGTGGTGGGGGGGGGGGCATTGCTCATAAAAAACCTTCAGTGCGATGAAAAACAGAATATTCAAATTGAAAGATTAAAGGTTGTTTGTGTTTTACCTCTGAGCGGCCCTTTTTTACACACCATGAGCTAAATTGCCAGGTCACATGAACCCCTAAGGCTCAGAGAAAGTTGGGGGAGGGGGACCCACTGGAACAGCTGTTGGGAGACAGATGGTAGTCTCCCGTCAAGGCCATCCAGTGTGTTCTTTAATGTGCACAGGTGTGGCTCTCCCACACACTGGCCATGGCTTAACGTCCCATCCGACGGACGGCGGCCTTTCCAAGCCCATCGGTGTCCCTACTGACCGGGGAGGGGGTGGCTCAGTCGGTAGCGCGCCAGACTCGTAATCTGTAGTTCCCAGGTTCGAGTCCCAGCTGGGTCAGCGTTGAGATTTATCTCCGCAAAAATTCCCCGCCCTGCCCACGGTCAGTAGGGGACACCGATGGGCTTGGAAAGGCCACCGTCCGTCGGATGGGATGTTAAGCCGTGGCCCCGTGTGCGGGAGAGCCATACCCTGTGCACGTTAAAGAACACGCTGGATGGCCTTGACGGGAGGCTACCATCTGTCTCCCAACAGCTGTTCCAGTGGGTCCCCTCCCCCAACCTTCTCAGCCTTCGGGGTCCATGTGACCTGGCCATTTAGCCCATGGTGTGCAAAAATGTGCCGCTCAGAGGTAAAACAACCCAACCCAACTTTACTGACCGTGGGCGAGGAATTTTGCGGAGATAAATCTCAACGCTGACCCAGCTGGGACTCGAACCTGGGAACTACAGATCAGAGCCTGGCGCGCTACCGACTGAGTCACCCCCTTCCCAAAAAGATTAAAGGTAAGACCCGGGCATCCCTGAGTGCCGCTCAATTAGTTCTAAATAAATCATATTTTAAATTGAACAACTTTTCTGCACACTTGTTTAAATGAGGATTAAAAGTTTTTTAAAGTGGAAAACCTGCACTATGTAATCATAGTTTTTTCGTTCACACAATCATGGCGACCGGATGTTCGTTTGGCCATTAATTTATATAATTAATAGAGTTAATAATTAATATATAATTAATATAGTACCGGGTCTCCATTTAGAAACAATTGCAATAATATAAAAAAAAAAGTGTTTTCATATTATTTCCAATCTTTACTACCTACTAAGCAATTCGCAGCCCCAAAATGAATCTATATTTGTGCTTGGAGGGATAAGTTGAGGGACGCATGCGTGAAGTAGGAATGTCACGAGCTGTACGTGGGGAAAAATACTTCGACAGAATTTGATCTGTCGGCGATATATAAAAAAAGATGAAGGTTATCGGGAAAAAAACTCTCAAGGTTATCGGAGGCTTAGTAATGAACACAATAATCGAAAGCTTTCCAAAACATATTTATTAAAATGTAATTACTGCTGCAATAGGAACAATAATAATAAAAAAACACTTTCATATGAAAACAAAAAAAAAGTAACAACAGCGTTTTGAAGTCTTATTTGTACAGCCAAAAAACGTAACGTCTATGTACAAGTTAAATTGGTGCAATCGATTCATAGGAGTTGCTGCTTTTGGAAAATGTGAGAAAAAAAATGAAAAGGAGTGGCATAGCGACATTGCAAAAAAATATTCGCTTCTTTTAAGAAGACAACTGGCCTTCGCACAACGACTTTTGCTTTCTTTGGGTGGCGGGTTGAACAAAGTTTACTTTACAATCAAAGTTTTATTCCCTCAAAAAATTAGAAATTATTTGCACACTTTAAAAAGAAATTGAAATCAAAATGCACCTGAGAAACAATGCTAAAAATTCAGAGTATTGAGTTATTTTATCTCTGAGCGGTACTTTTTTTTGCATACAATAGCCTAAATGACCAGGTCACAAGGACCCCGAATTCAGTTTTTAGTGCCGATTCCTCTGTGCTCAAATAATGCAATTTCAGGGAAATTTTATTAACTATCTTTAGTGGCATTGGGAGTTGTTTTGAGTAGACAATAACTAATAAATTAAAATTTAATTGTCTTTCTCAACCAAGTCTCAGACATGATGCGACAGCTTAGCGTGGTTTTCAACAGAACCAAAATTTATTTTTCGAAATATTCTCGAGGTCGTTATTTACCCACTATATCTGCATATTTGTGCGATGAAGATTTTAGGGACAGAATACTTCATTCATTCCCAGAACCAAACTCTGCAGAATTAAGCATTGGGCTGTTTTCCCTCTTCAGGCGCTTTTGTGCAAACAAAGAACCCTAAGTGTTCAGAGAGATGGATAGCGAAAAGAGATCTACTGGGAATCTTTTAGGAGACAGATGGCAGCCTCCCTTCAAGGTTATCGAGTGCACAGGGTAAGTTTTCCTGCACACTGCTGTACCGTAGTTTAATGTCGCATCCAACGGACGGCGACTTTTATAAGCTCATCAGTGTCTCTTTTCTCATTTGGGGCAGAATGGGGAGGGGGGGGGGGCGGTGGCTAGAGAAGAAACTGTCAATGAAATCACAGGGAACTCAACTTCGTACTATTGGCTGAAACAACCATCTCTCTTGGGCATTGGAAACAGCTGAAACGAGTTCTGTGGTGGAAATATGATTCAGTTGTCTTAACAGCAAATTTTCAGTGATTTTCTTTATCATCAAAAATAGTTTGTGATCTAGTGGGAACATTTTGGCGTTTGGAAATGGAATAATAAAGGTCAGGAAATATTATTTCATTAGTGTTGCACGTCACTAAAATTGTTGCTTAGAAATATATTCTCCAAGGGAACGGTAACAGATACAGAAATATTTTAATTCTGCATGACCAGACCTTGATGTAGAAAAAAATAAAAGATGGGGCCAAGAAACTCAACTGAGCCTAAAAATAGTAAAAGAGGGTGGGGGGGGGGAGATACATTGCAGTACAACATTTCCCTCTTAGTTTAGAGGTCTTTAAAAATTTATTTGAAAAAAATAAAAGATGGGGGCCAAGAAACTCGACTGAGCCTAAAAATAGTAAAAGAGGGGGAGATACATTGCAGTATAACATTTCCCTCTTAGTTTAGAGGTCTTTAAAAATTTATTGACAAATGCACGAGATATACATAAGCTTAACATTTTTTGGCCTCTATTACCCTTAGTAGGATTTTAAGAGAGGGATGCTCCCCTTGCCCCCCACCAGATCCGACCCTTGCATGACTAACGTTAACAGGTGTAATAATTCCAATGTGTTCAGCACTTCCGAAAATTCGGCATTTTGAAGTAAAAACCAAATGATATTATAATAGTTAAGATAACTAAGAAACAATTTCAAGCAACAATTAAAATATTTTTTTTCCAAAAGCTAATCGATAATGGATGTAACTTAAAATATTATTTTTTAAATTCAGGAAAAAATTTCAATGATTTTTTTTTAACTTCGTAAACCAGAAATCAACAACTGTCACATAATAATTATCAACCTATATGACCTCGACAACTTTTTCTCAAGAAATATACATTCATTGTAAATAAAAACTATTTTGTAACTTTTTTACTTAAAAATCGTACACTTATTAATAATCTGAAACCTTCTATTTCAATTTACAAATTAATAAAATCTTTATGACTATACATTTCATCACTAAGTACAACTTTTATCACCATAGAAGAATAACGTTTACTTTCAATAATTTTAATATTCAATGCGCAGTTTGTCAATAACGTTTAACCGTCAACAATAATGACTATGAACACCTCTTGTATTTCGCGTCAAATAAAAAGTATTGAGATCCTAACGAAATACATAATCCTCATACACATACCAACAGAAGGTTTAAGACTTCCCTTTCCTTCATAAACATTTTCATTTAAGTAACTCAGCAATTCTTAATACTCTACACTCAACATTATCATCACATTCCGAATAAGTCTTTGACATCCAAAGCATTCTTCATCACAGATCGTCATCCCTATTTGCTACTAAAAAATCTTTAATTTTTCCTTTATTTTGCTGCGAAAGCCACAAGCACTGAAAGAGTTGCAAAGGAAGACGGTGAGAGATTTCAAATGGAAGACTGGTTTTGCCCACTTTGGGCCTTTGAAGGAGACGCACAAATTAACGTTTTTTATCCCCTGAAGCATCTTCATTAGATTTGTTTTATTAAGGCTTTCAAAGAGTTTTTTTTTAATACGAAGCCTCCCAGTTTACAACACATAAACAAGTGGGATGTTTCAGTGCACAGGTATTCCTCATTCCACACATACACAATCTAAGCATACGAGTGGCCCAGCTTCAACATTAAATTTGGCAGAGCAGTTGTGGAGTATGAATTATATGACGCACTGAACCCGGTAGCCGGACACACTATATATATTCAGCTATTTCTATTCAATAATCTTTTACAGCAACATTAGAGTGCATCTATTAAGAAACGAAAATACTGTAGTATACGAGTCACCGCATACGTATCAAAGAAAGGTTTGTTTTTTTTTCTTGTAAAAGTGTTGATTTAAAGGCATAAGATATTGCTGGTGACAAATATCGAAAGAGAAAATACGTAACTTTTACTATTATTTATTTAAATATTTGTAGGATCTCAGTGAGCAAAAACTAATTGAAAATTCTTTTCCTCCCTAGTGTTGTAAATTTTATAAATTTTTATGTTTTCGTTTTTATTGTAATATTTTACTAATACAAAAACAAATTGCTATTAAAAAACTACCATGTTAAATATCCCCTTTGTGCTTTAAATTGTAGTACATCTTTATCACAAAACTTTCAGGAGTCTTCAAGAAATTCTGATACGTTTCGAACCACACGAATCGCGTTTTTTTTTAAATCCCTTCTATAACATTAATAAAAGTAAAAAGGCTACCATTGTTTACTCAGAACTGAATTGGGGTAAGCCAGGAATGAATATATTAACACTATTTAATTCTCAAACCTTTAATTCTCAATATCAGTATATTCCTAACGATCAAAATGGCCGTTTATAAGAATTAAATCTATGATACTTTTTGCCTACATTTACATACGATACGCTAAATGGTTAGACCACAAAATCCCCAAATCCTTCAGGAGAAACGATTGAAAAGTTGTTAGAGGACAGAGTCTCAGGTTAAGGCCAACTAGTGTGTTCCTCAACATCCAAAGAATACTGCTCTCCTCACATGGAGGCACGTTTCAACTTCCCATCAGATGGACAGTGGTCTTTCTGAGCCTGGAGGGGGGGGGGGGGAATGTAATATGCAATTCCGAGGTTCGAGTCTCTAAGGGGCGAGAGTCCAGATTTACAAATCTCGCTACACTCCTCACGTGACTGTAAGGGACAAAGGAAAAACCATCTCACGAGAATCTGAAGGTTCGTTTTATCGGGGTGGGGGTGGGTGGGGGAAGGGCTTCTAAAGAATGAGTTCTAAAGAGAGACAGAAGGGAATAAATTTCTAAAAAATATTTTTAGATTATTTTTCTTTAAACACTTAAAACATCTTGGTAAATTTGTATTGCGGAATAGACAAGCCCGAAACAATAGCTGGCTCTATAACTGGGAAAGTTTGCGAAATGTAATCATTAGTAGAAAGATGACCACCTAGTGAACGCCATTCATTAAGAGCATACTGTAAAAGAAAAAAAAAATCCTTTGTAGTTTTGAAGGTGTATGCAACAAGCAACTTTCGTCCAGTTCTTCATGAAAACAAATCTCCAAAGATATCACAATCTCTGAAAACATCACACAGTTAATCGTTAACATTTCCAGAGATAAACAACCTCTCCATTCCAGATAGTGACGTCCATTTCACTCCTTAAGGATCGGCTTCTTTTGTTATATCTAAACTGAAAGTTCAAGGAATAATTGGGGGGGGGGGGAAAGCCTGAATAAAATCGTATTAAAAATCTGCAATCGTCGCACTATTTGAAGCTTAAAATATTTTAAGTCATATAAGACATGAATGAAACGGCAGAAACATCAATCAGCGATCGTTTTTTTTCTTGCATTTGGTTTAACGTTCCTAAATAGAACATTAACCAAATGTAACAACAATTTAAAGGTAGATGTACTACAATTTAAAGAACAAAGGGAATATTTATCATGGTAGTTTTTTAACAGCAATTTGTTTTTGTACTAGTAAAATACGTACTACAATAAAAACGAAAGCATAACAATTTATAAAATCTCTGAATTTACAACACTATTAATAGGAAAATTATTTTCAATTAGTTTTTGCTCACTGGGATCCTATAAATATTTTACGTTTGGTTATCGTTCCTTAATAGAAATACTATAAAGCTAGAGCGGTATTTAATTTTAAGCTACACAAGTGTTTAAAAATCCATTCAACTTTTAGTGACATTTTTTCTGATGAAGACATCAGAAGTATCATAATCTGATTCCTTTATTGGTTAAGGTTAGATCACAGTCATTTTAGCTGCCGAGGATAATAAAGATCCGACCGTTCGCCCAAGGTCGGATATTTATGGACAATTCAAAATAAATCATTTATTTCCTAGGTCAGGCCTGGGCAAATGTTTTAGCTGAAGGGCCGCATACGAAACTAAAATAGAAAAAGAAGCATATATTCAACAGCGTATGTATAAACCAAAGTAAAAAGAATGTAAAACATAAACAATATTATTTTATTATGATTCATTTTTTAAATGAGATCTCGCTTCGCCGAAGTTGGACTTCTTGTCCCCTAAGGCAGAAGTTTCCTCAAGCCTACCTTAAGTTTTAAGCACATAGATATTGGATCTTGAATAGAGACCAAATATGAGATTGCATCGTCCAGACAATTGCTTCTTAAATTTTGATGTACAGAGCAGGGCAAATTGACCTATCGAGGGGATCTTTGGTAGGCAGATGGGAGAGTGGATCATTATATTCACCATCATCGTCAGTTTATTATAAATAATAAAGTTACAAACAGCATATATTTGTAATTCTCTTATTAACCCAAGAACATCTAAGCTCATGTAGGTTAACATACAAATAACACTGGGCAACACACAAAAAGGCTTTGAGATGAAAATAGCCTATCTTTACTAATTTCGAGGTGCTGAACACGAAAATGACAATAAAATTTGTTGGGTTGGGTTGTTTTACCTCTGAGCGGCACTTTTTTTGCACACAATGGGCTAAATGGCCAGGTCACATGGACCCCGAAGGTTCAGAGAAGGTTGGGGGAAGAGACCCACTGGAGCAGCTGTTGGGAAACAGATGGTAGCCTCCCGTCAAGGCCACCCAGCGTGTTCTTTAACGTGCACAGGGCTCTCCCGCACACGGGGCCACGGCTTAACGTCCCATCCGACGGACGGCGGTCTTTCCAAGCCCATCGGTGTCCCCTACTGACCGTGGGCAGGGCGGGGAATTTTGCGCAGATAAATCTCAACGCTGACCCAGCTGGGACTCGAACCTGGGAACTACAGATTACGAGCCTGACGCGCTACCGACTGAGCCACCCCCGCCCCAATAAAATTTGTCGATTGGCTCTTGTTTAGGAGAGACAGAGATGGTCATGTATAAACTACAGTCCGCATTGAGTACATAGGTAACCATTTTGCAACGCTGTATTTTAAACTCCAGATTGCAACATATTGCATTGTATTGCATCAGCCTGCCATACACACAACCTCCGGAGGTATTGCATCATTGTCTCATGCAATGTGGTTGAGTCATGACATCGCGGCTTTACGATCGCGGACAAAAGATGATGCAATCGTTAGTTGAAGCGACGTCTCAATAAGATGAGCAAGTCTTTTGAGCGACTCCCATTTACCCCTGAGTCATAAGTACAATACAAGTAATCCTTCAAGTTTTAATCCAGCAGTAGTGATGCCTTGTAACTGTGTTAATAGTGCAGATACATTTTGCGGGGAAGTGACATTTGTAAGCCAGAAAAGGGCAATCACTACAATAGCGAAAGCGAGTATGAGTTTTATTTTGGATGGCAAGATCGGGAACCAGGACAATGCCTGGGTTTTTGCCTTTCAGTCACTTCAGAACCTCCTGTACCTCCAAAAGAAGTGGCTGAAAGGCGAAAAAGTGGCGATGCCGTTTGCTGTTCCTATGGTTTGGAGAGAGCCAAGCAATCACGCAAATGACTGCTACTTCTGCATGGTTCCACCTGTTTCTGGAGGCATCACAAGGAAAAAGAAGTGGACAGTAGTGTACCCGAATATACAATCTGCTCTCTGACCAGTTCCGCACAGCGAAGGCCTTCCCATTCCCGAGCCTCCAAAAGAATTTTCCATCGATTTAGCCGATGAGGCGGGAGGCGAACCGGCGTCGGGCTCTCCACAGCCTTCGGTGTCTAATGATGATCCATACATCTGCAATGGTGGGTCATCTGTGCCACACATTCTCACCGAAGAAGAAATGAACGATTTTGTTTGCGATCTGGAATTGTCCAAGGCCAAAGCAGAGATACTTGGATTAAGACTTAAACAATGGAATCTTCTCAAGGAAAATGTCCTAGTGACTTTGTTTCGAACTCGTCATGAGCAATTTGCACCTTACTTCAGAAAGAAAGATGACCTTGTGTTCTGCTCCGATGTAGACGGCCTAATAAATACCCTCTGAATCAAACATGACCCTCAAGAATGGCGACTATTCATGGACTCCTCGAAATTGAGTCTCAAGGCGGTGTTGCTGCATAATGGAAATCGACTTCCATCCATTCCGGTCGGACATGCTGTCTACATGAAAGAAACCTACGACAACCTAAATCAGCTGTTGAACTGTCTTCAATACCGCAAATATGGCTAGCATCTCGGTTGTGACTTAAATGCAGTGACTCTGTTGATGTGTCTGCAGCTGGAATATATGAAGTACTGCTATTTCTTATGTGAATGGGACAGCCAAGCAAAGACTTTGCACTACGTGAAGAGAAACTGGCCTCAGAGGAAATCTCTAAAGGTCGGAGAGACGAAGGTGGAACACCGAGCACTGGCAGAAACGCACAAAATCCTGCTACTGTCCCTATACAGGGTGAATCTGAAAAAGTGGGCAAAACTTTACGGGGTGGTAGAACGCAGCTATACGAGAAATATTCGTCATAGAATGTATGGTCGGAACGCAAGCGGTGAGAAGTTAAAAGGTAGTTTTCCACTGTCACATTTAAAGAATGAACACAAGAAGGAGAGGAGATACTTCAGAAAACATTTTATTAACAGGAATGTAATTGAGGTACATGCTCAAAGAAATTGCTCAAAAGAGCATATCCGCCATTTCGTGGTTAGTATAACCAGCCATCCTCTCGGCAATCACGGTAGAAATGCCGTTGGGTGCGAGGACCGACCCTTTTATACCATTTCCAACGCCACCTAGCGGCTCGCCGTTTGCGTTCCGCCCATACTTTCTATGACGAATATTGCTCGTATAGCTGCGTTCTACCACCCCGTAAAGTTTTGCCCACTTTTTCAGATTCACCCTGTATATCAAACTCGGTGTGATGAAAAACTTCGTAATCTGGACCGAACTGCATCAGACCAGACTGTATCAGATAATAATGGACAGAACTGCGTCAGCTTTCAAGTACTTGGCTGACAAATTCCCTCAACTCATCGAAGCGAAAATTAAAGAGGGAATTTTTGTGGGTCCTCAGATCCGCGAGCTGTTCAGAGACCAGATGTTCGATAACCTGCTTCAGGATGACAAGAAAATGGCTTAGGACTCGTTTCGTCTGGTGTCATCTAAATTCCTCGGGAATGTCAGAACAGAGAACTACAAGAAACTGGTCAAGGACATTTTGTCTCAGTATCACAAACTTGGCTGCAATATATCCTTAAAGATCCATTTCTCCATTCCCACTTAGATTTCTTCCCCAACAACTCTGCTGCATGGTTAGTGATAAGCACGGTGAATGTTTTCAACAGGACATTGCAACGATGGAGAAAAGATAACAGGGAAACTGGTCCACTTCAATGTTGGCTGACTGCTGTTGGACGCTCGCCAGAGATGATCCTGAGCGACGGCAAAGCGACGTCGGAAGTAGAAGAAGGGTTTTACCGATACATGTCATATGTACCGTATTATTCTATTATATAAGAAACTATTGCGAATTTCTCAGAAATCGTAGCCAATTTTGCATTTTCTTTGTCGTATTCGTGTTCAGCATCTTGGAATCTTTAAGAAATGGTTACTTTTATCTCAGAGGCATGACTTTTATGAAAATTTGTTGCCCAGTGTTTTTGAAGTACATAACTTTGGCGACATTGACACAACTTTACAGAGAGAAGAAAAAACTGACTTAGTGCCTGCACAACGATTTTTGTTTTCTGTTTCATAAAAAATATAATTTTAAAACTATTATTGTAACCAAATGAATCCGTAGCCTATTTTACAGACATTATAATGGTATAACATTTCAATTCTTACATTTTTTTGTACGGATTAAAAAGACAGTTTGTTATTGACCGATTCCTGAAATTTGTTTTCTGTAATAATATATCTATTGAGCAAATAATCGATATCTTAGCAAATAGAAAATATATGGAAGGTTTTTAAAATATATGCAAAAATAATGAAATAAATAACCTTTTGCAATATGGGCAGGTTGGGTTGTTTTACCTCTGAACGGCACTTTTTTGCACACCATGGGCTAAATGGCCAGGCCACAAGGACCCCGAAGGCTCAGAGAAGGTTGGGGGAGGGGACCCACTGGAACAGCTGTTGGGAGACAGATGGTAGCCTCCCGTCAAGGCCATCCAGCGTGTTCTTTAACGTGCACAGGGTATGGCTCTCCCGCACACGGGGCCACGGCTTAACGTCCCATCCGACGGACGGCGGCCTTTCCAAGCCCATCGATGTCCCCTACTGACCGTGGGCAAGGCGGGGAATTTTGCGGAGATAAATCTCAACGTTGACCCAGCTGGGACTCGAACCCGGGAACTACAGATTACGAGCCTGGCGCGCTACCGATTGAGCCACCCCCGACCCCAATATGGGCGGTTTTATCGAACCACTTCCTCGGGCCGAGCAGAACTTTTAATCCGCTCCTGTGTCAGGGAGTATCTTGAAGGTGCTGATTACTTTATGCTGAGATCACTTGATGGAATTTTTCGCCAATCGTCTTTTTTGATATAGTGGCGCTTTAATGTACGGTGGATATGTCGTACTTCCTAATGAAGACATTGACGATAGATGGAGTTCACATGCTGGATCATAACTGTGCAGTTGGAGCTGACAATTCGCGCAGAATTTCCCATGCGACGATTACTAAAATGATTACTAATTAGATTTTTGTGCTAATTTTTTGTGAACACCTACGTACCTAAGTGACGTTGGAGAAAATTTGCAGGCATTTAGATAATATAGCATATAAAAAGACTAGATATTGCTCCACGAATCCATTAAAGTGGTTAAATGACTAGACAAAAATGCTTGCTTTCATTTTTTGATCACAAGTAGGCCACTCGTATTTATTTCGCGTTATCTGAATTTGGTATGGTCCTATTGACCTCGAGGCCTGACACACGAGTAAGGCAAATATCTCTAGCTTATCGAAATTGCCGCCCACGTGACCTAAAGGCTGATCGTCGTAGCTGAACCCGGTGCAAGGGTCGGGCTCAACTCACCCTCCTACTTTTTCGATATCTTTATGATCATCGTATACATCTTTAGGCGGGATTCAAATGATTTGTAAATCCCTGAATCTCCGACCGGCATATTCAATTTACTTAAACGAAAAAGGCATAAGAAATCGTTCGCTTTACCTTTCAGGTATATCGTAAATGCTTATTTATATTTGCAGAAGATGCTTAACCTTTAGAATCGTGACATCTGTAGAAGACAACGAAATATATTCTCCAGTCGCTTGTTATATGCCTGCACATAAAACCAGCGTCGTTTCCGGTCTGACATAACCTGCTTTAGTAGCTCTCCTGCACTCAGAAAAATGAGCATAATACCTCGGAGCAGTTTCCCAAAATTTGTTCGATGGTAGAGCTGCGGAGGCAGATACTTCTGCGCTGTTTCACGACGAAGCCGAAAGACAAAAAGCGACGGCAGAGGACGAACGCCTTGTTAGTATCATTGTCGTTGCTTATGGATGTCCTCGTCGATGTGTGGGTGGCTGTTTTTGAGGCGATAGTGGAAACTGTAGCTCAGGGCGAGTGTTAAGGAAAACAAAGGAATTCAAAGGCTGCGTTTCATACACGCGTTCGCCAGAAAAAAGTAGAGATAAAAGAGGGAGAGAGGAAAAAAAAGATCCACTCTCTCTCCTCTGAAAATCGATTCCTCCAGAGAAATCTCGAAACAAAGACGAAAACTTTTCGTGGATAAGTCGACTCGAGGAAGCGGAAAAGCTAGAAGTGATAAACGAATCCGGAGTCGCGGTGATCTTTCCGTGAAAAAGGGTATGCAGGGGATTTAGTTGGAAGATTTTTCACTCTGGAAGTTTCCGTTCATTCACTTGTTAACTTTCTCTAAGTCGCAACGAGAGGAAAGCTTCTCCGAGATCAGAGAGGATGAAATTTCGGGCAATATTAAAGTGAATATGGATCTCACTGAGGAAGATGATCAGCTTAACAAAGCCCTACGATGAACTGGAACGAAAAAAAATATTGACTCACTATTCTCAAATATCTTTGCGTTTTTTTTATGGTTTTTGCATCGACTGAGTTAATGCGCAAGCATTGAGTAGTAAAAATTAATACATTTAAAAATAATTATGGAATCAAACTACTATTTGAATTATTGTATACTTTACTGTTGTCATAATTGAACTTTAAAGGAAATAGGGAGCATTAACTAAAAATAAGCGTCAGCTTACAATGCTCTCCTTTTTTGTTTCGCCTTTCCTATTAATCACTAATATTTAATACGATTGTTATTTACCTTTTCTGATACAATTGATATTTCTCAGCTATTTCACTTCTCAATTTTTCTCATGTATATATTAATTGTTATTAGATAATTATGCGATGTAAATGTATATTGTATTGACTGGCGGAATAAAATAAATATTATTATTATTATAAAAAAAACTAGGTTATTACATCCAGTATAAGTTTAGAGGATATAGTTCATGGAGTGAAAAATTGACGTTATATTTCAAATCATTTGACTATAATTCAAAATAAGTTTTTAGTGATCATTCGGTGAACAGTGAATTATGTTTTTGTTATCCTAAAACTGAATTTACAAAGGTGATCTTTAACTTTGATTTTAAGAATGATATTTCGTACACTAAACTAGTATTCCGGTAGTGAATAAGAAAATATCAGGCTGTGAATTATTCTCAGCAACAGTTTTAATTCAATTACAACTTGCTTTTTCCCCGTCTGCGTGTAATCTTTACCAGAAGGGTTTAGAGCAAAAGAAACGAGGTCCCCAAATTTCTGTGCTCCAGAAACTGTAGAGTTAAAAATTAAAAATTATTTGTGAATAAATTAATCTTTTAAAGTCATTTTTATTCATACCTGAAAAAAAAATTCAGGGTTAAAAATAATAATATATAACCTTACCAAGATTAGAGTAAGGCTACAACAGATTCAAATTTTTTATTTTTTATTTACGTGTTGAGGGCCCTTCTATACCTTTCTGATTGCGATAAGAAAAAAAAAAAAGTTCTTACAAAGTGGCTTGAATCGAGGTTAGTGGAAAGTCGTAAAGTTATTCCTTCGCATCGTTCATTAGTAGTTTTTATAGATTTACTAATTTGGGCGGGTTGCTTTACCTCTGAGAGGGACTTCTGTGCACACATATTGGGCTAAATGTTCAGGTCACAAGGTCCCCAAGGGCTCAGATATGGGTAGAGGAAGATTTGGGTTGGGTTGTTTTACCTCTGAGCGGCACTTTTTTGCACACCATGGGCTAAATGGCCAGGTCACATGGACCCCGAAGGCTCAGAGAAGGTTGGGGGAGGGGACCCACTGGAACAGCTGTTGGGAGACAGATGGTAGCCTCCCGTCAAGGCCATCCAGCGTGTTCTTTAACGTGCACAGGGTATGGCTCTCCGCACACGGGGCCACGACTTAACGCCCCATCCGACGGACGGCGGCCTTTCCAAGCCCATCAGTGTCCCCTACTGACCGTGGGCAGGGCGGGGAATTTTGCGGAGATAAATCTCAACGCTGACCCAGCTGGGACTCGAACCTGGTAACTACAGATTACGAGCCTGGCGCGCTACCGACTGAGCCACCCCCGCCCCAGGTAGAGGAAGAAGATTTTACGGGGGGAAATCTCAATGGAGGCACAGAGAGGACTGCGAGCTGTGAATATCAAACTACAAGTCTGGCGCGCTACCGAATGAGTCAACTGCTTGCTTTTTTTTTTATCTGTCATTTTCGATAAAGTTTAAGC
The DNA here is from genome assembly GCA_038380435.1 of Ryuthela nishihirai. Lineage (NCBI taxonomy): Eukaryota > Metazoa > Arthropoda > Arachnida > Araneae > Heptathelidae > Ryuthela > Ryuthela nishihirai. Next base: position 66,299,383 of record JAWZYU010000015.1, on the reverse strand, counting down.
GCTTTGTTCTGCTAGGTTCGATTTCCATGCTTCAGTTGATCTCCTGAGCCTTTGATCATTTTCTATTCCTTGTTCAGTTATGTCGATTTAACGTTTCAAGGAATGAGAGAAAATATGAAATTGTGGAGGCTTAAATAAAGTTAATTTCATTACATGTAAACGATTCCATTAACAAACACATTTTTCTATTTTCTTTGAAAAACTTCATGTTTTTCAAGTTAATCTGATTTTAAAATGAAATTTATGAGAGTTAATTTTGATTGCAATTATTAAGTTTAATAGAAATATTCATTGTATTTGCACTGCAATATATTTTAAAAGAGGTTTGCTAGCAGCATTCAAAAACATTTGGAACTTTAAATTTGATTTATTCGCTTTTCTAGGTGCTCAATAAAAGTGGAAATATTTCTGGAATCTGAACACTTTCTATCCTTTCACAGATCTGAAAATATATATAGCTGTCAAAATTTAAATGTTTTGCTGGAAACTGCAGTTCTATGCTTTTTTATTAAGAGAAAGAGATAATTTAATAAATTAGATCCAAATGTCGATTTTTGAACATTCGTTCACCGATTAAAAGAGAATGAAATTTAGAGAATGATAGGAGCGTCCCTTGTCAGGAAAAAATAGTCTCCAAACTGCAACACACCAAACAAATCCTACCACAAGCTTTTAAAAAACTCTAGTTATTAATTTTGCTGAAATCATGATTTAGTTGAATAGATAATTATACTTTTATCAGTTTTTCAGATAAATTCTAGCTCTGATAAGGCTTACCGTTGAACATTCCAGACTCAATAATTATCTAAATCAGTTTCTTTTTCAACGCTGTCCTGCAAAATATTTTATTTCTAATGAAAATGAGAGTGGAATTTCCTGAATGTTTTATAATAAAAATTATTTAAAATATCTTCTGGAATTTCCTGAATGTTTTATAATAAAAGCTATTTAAAATATCTTCTATGTTCTATATAATATAAAAAAAAGGGTTCTGCATTTGATTGCGTAGATTTTCATGCTGTAGCAGAATATGCCAAGTTCATTGTTCTGCCAAATGTGGGGCGGGGGTGGCTCAGTAGGTAGCACGCCAGGCTCGTAATCTGTAGCTCCCGGGTTCGGGTCCCAGCTGGGTCAGCGTTGAGATTTATCTCCGCAAAATTCTCCACCCTGCTCACGGTCAGTAGGGGACACCGATGGGCTTGGAAAGGCCGCCGCCCGTCGGATGGGACGTTAAGCCATGGCTCTTGTGTGGAGAGCCATACCCTGTGCACGTTAAAGAACACGCTGGATGGCCTTGACGGGAGGCTACCATCTGTCTCCCAACAGCTGTTCCAGTGGGTCCCCTCCCCCCAACCTTCTCTGAGCCTTCGGGGTCCATATGACCTGGCCATTTAGGCCATGGTGTGCAAAAAAGTGCCGTTCAGAGGTAAAACAACCCAAATCTGCCAAATGTTGCATTTTTTAAAGTAGTTATTTAATTATTAAAAACAAATGTTGGAAGACATTGCCTTAAATGATAAATAACGAGTGTTACTCAAAATCCAGAATTAACTATATCTGATTTTGGTGTATCTGCAGGCAGATATTTTTCTCAAAACACCTATTGTACAAGATAAATATAATTTCAGCTTTCTATTGTGATAAAGCGAAAGCGATCTGACATTTTTGGTGGCATGGTGTATAATTCAATTAACCCTTTCAATCACTATTGCCCATATGTGAACACTAAGAGTAGAAGTATTTTTAATTAATATGAAACTTTTAAATGAAATGTATTTCCAGAAAATATTTTCTCATATCAGAATAAGTGATATATTTGCAATTGAAAAAGATTATTTTATTTTTTAAAATTGATTTCATTTCTATTATTATTATTTTTACCTATTTTCTCAAACAGGTGTTTCAGACCAAATAATAATATCGTTCTTTAAAGAGTGTTAGATTAATCAAATTCGGTATTGGAACGATTAAACACACTCTTAAATTTTGGTCAGTGGTCAAATATTCCATCATAGTGTATTGTCGTATATTGTATTAAAACACCGAGTGTCAAACACCGGGTGTCATGCCAAACGCGAATATGAATTCAAAGTTTGTCTCCATTAAATGCTCTGCCAATAAGGTTTTCCCCATTTCCATCGGATCACATTTAACGAATGTGGATTTGAGTATAAACGACCTTGAAGAAGAAAGTCCTTCACCAAATGCGAAAATAATCTTTTGTGCCGTCCATCAGTGTTCCGTTCCTTGGCTTGGATTGTCCAGCACTTCCACCACACTGACTTCGACAGAGGGCGCCGAGGTGTGCCCCTGATGCCTCCTCAATTCGTCCCCAAACGCCAACAACCCAAGCTGCGCGTGAGATGCCTCTCCGAGAGCACGAGATCTCAGACAAGCGCGGTATTGGTCGACGGAGAGGTTAGGATCGCACGTTTTCTCGTGCCAGATGTGAAAGATACCGGGATCGGTCGCCCGGACGACGGCCAATGGACTCCTAACGTACTTCCGGTACAGCATCACGTCTTCTCCACCCCATCCGATGATCTCCTCGTCGAATCCCTTGATGTTGACGAAGTCGCTGCGATACTGACACGTCATCCCGAACCCAAAATCTCTCCAGAACCCCGTGTCTCGGGATATCGTGAGTTGGTCGGCTTCGGTGGGAATGTCCTTCCCTTGCAAGGAATAGACGAGTGACGGGTTGTAGAGGCTGAACACGATCGGGTAGTACACTTTCCGGGCAGGAGCAGCGTTCATCCGGCACCTCTCGAGAAATCTCGAAGTGAATACGATGTCGACGTCGCAGAGGAAGAGAAGGACGTCGCCTCGAGACCAGTGTTGGGCTCCGATCTGGAGCCCCTTACCTCTCGAGAAAGTCTCGTTCAGAGTGAGGAGTTTCAGATTCCTGAATTTCGTCTCCCGAGAGACTTTGGTGAGGATGACTCGCACGTCGTGGAGTCCGTCTTCGCCGAAGTAGACGACGGTAAGGAAGACCCGCTTGTCGTGCTTGATGGCCACTTTGGCGAATCGCTCCATGAAACTGCGGAACGTCTCGATCCTCCCTGAGAGAGGCAAGATCACGTTGATCAGCTCTTTCGAAGTTTTCAGACGCTCGTTTCCAATGGTCTGGATGGGTCCGAATGGCCTCATCAGAATCACTTTGTGGTAAGCGCGCGAGATGTTCTTCTCTTTAAAGTAGAGCTCGTAGTGAGTGCCTGTGGTGGGCTCGGTTCGGAAGACTCCCTCCGCGAAGTCATCGACCGTGTATCTCTGGCGGCCCTGTCTGTCTCGATTGATCACTTCCAGTGCTCGAACGAACACTTCCAGAAGATCTTTCCTCTTGTACCCGATAGGTTTCTCGACCACTCTCTTGCCGAGCCCGAGGGTGACGGGATACACTCGACCGAAAGTGAAGTGAGTGAAGGGAACGATCTCATACTCGTTATTCATCTGGACGCCATGTTTAATCTCGGCAGCTGCAATCTGTTTCCGGAGGTAGTCGGAACAATCGCCGCTCCGACCTGCTTCGGAAGACCTCGGATCGACGATGGGAACCGAAGAGGCGTCGACAAAAGGTCGTTGTAGGTCGGACAGCTTTCGCTTCAGTTCGGCGATCTCTTCCTTCAGCTTCCGAATCTCTGTCCGATGTTCCTCTTCTCGCTTGTGCAGCAGCTCGAGGTAGTAGCTGTCCGGAGACACGGTGGCGCTGGCGTCGGGGGGCAGTTGGCCGGACACGGATCCGTCTCCAGAGCGGAGCTCTTCTTCCAAGCGCAGACCACATCGGCCGATGAAGATCAAGAAGGCCAGAGAGACGACGGACAGAAGCAAGAGGGCTCGGGTCACCAGTCTCATGCTCCAGAACGCCTCCTGGGGGGCATCTACAAACGAAAAGTTAGATACACTTGAGGCTCTAATATAATGACTCAGAGAAAAAAAAACATTTCTGATTATCACTTTAACACGAGAGGATAAAAAAAATGGTGGTCGTACATGGCAGGAAAAAAACTCTTAAGTCTTCTTATATTTTATTTTCTTAGTTGTCTATCCGGTTTCTCTCGTGCTTTTTTGTTACGTTTTGCAGTTTTTTAATGGGAATTTTTCCTAATGTAATATTCGCAAAACAAATAAACGGAACTCTGAACCTACAGTCGCTCAAAAAAGTATCCGAACAATACGGTTGATTACAGAATTCAGAAAAAATATCTGGCAACGATTTTTTTTTAGAAATTTTTTAGCAACCTTCGTGTCACGTGACACGAAGGTTGCTAAACGTGCACGTGACACGAAGGTTGCTAAAAAAAAATTCTAAAAAAATCGTTGCCAGATATTTTTTCTGAATTCTGTAATCAACCGTAGTGTTCGGATACTTTTTTGAGCGACTGTACGAAAGCAAGATTTCTTTTAAAAGAGAGAAATTGTTTCAAAAGGATTTCAAGAAACAAAATACTCATTCTCAAGTGAATTTTTTGTTCCAAATATTTAACCTATCCGCTATCATTTCCATCAAGAAAAAATTAGTACTTGATCATCAATTACTAATTTCCATAAGCTTAGGTTATTCATACGATCATAATAGTGTTAATATAACAGCATGTAAGAAACTGGAAATCTATGTAATCAAAGTAATTTATCTTGATCATTAGGTACTTTTTTTTCTAAATATACTGATCTATAAGAATTAGTAAAATTTGTATGACGATCCTAATAACTGTACGACTGTAGAAATGATGTGTCACATTTCTTTGTTTAGTCCCAATAACAGAAGGAACTACTTTCCATTTAGAGTCATTTAAGCTTTCTCTTTGAAACGGTTAAGAGAAAAAAGTTGAACTGCCAGGCCATAAGGACACCAAGGCCCAGAGGAGGTTGGAGATTGGGTTGTTTGGGTTGTTTTATCTCTGAGCGGCACTTTTTTGCACACCATGGGCTAAATGGCCAGGTCACATGGACCCCGAAGGCTCAGAGAAGGTTGGGGGAGGGGACCCACTGGAACAGCTGTTGGGAGACAGATGGTAGCCTCCCGTCAAGGCCATCCAGCGTGTTCTTTAACGTGCGCAGGGTATGGCTCTCCCGCACACGGGGCCACGGCTAAACGTCCCATCCGACGGACGGCGGTCTTTCCAAGCCCATCGGTGTCCCCTACTGACCGTGGGCAGGGCGGGGAATTTTGCGGAGATAAATCTCAACGCTGACCCAGCTGGGACTCGAACCTGGGAACTACAGATTACGAGCCTGGCGCGCTACCGACTGAGCCACCCCCGCCTCAGTAGGTTGGAGAAGGGGATCCACTGGGACAGGTGGCTAGGAGACAGATGAAAGCCTTCAATCTAGTATGCTCTTTAATTTGCACAGGGTATGCTTTTCGTATACGTGGGAGCGGACCTTAGCCTTTTATCTGACGCCGGGGCTCTTTCCAAGCCCATCGATGTCCCCTTTCGCACCGAGGGCAGGAGAGAGAGAGAGGGGGGGGGAGAGGGGACACAGCGCTGGAACAGATCGGAAGTATTACGGTCTTGATTGTAGAGGAAAAAATTGTTTTCCGCCGGGTGGAATTCAAACTTCCACTTCCCGATGAATGTCAGGTGCTGTCTACCGGCAGCCGATCGAGTTGATCTCTCTTGGTGGATTTAAACTCAGTCATCAGAAGTTGCTCTGACTGCAATTGAAAACTTCAGTCGACGAAGCACTTTCGAGAATGGGCATCAAACCAGTTACATCTCAAGTGTCATTTTTAATGTGGCAATTTGACAGGGCAATTGACATGTCATTTGGAAGTCGTGGGTTCGTATCCCAACCGACTGAAGATCGTTTAGATTTGTTTGCTTGTTATTAAAACATCATCCTTATGTTTAATAGAGCGTGATTGGCTAAAAAAATACCATTCAAAACGACACTTGTGATTGGTTTGATACAAACATCTGGAAGTACTTCTTTAACTAAAATCATCAAGTGCAGTCGAGGGAAGCCTAATTGAGCTCGGCAATCAATTCACCGAGTTTTGTTTTTATAAACTGATGGAAGCTACAAGAATATAATAAGTTTTACCGAAACAAAATCAGTGATAATTATTATCCATCATCTTCCATGTGGACATCTGAATATTAAAGAGAATCTCTTTTTAAAGAGAATCTTTTTTTTAAGATTCTTTTACACATTTCATTAACACTTAAAACTTCGTAAAATTACTTTGATACGAACTGAGCACATTGATATTCGAGGTTCGTTATCTGCAGGATGACAGAAGGGAAAAAAAAAGATCTGAAGATCATCATTTGTCTCACTTAACAACCTGACATCAAAGAAAGAAATCAATTCATCTAGAAGCAAGGAACGAATTGTGTAAACCGAAACACGCAAAAAGAACTTTATTTCCTCTTTCTCCATTCAAAACTCCTTTCAGACAACATTGTTCTGAAAAGAAAATTATAAAGATCTCCAGAACTGATTGCTCTTCTGTAATAACACTCGAAAATACAGCTTTCGTAATTTGCTTCGCACCCCCCCCCCCCGTCACTCTTTCTTACAATCTCTGAAAGAATTTATATTGAATTCGAGATCTCTTTTTCTTCATTCCCCCCTCCCCCTCCTATTAAACGAGGTGTTGTGACATGAAGATGACCCGAAGAGAGAGGGAAAAAAAAGTTGTTTCTACGTTTAGCAATTAAAAGGGAATTTTCCTTTTCCTCGCTTGGGGGCGCTTCAAAACGAATCGGGTGTACACTGCAGCGGTGAAGGAACAGATTATTAAGTTGTAATTATCCAGTTCGGAAACATTCTCATATTGGCTAGAGATGAAAGAAGAAACGGATTTGCTTTTTCGAGTGGTCATTATCGAAATACGTCAGTTTTCTTCGCTCGTGAGAACAAAAACGAGTCACGCTCTTTGAAGCAGGCGAATTTAAAAATTCCGCATTCTTGTTAATGAAGCATTTAAAACGGTTGTTAACTGCGGGAAAAAAAATTGGCCTGAATAGATGCGATGAAAAAAATGTTTCGAATTAAAACGATTGCGTTAAAACACGTATGTGCTAGATCAACTCAACTGAAGTGACTTTGAGAGGAAAATCTTAAAGAATTTTCACTTCTCGGATTTTTTTTCTGCGATTGCTTCTCCAAGTCCTTTAGCAATGAAGGCAACTAAGTTAATATTTGACATTAAGATATTTCTTTTACAATGCAACGCTTTCTGCATTGGAAACTTTGCTTACATCAGGGGGGTTAAAACTGTTGAACATTCTGTTGCAGTGAAATTCAAGGGAACTGGCAGAAAAAAAAACTATTTGCATCGAGGAATCGGAATATTTCAGGTTCGATGTCCCATACTGAAATCGTGATTGCAAAATGCCCAATGAAATGTGAACGGATATAATTTTTTTTAAAACTTAGTAATAATAATAATTTATTTCCATACTCATTTTCAGAAGCATTACACACAAAAATTTGCTATCAAATTTGGATGGAAACTACAAAAGGAAATAATATAAAATAAACGATTAAAAATACAGAAAATACAAAACTGACAGAAACATACACTTAACAAGTATCTCTGTGAAATCTAGGAATTACAAAGCAACTCTTACAGATTACAGAAACAAAATTCTACTGTAAACGAAAATCTTTGGCAATGGAAAAAAAAAACTAAGAAATTACATTAAAAACGTCTTCAATATCATCAGTATTTATCAAATAAAATTTGTTTTTTTTTCTCTTAAAATTACATTCATTTTTTTCTTCTTTTATACTATTAGGTAAAGAATTATATAATTTTGGTGCAATAAAATTGAAATGCTTATGTATGATTTCTTTTTTTGATTTCACATCATGAAACATGTTTGTAGAACATCTGGTATCGTATGGGATGAACCGTTTTTCGATTCAATTGTTGTTTTTATGTAGAAACAAAAGACTTCTGTATAAATATAACTTTCTCAATGGTAATATATCATTGCTTATTTAATGATAATTTACATTGCTAATATTGCTATTTGAGGCTAGTTTTACCATTTCATTTTGCAATTTCACTAGAGGTAGTAGGTATGATATATAATCCCCCCCCCCCCCCAGTAAGTGATTCCATAGCTTAATATTGAATGAACCCAAGCGAAATAAACTAAAATTAACAACTTGAACAATGATTTAAGATAATATAACTTATACAAAATAAATCTCAATTTTTTTTACACACTGTATCGACATGTTTCTTCCCTTTTAGATTTTGTTCGACATAAATGCCTAGGTATTTAACACATTCTACCTGTTCAATAGTTTGAGATACACATCCATTTGCCAAATTACAACCAGAATCATGGTATATCTCAGAATAGGCAAGATATAGGAACATTTCATACGTATTTATAATCCTTTGCTCTCTTGCCATTTTTGGACAGGTTGCTTTACTTTTTAATAAAAAATATTATTGGATATTGAACGTGGAACCGCAGATTAAGACCCTGATGCACGACCGATCGAGACAATGCCTTCCCCCCCTTCCTCGAAGACAAAGACTTCAGATGCCATAGGGGCGGGGGGTGGCTCAGTCGGTAGCGCTCCAGGCTCATAATCTGTAGTTCCTAGGTTCGAGTCCCAGCTGGGTCAGCGTTGAGATTTATCTCCGCAAAATTCCCCGCCCTGCCCACGGTCAGTAGGGGACACCGATGGGCTTGGAAAGGCCGCCGTCCATCGGATGGGAAGTTAAGCCGTGGGCCCCGTGTGCGGGAGAGCCATAAACTGTGCACGTTAAAGAACACGCTGGATGGCCTTGACGGGAGGCTACCATCTGTCTCCCAACAGCTGTTCCAGTGGGTCCCCTCCTCCAACCTTCTCTGAGCTTTCGGGGTCCATGTGACCTGGCCATTTAGCCCATGGTGTGCAAAAAAGTGCCGCTCAGAGGTAAAACAACCCAACCCAACTCAGATGCCATATGGATAATTGCAATGATGAAAAAAAATTAAAGGTTAAAGAGTAAAGTTAATTCTGTTGGTAGCGCACCTGGCTCGCAATCTTAAGCTCCCAGGTTCGACTCGCCATATTGCCCGAGTCCCCTCCCCCCCTCACCTTCACTTGGTGAGAAAGGGGGCACCGATGGGCTTGGAAAGGCCGCCGTCCGTCAGATGATAGACTAGGCCGTTGCGTTGTGTGCAGAAATGCCATATCCTATGCACGTTAAAGAACATGCTGGATGGCCTTGATGGAAGGCTTCCATCCATCTCTTAACAGCTGTTTAAGTTGGGGTTTTCGTGACTTGATCGTTTAAAACCACTGTGTGATAAAAATGCACTGCTCAACAACCTAAGCCAGAGATAATATTCCTTCTCCTCAGATCATTCCAATTTTTCCACAGACTTCTTTAACAAGCTGCGTTTCTTCAAATTTAACCTCCATTTACTTCGAATGGAAATAACCGTAGACTTTTTTTTTTCGTTGGTGAAGAAAGCGAATCGTCTTTATGGAGAGCTATTTCTGTCAACGAAGAGTTGAAATTGCATCCATTCTTACGATGCTTCCACTGCCGACAAATTCGATTTCTAGAAAACTCTATTATTCCTATTCAGCTTTGAATGTGCTCAACACCGAGCTTGCCTCCCATTTACTTCGATGGATATTTAAATAGCGTCTATTGCGACGATGGGAACGTGTCCTGCATTTTTAACGACTCCTCGGAATTTTGCTTAAACTTTTTTATTTTCATTTCGAAAAGTTTTCGCTCTTCCGTCTCGTAAAGAAGAAATCTTTAAGGCGCTGCCACGGCCATCTGCACGTGGATGCCAGTAACAACACCAACTTTATCTTCTGTCATAAATATCCCTAAGCCGAGTTTTTATTCTAAGAGATCCCCTTAAGAGGGATCGCTAATGCCCTGGCACCGAAATCCACTCAGTCATCTCTTCTACACCTGCGCCATTAAGAAACGCTCCCAGAGGCTTCTGACGAGAGTTGGGCGATTCCAAAGCAAAGGGTGATTTGTTCATACTACGAGATCGTTTATTATTAAACAAGATCTCACACGAGATCGAGTGGGGGGGGGGGGAGAAAAAAAAAACACTTTCAACACATCACCTAGGGCACGTACGGCAGTCATTGTGCTGACAATGCAATACATGAACGCACGCACTTAAACTAACATGGCGTGCGTTCCTCGTTAAGACTACTCAGTTGATCTCGTTGTTGAGCAAATATAGACGATGAGGAGAAATTCTGGGGTCGACGAGAGAAAAGATTCGCCCCCCTCCGTCCTTCATACTTACTGGGGAGCATGCTGATTGCGCGCAGTCACGAACTCGAGTCTCGGAATCGATAACTTTACTTTGGGGTTTCGTTTTCGTTACACGTTTTGTGGTCTCGATCTTGTCATTACTTTTCGAATTTATAGCAGAGCATTCAGGAAACTGCTTTGTCCCCGAGAGTTTGTCCTTCGGAACAAAGGAGAATCACGAAGATCCCCATACGATCAGGTTATCTCTGAGCGGAATTTTTGTGCACACAATAGGCTAAATGGTCGGGTCACAAAAAAGGACCCCAAGGGATCAGAGAAGGCTTGGGAAGTGGATCCACCGAACAGTTTTTACAAGACAGAGAGAAGTTTCCCCGTCAATTGACATCCAACATGCTCTTTAGGGGGTGCAGGGCAAAGCCGATGCCAGCGAGGGAGAGGACATGCCTCTAATTTTTACATTGCTATAAATTTTGAGAATGGACATGCCATTAATTTTGAGAATCTTAGTAAGGATAATAGGGACAAAAAATTATGAAACTTGTATGTATTTCATGCATTTTTAATAATTTTTTATTCCCCGCCCGCGCTCAGTAGGGGACATCGATGGGTTTGGAAAGACCGCTGTCCGTCGGATGGGACGTTAAGCCGTGGCCCCTTGTGTGGGAGAGCCATATCCTGTGCACGTTAAAGAACACGCTGGATGGCCTTGACGGGAGGCTACCATCTGTCTCCCAACAGCTATTCCAGTGGGCCCCCTCCCCCAACATTCTTTGCGCCTTCGGGGTCCTTGTGACCTGGCCATTTAGCCCATGGTGTGCAAAAAAGTGTCATTCAGAGGTAAAACAACCCAAACAACCCAAATCCTTCCTCGTACCTGAGGCCCATGAAAACTATCTACTCGTACATTAAAGGTAGTTTTGCAAAGTTATATTCATCTTAATTTCAGAAAAAAATACTTTTTGTCTTTTTGTGTAGTTTCCTAACACTGCTTTTAAACGTTTCAGCTTCCATGTATCTTCCAATATTATGAACGATTATTGCTGAAAAATTAAGATTACAATCTTCGTTTTCAATTTCATTTTCTGCATGAAAAAATTAGAAATTCCGTAGCATCGATTTTGTTTTCTGATTCACATATGGAAGTTCGCCAATTTTTCTTTTCTTTTCTCGGCAATGTAGGAAAATACAAATTTTCAGATATTTCTCATTGGGTAAATAATTTTTCAACAGACTAAAAAAAACATCGATTTTAGTTTTTCCCTGTTGGCAACTGCAAGGAAGAAACCGAAACTCTTCAGCATCTCCTCGGACCTAAATCTCATCCAGAAACAAAAGAAATATTCATCCGTTCATCTTTCGGATCGTATGCCAAAAAAAATGACACACAAAAGGAAAAAAGAAAACGAAATTAACTCTGGCAGCGTCGCTACAAACAAACATTTAATGATCGCGCCACTTTGTCGCTAGCTGAAAAAATGCGCTCGTGCCATGCGGAAGCGAAGCATAGCAGGGCGGGGGGGGGGGGGGTTGCAAAATGCCGCGACATTGCCAAACCTTTCGCTGTCTCGAGAACATCAGTAGTTCTACCAGACACGCAACTATGGCGAATGCCAACAACTGTTTTGGGGAGGGGGGCATCAAAGAAAGGATGGGATTGTATTTATGCGGGATGTTGTCTCTTGTGGTGCGGATATGAAGCGATTGGGGACAGAAGAGGGATGGTGGCGGGTCGCGTCCAGGAGAACGTCACAAAGCATCAGATGCTGCCAAATCGCGCAGTAGGAACTCTGAGCAAACAATAAAACATTGGCAGGACGCCATTTGAGTAGCATAGATGGAGAGAACCTGGCACCCCCTGCGACTCTGGACTCTTCCACTCTGGGGCATTCAAGTTCATGCTTTCATTTCAGTGCTTTGATAATACCGAATAATAATTGTTTTTCTTTTCTAAAGCAGAATTATAAAGAAGGGAGACTGACAACCAAGGGAGCAATATGATTTTTTTCAAACTTTGGACCTTGAAGCTGGTTTTTTTTTTGTTTTCTGGTGAATACAGCAGCAAACGACAAATGTTACAACTTAAAAGAATTCTTGGCTCGTTCTGGATTCTGTTGATAACAATCTTGCACTTGAGACGTTTCAAGGACGGTCTTTTTTGCGTTTTTTTTTTGTACTGTCCTTGATTGTGGACTTTTTCCTGGCTCGGTCAAATCACTTGGCCCATCCTTTTATTTTTTCTAGATCCAGACGTGGTCTTTAGGAACTGGCTTATAATTATCAATGTGTTTGGAAAGACAACCATCTATTAGAGAGAACGCTAAATTGTGAGAGCAGGAGAATCATACTCTGAGCACATTAAAGAACACACTTCCATCTCTCCTCTAACAATGGGGCGGGGGTGGCTCAGTCTGTAGCGCGCCAGACTCGTAATCTGTAGTTCCCAGGTTCGAGTCCCAGCTGGGTAAGCGTTGAGATTTATCTCCGCAAAATTTCCCCGCCCTGGCCACGGTCAGTAGGGGACACCGATGAGCTTGAAAAGGCCGCCGTCCGTCGGATGGGACGTTAAGCCGTGGCCCGTGTGCGGGAGAGCCATACCCTGTGCACGTTAAAGAACACGCTGGATGGCCTTGACGGAAGGCTACCATCTGTCTCCCAACAGCTGTTCAAGTGGGTCCCCTCCCCCAACCTTCTCTGAGCCTTCGGGGTCCTTGTGGCCTGGCCATTTAGCCCATGGTGTGCAAAAAAGTGCCGCTCAGAGGTAAAACAATCCAATCCTCCTCTAACAAATGCCCAGTGGACCTCTATTCACTTCTGAGCCTTTAGTGTCTTTACGACCTGGTCATTTAACCTATTATGGGCAGAGAGAAAAAGTGCCTCTTAGAAGTAAAACAGCCGAATCTCGCTCTCTTTAGTTGAACTGATAGGCTCAAAATCATCCTTATGTTAAGTGAGCTGTCCGAGGCAGGGAAAGTGGAAATCCTCGAAATGTTGCGCAATTTATCTTCTCAGAAACAAAATTTTTCGAAATCCATTGCTTCCTTCATCTCGATGAAAAACTCTTTGGGGATTTTTTTTTTCTTTGTCCCGACTAGTTTCTACTGAAGAATGGTGAAATCTCCGATAAGCGAATAGCTAAAGAAAAAAAAGTCTCCACTAAATACCCACTTCACTTAAGCACCTGGTTGAGTCGACAATTCAATTAAAAGAGACGAGTCAACATTTACCCACGGATTTGAAAGGATCAGCGGAGAGAAGTGTCAATATTGAATGGCTAGCAATCGGAACATTCCTTACCTCGAAAAATGATTCAATGGCGAAGGAGAAAGGAAAAGAAAGAGCAGACGCAATTGGGCCCCCACATCTTTTCCTTCGCTAAACTGTTTAAACTCTGTAAGAAGAGCAATTTAAACAAGTACTTTGTGGTGGAGGCTAAACTTTGTAGACTGAAAAGGACAACGAAACAGTTTCGAATCCATTCACTTTCTCACACGAAGTAAGGCGGAAAGTCTCGGGTTCGTGGAAAAGAGGGGAAAAATCGATGTTCAGATTTTCGAATAGGAGCACGTTTCAGAGGTCCCTCTACTCGGACAGAGTGGCTTTTCAAATGCCTGTCTGTCAGAAAGAGAGGGCCTCTAGAGCTTAAAGGCTAACTGACTTTATGGAGTGGAAAGTTTACCTTCAGATAGACCTTTTTTTACATCAATTTATTCGACAACATATACCTTTATATTACGTTTGATTTAAAAAGTTATAAAGATCTTAAAAAGTACTTGAGAGAGAACTCCTATTGGGAAGAATACAAATGCTTTAAAACACAATCGACAATGCGATCGTTATGTTTATTAAAATAAAAGTGCAATTCAATAAAAAAATTTAAATCTTAAACCATTTTTTAATTTCGGAAATGTTAAAAAATTCCATCTTTCACAAGATTCAGAAACTGGCCGTTACTGATCGAATCTGTTACAAAACTAGGGACTAGATTAGTTTACATGAAGAATAAATAAAATGTTTTGTACAGATATATTATTTTTAGCTAATATTTCCGTTAAAAACGAGATTTTTTGGATAACTTCTATTTATTGTAAAACTTCTAATATCCTGCCTCGTTCAATTTTGTCTCACATGTTTCAAGACTCTTAAAAGCATTTTATTTTATTTACTGAAAAATATTCTGACATTTCCAGGCAGGACCGGATCTAGAAGGGGGAGGGGGCATTCCCCCAGGGTAAGAGATTTTTATTTGATGCAAAATGTATTCATTTTTCATGCATTTTTGCAAGAAAGTGTTTAAAAACCCGTAAAACGTTGAGGGAAATATTATACTGCATTGGAAACAAAGTCTCTTGGTCCCTTCTTTTATACTTTTTCGGCTCGATTGCATTCCTTGCCCCCTCCCCCCCTCGATTTTTTTCTAGATTCGGACCTGTTGCCAGGCTATGCGAATAGAAAACTATATTCAAGGCTCAGTAACTTGTAAAATAATCTTACGAATGAAATGTCACTGGAGATCTCACTCAAATCTCGATTTTCAACGCTATTCGTTTGAATTTTAGAGGGTGATGGAACTGGAACGTTTAACAGAACTTTGATGATCATGATAATTTGTCTCAAAAGTTAACAAAAATGCAAATACTTGTTACTAAAAACTAAAATAAACTTAATTTTAGAAGCATGTGCAATGGACGCTCCAATTTCCATTTTTCAACTTCAGCATCCTCTAAACGCTGGAAATTCGAATTAATAGACTTAGAAAGTGTGAAGAGCAATATTTTATTTGTAAAAATGATCTAAAAGGAATTTTTTTCTTTACCTCTTTAAGCAAAGAAGATGAATATCCGCGAATGGAAGATAAAAGGAAAAATGATAGCATCGCTAACGAACTAAAAATATTTTGAGTTGTTGTTTGGGTTGTTTTACTCTGAGCGGCACTTTTTTGCACACCATGGGCTAAATGGCCAGGTCGCATGGACCCCGAAGGCTCAGAGAAGGTTGGGGGAGGGGACCCACTGGAACAGCTGTTGGGAGACAGATGGTAGCCTCCCGTCAAGGCCATCCAGCGTGTTCTTTAACGTGCACAGGGTATGACTCTCCCACACACGGAGCCACGGCTTAACGTCCCATCCGACGGACGGCGGCCTTTCCAAGCCTATCGGTGTCCCCTACTGACGGTTGGCAGGGCGGGGAATTTTGCGGAGATAAATCTCAACGCTGACCCAGCTGGGACTCGAACCTGGGAACTACAGATTACGAGCCTGGCGCGCTACCCACTGAGCCACCCCCACCCTAATCAGTCAAGCGACTGTTCTGGTGTTGGAAGGAAGCTGTTCAGGGGTGAAGTCCAAAGAGCCAGTGGTACGACTATGTCTCTGACTGCATACACCAATGCTAATCACTGCTGTGACAGCACAGAACAAGTCTGTGGGAATGGTGCAGAGTCTGGAACCAATGGCAGCATGAATGAAGGTCTCTTCACCGAAGAGTCCCAGTTCGTCTCGGATGGAAATGACCGCAGGATACATATCGCATGAGAAACAATGTCCAACAACATCTTGAGCAGGTCAGCAATAAACAGAACGTAAGATGGAATCATGTACAGTCGCTCAAAAAAGCATCCGAACGCTACGGTTTATTGCAGAATCTTCGTGTTGCAGAACCTTCGTGTCACGTGACACGAAGGTTCTAAATATAATATAAATAAAATTACAATATAAATAATTACAATTTCTAAAAAAAATCGTTGCCAGATATTTTTTCTGAATTCTGTAATCAACCATGGTGTTCGGATACTTTTTTGAGCGACTGTAGGTGGTCATATTATTTTGATACTAGATCGTGTGGGCTCACTCACGGAAATATTGAGCGTGTGCAGTTACCGTTCACAGCAAACTGGAGCGTGTGCAGTAACTACACAAGCTCCAGTTTGCTGTGAACGGTAACTGGAGCGTGTACAGTTGCTGTACACGCTCCAGATATTTTTCCTGAATTCTGTAATCAACCATAGTGTTCGGATATTTTTTTGAGCGACTGTACCACAGAAGTACATATTCCTAGCACTGAAACCTCTCGACTTGCTCTGCAACCCATACTCCTACCATAGTTATTGAACATTCAGGCAGTATGCTGAAGGATAATATGCAGTGAACGTCCTACCACATTCTACACAGCGTGAATACCTTGCATGGCCCTCACGATCGCCTGGTCTGTTCCTCATCGAGAACACTAACGTCATATCGAACGACAATTTCACAGGGACACTTCTGCTCTCAATCTTAGAGAAGCTGCAAGGTCAATATTACGTGGAGAAACATTTCCAGGATACGATTAGAGATTGGATCGAAAGTAAGCCTCGCCATTTCAATGCCTCTATCACTGAAACAGGTGGACATACTGCTTACCGAATAAATTGCACCTTTTTGTCTCCAACTTGAAATATTTAATGACGTCCCTCATACATATATGCAATTTTATGAGATTCCTTCATTAAGTTGGCATCTTATTACTTAGACGAAAAAGGTCCAATCCAAGACTGGCTTTCTAGTTTAACCAGCAAGCGAATTTCCTCTGAAGTACAGTCGCTCAAAAAAGTATCCGAACACCATGGTTGATTACAGAATTCCGAAAAAACATCTGGCAACCTTCGTGTCACGTGTCACGAAGGTTGCCAGATGTTTTTTCGGAATTCTGTAATCAACCATGGTGTTCGGATACTCTTTTGAGCGACTGTACAATGGCTGAGTGACCAACCGTGCCCTTTCCTTATCTAAAGTTTCAACATTTGTTCTCATGCAGAGCTTCTGTAGCCATTCTCAGTCATGGTTGGGCCCATCTTGGTCTCTCCACTTCCCGATACGAAAGGGTCGAGTTTCTCGATGACGTCACGACTGTAATGTATGAGCAACCTGCTTTATCTACACGCTCCATTCATCTACCGTCTGCAGACACTCTTTGCAACTGGTATGCCTTCGCTCGGTTACTTAACAGGCCTTTCAAGCAACGTCGCTGCTCCTAAAATGAAAACTATAAAATGGCATAACGCCTCTGGCGAATATAGGATTGATAGTTTGCAGAGAGAATGAATTTTTCCATGCTTCTCTTTATGGGGCGGGGATGGCTCAGTCAGTAGCGCTCCAGGCTCGTAATCTGTAGTTCCCAGGTTCGAGTCCCAGCTGGGTCAGCGTTGAGATTTATCTCCGCAAAATTCCCCGCCCTGCCCACGGTCAGTAGGGGACACCGATGGGCTTGAAAAGGCCGCCGTCCGTCGGATGGGACGTTAAGCCGTGGCCCCGTGTGCGGGAGAGACATATCCTGTGCACGTTAAAGAACACGCTGGATGGCCTTGACGGGAGACTACCATCTGTCTCCCAACAGCTGTTCCAGTGGGTCCCCTCCCCCAACCTTCTCTGAGCCTTCGGGGTCCATGTGACCTGGCCATTTAGCCCATGGTGTGCAAAAAAGTGCCGCTCAGAGGTAAAACAACCCAAACAACAACCCAACCCAAAGCTTCTCTTTAGCATTTTTTAAGAATGCGAATTCAAACTAATGGATGATTGGGCAAATGCAAATAATAGTCTTTATTCATATTCATGTTAGTTATACAAAAGTTTAAACAAATGACCCGCAAAGCATTTGCTTACCTGCAAGAGAGAAGAATAATATATATTATTAGTATCTATAAAACACAAGAGTGAGTTCGAATCCACTCACAGCAACAAGTTTTTTTCGGCTAATTATTTCAAATGTTTCTTGTCTATAGGACACTTTCCTGTGATACTTTATTACTGAATCGCAAAAAGAATTTTTTATTAGTCTCTTTCAAGATACTAATAAAAAATTCTTTTTAAAAAGGTTGCTCAAAAACGTTGCGTTTAACATACAAGGGGAGGCGGGGGATTGTTTTCCTCTGAACAGCACTTTTTTGGTCCACAATGGGCTAAATGGCCAGAACACAAAGGCCTGGAGGGGTGAGAGAAACTTGTGGGGAGGGCACGCACTGCACAGCTGTTGGGTCGCAGATGGTAGCTCCCGTCAAGGCCATCCAGCGTGTTCTAGAGTATGGCTCTCCCGCACACGGACCATGGCTTAACATCCCATCCGACGGACGGTGGCCTTTCCAAGCCCATCGGTGTCCCCTACTGACCGTTGGCAAGGCGGAGAGTTTTTCGAAGATAAATCTCAACGCTCGCCCAGGCAGGACTCGAACCCGAGAACTGCAGATTGCAAACCTGGTATACTACCGGCTAAGCCCCTCCCCCCGCCCCAAGAGGGGTAAGGAAAGAAATCATTTCCTCTAATGTAAACCCCTTAACCGTCAAACACTATCAGTAAAATTAAAAATTCTATCGTACATAACTTTTAATATTCGTTTCAAGTTTTGCTATTTTCCTAACTTTTCCCACCGTTAGAGGGCGCTATTAAAGCTCTCGGGCGATTCGAAAAATGCAAATCCTAATATTTCATTAATAGATACCGCTATGGCCGGATGGATATTGGCCATAAGTGATCGGAGGACGGTTCCTCGGTGGTCAGAGCATTTGATATGTCATCCGGAGGTCGGAGATTCGGACCCCACTCTCCTCAAGACAATTTTTTGTCACTTATTCATTCGACTTTTAAAAGGATCAGATTAGAAGTCACGATGGATTCGCTTTTTACCCCTTCTAAAAATCGTCACTGTCCTGTTGTTTGAAATTAATACCGATTGAGTAAATGATTCTATTATTGGAAATTTTGTTTCATTTATATTTCATATTTTTTAACACATAAATTAAAAATTTAAAAATGTCTGTATTTTTATGTCTGTATTGAATAATAATAGCTATAAAATGATAATTCAGATGCGCAATTTTTCATTTTCGATAAAATAAATCTGCAAAATGGGACTATAGTTTGGGTTGGGTTGTTTTACCTCTGAGCGGCACTTTTTTGCACACCATGGGCTAAATGGCCAGGTCACATGGACCCCGAAAGCTCAGAGAAGGTTGGGGGAGGGGACCCACTGGAACAGCTGTTGGGAGACAGATGGTAGCCTCCCGTCAAGGCCATCCAGCGTGTTCTTTAACGTGCACAGGATATGGCTCTCCCACACACGGGGCCACGGATTAACGTCCCATCCGACGGACGGCGGCCTTTCCAAGCCCATCGGTGTCCCCTACTGACCGTGGGCAGGGCGGGAAATTTTGTGGAGATAAATCTCGACGCTGACCCAGCTGGGACTTGAACCTGGGAACTACAGATTACGAGCCTGGCGCGCTACCGACTGAGCCACCCCCGCCCCCAACTATAGTTTGACATCCCAGTTAATGACACCTTCTCAGAAGAATGACACGAGCGGAATGTGTATTTTAACTGCAACAAAAATCACCGGATCAAGTTTGAAGGCCGGATCATTACGAGTCAAGCCAACAATAAAAAACGTTCCATTTTTTTCCAGTTTTCCTCCTCCCGATTCGATTTCAGTATCTCAGAGATGACATTTCATTTCGGACCGACAAAAAACAATTCTCAGGTTTCGAGATTCTTTTGAGAGTTTCACGGTTTATGCTGGCGAGAAGAAAACTTCAATTCGCAGACTTCTATTTGTTTCCCTCCCCACTCCCCCTTTCTCTTAAATGGCTTCTCCTAATCCCTCGTGGAAGGGATCACACCAAAGGGAAAAATTCCCCGCCCTGCCCACGGTCAGTAGGGGACACCGATGGGCTTGGAAAGGCCGCCGTCCGTCGGATGGGACGTTAAGCCGTGGCCCCGTGTGTGGGAGAGCCATACCCTGTGCACGTTAAAGAACACGCTGGATGACCTTGACGGGAGGCTACCATCTGTCTCCCAACAGCTGTTCCAGTGGGTCCCCTCCCCCAACCTTCTCTGAGCCTTCGGGGTCCATGTGACCTGGCCATTTAGCCTATGGTGTGCAAAAAAGTGCCGCTCAGAGGTAAAACAACCCAACGCGCCAAAAGGAAATGTGTCTGTGGGGAGGGATACCTAATTCCATCGAATCGCATTTCATTAAGTGCCAAATACGATCCTCTCGGGCATCCCGGAAGAAAATGATGCAATTTGCAGAATTGCAAAGGAGGGGGGGGGGGGTAGGGCAGAAATTCGAAGATTTCATAGCAACGGAAACAACCGTCGGGTGTCAGGTTACCTTCGAAGAGGAACCTGATGTTTTTCTTTTTCAACGAATTAGCATAGACATCGAGGCTGTTGTGGATTTGGTCAGTCACGTGATACAGGATGCCTTGGAGTCTGCCATTAATGGGCTCGTCGATAAACAAAGCGTGCAAATTGCGGAAGTTTCGTGTCTGTGTGCGCAATTGTGCGTGACAGAACTCTCTCTCCAGACGAAGAAAGAAAGCCTCCGATGTGCCACGTGATGAAATGTAGAAGTGCCATTAATGAAGGAGAGTGGTTTGAAATAACAGATGACAGTCTCTTGATTTTGAAGTGAGAAATTTAATCTATTCGTTTCTGGTGAAGAGAAATCACGAGATGAATGAATATCTTTCTCAGTTAGAGAGGGAAGCAAAGAGGACTTGGTGTACGATTCTTAACTCTCTGCGATGATCATTTTGGCTAAGAATCTGAAACGAAAAGTTTCAAATAAAAATGATTGGACACTTTTTTTTTGCAGGGAGTGACATTCTTTAGTGTTTTCCGATTAATTATACACCCGGGAAAAACTACAATACTGTAACTTTGAGCTTTGAAACGAAAGTTGGATTGGGTTGTTTTACCTCTGAGTGGCACTTTTTTGCACACCATGGGCTAAATGGCCAGGTCACATGGACCCCGTAGGCTCAGAGAAGGTTGGGGGAGGGGACCCACTGGAACAGCTGTTGGGAGACAGATGGTAGCCTCCCGTCAAGGCCATCCAATGTGTTCTTTAACGTGCACAGGGTATGGCTCTCCCGCACACGGGGCCACGGCTTAACGTCCCATCCGACGGACGGCGGCTTTTCCAAGCCCATCGGTGCCCCCTACTGACGTGGGCAGGGCAGGGAATTTTGCGGAGATAAATCTCAACGCTGACCCAGCTGGGACTCGAACCTGAGAACTACAGATTACGAGCCTGGCGCGCTACCGACTGAGCCACTCCCGCCCCATTGAAACGAAAGTTATCACATTTTCGCAAATTAGAAATCCGCGATTTTCTGATAACCAGAACTGTATCTAGGCTATGGCCAATATAAATAACGTTACCGTCATTTATATATGTAAACTAGAAGAATAATATATCACCTCTGGCGAAAATTGGATACTCGTTTCGAAGAAAATCAAGTTTTTTCATTTTCTGAATATTGTATCTTTGAATAGCAGTAATTTAGACTAATAAATGGAGTGGGAAAACGTAAATTGAAATATAAATTATTACACCTAGACAACACAAAAACCTTCTTTATCTCTTAAAATTAAAAAGTTGCATTTGCTCACCCTATACAGTATTTGTTATTAAAGACGTTTGTTTGTCCGCTGATAAATGATTAATGTTTAACCTGGAGAGTGGATGAAATCAAGGGGAAAATTATTCATGTTTAGTAGTCAAGTATCTCAGGAGGTGTCCTGTATACATGGGGGCGGGGGTGGCTCAGTCGGTAGCGCGCCAGGCTCGTAATCTGTAGTTTCCAGGTTCGAGTCCTAGGTGCGTCAGCGTTGAGATTTATCTCCGCAAAATTCCCCGCCATGCCCACGGTCAGTAGGGGATACCGATGGGCTTGGAAAGGCCGCCGTCAGTCGGATGGGACGTTAAGCCGTGGCCCCTTGTGCGGGAGAGCCATACCCTGTGCACGTTAAAGAACACGCTGGATGGCCTTGACGGGAGACTACCATCTGTCCCAACAGCTGTTCCAGTGTGTCCCCACCCCCAACCTTCTTTGAGCCTTCGGGGTCCATGTGACCTGGCCATTTAGCCCATGGTGTGCAAAAAAGTGCCGCTCAGAGGTAAAACAACCCAACCCAATCCTGTAGACATTGAACTCATGAAATCGCAAGCTGAAAAAAAAAATTGGTTTTGCCCTGAGTGATCTTAATGTTGATATGATAAAATCTGCAAAACATTACTGCATTATTAATGGTTGACATTAACGAAAAAAAAAGAACTATTTGAGATAACGAAAAAAAAACAGTGTTTTAAAATTCAATGATATTATTCATCATTGAATTTTTAATCATTGAATTTTAAAATTCAATGATATTATTCATCATTGAATTTTAAAACACTGAATAAAAAAACGTATTTTATTTGAAACAAGAAAATTCAAAATTTTGGTCTTGTAGATTATGAAATTCATCTAGTGAAAGGTAAAAAGGAAGTGCTTGCTAATAAAAAAGAATGTCTTTCCATAATCGACGATAACTGCATTTAAAGAAGCAAAATGTAATCAGAAGAATTTCTAAAAATTACAGTTTAATTTTTTTCTAGTATATATTTAGTAAGGTATAGGATCTCGAGTATTTGCAAAAGTTTAATGTCATTTAGAAATTCCACAATAAATTTAATAAACAACCCAAAAATTGACTAGGTGATTATGGTACACTCGCTCAGAAAAGTATCCGAACACTATTTCGTGTCACGTGACACGAAGGTTGCTAGATCACTAATTTCTAAAAAAATCGTTGCCAGACATTTTTACAGAATTCTGTTCACGTGACACGAAGGTTGGACCCACTCACAGAAATATTGAGCATGTGCAGTTACCGTTCACAGCAAACTGGAGCGTGTGCAGTAACTGCACACGCTCCAGTTTGCTGTGAACGGTAACTGGAGCGTGTCCAGTTGCTGTACACGCTCCAGACATTTTTACGAAGGTTGCCAGATCACTAATTTCTAAAAAAATCGTTGTCAGACATTTTTACAGAATTCTGTTCACGTGACACGAAGGTTGGGCCCACTCACAGAAATATTGAGCGTGTGCAGTTACCGTTCACAGCAAACTGGAGCGTGTGCAGTAACTGCACACGCTCCAGTTTGCTGTGAACGGTAACTGGAGCGTGTACAGTTGCTGTACACGCTCCAGACATTTTTACGAAGGTTGCCAGATCACTAATTTCTAAAAAAATCGTTGCCAGACATTTTTACAGAATTCTGTTCACGTGACACGAAGGTTGGACCCACTCACAGAAATATTGAGCATGTGCAGTTACCGTTCACAGCAAACTGGAGCTTGTGCAGTAACTGCACACGCTCCAGTTTGCTGTGAACGGTAACTGGAGCGTGTCCAGTTGCTGTACACGCTCCAGACATTTTTACGAAGGTTGCCAGATCACTAATTTCTAAAAAAATCGTTGTCAGACATTTTTACAGAATTCTGTTCACGTGACACGAAGGTTGGGCCCACTCACAGAAATATTGAGCGTGTGCAGTTACCGTTCACAGCAAACTGGAGCGTGTGCAGTAACTGCACACGCTCCAGTTTGCTGTGAACGGTAACTGGAGCGTGTACAGTTGCTGTACACGCTCCAGACATTTTTACGAAGGTTGCCAGATCACTAATTTCTAAAAAAATCGTTGCCAGACATTTTTACAGAATTCTGTTCACGTGACACGAAGGTTGGGCCCACTCACAGAAATATTGAGCGTGTGCAGTTACCGTTCACAGCAAACTGGAGCTTGTTCAGTAACTGCACACGCTCCAGTTTGCTGTGAACGGTAACTGGAGCGTGTCCAGTTGCTGTACACGCTCCAGGCATTTTTACGAAGGTTGCCAGATCACTAATTTCTAAAAAAAATCGTTGTCAGACATTTTTACAGAATTCTGTTCACGTGACACGAAGGTTGGACCCACTCAGAGAAACTGGGCCCACTCACAGAAATATTAACCGTGTGCAGTTACCGTTCACAGCAAACTGGAGCGTGTGCAGTAACTGCACACGCTCCAGTTTGCTGTGAACGGTAACTGGAGCGTGTACAGTTGCTGTACACGCTCCAGACATTGTTAGAAGGTTGCCTGATCACTAATTTCTAAAAAAATCGTTGCCAGATATTTTTTCTGAATTCTGTAGTCAACCATAGTGTTTGGATACTTTTTTGATCGACTGTATATACACATTAACAATAAAAAAGAGTCAATTAAAAGTCAATTTTAAGAATTAAAAAAAAAATAATGATAATTAATAGATGTTTACCTCGATGGTTGTTAAGTAGCCAATTCACGTGGATGCTAATAAAGATTTCCCGATCGAACTTTTGTTTATCTCCCAGGGCAGCACTTATTGTCGCATATTGCGTAATAATGGTCCTGTCCGCTGTTCGATTCGCTTTTATTTAGGTAGCAAAATCAAAACGGAAAAATATAAACATATATATTTTGAGTGATTTCATTCTTTAAAATTTAACTACAAGCTATTCAGTTTAAAATAATATTACTCTTTACTTAAGCTATTTAATTTTTGTTTCTATATTAATAGCTTTGAAAATTTTAAACTAAATTTCTAATTTTTAAAAATAAGAACAACCGGTTTAATTTTATATAATAGTAATTTAGTTCAAACACATGTATATAGAAATATGAAAATACCCTCATAGAACGGGATCCGTTCTCGAAATCATATTCTATCACAGAATTTCGAATTTGTGGTATAAATATATCGTTAGCAATATTAGTTCAAGTTGAAAAATGTCTTTTTAAACATTCAGCAGCCTTTAACGATGTAAATCAAAGCCATTTGGAGGTTTTCAAATACGTGAATCATAGCATTTCGTTAGCACCATTTCAACTCAAAAATAATTTTTCATTCACATCTTAAAGAATAGATTGCACTCCCCCCTCCCTCCTGCGGAGACGAAGCGAATCTTTGCTGTCAATTTAAATCTTTTGATAATCATACTTCACCACCAAAAGCTTAAATTTCTAGCCAAAATTCCTGCTAATAACACTCCGCCACCAAAATTTCAAATTTCTTGCCCAATCATAATGGTTTACAATATTCGTTAAAGTTTTGAAAATTTCAAACTTTTCTAGTGCAAGTAGAAATAGAATTCAGAGGGCGCAATTTAAAACTTAGGAGATTCGGAAAGTGGGAATCGTAGCATTTCATCAATACTTGCCAAATCAAAAAAGGATTTATTTTTTTCTTGTATCTAAAATCGATTTTCTCCCAAAGAAGTTTCTTTTTCCCATCCTCTTGGGGGTAAAGGAGTCCATCATCAAATAGGTGGTCAACGCAAATTTCAGGACCTAAACATTTCATCATTAAAATTTCAAAAATTCTAGCATAACTACATGGCATACAACAAAGCTGGATCTAGGGAGGGGGGAGAACAAGGGGGCCGTTTCTGTTGCATTCTTTTAGAATGCTAGTAAGAATAATAGAGGCGGAAATTTCTTAAACTTATTATATTTCAGGCATTTTAAGAAACTTTTTAAAGCCCTCTAAAACAGGAAATGCTATAATGCAACGAAAATTCAATCTCTGGCCATCGTCGTTTATTTCCCTTTCTGTTCGATTGAATTTCTTGGCACATCCTCCAATATTGAATTTCTTGGCACACCCTCCAATATTGAATTTCTTGGCACACCCTCCAATATTCGTTTAATACTTCGTAAAATTTCAACTTTTTCCACCGTTAGGGTGAAAATTAAGTTATAGCTAATAGAGGTTTCAGAAAATTGGGAATCTTAATATGTATTTCGCCAATACCTATCCAGTAGAAAAAGAATTTTTAATTTATCTTTTAAAACAAAAAAAGTTGAAAGTCTACAGACGAAAGGGTAAAAACATTAGCTCGTTTTTTTTTTTTGGAAAACGAGCTAAGAGAAAAGAATAAATAAAAATTCATATCATTTTTATTCCTTGAAAGTACTTTTTTTCAAGAAATAAAATTTGCTGATGTCAAAATGACTTTTGCCAACATAAAGAAAATTTACTTGAAAAACAAAATTCTCTTTTTAGTGCAATGTTGTTTTTTTATAGATGTAAGAATAATCATTATAAATCTATATGTAACTTTTTTTTGTAATACGATATTATTCCTTTCGAATTTTTCTTCTATAAAAAATGCTTTTTAATTTTTCAAAATTGATATTTTAACTATTAAAAAGTGTATTCTGATTATTTTGCCATAGGCGCCATGACACCTAGACACGGCTCTGCTGATGACGTCATATCAGAGATCGTGGGTTCGTCTCTCACCGGGCTCAAGATAATTTTTTGCCTAAATCTAATAATCGACGGCAACTTCTTTTTCCTTTGAAATATGTGAGAACTTTCTTTTCACTTGAAATAAATGTCGAGAAATTGAGTAATTTTTGATGGTATTTTTTAATGGTTGGAAAATTTCTTAGGATCCAAGTCATCATAATATTATCATCCAAGAATAAAGTTGGCAGTAGAAATTGAACCGTATATAACTAATTAATCAATAACAATCATGGTCTATAATTAAGCAGGTTAATATTAGAAACTAATACTGGTGAAAATTGAGCTGAATCGAACTCTGAACTTGGTCTCCTGCACTTGGTTCTCCCATCTGACAGATGACCTTTGCAGGCCCATAATTGTAATACAAAAATCTCTAAAATCGATGCGACCCCTCCCCCACCCACCTTAAGGTCGAAAATTCAACCAATTTCATCGTACTAGTCTCTACGTTTTTTGCTAATTTTGAATATTAACAGACCTTTACTAAAAAAAACAAACAAATTTCTCCCTCCGAGCATCAACAATTATTTAATTATCTTTAGTTTCAGACATTAAAACGACTTAAGTGAAATTAGGGACTCTGTAGTTGCTATGGGTTGGGTTGTTTTACTTCTGAGCGGCACTTTTTGCACACCATGGGCTAAATGGCCAGGTCACATGGACCCCGAAGGCTCAGAGAAGTTGGGGGAGGGGACCGACTGTAACAGCTGTTGGGAGACAGATGGTAGCCTCCCGTCAAGGCCATCCAGTGTGTTCTTTAACGTGCACAGGGTATGTCTCTCCCGCACACGGGGCCACGGATTAACGTCCCATCCAACGGACGGCGGACTTTCCAAGCCCATCGGTGTCCCCTACTGACCGTGGGCAGGGCGGGAATTTTGCGGAGATAAATCTCAACGCTGACCCAGCTGGGACTCGAACCTGGGAACTACAGATTACGAGCCTGGCGCGCTACCGATTGAGCTACCCCCGCCCCGTGAGAAGAAATGGGCATCAACTGCTCTGCAGAGTTCTATTTAAATTAGGAGTTTTGCCAAATATCAAATTCTGAACATTTTTTTAGCCAATCCCCCGAGACTGTTAGAAACTAATCCATAGTAAATACACAGATTACCTGTAGAGATAGACCCCTGATATTAGAAATTATTTCGTTATTATAAATAAAAAAATGAATACCCGTTCCCTTCAAGCAGCTGTTTGCCACAGAGGTCTGATAGGAGCCTGTCAGTTTATACGCCACAAATGTCTGTGAGGAAGACGAGACCTCAGAGACCTCAGCAGAAAGACAACACAAATGTTCATGCCTTACCAGGGGGTCGAACCAAGGACCCTTGGATCAAGCACGCTAACCACTCGGCCACAGAACAGTTATTATATCGATGGATTGTATACCGCCCCCCTCCCCAAATGTAATTTTTGATTTGCAACGTATAAGGAAGAGAATACTAGAAACAATTCTTGGTTTGTATAGGCTTTCTTATAACTGTAAGCTATTCTAAATACTATATTCATAATAACGAAATATTTTAATATTTTGAAAACATGCACTAAAAGAAATAACTTTTATGCATCATATTTTTCGCCCTAGGCATCAATTCGGCGCTGACCCCTTTTATCAAAACCCTAGAGCTCGCAGTGCAACTAACTCTATTAGGAAAAGACTTTCGAAGCCACTTGAGCACGAGCTTCCGAAACGATATCCCCACTTGGTCTCCATCCTCCTGTCGGCAAAGCGTTCAAAGGTAAGTCGAATTTTTCGGCTGTTTGCTTCACGGGAGACTTTTCTCTGTCACATGACTCTCTTTCAAAATTCTTAAGCGTCTGCTAACGTGCAGGTCCCAAAAGTCAAGCATTTCTCTGATCAAGTCACTCTAACTCAGGTAAAAACCCCACACAACTTTACATCTCACAGCATCTTCTCTAATGAACTGATAAGCTTGTTTACCTGATAATCAGTTTGCTCTCAAAATCACTTTTGTTTCGGGAAATATTCTGAAACACCATCAATTGGACCAACTCACGAGTTCAGTTAGTTCTGTTGCCTTGCACGAAATCGCTACTAAGTGTGAAGTTTCCCACTACTATTTATATTGCATGGAATCCTCGTCGTTCTTTTAGACTTAGGCGGCATTCAACTGCCTAAGGGGAATTTATAGTCCTAAATAATTCTGTACTTGTTCTGTTGCCATCTTCCCATAGGTCTGTTATAAACTCGCTCTTAAAAACACTCTGTTATAAAGCAACCAGCAATTGTGTGTGTTGAGCCAAACAATTTATGATAACATTAATACAAAACGTGTCAGTAATTCAGCGCCATTTTATCTCTATGTGTTGGTCAGACAACAGCCGGGCACTGTCTTTGGGGATCAAATCCCTTTCTTTGTGTCTCTCAAAAACGGTAAAGAAATTTTTAAAATGTTCTTTTAAAAAGATTTATATCTACATATCACGAGGAAAAGTTTTTTTAGTGTACTTTGAAGTATTAATACTTTTTTGATACTTCTTCTCTACGAATGCGCGCCAGGCTCGTAATCTGTAGTTCCCAGGTTCGAGTCCCAGCTGGGTCAGCGTTGAGATTTATCTCCGCAAAATTTCCCCGCCCTGCCCACGGTCAGTAGGGGACACCGATGGGCTTGAAAAGGCCGCCGTCCGTCGGATGGGACGTTAAGCCGTGGTTCCGTGTGCAGGAGAGCCATACCCTGTGCACGTTAAAGAACACGCTGGATGGCCTTGACGGGAGGCTACCATCTGTCTCCCAACAGCTGTTCCAGTGGGTCCCCTCTCCCAACTTTCTCTGAGCCTTCGGTGTCCATGTGACCTGGCCATTTAGCCCATGGTGTGCAAAAAAATGCCGCTCAGAGGTAAAACAATCCAATCCAATCTCTACGAATGTGAACTTTATTTTCGCGAAACAAAAAAAAATTGGAAATTTTTTGATGTTTTAATGTGTTATGATTGTCTAGTTTTGGGGGACGGGATCATAAACGAATCCACCGTTAGTAGGGGAGATCGATTAGTCCATTAATTACATTCACTATTATTTAGGTGAAATCACAGGTACACAGGTTGCTACCCGCCGGAACCGATATATGCCTCAGATTTGCTGCGCTAAGTGACGTGTAGAAAGATGACAACAATTCGAGCAGTACAGTAGTGTATGGACGACACAGTTTATTTACATTCACGTACAATTGCGTGCTGGGAATGCGCTCGATTCCGTGGGCTTTCGCTATGTTGAAGACCAGAACGATTCAGCTCCAGATTTGTTCTTTGGACTTCCTCCAATCAGTTGGGTTGTTTTACCTCTGAGCGGCACTTTTTGGCACACCATGGGCTAAATGGCCAGGTCACATGGACTCCGAAGGCTCAGAGAAGGTTGGGGGAGGAGACCCATTGGAACAGCTGTTGGGAGACAGATGGTAGCCTCCCGTCAAGGCCATCCAGCGTGTTCTTTAATGTGCATAGGGTATGGCTCTCCCGCACACGGGGCCACGACTTAACGTCCCATCCGACGGACGGCGGCCTTTCCAAGCCTCGTGCCTCCGTTTAGACATAAAAGCGCTTTCGCCACTGTGAGCATTTGCAGCCAGCCAGCTCAGACCAGAGTGACAACTCATGAGTCACATCCCCATCTCAGCACTTCGAAATACACTTACTACAGATGTATATTTACGACAACAACAACAACAAAAATACAATAATAAATAAAATAGAGGGACACGACAATGATACACGTTTAGAATTATTTGGGTAGTTATTACTTCCCTTAAAAAAATTATTTTCTTTTCAAAGCAATCTGCTAAAGTGATTCTTTAGGTTCGAGTTCATTTAAAAATTTTTTAACAAATCTGAGCTTATCTACTGAAGACCTCATTACTTTGGACAAAGAGTTAAGAGAGTCAAAAACGACTTCTTATGAAGAAATGACCAAAAAATGAAGGGGTTAAGCACAAAAATTTTTTAATACGTATGCAATTTTAAAATTCTGATTTCCTACCAATTTTTGAACAAAATCTCTCGCTACTTTCAACGGGAGTTAAATATTTCAGGTTTTAAAAGACTAAAGGCAGAGTTGGGGTGGGTTGTTTTATTTCTGAGCGGCACTTTTTTGTACACCATGGACTAAATGGCCAGGTCACATGGACCCCGAAGGCTCAGAGAAGGTTGGGGGAGGGGACCCACTGGAACAGCTGTTGGGAGACAGATGGTAGTCTCCCGTCAAGGCCATCCAGCGTGTTCTTTAACGTGCACAGGGTATGGCTCTCCCGCACACGGGGCCACGGCTTAACGTCCCAACCGACGGACGGAGGCCTTTCCAAGCCCATCGGTATCCCCTACTGACCGTGGGCAGGGCGGGGAATTTTTGCGGAGATAAATCTCGACGCTGACCCAGCTGGGACTCGAACCTGGGAACTGCAGATTACGAGCCTGGCGCGCTACCGACTGAGCCACCCCCGCCCCAAAGGCAGAGTAATCAGTAGCACATCAAGGAACTTCAAATGGGTCTTTTCTTGACATTTTTGTCTCTTTCACCTACTTGTTTTACTTCGTTTCTGTTTTTCAAGGACTGCCTTAGCAAATATATGCAGGAGAGCTGAAAAGCGGGGTCAGACGGACTAACTCCGTCACCCCCCCCCCCCCCTGCCGGTTATATCACTGATTGCTAGTATAGTATCATGCTATAATTACGAGGGACGTACAAAAAGTTCGTGACATGCATATGCAAAACCATTGCACTTACCTCAGCAAAACTTTTATTCTCCTTTAAAGTTCTCCTTTCCAACATCTGTACAAAGTTGCAGAAGTCTACTTCAATTCCGAAATTCTTTTTGGTACTCCTGTTGGGAAATACTCTGCAACTCTCAATGAGCGTATTTTCAAGATCTCTCATACTTGAAAACGGCTTCCCAACAAGTTCCTTTTAAATTACTGGAACAGCCAAATATCGCATTATGCAAGATCGGGTGGATTTGCAGAATCGGGAGCTGTTCGATTTTTTCCTGCTCCAGGTAGGCCATGACTTACCGGGTTTTGGAAGCACTGGCAATCTCATGAAGGAGAACCTTTGACATGTCTGTTGCTGGCCGCTGCTCTTTCATCTCCTTAGCCATTTTGGGCATAACAATGTTGGGGTAAGATTGGCCATTTAAAGCCATTTTTTCAGGTAATGTGCCCATAACTACCACCTCTTGGGAAGTGAAAAAATTGTTATCATCCTCTTCTTTGAGCGAATTGTCGGAGGATTGGGGGACGCGGTTCTTCTTCCGCAACTCAAACATAGTTGTTGATCTTTCTGGGAGTTGAATATTAATAACGCCACGTCTCGTCACCTGACCACGATCTTTCTGGGAGTTGCATATTAATAACGCCACGTCTCGTCACCTGACCGCGATCTTTCTGGGAATTGTATATTAATAACGCCACGTCTCGTCACCTGACCACGATCTTTCTGGGAGTTGAATATTAATAACGCCACGTCTCGTTACCTGACCACGATCTTTCTGGGAGTTGTATGTTAATAACGCCACGTCTCGTCACCTGACCACGATCTTTCTGGGAGTTGAATATTAATAACGCCACGTCTCGTCACCTGACCACGATCTTTCTGGGAGTTGTATGTTAATAACGCCACGTCTCGTCACCTGACCACGATCTTTCTGGGAGTTGTATATTAATAACGCCACGTCTCGTCACCTGACCACGATCTTTCTGGGAGTTGTATATTAATAACATCACGTCTCGTCACCTGACCACGATCTTTCTGGGAGTTGTATATTAATAACGCCACGTCTCGTCACCTGACCACGATCTTTCTGGGAGTTGTATATTAATAACGCCACGTCTCGTCACCTGACCACGATCTTTCTGGGAGTTGTATATTAATAACGCCACGTCTCATCACCTGACCACGATCTTTCTGGGAGTTGTATATTAATAACGCCACGTCTCGTCACCTGACCACGATCTTTCTGGGAGTTGTATATTAATAACGCCACGTCTCGTCACCTGACCACGATCTTTCTGGGAGTTGAATATTAATAACGCCACGTCTCGTCACCTGACCACGATCTTTCTGGGATTTGTATATTAATAACACCACGTCTCATCACCTGTGATAATGCCTGTTAACGTTTGGGGTCATTAGGCTCAAACATTACCAGCACCTCGTTGCACGAGTCGACTAGCCCTCTTTTGCTGTTCTCCCAGTTTGTGAGGTACACATTTGGTACAGATCTTTCGGAACTTTAAATGTTG
This sequence comes from Ryuthela nishihirai, assembly GCA_038380435.1. Lineage (NCBI taxonomy): Eukaryota > Metazoa > Arthropoda > Arachnida > Araneae > Heptathelidae > Ryuthela > Ryuthela nishihirai. The sequence goes on along the minus strand of JAWZYU010000015.1, from coordinate 66,266,781 downwards.
ATGGATAATTGTTTCTAGAGTGCCAGTCGATACACTGACATATAAACTTATTACCTGAATGGTGGGGGCGGGGGTGGCTCAGTCGGTAGCGCGCCAGGCTCGTAATCTGTAGTTCCCAGGTTCGAGTCCCAGCTGGGTCAGCGTTGAGATTTATCTCCACAAAATTCCCCGCCCTGCCCACAGTCAGTAGGGGACACCGATGGGCTTGGAAAGCCCGCCGTCCGTCGGATGGGACGTTAAGCAGTGGACCCGTGTGCGGGAGAGACATACCCTGTGCACGTTAAAGAACACGCTGGATGGCCTTGACGGGAGGCCTAACATCTGTCTCCCAACAACTGTTCCAGTGGGTCTCCTCCTCCAACCTTCTCTGAGCCTTCGAGGTCCATGTGACCTGGCCATTTAGCCCATGGTGTGCAAAAAAGTGCCGCTCAGAGGTAAAACAATCCAACCCTGAATGGTGATGTGTGGGTTTTCCTTCAACGAGTTCATAAACAGCCGCGATGATTGTCTTAGTCATGGCCACCTTTGGTGTTCCTGCACAAGGGAGGTCTTCAAAACTCTGCTATCCTTCTCTGAATTTGCCCATTCATCCCGCAACAGTGCCATTTGAATAGGCATGATCTCCATATACTTGTGATAAATCGGCAGGAAAATTTTTCTCGTCGTCTCCAAGGGGCATCTCTGTAAAAATGCAAATATCTTTCCCAATCTTTAGTAGGCTCCATAGCAACAACGCAGAAATTTTTAGATCAAACTTTGCACTCTGAGAGTGAGGAGAGGACTTTGTTTTTAACACGAAATCACAAGTTTGGCACTTTTTTGCGACAGAAGTAAAATAACCAAAATAAAATAAGATGCGATCAGCGAAGAGCGAGATTGCAAAATGTGGCATTTCATTTGGAGGCTTTGCGACAAATAATCTCCAATCTATTTAATGAGCCTGCAAGAAAACAAAGGAAAAACTGAAATGAAGAAAGCGATCTCAATTAACTCGCATAATGTTAAACGTGACATGAAACGAATCATTTCTCTTTCAGTCAACGGGAAAAACTGAAATAAAAACGTAGACAGTGTCGCGTGGGGTTCAAGTGAAAGTTTTATTAGATTTAGTGACTCTAACAAAAAAAATTCTTGGACTTGTGTTTTATTATCACGTTCAAACCATGCCCTGATATATGCAATCAGTTTTATCAAATTAACAATAGTAATTATCGAAGCTGTCTTCAATCTTTTAACGCAAATTAAAAAAGATGTTCTTTTGAAGTTTGCTGTTAATAACAAACCTACTGAAGTAATAAAGAAATGGCGATTTTTTTTTTTTCATTTACACTCTTTGATCTTAATCACGAAACAGTTTCAGCTGCATGTTTTTCAGCCACATTTTAAAGTGCGGAAACCTAGAATTTCATTAATTTAATTAACGAAGCACACGTTCAGCTTCTTATAACAACTTACTTGTGAAAGAAATAACCGGCTATAAAACAAAGAAAAAAAAAAGAGAGAAGAAATAAAAGTCAGGTTTCTTTTATCACTGTAGGATGAAATTTATCTGTCTGCATTAATAATTGATGGCTTTGCTTTTTATAAAACGATGAGCAACATTTGTTTTTAATTTAGAGAAACTGTTGGGAAATTAAAAAAATATTTTAAGGAATCTAGTTCTTCGCTTTTAATTTCTCTGTTGATTCGAAATTTTTGTTAAAGAAAAATTATTTCGTTTTATTAGAATCGTTGATGCCGCAGAAGTGGCAGCTAAAGCCAACAAAAACTGAATTAGCAGCAAGCAACTTGATAAAATACAATGGAAAGAAAAGTGCGAAAATTAAAGGGTTGGGTTGTTTTACCTCTGAGCGGCACTTTTTTGCACACCATGGGCTAAATGGCCAGGTCGCATGGACCCCGAAGGCTCAGAGAAGGTTGGGGGAGGGGACCCACTGGAACAGCTGTTGGGAAACAGATGGTAGCCTTCCGTCAAGGCCATCCAGTGTGTTCTTTAACGTGCACAGGGTATGGCTCTCTCCCGCACACGGGGCCACGGCTTAACGTCCCATCCGACGGACGGCGGCCTTTTCAAGCCCATCGGGGTCCCCTACTGACCGTGAGAAAGGGCGGGGAAATTTTGCGGAGGTAAATCTCAACGCTGACCCAGCTGGGACTCGAACCTGGGAACTACAGATTACGAGCCTGGCGCGCTACCGACTGAGCCACCCCCGCCCCTCGAAAATTAAAGGGTTACTGCATTTCGGTGCTGTGAAAATGAATTGGGTTGTTTCTTCAGATCAGAGCTACTCAATTATATTTCCAAACGGACCAGAATTATCGCACTTGTTGCAATTTCAGCTATTTTCGTGGGCCGAAATGAAGACAAAGGGCTTTTATTGGGAGAGATTGAAGAAATAAAATAAACCCCCACAATTACATTTTATATGATAATAAGGCACTTGTAAACTGTTTCAGAAATTAAGGAGTTTTGGTTTAAATTTAATTATGCCTCAACAAAAGAGCATGCAAATTGCTGAATGAATAGCGAAGAAAAAAGGAATAGTTAGGTCTTTGGAAGTTTACAGATAATCTCTTTACATTTTAGGCAGCTTGTCCATTTTTATTGCTTCTTTCATCAAGAACTCCTCCTAGATGGTAAGAGCTAGAGTTGGAATTGTTGCACCTCTGAGCTGCTCTTTTTGCTAAATGGACAGATCACAAGGACCGAGAAGGGGGGCTGTTAGAAGAGAGATCGAGGTCTCCCGTCAAAGCCATCCAGCGTGTTCTTTTAATGCACATAGAGCAGGGGTGGGCAAATAGCGACCCGCCAAGACAGTCAGAAAAATCCGCCTTACCCCGAGATTTCCTTCCCGTGCGCGACCGAAGATTCGTCTCGTATTTTCCACTAGGACGGCCACGTCAATACGCATGAGCAGTGTAGATACGAAAACAATTGCCCACCCCTGACATAGAGTATTGCTCTCCTGCGAAGGGGTTACGCCTTAACGTCCCATCTGAAGGACCGTGGCCTTCCTTAGGAAAGAAACGGGCAATCGACGAGCAACTGATTTGGAGCCTGGACATGTTACCAACCGAGTGAATTCCCGTTCCTTTCACATTTCGATTTTTATTATTGAACAAAGGGTCAGTGCATGCGAACAACTTTCAAAAATTCTCCGTTACACAGAACCACGCCATAATGTCTTTTGAGACGAACTTCCGAAGCCTGTCGGATTTTCCTGATTTAATTTTTTGTATTTTAACCAAAGACCTTTACAGTTTTAGTTCAGGTTTTTTTTAGAGTATTTTCATCAATAAAAATAGTATTTGTCAGCTGGGAGTTAAGAAAATATTCATAGCGAGGGCTGTTCATATTCTGTTTAGTGAGCTACATGATCAATCCCCGATATTTATTTTTTGCTACATGATCAATCTCCGATAGGGTTCCCCCCCCCCCCCACAAAAGGGTTCTGCCAAAGAGGTAAGCTGGGCACTCGGAAGATCAAATTAAAAGATCACCTGGCGTTTTGAAATGTTTCAGGCCACTTATTGCGCATTTTGCTCGTTTCCTTCATAGTACAAAATTCCAATACTACCTCCTTTGTTCCATTCGTTCAGTCCACCTCGATCATCATTGAGACCGTGTATAAGGTCAATTGCTACTTTAGCGACTGCTTATTGCTATTCGGTGTTTACCTTAAATAGAGATGGGCTCGTCGTTAAGTTAAAAAACAATGGTACTGATAATGGTGGATAAAATAATTTTATACGTGGGCAGCCAAATTCATAGAATATTCCCTGTCACACAAAAGTTTAAAAAAATAATTTATATGCATATTACTTAGAATGAAGTAATTTGATACCTCTATTATATAACTCTTTTCACGGGGCGGGGGTGGCTCAGTCGGTAGCGCGCCAGGCTCGTAATCTGTAGTTCCCAGGTTCGAGTCCCAGCTGGGTCAGCGTTGAGATTTATCTCCGCAAAATTCCCCACCCTGCCCACGGTCAGTAGGGGGCACCGATGGGCTTGGAAAGGCCGCCGTCCGTCGGATGGGACGTTAAGCCGTGGCCCCGTGTGCGGGAGAGCCATACCCTGTGCACGTTAAAGAACACGATGGATGGCCTTGACGGGAGGCTACCATTTGTCTCCCAACAGCCGTTCCAGTGGGTCCCCTCCCCCAACCTTCTCTGAGCCTTCGGGGTCCATGTGACTTGGCCATTTAGCCCATGGTGTTCAAAAAAGTGCCGCTCAGAGGTAAAACAGCCCAACCCTTCTTCCCATAAGGAGCTATTGTGAATTCCAGTCCCACTTGCCTTTCTCTATCTCCTCAACTTCAATTCTAAAAATATACAGAACCACTGATGGGTCGATGCAACATTTTATCTGGAAGGGCTCATTTTTTTATTTCCCCTTGCGAAGTGTTGCTGGAGAATGGCGCTTTTATTCAGCGGAGAGCGATTTGATATCATTCGTCATTCACTTCTTCTGATTACGAAATTTCCTCAGAAATAGCTTTAACGATGTTCCAGCAAGAATCGTAAAAGTGATGCTACAAGCCACTTTATGGCGGAAACGGCTTCCATGGAACTTTCATGCTCAAGAGCCCTGGGGAGGGGGGGGGAAGCGAGAGGGGAGTCGTTTTCCTCTGCAGGCGGACGGATACACGTGGGAAATATACACGTCTAACCCAGTAGTAGTTTACCTTTGACGTGAGGCTCTTCCACGAAGCCTAGGTCAGGTTTCCATTATGCTCACTTCTCTTCCCTTAACAAAGATGAATCATTGAGGCTGCAAAGGAACGAGTTGCGGGGTGTGAGTCAGTGCGGCGGCCTTGAAGTCAGGCGCTGGCTTTTGCTTTCCTACGAAAGACAGCTCGCTGTTACTGAAGGGTGGGGCTTGGCGCGCAGCGTACTGCGAATTAAGTCGCTTTCTTATTACGAACCTGAAATATGAATTCTCTTCGTGATGAGACTGCCAGCGATAGAACTTAAAAGTTCTCTTGCAATGTGCCAACTTCACTTCGCTTTAATTAAGTACTGGTGATGGTTAGGATATGCAAATAGTTTTGGCATTTAGATTAAGAGGTTTGCCGAACAGCAGCCGCATGTGAAGTCGCTCAGGAGATTATTGAGCAGCGATGGCAAAGCGTCCCTTGAAAAGGGTTAGGTTGGGTTGTTTTACCTCTGAGCGGCACTTTTTTGCACACCATGGGCTAAATGGCCAGGTCACAAGGACCCCGAAGGCTCAGAGAAGGTTGGGGGAGGGGACCCACTGGAACAGCTGTTGGGAGACAGATGGTAGCCTCCCGTCGAGGCCATCCAGCGTGTTCTTTAACGTTGGGTTGTTTTACCTCTGAGCGGCACTTTTTTTGCACACCATGGGCTAAATGGCCAGGTCACAAGGACCCCGAAGACTCAGAGAAGGTTGGGGGAGGGGACCCACTGGAACAGCTGTTGGGAGACAGATGGTAGCCTCCCGTCGAGGCCATCCAGCGTGTTCTTTAACGTTGGGTTGTTTTACCTCTGAGCGGCACTTTTTTTGCACACCATGGGCTAAATGGCCAGGTCACAAGGACCCCGAAGGCTCAGAGAAGGTTGGGGGAGGGGACCCACTGGAACAGCTGTTGGGAGACAGATGGTAGCCTCCCGTCGAGGCCATCCAGCGTGTTCTTTAACGTTGGGTTGTTTTACCTCTGAGCAGCACTTTTTTTGCACACCATGGGCTAAATGGCCAGGTCACAAGGACCCCGAAGGCTCAGAGAAGGTTGGGGGAGGGGACCTACTGGAACAGCTGTTGGGTGACAGATGGTAGCCTCCCGTCAAGGCCATCCAGCGTGTTCTTTAACGTGCACAGGGTATGACTCTCCCGCACACGGGGCCACGGCTTAACGTCCCATCCGACGGACGGCGGCCTTTCCAAGCCCATCGGTGTCCCCTACTGACGGTGGGCAGGGCGGGGAATTTTGCGGAGGTAAGTCTCAACGCTGACCCATCTGGGACTCGAACCTGGGAACTACAGATTACGAGCCTGGCGCGCTACCGACTGAGCCCCCCCCGCTCCTCCTTGAAAAGGTAGCAGCGCTTCTCTTAGAATTATGATTATTAAAGAAAAATATTAAATGCTAGAGAACTTCCAAATTGAAGTTAATCGTGTCCTAGAAGAGAATGTGAACTCTGAATATGAAGGGATTTTGAATCGGTGCTCTATCAGAGATGGAGATTAGAATCTTTAATGTTACTCAGGGTAGCGAAACTTGAAACTGGTTGGTAAGGTATATGGAAAATCAGAAGGGGTGGGTTGGGGCCCAAATCTGTTAAAAAAAAAGAGATGACACTTTCCAACATTGAATCAACAGTGCACGTGTGTCCCATGGAATACTGTCAAGTTATGCGCATTGTCGCGGAAAGCAGACGCTGACAAATGAAAGACGTAATGGTATTATTTACTTAATATTCGCCTATTGACAAACACTGGAAAAGCTAAAAGACCAGTAGATTGAACTCTTAAACATCAATGCAAAGAAAATCTTTTGTCAATTCTATTCCACCCACTTTCAAAACAAAATATGTTGCCTCGTCATCAGTGACACTGGAAATTTTTGTTTGAAATCGGGTACGTTCTGCAATAGTAAACCATGGGCCATATTCAGTTAGGAGATCCTGAAATCTAAACATTTTGCTGCCTTTCTTTCAGGAGACTCTTCTCCCTGAATGGCAGTCTTTTTCATTCTCGCTTGTCACTCGTTTAATTTTTAGACCAAATTCCAACTGGGATGGCGGCTTTCTATTTGGCAGCGTGCCAGTCCAACTCTAAAATGTTGGAGTTTCTGCTCTGTCAAAGCGGCAAAGAAGAAAAAGTCACGTGGGCCATTTTATGTCCATTGGGGCTTGTTCAGAAGAGTCATCGCCCGAAGAGTTGAGAAATGTCCTTCACATGAATCTTCCATCTTCTGAAACAGACCTCGGTGGATTCATTCTCTCAGTCTGTTCCAAGACCTGAGGTTTTTGTGATCTGTGACTAGAGGCATCCGTTTAAAACAATAAAATGATTGTGAGTTAAATTTCGATTCTGTTTAAAAAAGAAGTCACCTTTTTCTAAAGAACTGTGTTCAGAATGGTATTTCATAAGGGATTTCTACGTTTGATTTGAGTTGGGTTGTTTGACCTCTGAGCGGCACTTTTTTGCACACCATGTGCTAAATGGCCAGGTCACATGGACCCCGAAGGCTCAGAGAAGGTTGGGAGAGGGGACCCACTGGAACAGCTGTTGGGAGACAGATGGTAGCCTCCCGTCAAGGCCATCCTGCGTGTTCTTTTACGTGCACAGGGTATGTCTCTCCCGCACACGGGGCCACGGCTTAACGTCCCATCCGACGGACGACGGCCTTTCCAAGCCCATCGGTGTCCCCTACTGACCGTGGGCAGGGCGGGGAATTTTGCGGAGATAAATCTTAATGCTGACCCAGCTGGAACTCGAACCTGGGAACTAGAGATTACGAGCCTGGCGCGCTACCGACTGAGCCACCCCCGCCCCCCGTGCTTGGTTGACCTCTTCCCAAATCTATAGATGAAATGAATCCCGTGAACTGAACAAAGTCTTATTCAAAATATTTCTTTTTCGATTTCAGCAACAGAAGCTTCAAATTTTCTCTTTCTAAAAGAGTTGGTCGCCTTCGCCTGAAATCTATTTGAGAAAGATTTAAAACTGAAACCCATGCGTATGGCCTGATCAGATATACACCAAAGGAGAATGCAAAAGGCTCATTCAGGATAAATAAAAGTATTGCCTACATCCAATATCTGATAGGGAAGGCTCTTAAGGTTTCATTCTCTGAAGTATCTGAGTAGTTATTACTCTTATGATGATCAGCTGCATAGTTATTGTTGCTTACCAGGCCTGAATCTATCTAGGGGCGGGGATGGCTCAGTCGGTAGCGCGCCAGGCTCATAATCTGTAGTTACCTGGCCATTTAGCCCATGGTGTGCAAAAAAGTGCCGCTCAGAAGTAAAACAACCCAACCTAATTCCATGTATAGCAACTATTAACCATAAATAAATCGACTTACGTCAGATAACATTAATTGATTTCTGAGTTTCTGTAATAGAATTTGTCTCCAAGCAGTTTTAACTTTAACGTGGAAGACCACCACAGAGCATTTTACTCACCACTAGTAATCCGCGGATCATATTGTAAGAAACCATGACACATTTTAAGAATGGGAAGAACTACTGTTGCTATTAGAGTGGCAGCAATCATTACTTGTTACACACCGTGCTGTGAGGGGCAGAGTCGGAGCAAACATGGCGGAGGTATTGCACACGTGTACAAAGCTGGACATCCGAGCGTCAATTTGGTTTCTATGGTCCCAGAAGACAAAACTGGTGGAAATCCATCGACAGCTTGTGGCTCTGTATGTCTCACACGTCTTGTTAGTTCAACGTGTGAGAAAATCGTCGTGCGACTTTAAAAAAAATAGCTCCTCAAGCACTTTCTTGCCACAGAGATCTCACAGGAGCCTGTTGGGGCGGGGGTGGCTCAGTCGGTAGCGCGCCAGGCTCGTAATCTGTAGTTCCCAGGTTCGAGTCCCAGCTGGGTCAGCGTTGAGATTTATCTCCACAAAATTCCCCGCCCTGCCCACGGTCAGTAGGGGACGCCGATGGGTATGGTAAAGGCCGCCGTCCGTCTGATGGGACGTTAAGCCGTCGACCCGTGTGTGGGAGAGCCCTGTGCACGTTAAAGAACACGCTGGATGGCCTTGACGGGAGGCTACCATCTGCTCCCAACAGCTGTTCCAGTGGGTCCCCTCCCCCAACCTTCTCTGAGCCTCCGGGGTCCATGTGACCTGGCCATTTAGCCCATGGTGTGCAAAAAAGTGCCACTCAGAGGTAAAACAACCCAACCCAACCCAGGAGCCTGTTAGTATATACTCGATAGTAGATGGTCTGTGACGATGGCGGGACTTCTACAGAAAGACAATACAAACATCCATCCTTACCCGGAACTCGAACCCAGGTCCCTTTGATCACTATTCAAGCACGATAACCACTCGGCCACCTCCGGATTTTCATTTGTTTGGGAAGCTGAAGAAGCATCTCCCAAGACGACTTTTTCCATCGGATGACACCATCCAAGAGGAAGTCATAAACTGTCTTCAGAAGCAGTATACGTTATCCCATCATCTAGGATTCGACAAGCTGATCGATCGTTACTCTAAATGCCTCAACAAGTCTGGTGACTTACCTGGAAAAATAATACACATTCCTGAGGGCATTTCCTAGTCTTCGGTCTCAGTTACCTGCTCTCTGAAGAAAATAGACACGAAATCTTAGTTTCCCACCCATCCTCATAGAATCAGATGAGCAAATGGAAAGTTTAAAATAAGAAAATTGGAGAAGGAGCATACAAGATTCAAGGCGCCTCGGGTTGGGTAGTTTTACCTCTGAGCGGCACTTTTTTGCACACCATGGGCTAAATGGCCAGGTCACATGGACCCCGAAGGCTCAGAGAAGGTTGGGGAAGGGGACCCACTGGAACAGCTGTTGGGAGACAGATAGTAGCTCCCGTCAAGGCCATCCAGCGTGTTCTTTAACGTGCACAGGGTATGTTTCTCCCGCACACGGCGCCACGGCTTAACGTCCCATCCGACGGACGACGGCATTTCCAAGCCCATCGGTGTCCCCTACTGACCGTGGGCAGGGTAGGGAATTTTGCGGAGATAAATCTCAACGCTGACCCAGCTGGGACTCGAACCTGGGAACTACAGATTACGAGCCTGGCGCGCTACCGACTGAGCCACCTCCGTCAATGAGGCGCCTCGGATGAGGGAACGAAACTAATAACAAAAACGAAAATTATTTTTGCAGGTGAAAAAGACAAAAAAAACCTTCATGATAAAGGGGAAAATTTCACGCAAGGCATGCTGGTCTCGTATGTCAGTCTCGTGTAATTAATTCTTAACACGCAATTTAAATTTCAGTCTGTGAGTATGCAAATTTGTTTTGTTTTCCTATCTCGTTGAAAGATCATCACACTGATAGCCTTTAATGCCTAGTTGAAGCAGCAAAGTCGCATCGACTACGAAATTTACTTTTCTCTCAGTGGCGGGAAAAAGTTAAAGAAAGAAGTGGAAAATAATAAAGCACGCTGAGGTGTTCGCCGTTAGATTTTGTGCACACTCGCAGGGATGTTGGTGGTGGTGGGAGATTGAAGGAAGAGTAAAAGCGAGTTAAGGAGAAAAGCCGCAAAACGTGATGGAGAAGTTGATCGCGCTTTCGCTTTGAGTATCGGAATAATTCATTTAAAGACGAAAACTTTCCTCCAGTCTGGAAACAAAGAGGAAAGCCGACATGAAGTATAAAAGAGAAACAGAGAACTGTCTGCAGCATCAGAGTAAGCCAAGGTTGAGTAATAACTCTGTGATGTAGAGATATAGAGAGAGCATTTCAGTTCCGACTGCAGTTTTGTGTCTTCCCCCCCCCATCTTCTGAAGATTTCGGAAAGATTATAAGGAAGTGCGGAGGAAAGAACATCTCTTGTCTGTTGCATTGACTGGGCTGTCCCCTTGATGCAGGAGGCAGTTTCCCTTTCTAGTGATACCTTAATCTCCTGACATGATGGGTTCCTGCCCAGTATCTGCGTCATGTGTAGCAGGTGGGATATAGCCGAAGGGCCGGCGACGAGTCCGTCTGCTGCAAGTATGGTGCGGCAATTACTGATCGAGTCTGTTGAAGCGCCCTCGGGAAATCGAGACTTCAAGAGCTTGAGTAGAGACTTCGAGAGCTTCGTAGAGGTGAGATCTCTCCCTTCGCTCGCTCTGTATCTTTATTTGAGAGGAGGAGCGGTTTTCCAATACAAATAATATTTCCAACAAATGCAACTTTCTCTCTCCGGCGTAAAAGTGTTTTTCTGTGTATTTATCTCGAAGATGGATAAAGGTAACTTTCTATGGCTGTTTATGGAAGTGGCGTTACGGTCGTTTCTCCAACACGTTGTTTATATACGTCATCTGACTAAATAATTTCACAACTTTTATTTTATATCAACTGAAAGTGAAAAGTCGAGCTTGTAAATGGATTTCTTACGGAAATATGAGGCTCAAAATAAAGATATAAAGCCCAGGTGGCGAAGTGGTTAGCGTGCTTGGCTACTGATCATCAAAGGGCCTCCGGTTAGGGCCCCAGATAAGACATTGATATTTTTTGCGCTGCCTTAATGATGAGGTCTCGTCTTCCTGAATCTTCTATTTTGGCATATTAAACTGAAAGTATCTTGTCAGATCTCTACAACAAGCAGCTGCTTGAATGTAATTTATTTTTATTTTATTGTAAACCAAATCTATTGGTCCGTCGGATGGGGCATTAAGCCAGGGTCCAGTGTGCAGGAGAGAGTCATAAGGACAAGCTAAAAGCCTTTGAAGAGAGATTCTATCTCAGCTTTAAAAGGCTATCCACTGCTAGTAGTGTAGTCCCATTATACGGTACCCACTTTGCACAGTGCTTTCCCCTATGACGTCACCGGCCACGCCCATTTCAGGTCACACTCCCTTATTATTATCCATAATTAATAACTCAATAATTATTAATTATGAGTTATTAATTATTAATTATAACTCATAATTTTGACTCCCCCTCATTAAAAAAACCCTTATCAAAAGTTCCGCCCCTCATTAAAAAAAAACCTTATCAAAAGTTCCGCCCCCATCTATTAAACTACCCCTCACCGTCACAAACTCCTGAATAAGTCCCTTGGTTTCTACCTAGTCCAACTGAACTTTTGGTGGCAACGTTCAGAATGGGTGATGCAATCTTCAAAATAATTGCACAGACCAACTAAACTTTCGGTGGCATCCCCTCTCAGGATTGCTGATACAATCCTCAAAAATAATTACAAAGTCCAATATTTTTCTCCACGCATTCATCATCTTCTATTGGCCTATTATTATCCTGAAGAAACTGTTGGTCCTGATTGGTTGTCCTAGATGGCGCCGATATCTCACGTTAAATAGGGGGCAACCGCCAAGTGTGTCATTGTCCACGATGCAGGCTAGCAATCCAGATGTGTGGTGTCTCGGTGAAGATGTTTATGTCGTGCCTTTGCTGTTCAAAAATAAGTTTTCGGTGCACGTATGTTGCTTTAAAAGCAGTTTTCTTCGTCACCTACTCTGACAAAAAAGCAGCTTTGGTGGAGAAATGGAATCGTACACTACACGAGAGACTGAGGAGATATTATACATGCAATAACACCTACAGGTACTTGGACGTGCTGCAACGTGTTGTACGAGGTTACAGTGCATACGATATGGTTCCCAAGGATGTGACCTCACACAATGAAGACGGTGTATGGGTACAACTTTACAGTAATCCAATCAAAGTAAAAGAAAAACCAGCATTTAAAGTGGGGGACACGGTTTGACTACCCAGTCTAAAAGTACCCTTCAAGAAGGCAGGTACGCATTTGTGGACCGAAGAAATTTTTATAGTCGACCTGGTGTTACACCGTCAGCCCCCTGTATACGTCATATGGGATTCCGAGAGAGAAGTGTTGAAGGGCACATTCTATAAATCAGAACTTCAAAAAGTGACCGAACCCGAACTTTACTGGGTTGAGAAAATAATCGAGAGAAAAGGTCAAAAGGTACTGGTCAAAATTTGCGGTTATCCCAAACCTTCGAGGATTCCTAAAAAATGGATAGTTTCTACCTGACCCTACCCTCCACGGCTAGTCAGAATATTTAGCTGAACAATTTGCAGAGTGATTTCATGGTTCGTCTAGCACAACCCCTAAGACTAGGGGGGGGGGGAATGGAAAGTGGGATTAGCAGAAGTTCACTTACCCGTGAGCTGGTACAATGTGGATGGCTCTAATGACACGTATCAATATTATGCTCCTGCTCCGTTTGAAGAATACTGGAAAATCAACCTTAAACCAGGCAAAATAACTGGAATGGAACTCTTGTCTCACCTCTCTGCTCAGCTCCCCAAAGAAATATTGGTGTCATATAACAGTGGTTACTGGGTGTTCAAACCAAGTGAGGTATACGGTTTGATGTTCCCTAAAACGAATCTCAGCAGGCTTCTGTGTGTTGGTGAGGGAGAAGTTGACAAACCCTTCTACCACCGGTTTGCTAGCAAACTTTGCAATGCTGCAACGTTAGAGATAGACGATGACTTATTTCTACGTGATTCCTCCATGTAGTTTCCACGAACGAAAGGTACCCCATGGACGATACGAAACTGCTGAATCATTATTCGATGCGATGAACCAGGTCATGCCCTACAAGCTGAGAAAAGCTTTCCGTTTCAAGCAACAGGCTGATCACACAGTGTTGATTGATACAGACAAGTTACATTTCATTAAATTTCCTCATTCAAACCCTGGATTAGGAGATATGCTAGGAATTACTAAATTAGATTTTCCATTGAATAAAGCAGTTGGTGACTACCCCATCGATATGAACAGAGGAATGTACGGTATTTATTTGTATTCAGACCTGATTGCACCTCACTTGTTAGGTGATACTCATGGTGAACCGTTGCGTGTTGTGAATCCTGCCATCAGTAATAATGAAGCCATCGTTGCAGTGTATCAACAACCTGATTACTACCTCCTGGCAAGAAACAGTTTCGAGAGTGTGAGAATCTTCCTTCGTACCGATACAGGAGAACCTCTGCATTTTAAATTTGGTAAAGTTTTAGTCAAATTACATTTCTGCCATGAGGGTTAAATTCGTTCCCCCTTCTGCAGACACCTCTGTGCGCTACTACAAGAGCCAAACGGGGCAGGGTGTGTTCCGGGGTCCTCATTATCAGAGAGGTGACGGGCTCAGTGGCATCTTTGCCACTATTGGATGTTTCATTAGCCCTCTCGTACAACCGGCGCTGGCCACCCTACGTAAGGGTGGGCTACGATTCGTTTCAGAGATGGCCCAAGGGCAAAACTTCAAAACGGCCGCCAAAGCAGAGATGTGTGAAACCGGTGTAGACCTGTTGCAACGTGTCAGTTCCAAGCTGCAAGAGAGGAAAAGGGATAAAACGCCGATGTCATCATCCTAGTGTTCATAAAGTAAAGAGACTCTGTACCGTGAAGGATGTGTTTTCATCATGAACATTCAGAAAATTCACGCTGATTCTGGATTCACAAGATGGTTTGTAGAACCCCATCAGGAAGTTGCACAATTTCAAGATCAAAATATATGTACTTCATCTCGATTTCTTCCTTCTTGCATGGTTTAACGATTTTTGGTTTGTCAGGCTTGCAAAAGTGTTTTTTCTTAGGGTCAAAAATGTCCAAGCATTTCACACAACGATGTCTTGCCTGACAGGATTGTGAAAGATAGGCTTGAAAGACAATCTGCACCTCTCAAATACATATTGCACAGGGGGTAAAGCAGAGGATTGCTAAAATGAACCATGTGAGGCGTGAGACAACGATTGCAGATTCCTTTACAGATGTGACTGTGATTGAATGTTTTTAAACACTAATGGCAAAATTTTTTAACACCAAAAAATCCTGCCTGTTTTGTTATGGCATCGAAATGTCCATTACTGAGGAGAAGGTAAATGTTGCTTGGTGCTTCTGGCCCCACAAAGATAGGGACAAACCCATTGTCTGCTGAATACACAGCATGATATGATGATAATATGCAATATATAATGCATGATAGATGCAATAGGCCTATGCGAGGTGTTGCTGAAAGAGGCGCACTTCTGGAATGCCGCAGGGACCTAGGGGAACGTCGACGTCGAGATGTAGTTGACATGCTTCCGTCGACTGCATTTGGAGGCTATAATCACTGATTACTGCATACTTATTTGGTTGACCTTTGTTTTTCAAACACTACTGGTGCGCCACAATGAGAGCTCTTGCCAAACAAATTGAATCCACGTTCACAATTTTTGTGAGAGCTTTTTGTTATTAATGAAAGATTACACATCAGCGAGCAATCGTGTCTCGGGTCCAGTATGTCCACGGCCTTCACGATCGATGTTGGCACAGACGAAATCGAACTCGTGGTCACTGTGGGTACCAATACCTTCGTTGGATTGAATAACCCGGTCCAGTGCTGTCATGAAACGTCCTGCTGTCAGGTCGTTATGGCGTATCAGGCTCAAATTTACAGCATTTTTCAAGTCCGAAGAGCCGAAGCAAAGTCTCACATGACTATAATCTCTTTCTGGCACAACATCACTGAGTATTTTTTCGTGCATGGAACGGAACACAGGAAAGAAATTGTGGGCCTCCACATTTTCCATGCCATCAAGTCGAATGCTTGTTGACATGAATTGTGTCTTGAACTTCACTGAGTTAAAGTTCCTCACATTGGTGATTGTGTAATGAGGTGTATACAGCAGAACTCACAGCACTCACAGTACAACAGCAGAACTCACAGCAGGAGCAATGAAACATGGCTGCGAGGTGACATCTTTGTCAGTAGTGCGTGACGAACTTTGTCAGTAGTTGCGTGTGAAGCGTCCAATGGGTGAGCAGGGATGTAAGCATGGCTCATCCGCCCTGCAGTAGAGGATACTCGGCATGCATGGCAGATAGCTTTTCCCCCGTGCTGGAGAGCTGGCAAACAGGGTCATTTCGCCATTGGACATTCGACGGTCGATGGACGTTTTGCTGCTGCATCTAGCTGGTTCACATGGGCCAGTAGCCTGTCAAAGGCCGCGGTGACTTCTACCCTTCATTGTCCAACACAGCGGCATATTCGTACTCACGGATAAGAGACATTTTCAGCGAAGATGAAATAGCTTCAAAATTCTTACTATCAGCACACTATGGAGTAACAGCAAGGAATGATGTGGCGGGTTGCGTATGAGCTTGTATACTCTCAAATGTTATATTATAAACGGCGGTGGGGTCAAGATACATCTTTCGACATGAACAAAGTTGAGCAAAACAGTGACCTTTACCAATATCTGATAAACCCCTAATGGGAAAGATACATTCGAAGTAAACACTGGGGCTAAAGCGGCACCAGAATTATTTACTTAGTTTCTATTTTTAATGAAGGAAATCGTTTATTAGCAGCAAATTGCGGTTCTGATAGCATGTATCCAGAGTTCAAATGATGAACCCTCGTGTCACCCCCAAGACAATGTAGCGATAAGAACCGACCCGTCATGCGTTTTGCACGTTTGTTGCGACATGCACGTCGTGGGGCTTAATGAAGATCGAATTCGCAAAATATGGGACTTTGTAATTATTTTTGACAATTGCATCAGCCATTCTGAGAGGGGGTGATCTGAACGTTGCCATCAAAAGTTCAGTTGGACTTGGCAAATTTCAGATGAGGGTAGAAACTGTGGGACTTTTTCGGGAGTTTGTGATTGGTGAGGGGGAATTTAATAGAGGGGGCGGAACTTTTGATAGGGTTTTTAATAAAGGGGGCGGAACTTTTGATAAGGGGGGATTAAAAATACATGTCAACCATGGGGCAGTTTTGATAGGGTTTTTAATAAAGGGGCAGAACTTTTGATAAGGGTTTTTTTTAATGAGGGGGGGAGTCAGAAATTGGAAATAATTTCAGTTAAAATAGAGGGCTTTTCTAAAGTATAGTACTCATAATATACACTAGGTGGCGCCACGGGTTTTGAATAAAGGGTTTTTTTAATGAGGGGGAGTCAAAAGTTGGGAAAATTTTCAGTTAAAATATAGGGCTTTTCTGAAGTATAGTACTCATAATATACACTAGATGGCGCCACGGTTTTTTTTAATAAAGGAGGATTAAAAAAGTACAGGTCAACCAGGGGTCTTTATTAATTATGAGTTATTAATTATGAATATTAATAAGGGTGCGTGGTCGGTTACATAAAGGGCGTGGCATGTGCCTTCATAGGGGGAAGCACTGTGCAAAGGGGGTACCATATAATGGGACTACACTACTACTGCTTCTATATTCAAGTCTGAACTTTTAGGCTGACCTGGACATTCGGCCAATTTTGCTCCTCAAAGGAAAAATATTTCAACTGATTATTGGCATTAATATTAAAATAATTAAATTACCTGTTATTAAATGGTGGCAGAATTAGTTATAAAAAATTATCACAAAAATTATCAATAATTATTTTTAACGAAACATATCTCTTTTTAAAATGGTTTCTCCACAGGTATTCCATGTTCCCGGAGGTTTGACAGAATATTTTCTGAATAGGTAGTCATTTCTACGACTTATAGAAACGGAGACAAAACACACTGGTCAAAGACGAAGAGAAATTCCCCCTCTCTCTCTCCAAAAGAATTATCTTTATGTGATTTGTTTCACACATTTCATTTTCACGTTTCTTTCTGGAAACAAAAAATGTGTCATTTTTGCTCTTGTATTTTTCGCCCATTCTCCACGTGCCATCATCTGAGTAGGGTGCGCTCTGACTGGCAAGCCCAAACACCTCTAAAATAATAACAAAAGATGCTTTTCTGTGTTTCGTGAATAAATCTTTCAATTTCGAATACTCTTCATTGCCTGCTCCCCCCCCCCCCTATAAACAGTTTTGAAAGATTCAGAAGTTTTGGTTTCGAAGTTCTTGATGAGTTGACGACGACAGCGACGAAACTGCAATGACTTATTACCCAATACTGAACTACACCGATATTACATCACCCTTAATTGCATATTGCCCAAGTCGCTTACATATTCATCCGCCGGACGGTTAGGACAGTAATTACCTGTACAATAGCGTTTGCTGCTAATGTTGGGAACTGAATGCGCTAACAGAAGCAGCGGCGATTCAAAGCACGCTTGCTTATGGAGACGATACAATAGAGATTACGTTCTGAAACTGGAATTTAATGACAGAATACCAGAAGGTAATATATCTGGAGTGACGCAGATGCAATGAAGAATTAATTAACGCGGTAGCGACGTGGACAAGGGAGAGGAGGAGGGGGGGGGAGGGAAGGGTTGGGAATATAGTCACTCGTTATGCGGCCCGTCATGGCGGTCGTCACGGGGTGCCGAACTCGTCGCTAGGAGTTGCAATAACCAAGAGAGGGAAAGTTAATGCTGGGGGGGGGGGATGGACACTGTCATTGGCAAGTTATCAGGGAATGATGGGGAAAATATTCCGAAGTATTTCTAGTCACGTGTTGATGGAATACAGCATTACATTCATGAGATGCGAGGATATTATAATTATTTGGCAAGTGACGTCAGCGGCAGAAGGTACAAGATTCTTTATACTTCCTGTCTGCAGATTCTGAGATGGTTGATTGGAAGGACGGTTATTTGTGGTTTCGACATTCGTTACCTTGCCAGTAATGAGATGTTCTCTTCTTTTGTGTGCTCGCATTGAAATAAAAAAGATGTCTTGCGAAAGAGAGTCGTATTCATGTTAAAACTTAAAGCAATGTCGAACAACCTTCTTTTAACCAATGGAAAATGAATAAAAAAATTGTTTCTGCGAGGCAATACGAAAATAAAAGGTTTAGGGTGTGTGGAGGAGGGAGGTTTTTCTTCAAACAATTTTAACTTTTTACAGTTATTAGTTTGTTGCGCAACAATACAACAGCCGAGATATATAACATTATCAGAGTTAACCACAGGAAAACAAACAGAAAGCCCCCTTTGAGAAGTTTGTCCCCCAAACTCACAGATCCTGGATGCCAGAGTGAGGCCAAGAGATCATGAAATAGAATTTCTGCATAACATCACCAGTTCGTTGTGGCAAAAGATAACGTTAACCAAACGAAAAAAGTGAAATTTTTATTGGGAATAGTGCTCCAAACTGTAAGCAGTTCCAAAACCTTAAAATAACTACTTTAGCTACTTAAGTGTCCTTCTCAATGCCATCCGTCTGATGGGACGTTAAGCCGTGTACAGCTGAGTCATACCCTGTGCTCCTTAAAGAACACCCTGGATTGTCTTGATGAAAAGGCTAACTACCATCTAATCCTAACAGCTGTAGATCGCCTTCCTCAATCTTTCCATTGGGGGGGCGGGGTGGCTCAGTCGGTAGCGCGCCAGGCTCGTAATCTGTAGTTACCAGGTTCGAGTCCCAGCTGGGTCAGCGTTGAGATTTATCTCCGCAAAAATTCCCCGCCCTGCCCACGGTCAGTAGGGGACACGGATGGGCTTGGAAAGACCGCCGTCCGTCGGATGGGACGTTAAGCCGTGGCCCCGTGTGCGGGAGAGCCATACCCTGTGCACGTTAAAGAACACGCTGGATGGCCTTGACGGGAGGCTACCATCTGTCTCCCAACAGTTGTTTCAGTGGGTCCCCTCCCCCAACCTTCTCTGAGCCTTCGGGGTCCATGTGACCTGGCCATTTAGCCCATGGTGTGCAAAAAAGTGCCGCTCAGAAGTAGAACAACTCAACCCCAATGTTAATTCATATCTGCGCATAAATACATGAATCGAAACATGAAACATAATATATATACACACACACATCAATGATCATAAAATGCATAAATTAACATATTTATTAGAAGTAATCATGAAATCTTGCATTTCACACCGCTTAAAGGATATGGACCATTTTATTGCGGTTCAGAGCAAGTGAAGGCCTATCGTGAACTCCTGAAAAAATTTATCGGGGGATTGTTCGAGTGAAAGGCATTCTAATCCGAAAAAAAATGGTTTTTAGTCTTGAAACTTTGTGCAAGAAATTTCAACCATTATTGCTTTCAGTGTTAATCAATGCTTCTTTAAATCTAATGCAAAAATATAATCTAGTCGGAGATTTAGTCAATTTTAACACATTAAAACGGTTTCTTTTTCAACCTGAGCAGTACCATATTTAGTTTGGGTTGTTTTACCTCTGAGCAGCACTTTTTGCGCACCATGGACTAAATGGTCAGGTCACAAGGACCCTAAAGGCTCAGAGAAGGTTGGGGGAGGGGACCCACTGAACAGTTGTTGGGAGACAGATGATAGCCTCTCGTCAAGGCCCCATCCATCGTGTTCTTTAACTTGAACAGGGTATGGCTCTCTCTCTAACACACACACGGGGCCACGGCTTAATGTCCTTTCCAACGGACGGTGGTCTTTCCAAACCCATTGGTATCCTTTACTGACCGAAGGCAGGGTGGGGAGTTTTGCGGAGATAAATCTCAACGCTGACCCTGCTGGGACTCGAATTTGGGAACTGCAGATTACGAGCCTGGCGCGCTACCGACTGAGCCACCCCCGCCCCATTACCATGTGTTAGACTTTAATTCGTTTTCTCAATTAAATGCGTGTTTGAAGCATTTAATTTTTTATCATAAGTCATCGTCGTAAAAAGGATGATTTTTGCATATAAAAAAATCCAACAAGAGATAGAAAATGACCAAAAAAATTCGATATAAATATGCATTCTACAGAGACTCCCGAAACATTAAAATTATTACATAACATTTAAATAATAGGAAATCACAGATATGCACCTGTTGATGATACGGCAACTTACATTTTAGCTTCGTAGAGGATGTAGCGCTGAAGACAATCTGCAGATCTTGATGCTCTTTTCCGATAATGGTCGATGACGTAGGATGCAAAAGTTTGCTTCTTCGAATTTTACAGTCAGATTTTTCTCAGCTGCAAGAGATTGCAAATGAAACAAAAGTCTCAAAAACATTTCCAAGATTTTTTAAAGCTATAAACAGTTTTATTTTATCTGCACATTAAAACTATTTCATTGAACGAGCAATTACACTGAGGAAATTGAAAAAAGAACACCCAGAAGGAATTCTTGTAGGGTGAACTTTCTGAATTCTTACTAATTTCAAAGGAAGGTAAGCTTTTCTACGATTAAAAATCTCCAATTTTAGTCCCCTTGATTTCATAATTAGCAATATGCTTTATAAGATACCTTTAAGAAAATATCATTTTTTAATTCATATACTGCATTCTTTGTTTTTTACTGCTCCCATCCCAAAAGATTTTACCAATGGAAAATAGCTGGGAGGAACAACTGTCATTTTTCCTAGATTACACTGGACGACAGAAACTTTCATTTGACATATAACTCCTTATAATGAGCCACGGGATTCAAAAGAGATTAAATGCGACTGTTTTAATGCATCAGCCCCCAAATAACACAAGAGGGTTGGGTTGTTTTAACTCTGAGCGGCACTTTTTTGCACACCATGGGCTAAATGTCCAGGTCACATGGACCCCGAAGGCTCAGAGAAGGTTGGGGAAGGGGACCCACTGGAACAGCTGTTGAGAGACAGATGGTAGCCTCCCGTCAAGGTCATCCAGCGTGTTCTTTAACGTGCACAGGGTATGGCTCTCCCGCACACGGGGCCACGGCTTAACGTCCCATCCGACGGACGGCGGTCTTTCCAAGCCCATCCGTGTCCCCTACTGACCGTGGGCAGGGCGGGGAATTTTTGCGGAGATAAATCTCAACGCTGACCCAGCTGGGACTCGAACCTGGGAACTACAGATTACGAGCCTGGCGCGCTACCGACTGAGCCACCCCCGCCCCAACACAAGAGGAAAGTGGATAATTAAATCCTCTATTGTTTTTGGATGTGACACGTGATCTCTCCCGCGCAGCTATCCATATTAATTACAGAGCTTTTATCATCTATTTGGATTTTAGGATTATAGTTAAAACCAGTTTCGTAATAAAATTAATTTTTCTCAAAAATACAACACTATGCATCTCCGCCTCTAAACACCGTTGCACGGCTGTTCTTAATCCTCTGAACATCTGTAATGGCATTTTCGTTGCACCAAAGTGAACATTCCTGATCTAAGCACGGAAACATTCTCACAAGACATCGCATCCTGGATTCGCACGAGAATAATTTATTAGAAGGTGCTTCACTTAATACGCAATAGTTTTTCAATTATGTCTCTAGGAAATTTGTACCAGTTTTGTTGGCATTTCACTTCGCCTACCAACAGACATTTCGTTTCCATTCCCTGAAAGCGATGAAAAAAAATCTCCAAAGCAGAAATCTCCTCTTTCAGAGGATTACTCTTTTGCAGTTTATGCGTCTCCATTAGCTCAGAGGAGGAATTTAATACGTTTAAATTATTATCGAATAAGCAGACTCTATGAGCACGGAGGTAAATTCTAATAAGCAGTTAAGCCCTTGTTAAGATCCGGAAAATGAAGCAGTTTATCATTTTACGTTTCCCACTTAATTTCCTGTTACGTCAGTATTAATAATTCTGCAGTTTATGGGAAGAGGTACAACATTTTCGGCTCTTTACTAAATTTAATTACTCATAAAACAGCAGTTCTCTTTGGTATCTAGGGAGTGGGGGGGGGGGGGGGAGATAGGAGGACATCTGTCGGGAGAACATTTAAGTATGGAATTTACTTCCTAATCATGAAAGTAGAGGTAAAATGTATTTCGAGTTTACAAGTATTTAGCGAAATGGCGCTCGAAAGATATTCGACTCCTTTCAATAGGAAATACTATCCAATTTAAAATTAATTAATAATTGGCTTTTATGCTCGAGTTTAACATCTGTACCAATAACGAATTGTAATTAAGCAATGATATATTTGAAGAGTTAATTCGCTAAAATTGTTCACAGTCTAAAAATTGCTTAGTAATGGAGTATTCAGTAAAAAAAATATGGACGTATTATTGTCGTGTCCTAATTCACCTTTTGAACAATAATTGGATTTTTGTTCATTTCTGAGCGGCACATTTTTAGCCCACAATGGGTTAATGTCAAGGTCACAAGGCACCGACCCTTCTCCCCTCAGCGTTGGATAGAGAACTCACTGGACAGATGGGAGTCTCTCGTCATGGCCATCCGTAGTGTTCTTTAACGTGTACAGGGTATGGCTCTCCTCTCAAATGGAGCAAAGGCTTAAAGTGCCATCCGACGACTGTGGCCTTTGCAAGCCAATCGGTGTCCTCTTTTAACCTGCGAAAAGTGGTGAAGAGGTTTCAGCACAGAAAAATCACATGATAGTCACAGTTGAGATCGAACCTGGGAATTGCAGATTACGAGTCTTGCTCTACCTACTAGGAACTGCAGATTATGAGTCTTGCTCTACCGTTTGGGAACTGCAGATTATGAGTCTTGCTCTACCAACTAGGAACTGCAGATTATACGAGTCTTGCTCTAGCGATTGAGAACTGCAGATTATGAGTCTTGCTCTAATAAATAATAATAAATAAATACCCCCTCAAGCAGCTGCTTGCCACAGAGGTCTGACAGGAGCCTGTCAGTTTATATGCCAGAGTAGAAGCTCTGAGAGGATGGCAGGACCTCAGCAGAAAAACAACACGAACATCCATGCCTTACCCGGGGCTCGAACCCAGGTCCCGTAGATCAGTAGCCAAGCGCGCTAACCACTCGGCCCCAGTCTTGCTCTACCGATTACTTACTTCTGGCTTGCCAGATTGAGTTCGAACCTGGGAACTGCAGATTATGAGTCTTGCTCTACCGATTGGGAACTGCAGAATATGAGTCTTGCTCTACCTACTAGGAACTGCAGATTATGAGTCTTGCTCTACCGATTGGGAACTGCAGAATATGAATCTTGCTCTACCGTTTGGGAACTGCAGATTATGAGTCTTGCTCTACCGACTAGGAACTGCAGATTATGAGTCTTGCTCTACCGACTAGGAACTGCAGATTATGAGTCTTGCTCTACCGACTAGGAACTGCAGATTATATGAGACTTGCTCTACCGATTGGGAACTGCAGATTACGAATCTTGCTCTACTGACCAGGAAATGTAGATTATACGAGTCTTGCCATGGATGTGTGTATTGTTTTTCTGCTGAGGTCTTGCCATCCTCACAGATCTACTAATGGCATATAAACTGACAGGCTCCTGTCAGACCTCTGTGGCAAGCAGCTGCTTGAGGGGGTATTTATTTTTTTATTTATCTACCGACTGGGAACTGCAGAAAATGAGTTTTGCTCTACCGACTGGATCAACCCCACCCCCTTTTCGATAAAAATAATTGTGTTATAATATAGTTGTAAATGTTTAGACAGTTACATATTTTAAGTTGTTACTTTAGGTATTTCCTATTAATGTTCAACACTTTATGCTCTTTTGTGTGGCATTTGTGCTGGGAGATTTCTCTTAAATGATATACAAATGAGCAATTGTCGTTTATTGAAGAAATAACAAAGTGGCGGAAGAATCAGTGTTCAATCAGCACTCGTAAAGCATCGCCCAAGGTGAGGAAGTGTTGCTGACGTGAGCCCGACTGCAGATGGCAACAGGCTGCTAAGGAAATGATAGCTCAAGGCAATTGGGGGGAGGGGAGAGCGGTTATAAGTAGAGCAAGCTTGGACACCGATGCTTTAGAGATTAGGCACCTTTTGGAAAGGTATCATTGACTCGCAATGAAAAGAGAAGTGAGATCGTGCAGTTTGATCTTGGAATAATATCAATGATTTTCTCCCAATTGTAACAGGTAAAGGACACGGTGCACAAATTTTTTGCAGCTCTCCAATTGTCTATAAATAATGCCCCTTCAAGCAGCTGCTTGCCACAGAGGTCTGACAGGAGCCTGTCAGTTTACATGCCATAGTAGGTCTGAGAGGATTGCAGGACCTCAGCAGAAAAACAACACGAACATACATGTCTTATCCGGGGCTCGAACCCAGGTCCCTTAGATCACTATCCATGTGTTACCCAGGGCTCGAACCAGGTCCCTTAGATTAGTAGCCAAGCACGCTAACCACTCGGCCATGGGACGGCTCCAATTGGCTATAAGAGCTCTTGAATCAGTTTGATGATTATTTAGCAAGAAGTGAAGTCCCAACAGCAGATGAATTGCGTTATCGTCATAGGAATCAGTGAAGGTTGAAACCACTTTGAAAGTGCATAAGATTAAAAGCTTGTTTTTTTTAATAATGTCGTGGCTGAGTCGTTAAAATGAGATTGGTTAGGCTGTTTTGCCTCTGAGTGCCACTTTTTTGTTAAATGACCAGGTCACATGAACCCCGAAGGATCAGAGAAGGTTGGGGAAGGAGACCCACTGGAACAGCTGTTGGGAGAGAGATGGTAGCCTCCAGTCAAGGCCATCGAGCGAGTTCTTTAACGTGCACAGAATATGGCTCTCCCGCACACAGAGCCACGGCTTAAGTCCCATCCGACGGACGGCAGCCTTTCCAAGCCCATCGGTGTCCCCTACTGACCGTGGGCAGGGCGGGGAATTTTGCGGAGATAAATCTCAACGCTGACCCAGCTGGGACTCGAACCTGGGAACTACAGATTACGAGCCTGGCGCGCTACCGACTGAGCCTCCCCCGCCCCTTCTTTTTGGGGTGTACTTTAAATAGGCCATTTGAAATTCGTTCCATCTCTACTTTTTCTTATCTTGCTGTAGACCCACTTTTAGTATAATGCATCGACGGACCTACAAGGAATGCTGTTCGTCCAATGGAACGTGAAATTTCCTCAAGAACAACTGTTCGGTGGGTTCCGTTCCCCAACCCTCAAAGTCTTGGGTCCTTTTGGCTTCTCGAAGCAGCTCAATGGCACTAGTTGGACTATTTTACCTCTGAGCGACACTTTTGTTGCCCACAATGCGATAAATGGTCAGGTTATAAGAACCCCGAGGACTTAGACAAGGTTAGGGAGGGGAACAGACATAGTTGTTAGAAGACAGACGCAAGCCTCTCGTCATCCAGCGTATTCTTTAACATTCACAGGATATGGGTGTCCCGCATATGGGGTTATTGCTTTACATCCCAACCGACAGACGACTTTTTCAAGGCCATCGGGGCCCCCTACTGACCAAGCGCAGGGTGGAGAGTTTTGCGGCGATTAATCTCAACGCTGGTGAAGTTGGGACTCGAACCCGGAAACTGCAAATTACGAGACTGGCACACTACCAACCGAGTCAACGACCGCCTCCAGTAGTATCGGCAGAAAATGTTTCATGGCTGGTGCTGGTAAATTCTAAATTTTGTTTACTTGCAGCTGGGTATAGAGTGCGGGATGAGGAAAGGAATATATTTTATTTTCTTGGAAATTCCCCCCCCCCCCACATATACACTGCTAACGAAAAACGACATTAAACCATGAATGCAAAACAACCGTACGTTCAGAAATATATTTTTTTTCACTTAACCATTCATCGCAAAATATACAAACACTCCATTTAGCAACAAATTCCAGGCTTTTGATAGTTATTACGAGTAATTAAAGAGATTAAAGCACCTATTGTGAGATTTATTTCAAGCGTTTACATTGTGCATCCTAATTCTGGAGTTACGCGACTCATATTTAAGTTAAGCTTAGCGGCGACGAACAGTAATACGGCATCCTTGGCAGCCAATGCAGCCTTGAAAGCAATCACGAACGGGCTTCGTTAAAATTCACGGAACACGCACCGCAGAGAAGATGCACGTGCACCTCTTCCCATCCTTTCTCTGTGCGCAGTGCCGCCGCGAGCAGGTGATGCGGAGAGCAACGGAGGATGCAAGTGGATCGCTCCCAAAGCATCCGCAGCACTGTCTCGTTACGATGGATGGCACATTCTCGTTGAAAAGAGATCGCGCTGTTGCGGAAGAGGATGCTTCGCGGATACCAAGGAGTCTGTAGGCATGTTGGACTGGTTGTCAAAGCAAGTTGGGCTCACAGGAGAAGGAGCGGGCTAATGCACGGCGGGGTCGGCAGATCGAGTTGCGGGCGAATCTCTTAGCATCTGACCTTGCCTGTCACCTTTAAGGTTGCGAACACTTCTTTTCATTAAATTGTACTTAGGATATCTTTTGTGAAACTTTAGTTTCGTAATTGTTATGGTAAAAGTGAACTCTTAATTTGAAATTATTTTCAAATCGAATGTTACGCCACTTTTAGACACAATCTGTGACTAGAAGTGGCTTGAGTTGTTGTTCTACCTTTGAGCGGCACTTTTTTTGCACACAATGGACTAAATGTCCAGGTCACAAGGACCCTAAAGTCTCTGAGAAGGTTGGAAGAGGCGATCCACTGCTCAGCTGTTGGGAGACAGATGGTAGCCTCCCATCAAGGCCATCCAGCATGTTTTTAACGTGCACAGGGTATGGCTCTCCCGCACAAAGCGACACGGCTTAACGTCCCATCTGACGGACGGTGGCCTTTCGAAGCATTTCGAGTGTCCCCTACTGACCGTAGGCAGGGCGGAGAGTTTAGAGGAGATAAATCTCAATGCTGACCCAGCTGGGACTCGAACCTGGGCACTGCAGATTACGAGCCAGGCGCGCTACCGACCGAGCCACCCCGCCTCACTAGAAATGGCGTAACGTAAGCAACAACTAGGGGGAGCTAGGATATTGCACAGTTGATACTCCGACAATGGTCATTGGTGAATGACCTATCAATCACGTGGCAACTTTTTAGGTATTGTTTAATGCGCAGTCTCCCCAGTTACCTCTCAAACTATGCTTTTTTTTGTTATTTGCACTGAATTATATCATTCGCCCTATTCCGAAACTGCATAGCTTACATTTTTAATTCGCTAATATATATATTCAAAAGTATTTTTCAGAACATTCTATGGTGATGCTGAAGCGATCTAAATGTCCTTTTAGATAGATAAAAATTATTCTCAGATTCTGTAGTAGCATTACATTTACATTTTCATGTTTTTACCTTACAATTAAAATTACAACGAAATATATACAATCTTGCATATCCTATATGCACTATTTTAAAGAATTACATCTTTTTCTTTCATATATATTATTTATATCGTTTCTTTAATAAAACTTATATTTTTATTCATACCAATATACACTGCTGACCATTAAAAGTGCAACACCAGGAAAGATAAGAGATATCAAAGTCATATTTAGTGAATACATAGCTTATGTTACATGGATCAAATAATTACAACAACAACTCGTTTAGACTTGTGGAATACAAAGAAATCAGTATCTTGTGCAGCCACCATGAGCGGCAATAAACATTGGTACACGGTCCGGCATTGAGAGGATGAGATGTTGGATGTGTGTTTGGGGAATGCCAGTCCATGCAGTTTCGATACATAGCCAAAGTTCATCTGTTGTAGCAGCTGCTGGTGTCTGGTGTGCTAGTCGTCGTGAGATCATGGACCAGATATGTTCAATTGGGGACAGATCCAGTGAACGCGCAGGCCAAGGCAGAAGTGTCGCATGGTGGCTATCCAGGAATTGTTGGGCGATGCATGCCACATGTGGTTGAGCATTGTCCTGTTGGTAAATGGCACCAGAGAGCCCCGGGAGATAAGATACGACCACAGGCTCCAACACCTCAGTGATGTAACGCTGACTGTTCAAAGTACCGGTAATACGTACGAGGCGCATGCTACACAAATTGTGACAGCTCGTGTATCACTTTTAATCTGCATTTTTGTTGTTTCCTGCACTAAAGGTTAGTGAGTATTTCCTTCCACCCGACATTTTGTCACAGTTTGAACACTAAGAATTTTCCGGTGTTGCAAAGGTCATTGCTAATTCGGCGCCCGCTCTCTGAGCCTGTGGCAAACGATCGAGATATTTATTTCGTCAGATTTTGGCATTCTGTAATTCCCGACATAGTTCACCGAAAGGTCCTAAATTTCGCAGGCGGTTCCACGTGTCTGACCCCATGTTTGATTAGAAATTCAAGTCCTTAGCTGCAATGGAACGCCTAAATAATGCTTTTGGAAATGTGGGGAATCTGGCAACGGCATCAGATTTGCAACAGGAGATTTGAATGCTATTTTAACTCTTTCACAGTTAGGGAGCAGAAAATGGCAACAGTGAATCTGACAGAGATTCTTGTTTCCCGTAGAAAAGGTATGGTAAATATTTTTGGTTCTAGCAAGCCTCCTGTTAGGACTTTCGACCTAAAATTTGGCACTGCAATCCGGATCACAACCAGAAACATTCTCTGAAAATTTGGAACGTGTACGTTGATTTCCCGATGAGTTATGGCTGCCACAGACAGACAGATACACAGACAAACACCTTCTTTTGTTATATAATTTCCATCTAATGTGAATGAGAATCTAACTACGAATTTCTATTACTTTTGAAATATGCATTTAACGGAAAAACGTGACTGAAGATCAAGATCAAATCTATTTAAATCTAAATTTCAACAATATACGTTCGGTCTTTAAAGAGTTATGTGATCTGGAATATTTAACAATAAATTATTTCTTAAATAAAAATCTTTCGTAATTGTCTAATATTGAAATAATAATTGCGCAGCATTCTAAAATGTATATTTGATTTATTAAATGGGTAAGTTTAAATTAATTTCAAAGGTAAATTCTTATGATGCATTACCATTTTGAAATATTCCATAACTCTTTAAATATTGAACAAATATTGCTGAAAATAAAGATTTAAATAGATTTGGTCATTAACTTTATCTTTCCCATTAAATGGATATTTTAAATTAAAAGTTAAATTCCCATTGATATAATAAGGAAATTCTCTAATATTTTCTTACGGTAGTGCATAAGGTTGTAAAAAAAAAACGTTAAAGTTACCAATCGCATACCTTATATGAGTAAGCGTGTTCTTTAACGTGCACAGGGTATGACTCTCCCGCACAAGGGGTCACGGCTTGACGTCCCATCCAACGGACGGCGGCCTTTCCAAGCCCATCGGTGTCCCCTACTGACTGTGGGCAGGGCGGGGAATTTTGCGGAGATAATCTGACACAGCTGGGACTCGAACCCGGGAACTATAGATTACGAGCCTGGCGCCCTACCGACTGAGCCACCCCCTTATATGACGTAACCCTTAATTGTGACATCATTCTAGTTTTCTCCGGAACAACATTTTACGCTTTCCATAACTGATCAAGTTTTGACCAACCGAAAGCATTTGAGATAATCTTACTTATTTCTGAGACTTCCGTGAGAATTTAAGGCCGATAAAAAACACACACACCCTGCAATATGAAATGTAAATAAGGCTCTTTAGAAATATTTCCGTCAAGCAATTGCGTTATCATTAAGTTGCCCATTGGCTGTGTTTATACACACAAAAATATCATTTTTTTTCTTAATATTTGCCTAAGACTGAATGGCAACGCGACCTGGCGTCTTGCATTTCAATAATCTATTCTCGCTCAGGACACACTTTAAGCTGAAGATGATCAATGCTGATTTATTCCGGGCAAAAATGTTTGCATTCATTTGGGAAATCTTGGTGCAGAGAATAATGTGAAAGTTATTGACTTCAGGGCTCCGAAAGATATATTCCCCCGAGGAGCAATCTTTTACACATTTATTTTTGCATTACCATAAAAGAAAGGAATTGATTATCGAGTCAATAGGGAGATCTTTTTGGATCTCAAGGCTAAATACCATTTCATATTGATCATCGTGGAAAAGAAAGATGTTGCTTCATCTGGATTTCAATTTTTTTACCTATATTGCTCTATGGCTATAGTCAACAAGTTGGATTGTTTTTCCTCTGGGCACATAGCGTTGCACACAACGGGCGAAATGGTCAGGTCACAAGGACCCCATAAGCTCAGAGAAGGTTGAAGGAAGGGATTGCAGGTCATCGTCTCCAACTTCAACCCTTGAAGTTGGAGGCAGATTTACCACAACTATCCATCCGACAGACGGCGGCCATTTCAAGCCTATCGGTGTTCCCTTCTCATCAAGGGAAGAGCGTTGAGTAGTGGAACAAATCCTAACTCAGGTACAATAGGGACTGGAAGTTGCAAACAACAGGTTACAAGCAGACACGATACCGACTTAGCTAAAGCCTGCTCAAGGCTGGGCTGTTTTACCTCTGAGCTGCACTTTTTTGCACACCATGGGCTAAATGGCCAGGCCACATGGACCCCGAAGGCTCAGAGAAGGTTGGGGGAGGAGACCCACTGGAACAGCTGTTGGGAGACAGATGGTAGCCTCCCGTCAAGGCCATCCAGCGTGTTCTGTAACGTGCACAGGGTATGGCTCTCCCGCACACGGGGCCACGGCTTAACGGCCCATCCGACGGACGGCGGCCTTTCCAAGCCCATCGGTGTCCCCTACTGACTGTGGGCAGGGCGGGGAATTTTGCGGAGATAAATCTCAACGCTGACCCAGCTGGGACTCGAACCTGGGAACTACAGATTACGAGCCTGGCGCGCTACCGACTGAGCCAACCCCGCCCCGAAAAGCTTGCTCACATTTGACAAGTAGCAGAATAATACCAGGGGTTCTTAATGGCTTTTGATGATTATGATCAACTGATGGGTTCTCTTCAACCTCGTCGTTCTTCCTAAGTCATCAATTCCTCCAATCATAACCAGTTTTTTATTTGAGTGCCGTTAAAAGATCTCTGGATGCTAGGATCTCCGAGGATTAATGTTCATTGGCTAACAGTTTCAGTTAAGAATGAACAGGACCGAATCCCATTTATGGGTAATGCATGTTATGGCTGTGGAAGCTATACTCGATGTATCTTTTGCGGGGTTGGGTTGTTTTATTTCTGAACGACACTTTTTTGCACACAATGGGCTAAATGGCCAGGTCACAAGGACCCCAAGAACTGAGAAAAGGTTGGAGGAAGGGGACTCACTGGACAGCTGTTAGGAGACAGATGAAAGTCCTTACTTAGTAAGGGGATACAATTGGAAAAACCGTCGTCCATCAGATGCGATTTTAGGCCGTGTGCGGGAGTCATACCTTAGCGTGTTCTTTAACGTGCACAAGGTATGACTCTCCCGAACCACGGCCTGAAGTCTCATCCGATGGATGACGGTTTTTCCAATTATATCCCCTTTCTTACTAAGGGCAGGGTTCTTTTGCGAGGAAGTGCCACTGGATATTTAAAACTTAATCAGGTATCTCCGAAATATAAATATCAAGAAAATTCGTTTTCAGTTTTGGAACCATTCTGATTCAGCTTCGGAAGTTCCCTGGAAAGGAAGATTTTCTTTTTATTTGTGATGTTGGAAGTCTTCCGAAATGAATCGTATCAAGATCTAAAGTAGGATTTCGGAACTGAATTTAGTAAAAATGGGTTGGGTTGTTTTACCTCTGAGCGGCACTTTTTAGCAAACCATGGGCTAAATGGCCAGGTCACAAGGACCCCGAAAGCTCAGAGAAGATTCGAGGAGGGGACCACTGGAACAGTTGTTGGGAGACAGATGGTAGCCTCCCGTCAAGGCCATCCAGCGTGTTGTTTAACGTGCACAAGGTATGGCTCTCTCGCACAGGGAGCCACGGCTTAACGCCCCATCCGACGGACGGCGGCCTTTCCAAGCCCATCGGTGTCCCCTACTGACCTTGGGCAGGGCGGGAAATTTTGTGGAGATAAATCTCGACGCTGACTCAGCTGGGACTCGAACCTGGGAACTACAGATTACGAGCCTGACGCGCCACTGACTGAGCCACCCCCACCCCCAGTAAAAATGGGAATTTTTTTTTTTAACTAGGAAGAAGGACAAAAGTATAATGTAGAATTTCGCATCGTATGTTTTTTACTGATTGTTATATAAATTATTTTATAAAATTTCTATTTAATTTTCACAATAAAATTCCCTTTTTGGCCCAACCCAGAGGATGTGCTAAGCTTTGAATGGTCTTGAGAGAAAGGATCCCAACCTCCATTTTTTTGCTTCAAAATGGCAGCAACAGCTGCATTTGTCTTTCTGTTTTTCTCTGTTGGTAACGTTCCGCACATTTTCCTGCAAATGAAACTTTTCGAAAGTCATCTATTTGTCAGATATGTTTTCTTTACACATGCGCCAACAATAAATCTGAAAAAGAGGATATCAAAAAATTTTCGTCCTCTTCCATTTCGCAACTTTCAAACAAACGTACTCTCTTTTCTAAATCAACAGAAATTTCTATTCGCTCTTTCCAAACGAATCATTCGCGTCCAAAACCTGTCGGCGAGAAAAAAAAATGTTCCATATGTTGCCACCCGTAAAAGTGAAAAAGTGCGTGTAATAAACATTTTATTTTAAATTTCAAATGTTGCATTAGCAATTTTATATTCTCCGTGCTCGTAACTGGAATCGAAGCTAACCGTAACCGCAGTCCCTCACATAATAAAATTGCACACAAAACATGAATACGAATTGAGAACCGAGTCTCGTAGGAAACGTAAAAAAAAAGCCCCGCCATAGACAAGGTGCGCTCCCAACAGTTTCCTAGCGTCAGTTTCAATCTCTCCCGGATTTCATTTCCTCCGCGGATAAAGATGGCAATAGCAGCATCGCGCCAAATCTCGTAGCGATATGCCGAGATCTACTGAAGTGGAAAGTCCACGCTGCCAGGGTAAACAAAAAAAAATTCTGACTTTCTCTTTCCTTGTGGGCTGTATGGTAAAGTGTTATTGGAATCTGTGGTTAGGAACGACAGCATTCCGGGCATTTGTGTTGGAGCGCTCGCAGCAAACAACCCTCCGCACGACGTAATCCACCGTACGAACTGCTGAGCCAACAGGTCAGGTCCCAGGAGAGGACCAAGTCATTTCCTCTCTAGCGTGCAGTCACGCGGAGGCACGACACCGAGCGATGTCCCAGGGGAAGAGAAAGTGGGGGGGAGGCAGAGAAGACCAAGAGAGCCCAGGTTAGGAGAAGGAGCAGAAGATGGCTTGCTGGAGAAATGAGCTGCTATCGTGGAACCCTATGAAGAAACAGAAACGAAGAGGATGCTGCTCTTCTTCCTCTTATGATCAAAGGGATGAGTTATGGCAAAATTTTTAGCTAAGAACAGAGACTTTTTCGAGGTTGGATTGTTTTATCTCGGAGTTGCAGTTATTTTGCAGACAGTTGGTTAAATCCAGGTCACGAGGACCCCGAAGGATCAAAAGAAGGCTGGGGGAGGGGATCTACTGGGCAGCTGGTAGGAGACAGATGGTAGCCTCCCGTCAAGGCCATCTAGCGTGTTTTACAACGTGTACAGGGTATGACTGTCCTACATACGGTTCCACGGCTTAACCTCCCATCTGATGGACGGCAGCATTTCGAAGACCGTCGGTGTCACCTTTCTCACTGAAGGTAGGGAAGGGTTTAGCGGAGATGAATCTCACAGATGGCCCAGTTGAGACTCGAATACCTTGGAGACAGGATTTGGATAGTTGGATCACGCGGAGGACGTTATTCAAACACAGGTAAACTAAAAGGCAGGAAAAAATAAAGAAATGCAAAAAAGGATAAGGCATAGATATGAAAACTAAACTATTACTGTTATGTTACCATTTTTTGTAAGTATACCATTCCAGGTGTATTTCCACTGAGACATTTATTTGTTTATAGAACATTAAATTACTTCTTTAAAAACAATAATGCAGTGCTGCATTATACAAATTATTCTATGCGAGATAATGGGAAAAGGTTTCTGTTACCACTTGCAAATAAAGAAATTATGCACAAACACTTTGATTATTTGACCCCTAAAATTTTTAATTCTTTACCGATTATAATTCGGAATGAAACTAATTTTATGCATTTCAGATCTCTCACTGCTAATTATCTAATGACCATTAGAAATGCTGACAGCCTGTTTTCAGTGTTAAAGTAAAAAAAATTAATTCGTTTTTATAAATTATGTGTTGTTTTTGTATATATATATTTTTTTTTCTTTATGTAAAGTTGAGTGTCAGTGTTGCCAAAATTATGTATTTAAATAATTTGTAAATTAACCTACATGAGCTTAGATGCTCTTGGGTTAATAAGAGTATTACAAATATCTGTTGTTTGTAACCTTATTATTATAATATAAAAAAAAACTAATCTACTTAAAGATTTAAACCAACATTTTTTTCGATATAAACAGATAGTTCATGTCGATAGAATATATTTGCTGGATGAGGGATGGAGTGGCATTTACGTTTCTGCTCTTATACGATGTGAACTTTGTTCAAAATAAATAAAATAATAAATAAATACCCTCTCAAGCAGCTGCTTGTCACAGAGGTCTGACAGGAGCCTGTCAGTTTATGTGCCATAGTAGAAGATCTGTGAAGATGGCAGGACCTCAGCAGAAAAACAACACAGACGTCCATGCCTTATCCGGGGCCCGAACCCAGGCTCTTAGATCAGTAGCTAAGCGCGCTAACCATTCAGCCACGCCAAGAAGAAATTTTCATTTGGGTAGTTAAACTCCGAGTGGCCCTTTTTTGGCACATTATGGGCTAAATGGCCAGGTCACAAGGGCTAAGAGAATGGTAGTGTGTGTGTGTGGGGGGGGGGGGGGGAATCGGGGTGTAAAGTTTCAGGCGCAGCTCAGCACTAAAAAGTAGGTCATTTAAATAATCCTTACTTACACCTTAAATCTGTTTGTTATAATGTTGCTATTGCTTCAATAGGTCATATCAGTTAAAGATTAAAATATGACAAATCGATAAAATGGTGTCAAAAAAATAAAACTCATAAATTTAATAGGCAGCCCCAAAAAGAAAATGTTGCTGAGAAAGAACAACTTCATCTTGATATTCCTGCAAAAGCAAGACTCACGGTTTCACAACTGTTTAATAAACTGTTGTGAAACCCTTAACAGGAATAATTTGTTGTTCGACAGATCTGACCAATATGCACACAACATTTACTGAATCTTAGCGATGAAATCCCGCAGGAATTAAATTACGGAGCAGACAACGGAGAGGCAGACAATAGTGAAACCCATTTGGCAGCAGCATTTGCCAAGTTTCGCCAGGGAACTCAACTAGATTGAATAGTGGAGGTGGCGGCGAGACAGTGGATTCTCTAGAAAATTTTGTACAGCCGGGTGAAGATAAATCGCCATCGAAATGAAAGGCTAAAGGTAGCTATGCTATTCAGTGTTTATCGCACACCAACGATGACAGTTAGTCGTTATGGAACCCGATGTGAAAGAAGTTATCGCGCAACTCTGCAGCAAAGATTTTGCACTAGGAAGAGATCTGATCTGCCACGAGTTGGGTTGGGTTGTTTTACCTCTGAGCGGCACTTTTTTGCACACCATGGGCTAAATGGCCAGGTCACATGGACCCCGAAGGCTCAGAGAAGGTTGGGGGAGGGGACCCACTGGAACAGCTGTTGGGAGACAGATGGTAGCCTCCCGTCAAGGCCATCCAGCGTGTTCTTTAACGTGCACAGGGTATGGCTCTCCCATACACGGGGCCACGGCTTAACGTCCCATCCGATGGACGGCGACCTTTGCAAGCCCATCGGTGTCCCCTACTGACCGTGGGCAGGGCGGGAAATTTTGCGGAGATATATCTCAACGCTGACCCAGCTGGGACTCGAACCTGGGAACTACAGATTACGAGCCTGGCGCGCTACCGACTGAGACACCCCCGCCCCTGATCTGCCACGAGAGTGTTACAGTTTCATGCATGGAGGGAAAAGTTTTCGGTGACATTGTAGAATAAATGCGTTCTGGTTACATATATATAAAACGCATATGTAAATTATAAAAAAAAATATTTTATTTATTTACAGTCGCTCAAAGAAGTATCCGAACACTACGGTTGGTTACAGAATTCAGAAAAAATATCTGACAACGATTTTTTAGAAATTAGTGATCTGGCAACCTTTGTAACCAACCGTAGTGTTGGATACTTCTTTGAGCGACTGTACAGTAAATAATTGGTCCTTTTTAGTGCCTACACAAGCGTTTCTACAGAGCTCAAGAAAGACGGTAATGATTGAATCTACTTTAAGAAACTAATAGATAATGAATTAAATTTGGATGGCCCTGATACTACACAAGAATTAAATCCTAATATTTTTGTACAAGGCAAAGATGATAACGAATTAGGCATATTCTATATTAATATCAGATCAGTTTAAAAAAATTGAAACCTCTTTACTGTTTTATTGATTCGTTTATCGATTATTTGGATGTTATT
Organism: Ryuthela nishihirai; assembly: GCA_038380435.1. Taxonomy (NCBI): domain Eukaryota; kingdom Metazoa; phylum Arthropoda; class Arachnida; order Araneae; family Heptathelidae; genus Ryuthela; species Ryuthela nishihirai. The sequence goes on along the minus strand of JAWZYU010000015.1, from coordinate 66,230,128 downwards.
ATTCTAGTAGAAAGTACAACTAACACCATGGAAAATTCACTTATTAATTTAACTGGTTTTAATAAAATCACTATTGATGTTAATATTTCAAGTGGCAGAGATCTTATAGTTTTCTATAGACATAAATTGAATGTTTCTGAACTAAATATTTCGATTTCACCTGCGGAAGTAATTCATCTACAAATTGAAATTAATGGCTTTTTATTAAACTTGATCGCTCTATACAGATCACCAAGTACAAAGGTTAAAGAATTTCTATCAAATTTGAAAAATTGGTTCGACTTAAATTTAAAGCTAAATGATATTTTCTTGTTTGGCGATTTTAATATTGATACTGCAAATATGGACAAATATGGTAGCGACCAATACTTGAATCTGTTATTAGAGTATGGCATGGAACAGAAGGTATCAGGATTTACTAGAGAAGAAGTCGTTATGCAAACTTTGCAACAATCTCAAATTGATCATGTGGTTCATAAAATTAAAAACTTTGAAGCAGATGTAAGATTCTATAAAAAAAGATTGTTGATCACTATGGAATATTAATTAGAACAAAAATAAAATCCTTAATTTCTAGAGATAAAAATCCTGCAAATGAGAATAACGCTTACTTAGGTACATATGTCGATGATAAAACACTTTCCCAAAAACTAGGATTAATAGATTGGAATGTTATTGGAACTGAGGTTACTAATCCGAAAGACTTGTTAAAATTGATATTAGATAAAAATTAACGAAATTAGGAATCAGTGTTATTTCAAAGCATCTAGAGTTAAAAATTTCAAAAGGAAACCGAAAGAATGGATAACTGAAGGGATAATTAAGGCTATTGAAGAAAGAGATCTGTTGTGGGTTAAATATAAGAATAATATGCAAAGTACGATATTATATGATGAATATAAAAAAGTAAGAAACACTAAATAGTTTGATAAGGAAACAAAAATGTTTTTATTATAGAAATAAAATCGATTTAAATAAAGATAACAATAAGAAAATTTGGGAGCTGTAAAAGATATTATTAATGACAAAAAGAAATTATCTGTTGACATGCAAATAAAACGCTATTTTGGTAAAAATAAAGCGATGGAGTTGATAGTGGATAATTTTAACAATTACTTTGCTAGTGTTACAAAATATTTAATCCTGAAATATTCAAAAAATATAAATATAGCTGTCAACGAGATTATTACACCTTCTAATTCACATTCTATTTTTATACCTGAAGCAAATAGAGATGAGGTAGTACAGATCATTAGCAATTTAAAAACTAGTAATGCAGTGGGCTATGATATGGTGAAAACTTCATATATAAAAAGCAATGCAGATGTTTTTTCTGAGATCCTGCAACGCTTGATTAATTTGAGTTTGAACATTGGCATTGTTCCTAACACACTCAAAACTGCAATTGTGCGTCCTATATTTAAAAAGGGATCACGAAATATATATAGTAATTATATACCGATCATGATCTTATCAGTTATTGAAAAAGTTTTAGAAAAACATGTATACAAATATGTTAATAATTTTTTTAGAAAAAGGTAAAATAAATACAGATAGGCAGTACGGGTTTAGGAAGAACAGAGGAACTGATTTATTAGAGCATTTCTCACAATACATTAATACAGCACTCAATTCTGGAAAAAAGGTTTGTGCTATATTTATGGATTTGAATAAAGCATTTCACATGGTTAACCATGACATATTGTTAAAAAAGTTATCATTGGTGGAAATTCGAGGTTCACTAAATAAATGGTTCAAAAATTACTTGTCTAATAGGACTATCATCACTAGGATTAAAAATTGTGAGAGAAGAGATCAAATTTTAAAATCAGGTGTACCATAGGGCTCAGTTTTGGGGCCACTTTTATTTGCAATTTATATAAATGATTTAGCAGAAATAAATTTTCAGGGTAATTTGTTTATGTTTGTTGACGATACCGTTGTGCTGATCGCAGGTATGCAGGTAGAAGAAGTAGTTAGATGTGCACAAAACGACTATAATGTAGCAAATTCTTGGTTTCAGAAAAACAAACTCTTCTTAAATGAAGAAAAAACCAAATATATGATCATTCAGAGTAGGCACAAGTTAAATAACTTATGCATTAAAACACATAATTATAACTGTCAATATAAATTAATAATTAACCAAAATGCATGTTCCTACCCTATTGTGGAAGAGGTTAATAAAATTCAATATTTGGGGATTTATATTGACCAAAATTTTAAATGGAAATCGCACATAAAATATACTTGTGATAAACTAAGGTATGCATCTTACAAAGTGTTGAAGTTGAATACACTTATTCCACTGGATGTCATAAGAATGATATATAAAGCTCTCTGTGAATCAATCATTAGGTATGGTATCAGTATATATGGATGCACATATAAATCTGTTTTAAATAAAATTAAACGAATACAAAAAGGTACTCTAAATAATATTGTTAAATTCAATAAACATGTAATTAATGAAGATCACGTTGGCAATATTTTTCATTATCTGAACATTTTACCAGTTGACTTGTTATATATTTATGTAACTATCTTTAGAAACTACTTTAAAAATGAATACAAGGAGAAAATTTTGCATGTGATCAATACAAGACGAAAGTGTGAAAATTATTTTGTTGAACCAGTTTTTCACAATAATTATGGAAAAGCGCGGATGTCTTATCAAATACCCAAAATTTTTAATTCTCTGCCCGAAAGATCTGTTATGCCTGAGCACGTATTCAGAAATTAAAAGTAAAGTTTCGAAATGGTTATTAGATGTAAATATTTGAAAAGTAAAGTTTAAAAAGTCATATCCTGTATCTGGTATCTTTTAAGCAAGTGCAATTTTAATGTGAAATGATGACTTGTACAATAGGTGATAGCTTTGTGCAATATGTGCTGTAATCCGAAATTTTATAGATTTATTTTATAAATGTGTTTAATTTTTCATGTCTGTATTTTAATACGAGTTTTTTTTGTTGTTATTGTTTTAGTTTCTGTTTTTAATTATGTTTGTTTTCCATTACAAATGTCATATTCTTTAATAAACCTGTCGTATGATTGAAAGGAATCGTGCTGACAAGCCATAAGGCTTAGCGGGGTAATCTATGTATATAACCATACTAAGGCTTAATAAAGATATTATTATTATTAAAAAACGCGCGTTGCTTCTCTGTTACTAACAAAGAAGAACCAGAGTCTCTCCAGGGAGGAGCCAAGATGGCATCCAGTGCCGCAGAAAATATTTTGGAGGGGAAGTGTATTTCCCTTTTTTCCTTTCAAAATTTCTGTTACAATTTTGTCAGGGGAGAGATTTTTTTATTCCCTGATTGAATGTACACAGTCGTATCATAATAATATGACCATAGATATACATATATATGATACCATAGTATATGTATGGTAGGTGGTCATATTATTCTGATACGACTGTGTAGTGACTCGATAACTTTTTTAAATCAAACTTGCCCATCCTGGAAGGGGATCGTCCTGGAAGGGAAATGTAATATACGAAAGCAAAAGAAGTTTTTTTTTTCCATTTTTAAAAGTTCAGCAATATGATCAGAGACAACTTTTGTTTGTCAATCGCCGCACCGCCCGTTTCTTGTCTGTCTGAAATGAGGCAAGCTCGGCCTAACGATATCAGGAATGACAAAAGTTGGGTCTCCAGCGATCCCCAGAGCGTCAAAGACTTTCCACATCCCCCTCCTAGAGGAGAATGGCAGCGCAGAGACCAGTTCTCTGCCGTCGCTGTCAGTTGGAATATCTGACACACTCTCTAGCACGTGGGCAGGCTACCTCGAGATAACCTGAAGAGCGCGGGCACTTGCCGGGCCCCTGCATTGATTTGACAGGTGAAAGAGCGGATTCAAATAGAGGCTGGAAAGAAAACTGGTTTCCATGACAATAACCATGCCATAGCAGTCGGCTGTCCATCAGAAGGAGGAGTCGGGGGGGGGGAGGCATTTCTTTTCACTTGGCCTTCTTTTGGAAGCTGAAGGAGAGTTCTGGTTTAAACAGATTACATCGCATTCGGAATTTGTTCTTTGAATATCTTAGCGATGTTGAATGACTTAACACCGAGTAGACTGCAGCTCGATATCGGGTTTTCTTGGGAAATTGTCGCTTATTTTTACTTTGCATAAATTTTGGAACTTAAACAGAAAAGTTCGCTAAAAATTCTTACTTTAGGTTGAAAAAATCCATCGTTGTGTATCTCAAACGACATTAAAAAGACATCCCTTAGGCGCTCCAAGTTTTGTCGTTATTGAATGTAAAATGTTAATGGACTTCTTATCATTTTAAAGAGTTTCCTAATCACATTTAAATGAATATCCTGGTTATGCCTTATTTCAACATATTTATCATATTGTTGCGGATCACAAAAATGGATAGCCACTGAGCGTGAGTATTAAAAGCTATATTTCAAAACCAAATTCAATACAAGGTAAATTGTTACAAAGGAAATATGGATGAAGTATCTTATTAACAAATCAACTATTAACATGCACAAGTCATCAATCTTCCTGCGTAAAGCACACAATATCAGCTCTGTGTATTTTACTAAATACTACCTTTTACTTGATTTACCAGGTCACCCGAAGATCTTCACTCGTAAACCAATTCTCGTCCTGTGCTAATAACTTTTCACACACTAGCCGAACAAAAAGACAGTCCGTGTAGACATTCGAAGTTAGCCATAAAAGTTCCCACTTTTATACTTCCGCGTATACACAACACATCAAGTTACTTCTTGATACTTAACGATAAAAGATCCCACTTTTATCCTTCCGCGTATACACAACACATCAAGTTACTTCTTGATACTTACGCGCACTGTCTCAGAACAGCTCACCGTCCATTTTCGAACTCTCCGACCGTTACAACACAACAACCGTTACAATACAAAACGACCGTTAACGCTCCACTCTTCTTCTCCAAATTCTCCCAACGTTCTTATTCGTTGGCTGAAACTTTGCTTTCGGTTGCCAGATTCTTCTGTCGTAACAATATTATGTAAAATTCTTATGCTTTAAAAGGATGCTCGTATCTCTTATTTTCTTCTTTGGAATTACCTAGTCATCAAAAAGTTTTTTTTCTCTCTTTTTATAATGAATTTCAAGCTATCACGCATTTTAGGGGTTGGGTTGTTTGACCCCTGAGCGGCACTTTCGTCTACAAAATGAACTCAAATGCTAAATTAAAAAGATCTCAAAAGGCCCATACTAGGAAAGGGAACTGCATCCACTGGGAAGCAGTTATCAAACAAATGGGAACCTCCCTTCAAAGCCATCCCCTCAAAGTGTGTTCTTTAACGTGCACAAGGTATTATTAGCCTGCATACAGGGATTAGGCTTAATGTCTAATGCAATCGCTGGCAACCTGTCCACGCCAAAGGTGTCTCAACGAAGACAGAGTCAAGGTTATAGCGGTGAAAATCTCAACGCAGGAACGAGGGGGGGGGGGGGGCGAACCTGAAACATCAGGTTATAAACCTGACCACGATTATCTAAGTTACACCTGCCACCTAATTTGAAGGATTGTTTTGCTTCTAAGCTGCATTATTATGCACACGCACAATGGGTTAAATGTCCAGGTCACAAGGGCTCATAGTTGGTTGGAGAAGGGGATCCACTAGACAATGGTTAGGAGACAGATGACAGCTTTCTGTCAAGGTCATCCAGCATGTTCTTTAATGGTTTTCCTGCACAGGGGCCACGGCTTAACGTCTCGGGTATTATTGTACAGTCGCTCAAAAAAGTATCCGAACACCATGGTTGATTACAGAATTCAGAAAAAATATCTGGCAACGATTTTTTCAGAAATTAGTGATCTGGCAACCTTCGTGTCACCTGACACGAAGGTTGCCAGATCACTAATTTCTAAAAAAATCGCTGCCAGATATTTTTTCTGAATTCTGTAATCAACCATGGTGTTTGGATACTTTTTTGGACGACTGTAGGTGGTCATATTATTTTGATACTAGATCGTGTGGGCTCACTCACGGAAATGTTGAGCGTTTGCAGTTACTGTTCACAGCAAACTGCAGCGTGTCAGTAACAGCACACGCTCCAGTTTGCTATGAACGGTAACTGGAGCATGTACAGTTGCTGTACATGCTCCAGATATTTTTCCTGAATTCTGTAATCACGTGACACAAAGGGTTGGGTTGTTTTACCTCTGAGCGGCACTTTTTTTGCACACCATGTGCTAAATGGCCAGGTCACATGGACCCCGAAGACTCAGAGAGGGTTGGGGGAGGGGACCCACTGGAACAGCTGTTGGGAGACAGATGGTAGCCTCCCGTCAAGGCCACCCAGCGTGTTCTTTAACGTGCACAGGGTATGGCTCTCCCGCACACGGGGCCACGGCTTAACGTCCCATCCGACGGACGGCGGTCTTTCCAATCCCATCGGTGTCCCCTACTGACCGTAGGCAGGGCGGGGAATTTTGCGGAAATAAATCTCAACGCTGACCCAGCTGGGACTCGAACCTGGGAACTACAGATTACGAGCCTGGCGCGCTACCGACTGAGCACCCCCGCCCCCACGTGACACAAAGGTTGCCAGATCATAATTTCTAAAAAAAAAAAAAATCGCTGCCAGATATTTTTCCTGAATTCTGCAATAAACCATGGTGTTCGGATACTTTTTTGGGCGATTGTAGGTGGTCGTATTATTTTGATACTAGATCGTGTGGGCTCACTCACGGAAATATTGAGCGTGTGCAGTTACCGTTCACAGCAAACTGGAGCGTGTACAGTTGCTGTACACGCTCCAGATATTTTTCCTGAATTCTGTAATCACGTGACACGAAGGTTGCCAGATCACTATTTTCTAAAAAAAATCGTTGCCAGATATTTTTTCTGAATTCTGTAATCAACCATAGTGTTCGGATACTTTTTTGAGCGACTGTACCAGACAATGAAGACTACGAACTAATTATTCCAACAGTTGTTCCTTTTTTTCAGGGTTATAACACAGGAAAACAGATAGCAGCAGCTGTAAAGGGCCTTGGAAGGCTCTGGGTTTAGATGGAATATCTGTAAATGTAAATTACGGAAATTTATGGTCAAATAAAAGAAATTTTATGTTTCTTAATGAGTAATATATTTCCAGGTTATTTCTCCCTTCTGTTTCGAAAAATGCTCAGGTTATCCCAGTTTACAAAGCAAAAAATCCTACACAACTAGAAAATTATCGTCCAGTCTCACTTCTGTTTTTTCGAAAATGTATGGAAAGGTAAGTAAATAAAAAAAATTGTTCCTTTTTGGAGAAAAATAATTATTTTTCTAATAGCCAATATTTTTTAGAAAGGGATGCAGCAGTACGGAAGATGCAATAAATCCGAGAAGTCAAATCCAGAATTGTAACTTAAATGAAATTTTTTTAGACAAAATTGAAAAGGCTGGTTTTAGGAGATGGTTTCAAAGCTATTTACGAGTGTCATAATTCCTCTAATTTATTTATTTTTATTTATTGTTGCACTGTATTGTATTATTGTTATTGTAAATATTTATATGTATTAAGTGTGTTCGTGGAAGTGCCATTGTGGGGATGTGAATCATAAGATGTTGTTTTCGGGTCTGAGCTGGCTGCCTGCGAGGGTTGACGTAGCTGAGAAGCCTTTTATGGCCTTTTTACAACGAGCCTGGGGCGCGAGTGTCAGCGCAGGAGGCGAGAACCGCGAATAATGAGACAGTCTTGAGCGTAGCTGTCAAACAGGAAGGACGTTTGAACACGCGTCAAAGGGACGCCGCTCTTACTCGAACAAAACCCTTAAGGAGAGGGTTCGATTGTAAGTGAGAATCAAGATTCTTGATGAATCTGATACAGTTCTGTGGATTCTGTGCGAACCACATTGTCGGCAAAGGTTAATTATCGTTTCGCCGAGTTTGCGGTCGGAAAAGCGTGAACCCGCAAAGTGTGCCGTTCTCCACCTCATTGCAAAGCAACAAAGGCCTACGGAGTTGAGAGCATCTTCAGCACGTGATTGTAATAAATAAATAAATACCCCCTCAAGCAGCTGTTTGCCACAGCGGTCTGACAGGAGTCAGTCAGTTTATATGATTGTATATAAGTGTAAATAAACTGTGTCGTCCCTACACAACTCTTGTGCGTGAATTGTTGGACATTTTTATACATCACTTGACGCAGCAAGTCTGAGGCATACGTCGGTACGGGTGTAAGGATCCGCAAACTTGTCATTTCACCGAGTAAGGGTGAAGGTAATTAAGAGACAAATTCATCGTCCTTCGGCGGCCACGACATTTGGTGCAGCCCATCACATTCTGGCTCAGTCCATCACAACGAGGTAAAATACAAAGAGTTAAAATAGAAAATTGGATTGAAATAGAATTAAATTAAGGAGTGTCTCAAAGTTCGGTTTTCGGGCCAATTTTTCTTTAATTTACCTAAACGATCTTTATAATTTACAATTAAATGGAAAAATTATTACATTTGGTGAGGATACAGCAATTGTTTTTACAGGTGAGCACGGATCCCTAATAGACAAGTTAAAAATAGCCTGCGGATTATTAGCAATTCGTTTATTTTATTGTGTTATATTTCCTATGAGCGGCACTTTTTTTGAACATAATGGGCTAAATGAGAATGGCACGAGGACTTCGAAGGCTTAAAGAAGGTCGTGGGGGGAGGGGATCGACTGGACAGCTGTTGGGAGCGCGATGGTAACCTCCCGCAAAGGCCATCCAGTGTGTTCCTAAAAGTGCACAGGGTATGGCTCTTCCGCACACGGTGCCACGGTTTAACGTCCCATCTGACGAACGGCGGCCTTTCCAAGCCTATCGGTCTCACCTATTGACCGTGGACAGGGCGGGGAGTTTTGCGAAGATAAATCTCAACGCTGGCTCAGATGAGATCGAACTTAGAAACTGCAGATTACGAGATTGGCGCGCTACCGACTGAGTCACCCCCGCCCCAATTAGTTTGTTAAAAATAAATTAATTTTAGATATCAAAAAACGAAATATATATATTAGACTAAGGGGTAATGAAGAAGCCTATTTTACACGGAAATTAATATATCATGAAAGACACTGAGGACCTTCAGAGGGTTTGAAAGTTATGAATATCTAGGAACAATATTGTACAGGAAAATGACCTGAAAAGATCATATACAAAATGTCTGTAAAAACATTAATGCCATTATTCCAAAAATATATATCCGATATTTTGTTCATATATCTTTGCTTAAAATAATTTATAATTCATGGATAAGTCGTATTTGTCATATGAGCTATTATCTTGGGGAGGTATATTTAACAAATATATAAAGATTATTGGAAGTGTTCAAAAATCATGCTTTAAGGTGTATTTTGGAGGAAAAAAAGAAAGGCAAGTGAGAGTTATAGATAGCTTGGTGTTTTACAATTATGCAAATTATCTAATATATAAAGAATGTTTGTGTGCCTGTCCACTTATGCACTCAGTCCTCAGAAGGGCTTGAGATCCCAAACTTTGCATGAACGTTCGCTTCCCCAGGGAAAGAGTATCGGCTATGTGCGAACTTGCTGGGGTAAATCAAACCTGGGGTGCACGTTGGGTTGTTTTACCTCTGAGCGGCACTTTTTTGCACACCATGGGCTAAATGGCCAGGTCACATGGACCCCGAAGGCTCAGAGAAGGTTGGGGGAGGGGACCCACTGGAACAGCTGTTGGGAGACAGATGGTAGCCTCCCGTCAAGGCCATCCAGCGTGTTCTTTAACGTGCACAGGGTATCGCTCTCCCACACACGGGGCCACGGCTTAACGTCCCATCCGACGGACGGCGGCCTTTCCACGCCCATCGGTGTCCCTTACTGACCGTGGGCAGGGCGGGGAATTTTGCGGAGATAAATCTCAACGCTGACCCAGCTGGGACTTGAACCTGGGAACTACAGATTACGAGCCTGCCGCGCTACCGACTGATAGCGCGACTATATACCCCAGAAATTCAAGAACTTAATACGTATTTCATGCTCCAATTAATAGTAACTTTAGACATTATGAAAATATTTCATTTTTTAAGCAATTTAATTTCAGTAGACAAGATATTAGTAAAATCATCAGGCTGCGTGTAGGTACTGCGCGTAAATAACTACCTTTTTAAAATCAAGAAGAGCCAGTCCGATTTGTGTGACATCTGTCAAGTTAAAGAGACTGTTCCCCATGTGTTGCTAAATTGTGAAAGTACGATGAAGCCAGAAAAAACTTTTTTGAAGCACTTCGTTACAAATTCAATCTAACTTAATATACACTACAAAATATTTTGAATCCTGATAATACTTCTAAAATTAGTAAGTAGTAAGTTAGTAAGTAGTCTTAAACTTGGATTTCAATATATTTTTTGTCTAAAGGATCTAAATATCTGATTCAGCCAATGAACATTCTCCGATTTTCTGTCATATATAAATATAAGAATTTTCTTCCTTGGTATATTTTTGTCATAAGATTTCTTTTACATTATGCATTTTTCTAAGTGTATATGTAATGTTATTATTGCATTCATATATTCTAAGTATTTTAATTGCTTTGGGGTAAAAGTGTAAAACTAAATACCCCAGAGGTGTGCAATGTTAAAAAAATAAAATGTGAAGCGAGTCCATACCTCTTTAAATATCGAACGCATATTGTTGGAAATCGAGTTCGAGTTTGATCGCGATCTTTAAATTATCTTCAGTCACATTTTTACATTAAAAGTTAAGAAGTTACTGAGCTTTATCCAAGTTACTATTAACATAACATGTAACTGTGCTAATAAAATGGTCTCCGAGTGTGTATTTTTCTTTTATAAAAGCAGCTAGACGGAATAGTAGAAAAATAAACTACCATCGGAAAAGCGTTCTAGTCGATACCAATTCGATATTTCCCTTGTTTCCTCTCCTGAATTCTTTCCAGATTGAGGACTTTATTTTACTTTTTTAAGAACTTTACAAAATGATTCTTCAGAGCTGGATACTAAAAAAAATACAAATATATATAAATACCCGCTCAAGCAGCTGCTTGCCACAGAGGTCTGACAGGAGTCTGTCAGTTTATATGCCACAGTAGGAGATCTGAGAGGATGGCAGGACCTCAGCAGAAAAAACGACACACACATCCATGCCTAAACCGGGGCTCGAACCCAGGTCCCTTAGATCAGTAGCCAAGCGTGCTAACCACTCGGCCACGGGACGGCTAAAAATAAATACCACCTCAAGCAGCTGCTTGCCATAGAGGTCTGACAGGAGCCTGTCAGTTTATATGCCAGAGCAGAAGGTCTGAGAGGATGGCAGGACCTCAGCAGAAAAACAACACGAACATCCATGCCTTACCTGGATTAATATGAATCTAAGGGACAGGATAGGAAAAAATACTCCAACTCTTTCGAATATTGCTGAGGACACATCCATTTAATCCTATTGTGCAACAGAAAATCGTTCCTTGGGGGTTGAGGCCAAAACAGCAAACTATATTTTCGTAAAAATGGCAATTCCCAGCAGAATAAAAATCGTCACGAGAAAAATAATCATGGGTCGAGTGTAGAAAAGCGACCAAGCCCAAAGCTCTATTTTCCTTTCACGTTAGACAACAAGAATGAGCACTTCCCCCCCCCCCCAACCTCCCTTCCGAATTATTTCTTCCCAGTCTTCAATTCAACTCAATTACTAAAGAAAAACAAGATCCTCATCGTTCGGCTGCGGCGACGACGATGTGATTCGATTTGAAACGAACCGCCTTCTCGCCGCTGTCCAAACGGTTGCGTCCTTTTCTCGTCGTAGGCAGCCTAGTTGGCGAGCCTTAAGGGAGAGTGAGGGGGGGGGGGAGATGGAAGAGGGGGGATATGGCGTGGAGGGACGTGGAGAGAGAGAGATAGAAGAAAAAAGGGGTTGGTTTAATTACAAGAGATGGGGTGATTTGGTCTTTTACTCGTCTCAGTTTTCCTCTCGCTTGCCTAAGCTCAAAAACTTTGTTCACTGCCCTTGTAAACAAGGGAAAGAAAGAAAATAACTGGATACTTTACTCAACAAACAAGAATTAAATGGTGCAGCGTGTATGGCGTTCTTTGAATGGCTGTCTCTTTGTTTTGTTTTTGCCACCTTTCATCTTCTCCCTCCTCTCTCTCTTCCATCTCTGTGAAAGGATGGAGAGAAGGAGCGAGAGAGTGAAAGAGAGCAATTTTACAGCGCGCTGCGTCCGCGACTCCACTAGCTACCAATTATGGGCACTGGGTGAAGGAAGGTGTGCTGGAAATGCCCAAATACCGTGAAATGGTCATCACAACGATGTGGTGGCGGATTAGGTCCAATTCTCGTTAAAAAGGAGGCGAGGGAGGCCGACACGCTCGATGGGTTCTGATGATGTATACGTTAGAGGAAGGGGAGGGGGAATAAGACGCCGAGCATTGTGGGAATGTTTGTTATAAATAGAGCATGCAATGGCAGAAATGTTGCAGAGTTGTTCGTTGGCGCAGTGGAAGGCGATAGGAAAGTTAAAAACAGAAACTTTTCATCTTCAAAAAATGTTTGCTGGTGTTGATTTCTTTTTTTTTATAAATTCAGTAGCCGAATTTTATTGATTGTTGCTTCTTAGCAACAATCAATAACACGTCCGGTTATTACGTATTAGTATTGTCAAAGTAATAAGTATTGACAAAGATAAAAATGAAACGGTTTTTTTTAACATTTAAGGGCTTTTTGGATTGGATTCTTCTGAGCGCCACTTTGGTTGCATACAATGGGCTAAATGGAAAGGTGACAAGGATCCCAAGAGCTCAAAGAAATTTCGGGGCAAGAAACCCACTAGAGAGATGAAAGCTTCCCGCCAAGTCCAGACGGCATATTCTTTGACATGCGCAATGCATGGTTCACTTACACGCGGAACCAAAGGTAAACGTTCAATCCGACGGATGGCGGCCTTCCGAAGCCCATTGGAATACCCCTTCTGACCAAGTGTAAGTGGTTATAACGGAGATGTATTTCAACGCTGGCCCGGTTGGGTTGGGTTATTTTACCTCTGAGCAGCACTTTTTTGCAGACCATGGGCTAAATGGCCAAGTCACATGGACCCCGAAGGCTCAGAGAAGGCTGGGGGAGGGGACCCACTGGAACAGCTGTTGGAAGACAGATGGTAGCCTCCCGTCAAGGCCATCCAGAGTGTTCTTTAACGTTGGGTTGTTTTACCTCTGAGCAGCACTTTTTTGCACACTATGGGCTAAATGGCCAGGTCACATGGACCCTAAAGGCTCAGAGAAGGTTGGGGGAGGGGACCCACTGGAACAGCTATTGGGAGACAGATGGTAGCCTCCCGTCAAGGCCATCCAGCGTGTTCTTTAACGTGCACAGGGTATGGCTCTCCCGCACACGGGGTCACGGCTTAACGTCCTATCCGACGGACGGCGGCCTTTCCAAGCCCATCGGTGTCCCCTACTGACCGTGGGCAGGGCGGGGAATTTTTGCGGAGATAAATCTCAACGCTGACCCAGCTGGGACTCGAACCTGGGAACTACAGATTACGAGCCTGGCGCGCTACCGACTGAGCCACCCCCGCCCCGGATGGGACTCGAACCTAGGAACTGCAGATTACGAGGCTCGCGAGATACCGACGGAACCAATTCCCGATCTTGGCCTGTCGGGATTGTAAAACCCGAAAGTTGAAAATACGTATTAGATTGTTTGCTAGGCTTGTAGTCTGGATTGCATTGCTGTATCCCAAATCAGAAGTTATTTTTAAATTTCAATGGAAGTGAATGGCGAGCTGTCGAAACTTCCAAGTCCCATTAACTGTAAAAATGCTTTATAAAATATGTAACCTTTTTTTTCATTTACGTATTAAAACGGACATTTTGATTAAACGGCTTGTTATTACTGATTTAAAATAAAACAGCTTCTCTTTTCAGTTTTGTTAATATGTAAAAATTCAGACCATGAAGGTTTAAACAGAACGCTTAACGCTGAGCTATGAACTAATCCGGCAAAATTCAATGATCGCGAATCGTCATAGACCTGTGAAAGGAAAAAGGATTCTGAAACGAAAACAGTAACGACATCTGGTGTTTCCTTGGAGTACGAGCCCTGGATATCAGCAGTTGTGTTTAACAAACTTGATACCACAGAACTATTCTAAAAAGCATACTGAAATATTTACTATTGTCTCGGAAAGATGTGGGTGGGTAGGCCACAGGGCCTGGCAATTTGAAGTTCCAAGGTTCGAGTCCCAACTATGCCAACATTGAGACTTGCTTCAATTTCAGTTAACACTATCCTGCCCTCGGTAAGGGGTCGCCGATCGGCTTGAAAGGCTCCCGTCCATCGGATGAGGCGTTTAGCCTGGACCCCGTGTGCATGAGAGACGTACCATCTGCACGTTAAAGAACACGCTGGATGGTTTTAATGGTATACTTACACCTACCCCTACCGGCTGTTCAGTGGGTCTCTGTGACCTGGCCATTTAGCCCATTGTGAGTTGGGTTGTTTTACCTCTGAGCGGCACCTTTTTGCACACCATGGGCTAAATGGCCAGGTCACATGGACCCCGAAGGCTCAGAGAAGGTTGGGGGAGGGGACCCACTGGAACAGCTGTTGGGAGACAGATGGTAGCCTCCCGTCAAGGCCATCCAGCGTGTTCTTTAACGTGCACAGGGTATGGCTCTCCCGGCCACGGCTTAACGTCCCATCCGACGGACCGCGGCCTTTCCAAGCCCATCGGTGTCCCCTACTGACCGTGGGCAGGGCGGGGAATTTTGCGGAGATAAATCTCAACGCTGACCCAGCTGGGACTCGAACCTGGGAACTACAGATCACGAGCCTGACGCGCTACCGACTGAGCCACCCTCGCCCCCACCCATTGTGAGCAAAAACGTGCCGTTCAGAGGTAAAAACTTAATTTTTACTCTCAGAATTTTTAACTAGTTTTATCACTCGTAACTGTTTAAATACAAGTGAACAGACAATTTTAATTATGTGTTATAAATGTCCTAAACACTTTCGGTCAATTCAGTTGCGAAACATTGTTGCACTCGGGCATGGAAAAAAAAAAGAGTAATAGAGAGCTATAAGTCTTTTTTTTTTCTTCATGTTATCCGTGTGCTCTAAAACTCTCCCATTTCCATATTTTTCGTCCCTCCATTCTCCTCCCCCCATAATTTCTCCACTTTTCTTCTGGCTCCCACTCTTCATATTTTTCTTGGCGATATCTCGGGCTCCATTCCTTCCATTCTTCCTCACTCCCTTCTGCATTTCATCATCTCTCTAATCTCGCCATTTCTCATTTTATCCCGTCTTGTTTTTGAACTTTTAGAAATCAATTCTGCTGCAGTAAGACTGAACTTCAATCTTTTTATTTCAAGGTTTCGAGTTTCCGTTCCGTAACCGAAGATATTTTCCTTTATGCTATTTAAAAATATTATATATATAAATTTCTATAACCGTTGAATCCGGGTTATTGGATGTAAGATTCTGGTAATATTCTTTGTTTGATTACTTTTGATGTTATGAATTGATGTATGGTCCAAGGTATCCGAAATTAGTAATTTTCTACATTTAGATTCCCTTTGATTGTTTTTCATTTTCAACTGTCACATATTCTGTTTTACCGAAATTAATCAATTTCTTCTTATGGCAAAATTAACTAAATTTTCGGCAACATTCAATCGAGACTAAGAATTCTACCATTACCATGCAGCTACAAATAGTAAGTATTTTGTTTTTCAGTTACCTTTTTATTCGATTTAGTTGTTTTGATGACAGCAGACAGGGAAGAAAAAAAAACTTTCAAATTCATAGATCCGGTTATTGCAATAACTCAAAGTATCAACGTCAAGTTTTCGACATAAAAACGCGTTTCATTGCCGTCTTCGTTGTTATTACCACCAGTGCTGTCGAGAGGAAAATTATCAACAAATTCTTTCATGCGACGGCTTCAACTTCGAAAGTATCCTCCAAATCATTCTCGTCTACTTGTTCTCTCTTTCCTCCTCCTCCTCCTCTCGCGCATGGTGGTCTCAGCAACTGCTCCTTCTGCACATTGAATAAAACAGGTCTGGCTCCCAGGTGGTCTTCACCTCCTACCATCTCGACAAGAACTCGCTACACAGAGGGAAAACTTTGAAACCCGAAGAATGAGCAACCGGATTCGACCAGAATAGAGCAGATATCGAGCTGATGTCTTCAACTCGAACATTCTTTTGTGCTTTGGTCCTTCTTTCATTGGGCGGGGGTGGCTCAGTCGGTAGCGCGCCAGACTCATAATCTGTAGTTCCCAGGTTCGAGTCCCAACTGGGTCAGCGTTGAGATTTATCTCAACGCTGACCCAGCTCAAAGACCTGCCTACGGTCAGTAGGGGACACCGATGGGTTTGGAAAGGCCGCCGTCCGTCGGATGGGACGTTAAGCCGTGACTCCGTGTGTGTGGGAGAGCCATACCCTGTGCACGTTAAAGAACATGCTGGATGGCCTTGACGGGAGGCTACCATCTGTCTCCCAACAGCTGTTCCAGTGGGTCCCCTCACCCAACCTTCTCTGAGCTTTCGGGGTCCATGTGACCTGGCCATTTAGCCCATGGTGTGCAAAAAAGTGCCGCTCAGAGGTAAAACAACCCAATCCTTCTTTCATTTAACCCAGTGAGTAGCAAAAAAAAATGCACCACAAAGATTAAACAGATATGCTGATTCAGAATCACCCCGCTTGATCGAAATAAAGTTAGTTTCGCAAAGAGGTAGAAAAAAATCCGCGACTAAAACTCTTATTCTTTCTTCTTCCTACTTGCCCTGTATTCAGATGAAATAATTTACACTAAATCCCAGCCTATCAAGAAAAAAGGAAACTACTTCTGGCAGGGGAAAGAGAGTATCTCGCATGCCCACGAAGAGAGATACCTTAAAGAAAACAAAGAAGGCCATTGCCTCTGTGCACATTTGTAAAACAGACACGAACAACAATTTAATTTACATTAAAAGTGATCTTTGGTCCAGTAACTGGTTCCTAGTTCAGCAAAACAAAAGTGCTGAACATTGCCCTTAGTTAGATAAGACTTAGAAAGGTTGAACGACATTGATTTCGTTTAAATCCAGCCATGACGTACAACTCCTAGAGTTCAATTACAGATACTTGTTATTCGCAAGGTCCAATAATTAGATCTCTCCCCTTGTCGGAACAAGTAAAAGGTTGTAATTACCTAGGAAAGCGATTCTTGTAACTTCTGTTTCCCCCTCTTCCTCCGGGCCAGGGTGTGCAAATGCTTCGCCGCTCTTCGCAGCAAAAGAAAAAGGAATCGGCTTGAGAAACAGCAGCAAAAGAAAAAGGAATCGGCTTGAGAAACAGCAGCAGTTACAGAGAGTGCGAGCGTGTGTTATTTGTCGCCGTGCTTGCTGTTTCGGTTGCTCAAAACTCTTCAAGAAACTCTCAGGGGTTTGAAACTGCGTGAGTGGTGTTTCTGGAGGAGTTTCCTTGGCCAGGGTAGCGAATGAGAAGTTGGGGACTAATGGGATTCCAGGAGGAGAGGGGAGGGGTCGTTGAGGTAGATTTCCTCCCTTAGTATTTTACTGTGGAATGAGCAACTTGTTTTAAAAGATTAACTAGAATGTAACTGAATGAAATGCGGCGCATAAATGTAACATGGTGTTTATCTTCAAGGAACTGAGAGTTGTTTAAGGTGTAGGAAATTAAACTTTTTCTGAAAAGCTCTAGTAATTTCAATTTACGTGTTTACCTCAAAACTGCATGTTAAAGGTATCATTCACATACTCAAATAATTAGAGAATCTTGCATCTAAAGGTAAACAAGTGGAAAAAGCTTCCTAGTGTAAGAGTAGTCGTATAATAGTTAACTATTTTCATTGCTAGGGATGTTTAACTGTTGAGACTTTTTTTCCCCTATAAACAGTGAGATGACAAAATGATGCAGCGGCGATCAGATCTTTTCCTTGAAACTGAACTCGAGGAAGATGTTTCCAAGCAGATGGAATCACGGAACAAAATACGAGGCTCATACCAAAATAGGGTTAGTATACGTCCTCCTTTTTTTGCCTTATGTCCTCCCAGAATTTTGACAAAACATGAAATGTCCTCCTTTTTGTATAAACTCGTAGCATATTTCAAACAAAAATTAAAGCACTCTTTTTTTATATATATATTTTTTTAAAATTCTTGAACCCATGACTATAATTTACTCTTAACCATGAAATAATTTACTGTAAGTGCAAATCGCGAATGTTAAATTAATTTTGTTAATGTTGTAAAAGTTAATACTCTTTTCTGTAATCTCAACATTTGTAATTTACATGCCAGATTTAAAAAAGTACGCGCCTTAAAAAAATATAATAAATACCGCCCCCCCCCCCTTCAAGCAGCTGCTTGCCACAGAGGTCTGACAGGAGCCTGTCAGTTTATATGCCAGAGTAGAAGGTTTGAGAGGATGGCAGGCCCTCAGCAGAAAAACGACACATACATCCATGCCTTACCCGGGGCTCGAACCCAGGTCCCTTAGATCAGTACTTGAAATAAAACTTATTTCGCAAATTAAAAGGATGTCCTCCATTTCTAGCTTTTTGTTCTCCTTTTAGAACACTGGTATCTGATAACCCTATACCAAAAGTAATGCTTATAATACGCATAACAATATATATGTGCATATGTACTTTGTAAGTTATGTAAATTGTGTCTTGCTATGTCTTTGGCATGATCTTTTCAACGGGTCAGTGTTGATAAACCATGGATACGAGCTAAAACAAAGAGATGTCATCAGTTGTTGACTTAGAACGGCTGCAGCGCTTCCAATATTCATACCAAGCTAGTGAAGGGATGTGGTGAGCAGACAATTGACGTCAACAATGTGCGAGAGCAGAGGAAGAAATTTATCGAAGGAGAAGCAACCATCGAATTCAGACGACGAAGTTGAAGGCCATCAATGTGGCCAGTGGATCGGACAATGCTCACCACAACTTTTTTTCAAATTGGATTCCAGTCTTGGGTTTAGCGAAGGAGCAAATGCATAGCTCGTGCAGATCACTTTGAAGGACACTTTTAGGTAGCGCAAAAATGAATATACATTCATGTGTAATTGGAACCTTCTATTTAAGATAATAAAGATGCTATTACCTAGCAGGAATTGCAAGTAATTGATTCCTAGTATAAATAGGCGTGGGTTGTTTGGGTTGTTTTACCTCTGAGCGGCACTTTTTTGCACACCATGGGCTAAATGGCCAGGTCACATGGACCCCGAAGGCTCAGAGAAGGTTGGGGGAGGGGACCCACTGGAACAGCTGTATGGTAGCCTCCCGTCAAGGCCATCCAGCGTGTTCTTTAACGTGCACAGGGTATGGCTCTCCCGCACACGGGGCCACGGCTTAAAGTCCCATCCGACGGACGGCGGCCTTTCCAAGCCCATCGGTGTCCCTTACTGACCGTGGGCAGGGCGGGGAATTTTGCGGAGATAAATCTCAACGCTGACCCAGCTGGGACTCGAACCTGGGAACTACAGATTACGAGCCTGTCGCGCTACCGACTGAGCCACCCCCGCCCCATAAATGGGCGTGAGGTGAAGCGGTAAATCATTAGGCAGTGCTTCTCATGGATTGGAGAATTTCATTTAAGGCGGCTTGAGTAGACACTTTGTACCAAAATATTTTTTATTTGAAGATTTGTATTGGAAATAGCCGAGAAATGCGATGAAGTGAATTCAAAGGGGAGAAAATTAACAAAACTCGTAGCAAACTCAGTGGGAAGTGGTAATGTTTATCAAATGGCATTAAAGGTACAGTCGTTATCTGATGCAGTCATTCAAACAAATGACCGATCGAGCTGTTGGATTTTGTTACCTCTGAGAGGCACTTTTTTTGCATACAATGGGATAAATAGCCAGGTCTTAGGGCACCATGGACTCGGAGAAGGTTGGGGTGAAAGAGGACCCACTGGATAGCTCTTAGGAGACAGATGGTAGCCTTCCGTCAAGGCCATCCAGCATGTTCTTTAATATGGACAGGATATAGGATTTAATTGCCATTTGATGAACATTACCACTTCTCATTGAGTTTGCTACGAGGCTTGTTAATTTCTCCATTTTGAATTTTTTGGGGCGGGGGTGGCTCAGTCGGTAGCGCGCCAGGCTCGTAATCTGTAGTTCCCAGGTTCGAGTCCCAGCTGGGTCAGCGTTGAGATTTATCTCCGCAAAATTCCCCGCCCTGCCCGCGGTCAGTAGGGGATACCGATGGGCTTGTAAAGACCGCCGTCCGTCGGATGGGACGTTAAGCCGTGGCCCCGTGTGCGGGAGAGCCATACCCTCTGCACGTTAAAGAACACGCTGGATGGCCTTGACGGGAGGCTACCATCTGTCTCCCAACAGCTGTTCCAGTGGGTCCCCTCCCCCAACGTTCTCTGAGCCTTCGGGGTCCATGTGACCTGGCCATTTATCCCATGGTGTGCAAAAAAGTGCCGCTCAGAGGTAAAACAACCCAACCCACTTTGAATTCGCTTCATCACAATTCTCGGCTGTTTCCAATACAAATCTTCAAATAAAATAATTAACATCTTTATCATATGGTCTTCACAAGGCGCCACGGCTTAACGCTTCATTCGGATTGGGGAAGGGAACAGCTTTAGGACAACTTTTAGGAGACAGATGGAAGCCCCCTCGTCAAGGTCATCAAACATTCTTTAGCGCACACAGGTTACGACCTCTTGCATACGGGGCCATGGCTTAACGTCCCATTGACGGACGGCAGCAGTTTCAAGCCTGTCAGTATCTCCTTTGGGATAGATAACAGAACGGCGGCTAGAGAAGAAAAATCTCAACTTTGGCCCAGTTAGGACTTGAACCTAGGAACTGTAGATTACGAATCTGAAGCGCTACCGACTGAGCTAATCCTAGGGATGGAAGGAGTGACGAAAAAAGAGGACAGAGCTTTTAACATTCTCTACGTAGCAAGCTTTCATTTGGTATATAATTCGTTACGATTGATACCCCTGAAATATCCTCCTTGGGGCGGGGGTGGCTCAGCCGGTAGCGCGCCAGTCTCGTAATCTGTAGTTCCTAGGTTCGAGTCCCAGTTGGGTCAGCGTTGAGATTTATCTCCGCAAAATTCCCCGCCCTGCCCACGGTCAGTAGGGGAAACCGATGGGCTTGGTAAAGGCCGCTATCCGTCGGATGGGACGTTAAGCCATGGCCCCGTGTGCGGGAGAGCCATACCCTGTGCACGTTAAAGAACACGCTGGATGGCCTTGACGGGAGGCTACCATCTGTCTCCTAACAGCTGTTCCAGTGGGTCCCCTCCCCCAACCTTCTCTGAGGTTTGGGGTCCTTGTGACCTGGCCATTTAGCCCATGGTGTGCAAAAAAGTGCCTCTCAGAGGTAAAACAACCCAACCTGAAATATCCTCCCCCCTTTTTCGAGGGGAAGGGTTAGAGGGGGGGGAAGGAGGAAACATCGTCTTAGGGCCTTTCCCATGTCAGAAGTTTTCATTTCAGATAAAACTCGTTACGTTCGGAAGCTATAGTGGAACAATCATTTGCAAATATCTGATCGGGGCGGGGGTGGCTCAGTCGGTAGCGCGCCAGGCTCGTAATCTGTAGTTCCCAGGTTCGAGTCCCAGCTAGGTCAGCGTTGAGATTTATCTCCGCAAAATTCCCCGCCCTTCCCACGGTCAGTAGGGGACACCGATGGGTTTGGAAAGGCCGCCGTCCGTCGAATGGGACGTTAATCCGTGGCCCCGTGTGCAGGAGAGCCATACACTGTGCATGTTAAAGTTGGTTGGTTGGTTGTTTTACCTCTGAGCGGCACTTTTTTGCACACAATGGGCTAAATGGCCAGGTCACATGGACCCCGAAGGCTCAGAGAAGGTTGGGGGAGGGGACCCACTGGAACAGCTGTTGGGAGACAGATGGTAGCCTCCCGTCAAGGCCATCCAGCGTGTTCTTTAACGTGCAGAGGGTATGGTTCTCCCGCACACGGGGCCAAGGCTTAACGTCCCACCCGACGGAAGGCGGCCTTTCCAAGCCCATCGGTGTCCCCTACTGACCGTGGGCAGGGCGGGGAATTTTGCGGAGATAAATCTCAACGCTGACCCAGCTGGGACTGGAACCTGGGAACTACAGATTACGAGCCTGGCGCGCTACCGACTGAGCCACCCCCGCCCCTGCATGTTAAAGAACACGCTGGATGGCCTTGACGGGAGGCTACCATCTGTCTCCCAACAGCTGTTCCAGTGGGTCCCCTCCTCCAACCATTTCTGAGCCTTCGGGGTCCATGTGACCTGGCCATTTAGCCCATGGTGTGCAAAAAAGTGCCGCTCAGAGGTAAAACAACCCAACCCAAACAACAAATATCTGATTTGTGAGGAGGAAAGGTTAAAGGTAATCGTGTGTATAATCTACGACACTTCTCATGTCACAAACTTTTATTTGAAATGTAAAATTGCATCTGATCGTCGTTCGAGATGGGAAGATATGGCGGAACGACTATTTTGACCAAAACGAGAGGAAGTTGGTAACGAAGTGGATATATGTTCTTTCGCAATCATATAAT
Organism: Ryuthela nishihirai; assembly: GCA_038380435.1. Lineage (NCBI taxonomy): Eukaryota > Metazoa > Arthropoda > Arachnida > Araneae > Heptathelidae > Ryuthela > Ryuthela nishihirai. The sequence continues at coordinate 66,207,641 of JAWZYU010000015.1, read as the reverse complement.
GTTATGGAAAAGAGGAGCAAAACATTTTAAGACTTAATATCTTGGAAACATCGTCGAGTGTATTTTTCGAAGGTCATGGCTCACCTGTTAAGAAACGCTCCGTTACTCACATTTTGATGTGAAGAAATTCTATTACCAGTGTGGATCACGCAATTTAACATTCTTTTAAGAGGGTATTTAAGCATGCAAAAGAAATCGCTGTAATATAGGATTCGTAGGCTTTTATTTTTGCCAAATTGGACGACTGATAATAAAGTACCCTACTCCCCCCTTTAAACACTTGGGATTCGCAGAGGGACCAATTCCCTCTCCCCCTTAAATCCACTTGACTACTGAGACATGCCCCTCCCCTGTAAAGAAATTTTGGGAATGGCCCAGGTGTTCACGCCAAGATTCCAACATTCACATTTGCAGGATGTGAAGATATTGAATAACGCAGCATCCATTTCTAAAAATCAATCAACATCTGTTTCACATGTTAGCATCAAGAATTCCTCTTAATAACAGGTAATAAATGAAAATGGTAACAGCGGAGGGAACCTGGTGGGATAAAATATAACCCGTTGCCTTCATAATAAGCCTACTACTATTGCCAACCGCCTGCGCCAGCGTTGAGATTTATCTCCGCAAAAATTCCCGCCCTGCCCACGGTCAGTAGGGGACACCGATGGGCTTGGAAAGGCCGCCGTCCGTCGGATGGGACGTTAAGCCGTGGCCCCGTGTGCGGGAGAGCACATACCCTGTGCACGTTAAAGAACACGCTGGATGGCCTTGACGGGAGGCTACCATCTGTCTCCCAACAACTGTTCCAGTGGGTCCCCTTCCCCAACCTTCTCTGAGCCTTCGGGGTCCATGTGACCTGGCCATTTAGCCCATGGTGTGAAAAAAAGTGCCGCTCAGAGGTAAAACAACCAAAATCTCCGCAAAACTCCTCACCCTGCCCTCGGTGAGAAAGGGGACACCGATGGGCTTCGAAAGGCCGCCGTACGTCGGATGGGACTTTAAGCAGTGGCCCCGTTTGTGGGAGGACCCTTACCCTGTGTACGTTAAGGAACACGCTTAATGGCCTTGATGGGAGACTACCATCTATCTCCCAAAAGCTGTTCCAGTGGGTCCCCTCTCCCCACCTTCTCTGAACCCTCGGGATCCTTGTAACCTGGTCATTTAGCCCATTGTGTGCAAAAAATACCGCTTGGAGGAAAAATAACCCAACCCAATAACTGTTGCCAACTAAGATTATCATTTTCAAATACACAGCTCTGAATTTCGAGAATGCAGAGTCGTTCGAGTGACGAAAGAATTTCTAGCTTCACCGGTTTTATCTGGGATCATTTACAATTAATAGATTCTGTTTATGAAACTCTCGTTCCGTGAACTCGATTCATTTCCAGACATTCATCATTCTCATCTGCAACACGAGAAACCCAAAATAATAAAAGCAGGCAGAGCACTGGAAAAGAAAAACCGTCAAACACATATTTCCCCCCCCCTCCCAAAAAAAAAAAAAACTTAATTTACAGATATCATTAACGAAACGAACGCATTAGAAACAATATTTGTTCCGATAACATTACAATTACGTCCGATTACCATATTTGCTCTTACGGCTTAATGTGCTAATAATGCCATACTTTGCATTTAATGAGATTTTAACGGATCATTTTACAAATGCCAGAAACAGGTACGCGTTCCTTGCAAAGGAATTCGTGCACTGCGCATTACTCATTGAACAGAAATATCTTTTCCATTGGCAGTGGAGTGTTCCTTTGCCATCTCTTCCAGCCAGCCAACATCTCCTCCCCTAAGTTCGGTGACGTCGGTTCAGTTTTCCCAATTTATTTTAACGACGCTTCTAATTCCATAATCCAATTAACACTCTTCGGTTACAAAAAGACTTCAACGTACTAATGACATTCATTGGAATCATCTGAGGCCAAGGCTTGTTGCTTTTAGCGCATTCCCCTTCCTCTTCTGCAAACGAAAGCTTAGGGTTAATTAATTCATGCCCGGCCGAATTTAAAAAGGATCCCAGAACAATTCTTCGGAGATTTTAATTCTTCAGAGGGCTTTAATTATGCAATGGAGAGGGGATCGGACTTTTTATTATTGGGGGAGGGAAGAACTCGAGGTGGGGGGAGGAGAAATGCACACTCTTGGCTCTCAGATCTGCTTTTAAAACATGTCACTTGTGGCAAAAAAAAACATTACTTGTTTGATTACTGAATGCATTTCTGTAAGAGATCGTCTCATCGTCAAGGAATGTTGAATTTTAAATTTTGTTCCCTTTTTGTTAATGGATTCGTTTCGAAATCACATTAATTGCGCAGAACAGAAATCGTCTTCTCTTTTGTCTCTGGGAAGAAGAATTTTTAAACAACAGTGAGAGCTTATAATATGCATTATTTTCCGCTTTTCGCTTCACTTCTTTCTAAAACGTTTGCAGAAATTGAAGTGTATGGAGATTGTGTAGTCTTGCGCGGATATCCGAATTTAAAACTACTCCGCGGGTAAATGATTAATGTTAACGCTGTTAGAGGATAACATTTCCTGGTTGGGTTTTGGGTTGTTTTACCTCTGAGCGGCACTTTTTTGCACACCATAGGCTAAATGGCCAGGTCACATGGAACCCGTAGGTTCACAGAAGGTTGGGGGAGGGGACCCACTGGAACAGCTGTTGGGAGACAGATGGTAGCCTCCCGTCAAGGCCATCCAGCGTGTTCTTTAACGTGCACAGGGTATGACTCTCCAGCACACGGGGCCACGGCTTAACGTCCCACCCGACGGACGGCGGCTTTTCCAAGCCCATCGGTGTCCCCTACTGACCGTGAGCAGGGCGGGGAAATTTTGCGGAGATAAATTCTCAACGCTGACCCAGCTGGGACTCGAACTTGGGAACTACAGATTACGAGCCAGGCGCGCTACCGACTGAGCCACCCCCCGCCCCTAACATTTTCGGCAAAAAAAATTATGTTTAACGCGGATAAAATCTGTAGGAACAGGGGCAAACATTAATTCGTTACTGATGGCTGACACGAGTGCAAAAATTAAAACCAGTTTAGATAATGAAAGAAAAGCAAACGAGAAAATTTAATGATGATATTCACTTGGAAAAAATACAGTGGGATCAAGTGACAAATTAAAAAGTCTTCTTTTACGTGAAAAAAAGCGATCTTTTGCTGGCGGAGGAAATAAAAATTCAAAAAATTACTCGAGTGTTGAAAACTAGAATTAATCTGTGAAAATTTAAGTAGTGGAGACCACTAAGTTTGCATAATGAGATGTGCAGAGAAGTTCCCGGGTAAATGAAAAGGAGTCTAATCTCGGATAATCGGGACATTTAAAACAGCAAAATTAACTCAGAAGAAGAATTGAAAAATTACATTATTCATAATGTAATTTATTATCTAATATTTAGTCAGGCATTTTTTCTGAAATGCAAGTTTTTTATCACAATTATTTATTAGTCATATAAATCATCAGACGTGAAGCATTTGCAAAACTTCGACAGTTATTAATTAGCTAATATAGACGGATGATGATCAAGTTTTAAGGGCGCGGATTAAACTTTGCGGATGCAGACAGAACTTTTGCTATCCACGTGGGATTCGTTGATCAATCGTTTTAGGCAGCATTGGCGCCTGATGCAAAAATAATTAGAATCAGTTTAATGCAAGCATAAATATCTTGCGTGAAAGATTCGACTGTTGGGATATTTTACCTCTGAGCGTCACTCGTCTGCACACAATGGGCATGTCACAAGGGCCCCAAGGGGTCGGAGAAGGTTGGGAGTTGTTGTTGGGTTGTTTTACCTCTGAGCGGCACTTTTTTGCACACCATGGGCTAAATGGCCAGGTCACATGGACCCCGAAGGCTCAGAGAAGGTTGGGGGAGGGGACCCACTGGAACAGCTGTTGGGAGACAGATGGTAGCCCCCCGTCAAGGCCATCCAGCGTGTTCTTTAACGTGCACAGGGTATGGCTCTCCCACACACGGCTTAACGTCCCATCCGACGGACGGCGGCCTTTCCAAGCCCATCGGTGTCCCCTACTGACCGTGGGCAGGACGGGGAATTTTGCGGAGATAAATCTCAACACTGACCCAGCTGGGACTCGAACCTGGGAAGTACAGATTACGAAAATGATGCGCTTCCGACTGAGCCAATCCCCGCCACTCAGAGATTGGGGAAAAACAATAAAAAATTACTTTATCTTCCTATTTACGCTTTAGAAAGGTATATATGGTTTTCTAAAAAAGAAGTTATCATTGATTATATATATGTGATGATTGCATACATGCATTTTCAAAGAGAGATGTAGGACCAAAATCAGTTTAATTTTTATCTGTTGAAAATAACATTCTTCTTTAAAGTTTTTTTTTGGAAGAACGATATGATCAGATATTTTTAAATTTCATAAATGCATAGTTTTCCGCAATTAAACTAGTAACATATTTCAACAACGGAATCAATAAGAGACTTTTTCCACAGTATCAAATTTTGCTCACCGACAGACTTTACCCACTGGGTTAGTAGAAGACTTGAATCAGTTTATGAGTAGCGGATTCCAACCCCAGAACCGATGACATGCAACTCTAAGACTGCCCAAAGTTCATTGCTGATCGATGATTGAAAGTAAATTATTACGTTGCATCCGATGATTAAAAGCGAATCTTTACTACACCACAGGACTCATCCTCATTGAACCTTTAAGATGCGTGGAAAAAAACCTCTTCCTATAAGTCTCCCGAAGGCATTAAATTCTTCGCTAAAGAGCGAATATTTCCACAATCCCACTTCCTGTCTACTCTTTATACAGATTTTCCTTTCATAGATTGCCATGTTTTGCCAGCTTTGGCCTCTCATTCCCTTGAGAGGTTCGCATTGACACAGAGCTGGATAATAACCGGGCCTTGGCCATCTGTTATTGACAGCCAAGGAAGAGAGAGAAATCTGAAAGAGCCGAGAGCACAAACTCGGCGGGATCAAAGGAGAAGAGAGGAAAAAAAAAAGAATTGCTTCTCTAGGAGGCTGCTATTTGAGGTTTGGAGATGGAGGAGGAGGAGACGGGTAGACAAGACATTTCGACAAAAGCTTGAGAGATTTTTTTTTTCAATCTAAGCCAGTAACACTAAGGATGAAGAAAATGAGAAAAAAATTGGGCTGCGCTCATTTGAAATATTGATAATCGGACATGTAAAAACTTGTTGAAAGGATTCGTGTTGAAGACAAACACCACAGAAGACTCTGTCGGTGTTGTTTGACATATCCAGAAATTATATAATAGAGGAACTCTTGTTGAAGAGTAGAAGTATCGTACTTGATTTTCTTGCTGAATGTTATAACGAATAAAGGATGTGCTCATCATATTTTGATTAACCGTTAGCTACAGATGTGTATTGAAATCATCTTTTATGTTATCAATCAGCTTTGGTTATTTTTGACTGATAATCTTAACTCTCAAATTGCAAGGAGGTTTTTGATCTTATAATACCTCATAAGGATGGCAGGATCACATTTAAAGACATCTTGCAGTTTAGAGAGTTAAATCTGGTTGAATTGGGTTGTTTTACCCCTGAGCGGCACTTTTTAGCACACAATGGGCTAAATGGCCAGATCACAAGGACCCCGAGGACTCAGAGCAGGTTAGAGGGAGGAGACCCACTGGAACAGCTGTTGGGAGACAGATGCTGGCCTGCCGTCAAGGCCATCCAGAGTGTTCTTTAACGTACAGCACACCGCTTAACGTCTCATCGGATGCACTCCGGCCTTTCGAAGCACATCGGTGTCCCTTACTGACCAAGGGCAGGGAGGGAAATTTTGCGGAGATCAATCTCAACGATGGCCCAGCTGGGGCTCGAAAGTGAACGAACTGGACTAAATAGTCAAGTCAGAAGGAACCCAAGAACTCGAACTAGTTAGAAGAAGAGGATGAAAGAAGAGGATGCTTTGCAGAGATGTTATAAGAGAGACAGAAGTCTCTCATCAAGACCATTTAATGTATTCTATAACGTTCATAGCGTATGATTCTTTAGCACACATGGCCACGACGTAACGTCCCATCCAACGGATGGCAGTCTTTCCAGGATCGTCGGTGTCCGCTTTTTCACAAAGGGCAGAGAGTAGGTTAGCGGAAAATATCTCGTCCAGATACTGTGGCTGCTAGAACATTTGAACATCAGGCTACTTATTGCTTTAATCCTCATGTCCTAAAGTCATAAATGATACTTGAATCCTGAGGCGCCCTTACGACAAGGCCAAGTTATCTCTAGTGATAAAAAATGTTCCGTTTTTGCAATCCGATGACTGAATGCCACAGAAAAACGATTTTTGAGAGAATTTATTTTACCTTCTCATCGGAAACATGGGGAAAAACATCGCAATCTCGAAAGACATTTCATGTCGAATATTTGCATTAAGAGTGCATCGCAAAGCTTTTCTTTTGTCTTTAAGCACCTGCACGGCTTTAAGAACTCAAATTAAGGATGCGGGTTGTTTTACCTCGAGCGGCACTTTTTGCACACCATGGGCTAGATGGCGGCTAAATGGCCAGGTCACATTGACCCCGAAGGCTCAGAGAAGGTTGGGGTAGGGAACCCACTGGAACAGCTGTTGGGAGACAGATGGTAGCCTCCCGTCTAGGTCATCCAGCGTGTTCTTTAACATGCACAAGGTACGGATCTCCCCGCACAGGGAGTCACGGCTTAACGTCCCATCTGACGGATGGCGGTCTTTCCAAGCCCATCGGTGTTCTCTATTGATCAAGGGAAGAGTTTTGGGGAGATAAGTCTCAGCGCTGGCGCAGCTGGGACTCGAACCTGGGAACTACAGATTACGAACCTGGCGCGCTACCGACTGAGCCACCCCCGCCCCCTCAAAATAAGGAGATGAAATTTATATTTTTGTTATTTCCAAAAGTGATAGTGAATTTGACGTTAAGAAACTTGCAACGCTATGATAAACGATACTTGCCATGAAACGATTTCATAAAATGGAGTTTCCCCAAAAGTAGCTGTAACGTTTTCTATCAGGTTTGCTCAATTTCTAAGGTTGTATGGCCATATAGTACATCGACTCACAGGTCGTATGGTCTATAATTACACACTCACTAAAAGTTAACTCTTTTTGTCAGCTTCTACTTTCGGGGAAAAACACATTACGTTCCGCCGTTACAAATTCTTCGGTATTAGTAACATATTTAATCAATTAACAAAACTCGATTCTTTTAAAAATAAATCATGGAACACCATTTTGTAAACAATTTAGAACATGAGTAATTTATGCACAATGACAAACCCGAAATCGGAATATGGTGGGAAAAAAAAAAGTGAAATAATTAAGAAAGCTGAAGTCACCTCTTATGCATCGACGGATCTCGTAGATTATTGGGTGAATGGGTTGGGTTGTTTTACCTCTGAGCGGCACTTTTTTGCACACCATGGGCTAAATGGCCAGGTTGGGTTGGGTTGTTTTACCTCTGAGCGGCACTTTTTTGCACACCATGGGCTAAATGGCCAGGTCACATGGACCCCGAAGGCTCAGAGAAGGTTGGGGGGAGGGGACCCACTGAAACAGCTGTTGGGAGACAGATGGTAGCCTCCCGTCAAGGCCATCCAGCGTGTTCTTTAACGTGCACAGGGTATGACTCTCCCGCACACGGGGCCACGGCTTAACGTCCCATCCGACGGATGGCTGCCTTTCCAAGCCCATCGGTGTCCCCTACTGACCGTGGGCAGGGCGGGGAATTTTGCGGAGAAAAATCTCAACGCTGACCCAGCTGGGACTCGAACCTGGGAACTACAGATTACGAGCCTGGCGCGCTACCGACTGAGCCACCCCCGCCCCATTTGGTGAATGGATTAATAATCATTTGTCAATAATAATGTATGAAATCATTTCTTCATTGACAAATAACTGAAAAGATGGATCATTGCCTGATTGTCAAGTGTTGCCAATAATCTCTATGGAACTGTCGATGAATAAATTATGTAGTCTCATTGTTTGGAAACTGCCATATGCCACCAAGTGTATTCATTCTGAAATTCATAATTCACCTGAAAAAAACTTCCCAAGTGATCGAGTCTGTACATGAAAAACCAGTTGATATACGGATTTTTTCTAGGAAAAGATGTGGATATATAGAAATTTCTAAAAAAAAGCTAAGGGTATAAATTAACTTCTAACCCCTCCCCCCGCCCCGTTCCTAAAGAAATATCAGTGGGTGTATTACTCTGCATACCTTCCATTACAGTCCTGTCCGAGGGGCATGTTGAATAACAGAAAATTAGAAGTAAGACCCTGTAGGTTGGGTTGTTTTACCTCTGAGCAGCACTTTTTTTGCACATAATGGGCTAAATGTGCCAGGTCATAAGGACCCCGAAGGCTCACAGAAGGTTTGGTGGAAGGGGACCCACTGGAGCAGCTGTTGGGAGACAGAAGGTAGCCTCCCGTCAAGGCCATACAGCCTGGTCTTTAACGTGCACAGGGTATGGCTCTCCCGCACACGGGCCACGGTTTAACGTCCCATCTGACGGATGGCGGTCTTTCCAAGCCCATCGGTGTTCTCTATTGACCAAGGGCAAAGCGGGGAGTTTTGGGAAGATAAATCTCAGCGCTGGCGCAGCTGGGACTCGAATCTGGGAACTGCAGTTTACGAGTTTGGCGCGCTACCGATTGAGCCACCCTCTTCCCATGAACATAATTAAACCCGTTTCTCTGCCTTACCTCAGCTGCGATTTGCCATTTGAAAAGACAGGAGAATCAAAATACTTTTTTCCGGGTTGTTTTATACCCCAGAGGCACTTTTTTTGCGAACAATGGGCTAAATGATAAGGTCACAAGGACCCCAAAGCATAGAGAAGGTAAGGGAATCAACTGGATAGTTTTTAGAAGATAGATGAAAGCTTCCCCTTCAAAGCCATCTAGCATGTTCTTTAACGTGAACAAAAAATTTTATAGCGTTATGGAAGATAAAGCCTTTCTCATTTTTTTTTTTCGAAATCGGCGAAAGAAATCGAAAAGAGCAAGAAACAACATCCAATTGTTATATCCGTACTCAGAAAAGAGGGACCCTTCGTCAAGTGCTAGTTATTGCGCAAATAACACCTCAATTTGACGTCCATCTGATTAGCGAACAGGCTTCTTGGAAAACTGAATAGAGTAACCTGTTGAATAAAGAGAAAAATCGCACGAAGTGTCAATCTTCCACTTCCTCGTTGCTCTACACCTTCATTAGCGAGTCCTGTTTCCACACGATTCGATTGCCTCGGTATCCTCTGACAGCTGCTTCCCATCGAAGTGTTGAAAGCAAATGAAACCTTTACTCACCTCCAACATGTTGCGAGGTCACGCGGGCAAAGGCGACGACCAGCCGCCGCAGCACAGTGCGGCTTGCTGCGGGAGTGCGATCGCAACATCTGGCGCCATCCTTGCCGCACAGCCAGTCGGGAGAGTCGGACAGCAGTTCGCAGGCGCCACCGCAGGATTCGACGCTGCCGCTGCTGACGCCGACACGTCGACGTCAAACAACCGCATGACAGCAGTAGCAGTAGACTTAGACTTCCGCCGGATATTTGCACGTGCCCTATGTCTCCTACCCCTTGCTGTTTTCATGATGCGGGGATGTCGGCGCGAGCTCCTTCCCGCCTCCTCACCACTGAGAGAGGTGGACGTGGAGACTGACTCGACCCTCCGAATGTGTGTTGCTCGCTCGCCTCCTTCCTCTCGACGTCTCGTGTGCGAGGGGGGGGTCTCGTGGCGCGCTCTGGCGGTAGAAGACCGTATTCGCTACCATAGCAACCATTCAGAAGGAAAGATAGAGAGCATCGTCCAAATTATCTTCGTTAAGGTTTATTGATTTTAATGCCTTCTGGTTTTTGGTTGATGGTGCGAGTGTGATTGAAAGATTTCTCTGCCAGAAGCTCATAAAGGAGATATTTAATTTCTCATCCTGATGAAGTTGATTGTTCTCGATGACCTCGGGTTTCGGAGATGCTGATCTCGATTATCGTTGAGGATTTCTTCTCTCTCTCCCACTCGCTGGCCCGAGTGAGAAAGGATATGAGATCGGTTTAGAGAAGCCGTGGTTCGGTGTGCAGGGAAGCTCTTTGCACTTAAGTAAGACAGCGCATGATCTGGAAGGGAGCTGTGTTTGCTAGATTTTTTCACTTCTGTATATGGTATAAGTGACCAGGTCACGAGGACCCCAAGGACTCAGAGATAGGGAGAAGATCCGCTAGTTAGTGATTAGATCGCTAGTTTCTAATTAGTGATCTGGAAACCTTCGTGTCACGTGACACGAAGAAAGTTTCTGAAAAAATCGTTGCCAGATATTTTTTCTGAATTCTCTAATCAACCATAGTGTTCGGATATTTTTTGAGCGACTGTACCGTACTTTGTACTCATAATAAATAATTTATTATTATAAAATGTAGAAGTGCATGTAAATGCGTTTTTCTTTGGCCCCGCACAATTTTGGAAACCGGCCCCGCAAAAGCTCACGCTGGTCCTGCCTGGAGTGAGTTACTTCCTTGATTTTATAAAGGACGTATCCGACTTACTTTCATTTAAAAGTTAATGTAATTGAATTGTACAGTCGCTCAAAAAAGCATCCGAACACTATGGTTGATTGCAAAATTCAGAAAAAATATCTGGCATTGATTTTTTTAGAAATTAGTCATCTGGCAACCTTCGTGTCACGTGACACGAAGGTTGCCAGATGATCAATGCCAGATAGTTTTTCTGAATTTTGCAATCAACCATAGTGTTCGGATACTTTTTTGAGCGACTGTACATAAATTATGTATAGGAATTTAGTTTTCGTAGAGATTAAATAAGATAATTCAATTGGTTATTTTTTCTTTTTTATATGGTTTGATTTTTATACTTAAAATTTTTACAATCACTTCGCTCAACATTCAGATGAAGATCTTTGCGTATAGTAATAAATAATTTATCTTTGGCAATTAATTGTCACAAATGTCTGATAGACATCTTTCAGCGTAATGCATCGTAAGCAAGACGTGTGAGCAAGACAGCGGCAGAAAGCCAACTCAAAAATCCATCGCTTATCTTGGATTCGAACCGGGTTCTTTCTGTGTCATAGTCAAACACGTTAACCACTTGGGCATGAGGCGAAATCTTACGTTAAAATTAATGGAACTTTTAAGCATTGTTACGTGAAGTTCTTGTGTAAGAAAAGAAAAATGTCTCGAAAGCTCGACAGCAGAAATCCCACTGAGATTCAATACGATTGTGGAATGTTTCTCCAAACTCGTTTATTCTCGGCAACTGCTGCTGTACCCTCTGCTGCGCAGTGGTATCGCATTGGCTCGAGGTCACAATGAACTGCTGGGGTCTGGGTTTGAGTCCTGGGATGTCATGGTTCTGTGTCCGTGTATGTGTTTTTTTCATGTTATATCATAAACCAGGGCAAGCCAATAGAGCTTCCAATTTTCTCCGTCCTTGAAGAATAAAAAACAAAAAAAAAAAATTATTGCATGAAAATTCTAACAAAGTCCTGATTAACAATAGCCACCAAGGGCGGAGTACTTGTAAACTTTGGAAGCTATTGAGACAATGAGATTGTGCAGTGGCCTATGAGATCATTGGTTGATTTGAAAGTGACTGATAACTCAATCATCCAATGACCTGTGAGAACTGTCGATGGCTTGGCTGTACAAGCTCAACTGCTTCCGAATTTGTCACACACGCTTCGCCTCGATCGTCCATTCACCTCGTTCCAGGTTTTCTTCTTTACCTGAAAAGCAATTTCTTTGTACAGAAGATGCTGTACAAGAAGATGCTGTACAGAAGTTTCTTTGCACAGATGATGCTGGAAAAGCTTTCCACCTTTTTGAACCTCTTTAAATTCACAAATCAAGACCTTCATTAAAAGGGATTAAATTATTATGAAACCTGATTTTAGCCTTTGGATTACCTTATCCTTTCAAATCCTACACAGATTGTTTCAAGATCCAAGTGTGATTCTTTTCTCACCTATCTAAATATAAACAAACGTCAATGTTAATATTCTCTAAGGGGATCCTCCCTTCCGCGCAGTCACGTTAAAGAACACGCTGGATGGCCTTGACGGGAGGCTACCATCTGTCTCCCAACAGCTGTTCCAGTGGGTCCCCTCCCCCAACCTTCTCTGAGCCTTCGGGGTCCATGTTACCTGGCCATTTAGCCCATGGTGTGCAAAAAAGTGCCGCTCAGAGGTAAAACAACCCAACCCTTCCGCGCAGAGGAAACCGGAACTTTTTTGACCGGTTCATAAATTGTTCTTCCCACAAGTTCCGGTCCCGATGTTGGTATTATCTCGAAAGCGCGAAGTATTTGGGCGGGAAATTATCGTCGCGTCAGAGGGCGTTCACAGTCTGCGAAAGAGGGAGAAAGGAAGATGAAAAGACACGAGAGATGAAGGAATCTATAATTGAATAATCCAACACGACTTCATCTCTCTTTATACTAATGCACTTCGGATTACGAACTCTCCTTTTATCGATTTACGAAGTTCCCTCACATCAGTAAAGAAAAACTACTGGCTTAATGCAAACTGATGCTAATGCAATAATGCAAGTTATTTTCAGTGGATAGCAAACGTCTTTAAAGGAATATCTGTTTTTTAGTTCATTTTCAGGAAAGCGAGCGAATGTTTTCTCTTTGCCATAATATATCTGTCTCTCCGTCTCTAGACAATTGCGCACACTAATGACGAAAAAATTTGAAAATTGCGAAGTTTTAAACTAATGTTGAAAGCGATGTAACTAAATTTTCGTTGTGAAATGGGAATGCGTTGAAGGTTGCATTCACAACAATGAATTTCACCTCTACCATTGGAGGGGGTGGTAAAATACAATTATTTTGTTTTAAGCGATAAATTGAAAATTCTTTTTGCAATGGGTTGGGTTGTTTTACCTCTGAGCGGCACTTTTTTGCACATCATCTTCAAGCAGCCATGGGCTACGGAGGTTCCAACCAGACCGTGCAATTTAGTTGTCCAAGCAAGTCTATCCTGAGCTACATCTATTGCATCTGGCCACTGCACACCAATTCTAACAAAGTCCTGTTTGACATTGTCTGCCCACCGCATCCTAGGTGGCCAGGTCACATGGACCCCGAAGGCTCAGAGAAGGTTGGGGGAGGGGACCCACTGGAACAGCTGTTGGGAGACAGATGGTAGCCTCCCGTCAAGGCCATCCAGCGTGTTCTTTAACGTGCACAGGGTATGGCTCTCCCGCACACGGGGCCACGGCTTAACGTCCCATCCGACGGACGGCGGCATTTCCAAGCCCATCGGTGTCCCCTACTGACCGTGGGTAGGGCGGGGAATTTTGCGGAGATAAATCTCAACGCTGACCCAGCTGGAAACTACAGATTACGAGCCTGGCGCGCTACCGACTGAGCCACCCCGCCCCTTTTTGCAATGGATAGGTATTGATAAACTATTACAATCACATTTTTAAAATCTCCCAAAATATTACAAAAGCTTTGATTGCGCCCTCTGACGGTGAAAAGTTTAAACGAATGTTACAAACGGTCTATTTGGGCTAGAAATTTGATATTTTATTGGGGGAGTGTGGTGATCAAGGGGCTTACATTGGCAGAAACAATTTTCCCTTCCAACTGCAGGGTAGGTGGGAAAACACAATTTTTTTGAGAGATTTAATATAAAAATTCTTTTTGAGTTGAATATCTAACGAAATAGGATGATTCATGGTTATCATATTTTCCAAAAGGCTTTAATTCACCATCGTTAGAAGGAACTAAATGTAGGAAACGTAAAACTTGAAAAATTGCAAACGTAAAGTGCATAAACGCGTTGCTGAGGATAACCAGCTGCTTTGAGACTATTTGTACTGCCCGATTGAAGTGTACTGATTTGTACTGTTGTGCTTTTTTTTTTTAAATATTTTTTTTTGTTATTTCTCGTTGGTAAAAAATGTGTTTCCATCACTAAATGGAATCAATCTAATAAACGACTTATTACTTGAGAATGGAAGAAGCAAGTATCAAGCATTTATTGAGTTTGGTGGGTCCCGTGGCCGAGTGGTAAGCGCGCTTGTTTGGTGGGTCCCGTGGCCGAGTGGTAAGCGCGCTTGTTTGGTGGGTCCTGTGGCCGAGTGGTTAGCGCGCTTGACTACTGATCTAAGGGACCTGGGTTCGAGCCCCGGGTAATGTGTATGGATGTATGTGTCGTTTTTTCTGCTGAAGTCCTGCCATCTTCTCAGACCTTCTACTATGGCATATTAACTGACAGGCTCCTGTCAGACCTCTGTGGCAAGCAGCTGCTTGAGGGAATATTTGTTTTTTTTGTTTGGAGGACAAGCCGATAAAAAAGACACAAAAATGCGTCCAATGGCCACCCTGCGGTTTCTTGCTAGTTAAAAAAAAAGATTGAAAGAAGCATACTCATAACAATAAAAGATATGTAAAAAATAACAGCAATGGGTGTATAAGACTCATGTAAAAACAAAAACAAAATATAAAATACGCTATTGAAAGATTAAATCTGATGAAAGAAAACTAATCTATTTTAAAAGCGAAAAACTAAGTGGAATAAAAGAGTCGTCAAATAAAAGATGTCCTAGTGTACGGGATTCAGATGGGAAATGATGAGAGCGAATCAATAAGTTGCGGATCAACAGAGTTAAAGGCGAATAAGCGATTAAAATATGATGATGATTAAAATGGTGTCATGAAATGCGCATGTAGATTGGACGTCAGCCTGAAGAGTGAACGAATGCGTCAGAAATTCACGACCAATGCGGAGTCAAGCAAATTCCATAGGGGAATGGGGGGGGGGCGAATGTTCTCTTTTGATTTCCATGGGGGAGAAATCAAATTTTTTTATTTCGATTTCAATGGTAGAAGTGTGTTTTCCAGGGAAGTATAAAATGTTAATGGAGATATTTTAACACTTTTGTGAGATTCCAAGTAGAGGATGTTTTACTTTTTCGCTTTCTGTGTCTTTAGGTGCAGCTAGACAAGTGCTGCACAACATACAGCTTCTCGCGGGCCACATCTAGCAAGCGAGAGAATTCCCTTGCCCTATTCATTCCATTAGAAGTTGGTTCTGGGCTACTTTATTCCAACCAGGTCGATTACGGTCCGTTTCAATCCTTTAGAAAATCTATTATAACCCGTTTCAATCCTTTAGAAATCTATTATGACCCGTTTCAATCCTTTAGAAATCTATTATGGTCCACTTCAATCATTTAGAAATCTATTGTGGTCCGCTTCAATCATTTAGAAGTCTATTCTGACCTGCTTTATTCCATACACACCCTGTCTCCATTCCATCAGAGAGGTCTTTTCCCCAGCCTCGAATTACTTTGCGTGAAGTCGATTCTGACCCGTTTCAATCCTGTACAAGTCGATTCTGGTCTACTTTAATCCTTTAGAAGTCGATTATAAATGTTGATGTTGTCTCTGAAAGATTATCAAAATGTTGGAAGCATTTTATTGACTTCAATTATGGAGCAACATGATCCTTAAGTGTCTCATTATTATATGTTTTCTCATAATGTCATTATTTAATGAGTCACAACATTGCAAAAGTAGTCCATTGAAAAATTTAGCAAGGTCAGTTGACATCTTGGAAAGTTGCTAACAATAGGTATGCGGAGAATTAATCTACTAGCATTTGGGTTGGGTTGTTTTACCTCTGAGCGGCACTTTTTTGCACACCATGGGCTAAATGGCCAGGTCACATGGACCCCGAAGGCTCAGAGAAGGTTGGGGGAACAGCTGTTGGGAGACAGATGGTAGCTTCCCGTCAAGGCCATCCAGCGTGTTCTTTAACGTGGACAGGGTATGGCTCTCCCGCACACGGGGCCACGGCTTAACGTCCCATCCGACGGACGACGGCCTTTCCAAGCCCATCGGTGTCCCCTACTGACCGTGGACAGGGCGGGGAATTTTGCGGAGATAAATCTCAACGCTGACCCAGCTGGGACTCGAACATGGGAACTACAGATTACGAGCCTGGCGCGCTATCGACTGAGCCACCCCCGCCCCTAATCTACTAACATAATGACATAAGCAGAAATTAAAAAACAGGGTTTTGTTTAAATATGGAAGTGTGTTTAATATTCCACGCAAAGTAATTCGAGGCCGGGCGAAGACTTTTCTGATGGAATGGAGCCAGGGGTGTGTCTGACAGTTGACAACAAACTTGCGTAGCTCTTTAACAATGGGTTCGTTATATGTAAGCAAAAAGCGGTGGACTAAGAGAAGTGAAGGATGAAAATAAAAATTTATGTAGTAGTTTTTTATGGAGTTCAGTGAGGGTCTACTATTTATATTACATAGTTTTTTGTTTTCAGGAGGTGGTTTTCAGGAGGCCGTGGGTTCTCCTGATAACACCTCCTGAATTTAACCTCTAAAATTGATTTAAGACTTCAAGAGTGATATCTTCCTTGACAGTTTTATTTTTGTTTAGTTTTTGATTAAGTAGTATTATCGTGCCTAACATTTTAATTAAAACTGAATTTTATTTAAAAATTAATTATTTTTGGGTTTAACTACTGGTTCGGCGAAAGAAATTTAACAAGAGGCCTCGCATAAATCCGATCGAGGTCGATGCAGCACATTTCTTGGGGGGGGGGGGGGTAAGGGAATGGGGTGGGATAAAATCCTTGAAATTCCTCCTCACTACGTTATCATGTGCTTTAACAACACACAAGCAGTTAGAAATAACGTCTTTTGTTTTTTGAATCTTTTGTTCGCAAGGAATTTTATCTCAGTGCTTCTGCGAAGAAAATTCATTAACAGCTTTATTCCAAAAGTGGCACAAAGATGTCACCCCATCGCTGTCTCCATGACAACGACTCGTTTAGAGCAGCGAGGATTCATTTACGGGAAAAACAAAAGGTGTTTGATTTTCTTTTAAGGAGATTTGCATTTCCAATCCTACCGAGCGAAGGATAAATACTCAGAAAAAGAGAATGATATTTTTATTCATCACCCTTTTCGAAAAATATTTCTTTCCACAGAGTTCATTAAAATCCGTTAGAGCATTTGGAAGATATTCGTTGGACGGATGAATAGATTTAAAATAATCTGTCTATTTATAGTAAGGCGATGAGCTTTATGCCTGCAGGGAAAATGAAATGAGCTTTTCCCACCTCGACTACAGCATAACGGAATTTCTGGAAAATGGTTCTCTGGTTCTGAAAAAACAGCTCATTAGTTTCCCCCCCCATATATATATATATTTTAAAAACCGTCCCAATATGTTTGTTGGATAATATAGTAGTAGATACCGAGATCTCGGAATCGCGGAAAACGAAAGCATGAAATTAATAGAGGAGGCTTATTTATTAAGTGATCGAAAAATAAAGAAGCATTTTTTTTTTGCAAGTAGATTTCTTTTTGCATGCAATATACATATCTGTAAAGTGCTTATTTTCTTAGTTGTTAAAATTTGATTTCCGAGCTGGAAAATTTTCGTTCTCTCTCCTTCAACTATAGTCCCTTCGCTACGACCGTGGTTGCAGTTAAAATTTCTTGGCCAAACAATAGTCTCTTCAAAAAATTAGTTGTAGAATGATGATCTCATAAATCAAAGTTAAAATTTCTTGGCCAAACAATAGTCTCTTCAAAAAACTAGTTGCAGAATGATGACCGCATAAATCAAAGTTAAAATTTCTTGGCCAAACAATAGTCTCTTCAAAAAACTAGTTGTAGAATGATGATCGGATAAATCAAAGTTAAAATTTCTTGGCCAAACAATAGTCTCTTCAAAAAACTAGTTGCAGAATGATGACCGCATAAATCAAAGTTAAAATTTCTTGGCCAAACAATAGTCTCTTCAAAAAACTAGTTGTAGAATGATGATCGCATAAATCAAAGTTAAAATTTCTTGGCCAAACAATAGTCTCTTCAAAAAACTAGTTGCAGAATGATGACCGCATAAATCAAAGTTAAAATTTCTTGGCCAAACAATAGTCTCTTCAAAAAACTAGTTGCAGAATGATGACCGCATAAATCAAAGTTAAAATTTCTTGGCCAAACAATAGTCTCTTCAAAAAACTAGTTGTAGAATGATGACCGCATAAATCAAAGTTAAAATTTCTTGGCCAAACAATAGTCTCTTCAAAAAAACTAGTTGTAGAATGATGATCGCATAAATCAAAGTTAAAATTTCTTGGCCAAACAATAGTCTCTTCAAAAAACTAGTTGCAGAATGATGACCGCATAAATCAAAGTTAAAATTTCTTGGCCAAACAATAGTCTCTTCAAAAAAACTAGTTGCAGAATGATGACCGCATAAATCAAAGTTAAAATTTCTTGGCCAAACAATAGTCTCTTCAAAAAACTAGTTGCAGAATGATGACCGCATAAATCAAAGTTAAAATTTCTTGGCCAAACAATAGTCTCTTCAAAAAACTAGTTGTAGAATGATGATCGCATAAATCAAAGTTAAAATTTCTTGGCCAAACAATAGTCTCTTCAAAAAACTAGTTGCAGAATGATGACCGCATAAATCAAAGTTAAAATTTCTTGGCCAAACAATAGTCTCTTCAAAAAACTAGTTGTAGAATGATGATCGCATAAATCAAAGTTAAAATTTCTTGGCCAAACAATAGTCTCTTCAAAAAACTAGTTGCAGAATGATGACCGCATAAATCAAAGTTAAAATTTCTTGGCCAAACAATAGTCTCTTCAAAAAAACTAGTTGCAGAATGATGACCGCATAAATCAAAGTTAAAATTTCTTGGCCAAACAATAGTCTCTTCAAAAAACTAGTTGCAGAATGATGACCGCATAAATCAAAGTTAAAATTTCTTGGCCAAACAATAGTCTCTTCAAAAACTAGTTGTAGAATGATGATCGCATAAATCAAAGTTAAAATTTCTTGGCCAAACAATAGTCTCTTCAAAAAACTAGTTGCAGAATGATGACCGCATAAATCAAAGTTAAAATTTCTTGGCCAAACAATAGTCTCTTCAAAAAAACTAGTTGCAGAATGATGACCGCATAAATCAAAGTTAAAATTTCTTGGCCAAACAATAGTCTCTTCAAAAAACTAGTTGTAGAATGATGACCGCATAAATCAAAGTTAAAATTTCTTGGCCAAAGAATAGTCTCTTCAAAAAAACTAGTTGTAGAATGATGATCGCATAAATCAAAGTTAAAATTTCTTGGCCAAACAATAGTCTCTTCAAAAAACTAGTTGCAGAATGATGACCGCATAAATCAAAGTTAAAATTTCTTGGCCAAACAATAGTCTCTTCAAAAAACTAGTTGCAGAATGATAATCGTATAAATCAAAGTTAAAACTTCTTGGCCAAACAATAGTCTCTTCAAAAAACTAGTTGTAGAATGATGATCGCATAAATCAAAGTTAAAATTTCTTGGCCAAACAATAGTCTCTTCAAAAAAACTAGTTGTAGAATGATGATCGCATAAATCAAAGTTAAAATTTCTTGGCCAAACAATAGTCTCTTCAAAAAACTAGTTGCAGAATGATGACCGCATAAATCAAAGTTAAAATTTCTTGGCCAAACAATAGTCTCTTCAAAAAACTAGTTGTAGAATGATGATCGCATAAATCAAAGTTAAAATTTCTTGGCCAAACAATAGTCTCTTCAAAAAACTAGTTGCAGAATGATGACCGCATATATCAAAGTTAAAATTTCTTGGCCAAACAATAGTCTCTTCAAAAAACTAGTTGTAGAATGATGATCGTATAAATCAAAGTTAAAATTTCTTGGCCAAACAATAGTCTCTTCAAAAAAACTAGTTGTAGAATGATAATCGCATAAATCAAAGTTAAAATTTCTTGGCCAAACAATAGTCTCTTCAAAAAACTAGTTGTAGAATGATGATCGCATAAATCAAAGTTAAAATTTCTTGGCCAAACAATAGTCTCTTCAAAAAACTAGTTGTAGAATGATGACCGCATAAATCAAAGTTAAAATTTCTTGGCCAAACAATAGTCTCTTCAAAAAACTAGTTGCAGAATGATGACCGCATAAATCAAAGTTAAAATTTCTTGGCCAAACAATAGTCTCTTCAAAAAACTAGTTGTAGAATGATGATCGCATAAATCAAAGTTAAAATTTCTTGGCCAAACAATAGTCTCTTCAAAAAACTAGTTGCAGAATGATGACCGCATAAATCAAAGTTAAAATTTCTTGGCCAAACAATAGTCTCTTCAAAAAACTAGTTGTAGAATGATGATCGCATAAATCAAAGTTAAAATTTCTTGGCCAAACAATAGTCTCTTCAAAAAACTAGTTGCAGAATGATGACCGCATAAATCAAAGTTAAAATTTCTTGGCCAAACAATAGTCTCTTCAAAAAAACTAGTTGCAGAATGATGACCGCATAAATCAAAGTTAAAATTTCTTGGCCAAACAATAGTCTCTTCAAAAAACTAGTTGCAGAATGATGACCGCATAAATCAAAGTTAAAATTTCTTGGCCAAACAATAGTCTCTTCAAAAACTAGTTGTAGAATGATGATCGCATAAATCAAAGTTAAAATTTCTTGGCCAAACAATAGTCTCTTCAAAAAACTAGTTGCAGAATGATGACCGCATAAATCAAAGTTAAAATTTCTTGGCCAAACAATAGTCTCTTCAAAAAAACTAGTTGCAGAATGATGACCGCATAAATCAAAGTTAAAATTTCTTGGCCAAACAATAGTCTCTTCAAAAAACTAGTTGTAGAATGATGACCGCATAAATCAAAGTTAAAATTTCTTGGCCAAAGAATAGTCTCTTCAAAAAAACTAGTTGTAGAATGATGATCGCATAAATCAAAGTTAAAATTTCTTGGCCAAACAATAGTCTCTTCAAAAAACTAGTTGCAGAATGATGACCGCATAAATCAAAGTTAAAATTTCTTGGCCAAACAATAGTCTCTTCAAAAAACTAGTTGCAGAATGATAATCGTATAAATCAAAGTTAAAACTTCTTGGCCAAACAATAGTCTCTTCAAAAAACTAGTTGTAGAATGATGATCGCATAAATCAAAGTTAAAATTTCTTGGCCAAACAATAGTCTCTTCAAAAAAACTAGTTGTAGAATGATGATCGCATAAATCAAAGTTAAAATTTCTTGGCCAAACAATAGTCTCTTCAAAAAACTAGTTGCAGAATGATGACCGCATAAATCAAAGTTAAAATTTCTTGGCCAAACAATAGTCTCTTCAAAAAACTAGTTGTAGAATGATGATCGCATAAATCAAAGTTAAAATTTCTTGGCCAAACAATAGTCTCTTCAAAAAACTAGTTGCAGAATGATGACCGCATATATCAAAGTTAAAATTTCTTGGCCAAACAATAGTCTCTTCAAAAAACTAGTTGTAGAATGATGATCGTATAAATCAAAGTTAAAATTTCTTGGCCAAACAATAGTCTCTTCAAAAAAACTAGTTGTAGAATGATGATCGCATAAATCAAAGTTAAAATTTCTTGGCCAAACAATAGTCTCTTCAAAAAACTAGTTGTAGAATGATAATCGCATAAATCAAAGTTAAAATTTCTTGGCCAAACAATAGTCTCTTCAAAAAACTAGTTGTAGAATGATGATCGCATAAATCAAAGTTAAAATTTCTTGGCCAAACAATAGTCTCTTCAAAAAACTAGTTGTAGAATGATGATCGCATAAATCAAAGTTAAAATTTCTTGGCCAAACAATAGTCTCTTCAAAAAACTAGTTGTAGAATGATGATCGCATAAATCAAAGTTAAAATATCTTGGCCAAACAATAGTCTCTTCAAAACACTAGTTGTAGAATGATGATCGCATAAATCAAAGTTAAAATTTCTTGGCCAAACAATAGTCTCTTCAAAAAACTAGTTGTAGAATGATGATCGCATAAATCAAAGTTAAAATTTCTGGGCCAAACAATAGTCTCTTCAAAAAACTAGTTGTAGAATGATGATGGCATAAATCAAAGTTAAAATTTCTTGGCCAAACAATAGTCTCTTCAAAAAACTAGTTGCAGAATGATGATCGCATAAATCAAAGTTAAAATTTCTTGGCCAAACAATAGTCTCTTCAAAAAACTAGTTGTAGAATGATGATCGCATAAATCAAAGTTAAAATGTCTTGGCCAAACAATAGTCTCTTCAAAAAACTAGTTGTAGAATGATGATCGCGTAAATCAAAGTTAAAATTTCTTGGCCAAACAATAGTCTCTTCAAAAAACCAGTTGTAGAATGATGATCGCATAAATCAAAGTTAAAATTTCTTGGATAAACAATAGTCTCTTCAAAAAACTAGTTGTAGAATGATGATCGCATAAATCAAAGTTAAAATTTCTTGTCCAAAAAATAGTCTCTTCAAAAAACTAGTTGTAGAATGATGATCGCATAAATCAAAGTTAAAATTTCTTGGCCAAACAATAGTCTCTTCAAAAAACTAGTTGTAGAATGATGATCTCATAAATCAAAGTTAAAATTTCTTGGCCAAACAATAGTCTCTTCAAAAAAACTAGTTGTAGAATGATGATCGCATAAATCAAAGTTAAAATTTCTTGGCCAAACAATAGTCTCTTCAAAAAACTAGTTGTAGAATGATGATCGCATAAATCAAAGTTAAAATTTCTTGGCCAAACAATAGTCTCTTAAAAATACTAGTTGTAGAATGATGATCGCGTAAATCAAAGTTAAAATTTCTTGGCCAAAAAACAGTCTCTTCAAAAAACTAGTTGTAGAATGATGATCGCATAAATCAAAGTTAAAATTTCTTGGCCAAAAAATAGTCTCTTCAAAAAACTAGTTGTAGAATGATGATCGCATAAATCAAAGTTAAAATTTCTTGGCCAAACAATAGTCTCTTCAAAAAACTAGTTGTAAAATGATGATCGCATAAATCAAAGTTAAAATTTCTTGGCCAAACAATAGTCTCTTCAAAAAACTAGTTGTAGAATGATGATCGCATAAATCAAAGTTAAAATATCTTGGCCAAACAATAGTCTCTTCAAAACACTAGTTGTAGAATGATGATCGCATAAATCAAAGTTAAAATTTCTTGGCCAAACAATAGTCTCTTCAAAAAACTAGTTGTAGAATGATGATCTCATAAATCAAAGTTAAAATTTCTTGGCCAAACAATAGTCTCTTCAAAGAACTAGTTGTAGAATGATGATCGCATAAATCAAAGTTAAAATTTCTTGGCCAAACAATAGTCTCTTCAAAGAACTAGTTGTAGAATGATGATCGCATAAATCAAAGTTAAAATGTCTTGGCCAAACAATAGTCTCTTCAAAAAACTAGTTGTAGAATGATGATCGCATAAATCAAAGTTAAAATTTCTTGGCCAAACAATAGTCTCTTCAAAAAACTAGTTGTAGAATGATGATCTCATAAATCAAAGTTAAAATTTCTTGGCCAAATAATAGTCTCTTCAAAAAAACTAGTTGTAGAATGATGATCGCATAAATCAAAGTTAAAATTTCTTGGCCAAACAATAGTCTCTTCAAAAAACTAGTTGTAGAATGATGATCGCATAAATCAAAGTTAAAATTTCTTGGCCAAACAATAGTCTCTTAAAAATACTAGTTGTAGAATGATGATCGCGTAAATCAAAGTTAAAATTTCTTGGCCGAAAAACAGTCTCTTCAAAAAACTAGTTGTAGAATGATGATCGGATAAATCAAAGTTAAAATTTCTTGGCCAAAAAATAGTCTGTTCAAAAAACTAGTTGTAGAATGATGATCTCATAAATCAAAGTTAAAATTTCTTGGTCAAACAATAGTCTCTTCAAAAAACTAGTTGTAGAATGATGATCGCATAAATCAAAGTTAAAATTTCTTGGCCAAACAATAGTCTCTTCAAAAAACTAGTTGTAGAATGATGATCTCATAAATCAAAGTTAAAATGTCTTGGCCAAACAATAGTCTCTTCAAAAAACTAGTTGTAGAATGATGATCTCATAAATCAAAGTTAAAATTTCTTGGCCAAACAATAGTCTCTTCAAAAAACTAGTTGTAGAATGATGATCTCATAAATCAAAGTTAAAATTTCTTGGCCAAATAATAGTCTCTTCAAAAAAACTAGTTGTAGAATGATGATCGCATAAATCAAAGTTAAAATTTCTTGGCCAAACAATAGTCTCTTCAAAAAACTAGTTGTAGAATGATGATCTCATAAATCAAAGTTAAAATTTCTTGGCCAAATAATAGTCTCTTCAAAAAAACTAGTTGTAGAATGATGATCGCATAAATCAAAGTTAAAATTTCTTGGCCAAACAATAGTCTCTTCAAAAAACTAGTTGCAGAATGATGACCGCATAAATCAAAGTTAAAATTTCTTGGCCAAACAATAGTCTCTTCAAAAAACTAGTTGTAGAATGATGATCTCATAAATCAAAGTTAAAATTTCTTGGCCAAACAATAGTCTCTTCAAAAAAACTAGTTGTAGAATGATGATCGCATAAATCAAAGTTAAAATTTCTTGGCCAAACAATAGTCTCTTCAAAAAACTAGTTGTAGAATGATGATCTCATAAATCAAAGTTAAAATTTCTTGGCCAAATAATAGTCTCTTCAAAAAAACTAGTTGTAGAATGATGATCGCATAAATCAAAGTTAAAATTTCTTGGCCAAACAATAGTCTCTTCAAAAAACTAGTTGTAGAATGATGATCTCATAAATCAAAGTTAAAATTTCTTGGCCAAATAATAGTCTCTTCAAAAAAACTAGTTGTAGAATGATGATCGGATAAATCAAAGTTAAAATTTCTTGGCCAAAAAATAGTCTGTTCAAAAAACTAGTTGTAGAATGATGATCTCATAAATCAAAGTTAAAATGTCTTGGCCAAACAATAGTCTCTTCAAAAAACTAGTTGTAGAATGATGATCGCATAAATCAAAGTTAAAATTTCTTGGCCAAACAATAGTCTCTTCAAAAAACTAGTTGTAGAATGATGATCTCATAAATCAAAGTTAAAATTTCTTGGCCAAATAATAGTCTCTTCAAAAAAACTAGTTGTAGAATGATGATCGCATAAATCAAAGTTAAAATTTCTTGGCCAAACAATAGTCTCTTCAAAAAACTAGTTGTAGAATGATGATCGCATAAATCAAAGTTAAAATTTCTTGGCCAAACAATAGTCTCTTAAAAATACTAGTTGTAGAATGATGATCGCGTAAATCAAAGTTAAAATTTCTTGGCCGAAAAACAGTCTCTTCAAAAAACTAGTTGTAGAATGATGATCGGATAAATCAAAGTTAAAATTTCTTGGCCAAAAAATAGTCTGTTCAAAAAACTAGTTGTAGAATGATGATCTCATAAATCAAAGTTAAAATTTCTTGGTCAAACAATAGTCTCTTCAAAAAACTAGTTGTAGAATGATGATCGCATAAATCAAAGTTAAAATTTCTTGTCCAAAAAATAGTCTCTTCAAATAATTAGTTGTAGAAAGCTGATCGCATAAATAAAAGTTAAAATTTCTTGGCCAAAAAATAGTCTGTTAAAAAAATTAGTTGAAGAAAGATGATCGCAGAATTAAAAGAATACAAGTAGATGTTACTAGGTCGTTTTGAGCTCTGATATTAACCCTGGACCAATATGGATTAACTTTTGGTCTATGCTAATTCAACTTTATACAAAGAGATGCTTTTATATATTTGATACTCGAACTTTGGGTGAACGTAAAGGTAACTGTTGGGTCTGTGCTATATTCGAACTACTTGACAGCGTCAATATTTAGCCAACTTTGGCCCCGACATGAATCTAACAGCTGGAGTTGTATTATTCCAAATATTGAGCAGACAGATGCCTTAATATTTAGGAAATTACGACACAACGTAATCTAAATATCCGTAACGGTTAGTCGAACTGTACAGAAAGATGCTTCAATGTAAGGCTAACGTTGGACCAACATGAAGCTAAGATTTGGTGTATGTCAATCATGCCTTAACAAATCTTTAACGTAACACATTAAAATTAATGAAACGTCTGCAGAAGCAATTAAGTAAACTGAGCTGTTGAAGCATCAATATAGATCGTAGATTATTGGTTCATTGAGCTTCAATTACTTTTCAGTTAACCAATAATCACTGATTAAGTGAGAAGTGATTGCCAAGTCAACCAACTGGTGATCTATGCGACCGGTCAATGCATCATCCATCAACTGTGCAGTCTCATTGTCTTAATCGCCACAGATAAACGACATGTTCACGTGCAACAATTGAAGCGTGATTATTGACTAATTATTAAGATACGGCTGCACGTAATGCGGAAGTACGTCATGTCGAGAATGGAACACGGTTAAGTCGACTAAGAGGAATACAGAAGAAATAGTTCAGAGAATTTTGATTTGTGTGCTGTGCGCTGTGTCGGCTTTGGTTATCGTTATCTGCTTATTATTAGTTTTTATGTGAAACGGAGCATCTTTAGTTGTTTTACGGAATTTCTATGTTTTTTTTTTCATTTTTTTTTCTAGAGCCATATTTAACTTTCAGAATGTTCTATACCGGAACTACAATGTAATGACCATACTACTCTATCTTGATGCAAACATAAAATTATAGTTCGCAGCAAACGATTTAAATTTTCTTATCGTTTGCATCTAAATTACGTTCAATTAATTCACCCTTAAATAATTTCTGCAATAATTTACCAATAAATAATAATAATTCTGTAATTACTTACCCACTTTCCTCTAGCCATTTGCATAGAATAGATAAATGCTTTACATAAGTGATTATTTTGTTTTTTTTAATAACCAAAAAGGCTTTGAGCGATTCCTCGGTATGCTTATCTCAATTCAGACCAACTCCAGCTAACTGCAACCAGTCACCATTGTTTGACAAAGCTCTTTAAAGCTGACACGCGAGCGTTTTCTTGCCACTTACCAAAGATCCCATTATTATTACTGAACAAGTGTCGGTAATTACAACAGGCCCTGAAGCGTTGATGCAGCTGCCAGTTACGATGTAGGACTTGAAGAAACTTCAATTAGCAGTCAGAAATTCGTCTTTTCAACTACGAGGCCTGTTGGTTAATACCTGTGTTTTTTCTTTGCAGAGACGCCATTCTAATGAATGGACACAGTTGTACTTCGACTCCATTAATAATTTTCCTCTTCAAGTAATTCGTAAGGAACGAGATAGCTTCTATTATTTACATCAGCCACACCCAATCACGCGTCTGTTTTCATAGCCGGCGGGAAAATCTTAGCATGCATAAATTGCACTCTTGTATGGTCCCACCACGTGGAGCACAAAGGCCCGCTGTGATTGTAGACTTCCGAAAAAAAGTTATCGCGTCTTTAACCACCGTCCTTGACCGTTGACCTGTGCATCACAATTATCCAGTGTTCTTCTACTCGCACTGGAATGAAATTAATCCCTTCGGAAGTAACGAACGGAAAATTACCGCATAATTTATTACCTATAAATATTTTTACTCTTGTGTTTCCTTTAAGAGCCAAGTGTTGCGAAAAATCTTTTTTTTTTTGGCTTCAGTAGGAAGAAAATAACTTCAAAGGAGTGGGAGATTGATTCGTACAAGTGGATGGAATTGATTATTATCATCAGTTATCCTATAACTAAAGTCTTCTTAAGATAATTTTAAAGGATATATCGTCATATAACCTTATTTAATGATGCTCAAGATCTTCGTATCTTACTTTTAATAATGCAAGGATCACTGACCTCCATCTTTGGGGGTCAGCATCAACAGAAACACTAAGTTGTACAGTTCTTGCTAACATAATATAGTCTCATTAACTGAGCTTTGTACGTTCGAGTCTAGATTCTCCAACCACTCTGCGCGTGGTCTTATTTTTACACTAACCATTACCCCCGGCCTTCGATGAGAAAAGGTACATCAATGGAACGGAAAAGTCGTCGTCGCCTCTAAGGCGTGGTCGGTGTGCAGAAGGGCAATATCCTCTGAACATTTAAGAACACTCTGGATGGCTTTGACGGAAGGCTTCCATCTGTCGCCTAGCAGCGGTCCAGTAGATTTCCTTTCCCAACTTTCTTTGGGGAGGGGGTTGGCTCAGTCGGTAGCGCGCAGGGCTCGTAATCTGCAGTTCCCAGGTTCGAGTCCCACCCGGGCCAGCTTTAAGCGTAATGGGTCACTTTATAGCGTAAGGAACATCTGTGGACTTCAAAAGGCCGCCGTCCACCAGATGAGACGTTAAACCGTAGTCCCATGTGCAGGAAAGCCATACCCTGTGCACGTTAAAGAACATGCTGGATGGCCTTGATGGCAAGCTACCCAACACTGTCCAGTGGGTCCCCTCTCCTAAACCTTCTCTGAATCCTCGGAGTCTTTGTGACCTTGCAATTTAACCCATTGTATGGAAAAAGTGACGTTCACAGGTAATAGAAACATATCCTTTCCTTGAGTCGATGAGAAAGTTCAAACACCCAAAATGCAGTTTAATGTTATTAACATTTCTAAATACCTTTCCAAGCTTTTTGGCATTTTAAAACCATTAGAAACAACGTAGGTGTCACCACAGCCAATTGCATCGTGTCCTGTTATAGCAAACTCTCGCGTCTGGAGATTACTGCGAATGGTAAATGAGAAATCGGCGAGATTAGAGGTGTATGGGATAAGCTAGGATTAACGACCAACATGTTTCACTCTCTATATTGTGCACCATATCAGAGTGTATAATGTTCATTGCACTGTATATTTCAATTTACTCTGCTCTAAAAAATATCAGAAATTTACTTTTAAATAAATACAGTAATGCTGATAATGAAATCATACTTGATGTAATAAATAAATAACAAAATAATAATACTTGCTATGATGATGGTGATTACCTTGGAGGAGATTAGAATGTCGCGAGTCTCAGTTCAGGATCGTGAAATGACAACGGGAGCCTCTAGGAATCTGAAAGGGATTGCTGGAAGGTAAAAGAGCGCGATCTTTTGACTTATTAAAATGAGAGTATTTCACTACTTAGAATCTAAATATCATGATTTGTTTCATTTCGAGAGATTTATCGAGACTCGAACCCCACTTTTTTGGCAAGATTCTGAATTTACTGTTTAGTTGCAGAACAGAGAGGAAATTTATCATGACAAGTAAAAAGTGTTGTCAAAATTAAGAATTACATTCTAAAATATTTGAATTGCAAAATGTAAAGCAAAGATAACTTCACATCGAATATCAAATCCAAAAACTTTTCTCTTGCTTGTTAAGTGCTGGGTCGTTGGAAATATATAGCTAAAAAATTACATTCAGTAATCAAACGAAAAAAAAAGGTTTATTTTGCCTTTTCGTCATTATCTCTGTTAAGGTTTATATCTCATGCACCCATTTTTGAGGCTATCGACATCAGATTTTGCACATAAACTCTCATTAGAGTTCTCAGAAAACACATGTAAATGTTACACTTTTACTCTTCCTAACGAAAAGAAGACCACTCACATACAAGGGGGGCGGGGGTGACTCAGTGGGTAGCGCACCAGGCCTACACTACGTTGTTTCTAATGGTTTCAAAATGCCAAAAAGCTTGGCAAGGTATTTGGAAATGTTAATAACATTAAACTGCATTTTGGGTGTTTGAACTTTCTCATCGACTAAAGGCAAGGATATTTTTTCCTTGTATATAATACAAGTAAAAATGCCTTTGCCTTGAGTATAAATATACTCAAGGCAAGGATACTTTTTCTTTTACCTGTGAACGTCACTTTCTCTAGTTTCCACGTTCGAGTCCCAGCTGAGTCAGCGTTGAAATTTATCTGCGCAAAATTCCCGGCCCTGCCCACGGTCAGTAGGGGACACCGATGGGCTTGGAAAGGCCGCTGTCCGTCGAATGGGACGTTAAGCCGTGGCCCCGTGTGCGGGATAGCCATACCCTATGCACGTTAAAGAACACGCTGGATGGCTTTGACGGGAGGCTACCACCTGTCTCCCAACAGCTGTCCAGTGGGTACCCTCCCCCAACCTTCTCTGAGCCTTCGGGGTCCATGTGACCTGGCCATTTAGCCCATGGTGTGCAAAAAAGTGCCGCTCAGAGGTAAAACAACCCAACCCAACAACTCATCCAAGGTCCCATTTAGGACTCTCATTTGGTTTTCACAGAATTGGAAGCCTGAAAGAAAGAGAATCAAGAGATGCTTGAGAATGATCAGAGTATTTTCGCGAAACTTTGGGATTAGAGAATTTTTGTGGGTTAATAATGTGATACTATATTTAGGATATTAGAGATTTTAAATAAAGTTTTATAGAAATAAAAAGAAAATAATTTGTTTTCTTAAATATTGACTGCAAGTTTAATCAAAACAAAATATCATGGCTTGTTTTACCTCTGAGCGACACTTTTTTGCACACCATGGGCTAAATGGCCAGGTCACAAGGACCCCTAAGGCTCAGAGAAGGTTGGGGGAGGGGAACCACTGGAACAGCTGTTGGGAGACAGATGGTAGCCTCCCGTCAAGGCCATCCAGCGTGTTCTTTAACGTGCACAGGATATGGCTCTCCCGCACACGGGACCACGGCTTAACGTCCCATCCGATGGACAGCGGCCTTTCCAAGCCCTTCAGTATCCCCTACTGACCGTGGGCAAGGCGGGGAGTTTTACGGAGTTAAGTCTCAACGCTGACGCAGCTGGGACTCGTACCTGGGAACTACAGATTACGAGCCTGGCGCGCTACAGACTGAGCCACCCCCGCCCCTTGTTTCGACGCACTTAGTCTGCTAGTTCAAACTGAACAAAACTTAGTCTGCTAGTTCTTGCTGAACAATTCTAGAGTAGTGTTCTCTATTTTTATACTAGTTTATTTTTTCATATCACAGTCTCTCACCATAAAAAAGCTCCCAATTCTGTGGTGTGTGGTTCTCCTATATTCACTAAATGAAAAATCCCGGCTGTTGCATTTCAGTTTCTCTCCCAACGTATCTTTGCACCTAGACATCACGAGAGAATGTTATTCTAATATTATCGAAAGAGCACTCTCAGTCGAAAAGTTGCGCTGTCGCGACAAAGACTAAAATGCAACTGACTCAACACCCTGTTGGAAAGTTATCACACATTGATATGCATGATCCGGGAGCCTTCCCGATGAATGGGATAAAATGTTAACGATTTGTTTTCAGGAGATTCGTGCTTCATAGTTCTAAAGTTGACTCTCGCAGAAGCTTCTGCTCGTAATGCTTCGCAGAAATGAGCGAGCGGAAGACACGAAAATGAGTGATGCTGTCTTCCACGAGTGTCCCAGGTAGAGGAGTCGATTGCGATGGAGTGCATGATGTTGTTAAAGTTTAATGCGGCCGTTAAAATTCAAATGCTGTCTTCGATACGCGTGCTCACAACGGAAATATGCTGACTGATGCGAGGGAGCAGATGGAAGAGGAAGGAAAAGACTTAGAGAGGAGAGAGAAAGTGAGAGCTGTTTCGGAATTCGATGAGAAAATGCAAATGGCAAAAAATGGCCATAAACATGGGAAGGTAGTTACTGCTCTTTGCATCGATCTGCCTTTGGCGTTTGCAGAAGATTTTAGAGGAAGAGGATTCCTGAAAGCATCTGGAGGAAGAGTAAAAGAAGATGAAGAGTATGAAAGGTTATAATGATCGAATCGATCACAGAGATGGAGGCTTTCAAATGGATGAGCAAGTAATGCCCTAAATACGGGCGAAGCGGAAATTATTAAGTTGAGACATTTATAAGCTAAGTTGACTCTGTTTACATCAGCAGATGGAATTGGGGTTTTGCTTAAGATTCTTCAAAACTAAATCCCAGTTTTCAACATCTTTGGCTCTCTTTGATTTGCAGAATGTCAATCGATTTCCACATTAGCAAACTCACAAAACTCTTTTTGTTTTCCTAATTGAACTTTCCTCCGAAATCTTGATCACTACTATAAATTTTAGACGTTTGTTTTTGGGGCGGGGGTGTCTCAGTCGGTAGCGCGCCTGTAGGCTCGTAATCTGTAGTTCCCAGGTTCGAGTCTCAGCTGGGTCAGCATTGAGATTTATCTCCGCAAAATTCTCCGCCCTGCCCACGGTCAGTTAGGGGACACCGATGGGCTTGGAAAGGCCGCCGTCACGCGGATGGGACGTTAAGCCGTTGCTCCGTGTGCGGGAGAGCCATACCCTGTGCACGTTAAAGAACACGCTGGATGGCCTTGACGGGAGGCTCCCATCTGTCTCCCAACAGCTGTTCCAGTGGGTCCCCTCCCCCAACCTTCTCTGAGCCTTCGGGGTCCATATGGCCTGGCCATTTAGCCCATGGTGTGCAAAAAAGTGCCGCTCAGAGGTAAAACAACCCAACCCGTTGGTTTTTGCATTCTGAAAGATATTCTGTTCTGTACCTAAGAACTTCATGAAAAGAATATTAATCCATATGGAAGCAACGCTCTTGTGGATAATATATTTTCCATAAAATAACATTATTTGTAAGAATTCTAATAACAGAAGGAAAAAAAGTTGATTGAGTCTCTTTGCACTTTTCATACACTATTCTTTGTAAAAAAAAAAAATTAAATGATAAACCCTCCAGTAGTTGCTTGCCAAGAAGGATTGACAGAAGTCTTGCTGTCATTAATATCCCTAAAGAAGATCGCATTCAAAGGCGAACAAAAAAGAAACATTTAATGCCTTATCTGTGACTCGAACTTGAGTCCATTTGCTCGTCTGTCAAACACACTACAACACTCGGCCATTGGGACGACTTTTCATTGGGTCACCTCCTCCTCATGCAGTCCCGGATGGAGGAAAAAATAAAAGGTGGTAGCATCAAGAAAGTCAATCGACCCGGAGAAAAAAAAGTAAGAAATGGAGAGAGACAAAGACTGGTTTTACACTGGGGTAAAACATTTTCTCATCCTTTTCAGAAGTTTTTAAAATTAATTGGAAAGTGCATGAAATATACGTCAGTTTATCAATTTTTTGCTTCCATTACTTGTATTCTCAATGGGGGAGTGCATGGCCTCCTTGATTCGGCCCTGCTTTCATATAATCTTATACCTTCTGATTTTCTCTTTCTTCCGCTTGTGGGGCGGGGGTGGCTTAGTCGGTAGCGCGCCAGGCTCGTAATCTGTAGTTCCCAGGTTCAAGTCCCAGCTGGGTCAGCGTTGAGATTTATCTCCGCAAAATTCCCCGCCCTGCTCACGGTCAGTAAGGGACACCGATGGGCGTGGAAAGGCCGCCGTCCGTCGGATGGGACGTTAAGCCGTGGCCCCGTGTGTGGGAGAGCCATACCCTGTGCACGTTAAAGAACACGCTGGATGGCCATGACAGGAGGCTATCACCTGTCTCCCAACAGCTGTTCCACTGGGTCCCCTCCCACAACCTTCTCTGAGCCTTCGGGGTCCTTGTGACCTGGCCATTTAGCCCATGGTGTGCAAAAAAGTGCCGCTCAGAGGTAAAACAACCCAACCCAACTCTTCCGCTTGCTTTCCTCTTACACTTTTAATTTTCTTCAGCGTGCTTTTCGTGGTTAAATGGTGATCTTCATGGAGTGCATAATGTTGTTAAAGTTTAATGCTGCCGTTAAAATTCAAATGCTGTCTTCGATACGCGTGCTCACAACGGAAATATGCTGACTGATGCGAGGGAGCAGATGGAAGAGGAAGGAAAAGACTTAGAGAGGAGAGAGAAATTCCAATTCTCTTCTCTTAGTGATCCGCAACATTCTTGAAGCCGTTTTTATTTCTCTCTCAAGTGTCTCTAATTGGGCATGGGCTACTGTTCTATAACTAAGAGGTTGAGTTGTTTTATTTCTGAGCGTGACTTTTTGCACACAATGGAATAAAAGTCCAGATCACAAAGACCGCATGTGGTCAGAAAAAGTATACTATAATCATTATAGTAAACTTTACAAAAATGAATAAGCGTATTTTTACAGTTCCATAATTCTAAATCCTGAACGAACGTTGCATACTGAAAACAGAAAATTAGATAAATGTGATTGAGATCTTTAATTTATCTTCGGTCACATGTTTCCACAAAAAGCGTATTTAAGAAGCTGCTGAGCTCTAAATCTCACATCTTACTCACCATAAAAAGGATCTTCTGTGATATTTCATTTCATTTGTGCAATTCCTTCTCCATTCCATTCTAAATCGACTTCTAGCGTCTCTTGTTTCTGCCTCTGTTCCCTTCTGCGCGTTTCCATCTCCCAGCAGTTAATTTATTCGCTTTTAGCGTTCGAACGAACTGCAAAATAAACACCATTCTTTTCGCTTCTTTCAATGACGCATATCGCCTTGATCGTAATCGGACACTTTGTACGCGGGCATTCACCCCTTACCGCTGCAAATGCCTTCGCACACGTGCCCTTTCCCCATCTCTTGACTCGCTCTCCTCAGTTAAGAATTACCAATGCTCGGAATTGTGTGCCAGGATTCCGTTTCGTTTGGCAGGTTTCAGAAAGGTTTCGAACGCGTCCCTGTGGGGTCTTGCCCGTTCCTCCTTGATGGATGTCCGCCACACGGAGCGAGAGAGGAAATTTCCCTTTCTCCCGATGCGCGATCTCTCCGCATCCTCCCAACTCTCCTCGACGTGATGCTCGGATGCATTCCGCATCCCAGAAGGAAGAAGAGCAGAGAAACCTGACCGAAGATCTCCTTTCCGACTTATTAAACCTGGTGCGAAGCGGACCGTAGCCGTGGCGCATATTGCCGAGAGAGAAGAGGTCGAGAGAAAGAGTTGCACCTCCTCCTCTTTCTCCTGCACTCCCCTCATGAGTCAGGTGCTGCACGAACTCCTCAGCATCACCCGAAGATCTATGCTAAACAAGCGGTGGCCGGCCGCCATTATTTATTCGAGTAATCTGGGAAAATCTCAACGTTTACTGCATGACCGATCACGCGCGCAGTCCGAAGCGAAGAACACGCGCCTGCACCATTTATCATCCCATCCGACCCTTGGATCATCGGGCGGGATGTTAGAGGCTGGCGTCATTAGTTTCACGCAAGGGGGGAGGGAAAAGGGATGGAAAGAGGCTTATTTTTTCTCCTGAACGAATGAAATCACGTCTGCATCTTCAACACGAGAAGAGTATCTTTGAGACGACCTTAAATCGCTCGATGGCGTTAACAGAGCTTCGGAAACTTCTGAAAAGTATCAGTCAAAATTTAATACTTCCTCAAACATCATTACTTTTATGTTCGTTATTTTGTCGTGTTCAGAGATGTTGCGATGTCGTCCATTGCAATATTTATGTCGCGTTTTGGGTCATCGCTGAGATCATTTCCAGGGAGAAGATGCGCTCAAAATTATGAAAACTTTGGCACCAGGTGTTTGAGTTTTCGGTTCTTTCTCAGAAATTAATCTTAATTATTCAAGATTTGGGTTGAAACTTTGATATCCTGATGGATTTTTTTTTATTTCGGTGTGGCTTTAAGTGAAAGAAAAATGTTCCTTTTGGAAATATAAAGTGAAAAATATAAAGCGAAATTATTCTGATGGTAGAGAAATGAAATTAAGGGATTTTTTTTTGAAAAGATTTTATTTGCTCTGAAATAAAAAAAAAATCTGAAATTAATCATTGTACAGTCGCTCAAAAAAGCATCCGAACACTATGGTTGATTACAGAATTCAGAAAAAATATCTGGCAACGATTTTTTTTAGAAATTAGTGATCTGGCAACTTCGTATCACGTGACACGAAGTTGCCAGATCACTAATTTCTAAAAAAAATCGTTGCCAGATATTTTTTCTGAATTCTGTAACCAACCATGGTGTTCGGCTACTTTTTTGAGCGACTGCACATTTGATATATAACCATTTGGGAGAAGTTTAATATTTACTTAACTTCCTGCATTTCCCAGAAACTTAAAATGATGGAATTTAAGCCCCTTTTTTAACCACAAGAAAACATCACGTTTTTTGATTTTTTTTATATCTTCCCAATGGAATTGTTCTCTCTTGTTTTTGAAGCTTTCTGATGATGGTTGCTGGTGTCAGTGTGTGAACACTTGTCAAGAATACCTGCTTAAAAGAAACTTCCAGCAAAAAACGTGCATGGGACATTTTCCGAAAAGGGTTTGCTTCTTCGATGACATTTTATTTTAGTGCTTGCCTGCCGTCCAGTGGCCTAGTGCGCTTGGCTACTGATCTAAGGGACCTGGGTTCGAACCCCGGATAAAGCATGGACGTTTGTGTTGTTTTTCAGCTGATTTCCTGCCATCCTCATAGACCTACTATGGCATATAAACTGAGAGGCTCCTGTCACACCTCTGTGGCAAGTAGCTGCTTGAGGGGGCATTTATTTTTTTCTCTTAATTTTTTTTGTCGTTTCGCCTGAAAAGACTCCTTGTTTCTCCTAACAGATATTTCCAGTTTGATTATAAGCAAGTCAAGTAGCAAGTAAAGATAAAAATTAATTTGATATAATTAAGATACATGTTAGGCATCGACATTTGATAAGACTATGTTACACAGTAGAACTCCTTGAATATGACGTGTGTTTCAGAAACGGGTGAATGGCACGAACCTTTAGCGGATACCGAAGTCGTTCGAAAGTGCAAGAGAAAAATACGGATTTTTTGTTGAAATGAATGCTTCGAAACGAAGAAGAATTCATGTCGGTCATTAAAATAAGTAATTTAAAAAATATGTATTTATTACGCATGTCTTATTAAAGTATTCTTTATATTAACAAACGTCTATCCCATAAAATAAGTTAAGTGATAAATGTATTAAATAATAAATAAGATTTTTCTTTTTCATTGTAAAATACATTCTTAGTACATGTATGTTTTTTTGTACAAACTTAGACGCACCGTACAAAATTTGCTCATATTAAATTTTCTTTTGCTCCAAATGTATCCGAGCAACTCTGCTGGGTACGAAAGGATTTGAAAAGTTCGATTTTCTAAGCGAGGCCAATGCTGCATTTTCGGTTTAGTAGCCTCTGATGTGGGAGTATCATGCGGTACATCAAATAATGGTCACTCCATTCCGTCACTAAAAGAGGGGAAGAGAAATTTCCCCAGGGTGGGAGGGGCAATCGATCGTAGTGAGTTTTATGCCAAATGAAAGTTTGCGACCTGGGAGAATAACATCTACTATCTATATATCTACTTCAGAGGGATTTAGACGAGAGCAAAGCCGGGTAAATTTGCTCGTAAGTCGTAAAGAGAAAACAGCTCGATTGAACTGATGAAAGAGCATGCTTTTGAAAAAATCTCTTTCTTTCTATTACTGTTTGAATCCTCAAGAGGGCGCCCTTTACACTTTTGAAGATTTCTTTCCAATCCTCTAGCTTGCAAAGAGTTAAAAATTAAACAATAATTTCTTCAATTTAAAAAATCTTCAAGCATTATAAAGTTTACTTCGAAACGCCTTTTTCCATTGGTTGTATTTTTAAAACACAGTATTCAGATGTTTTAAACTTCAGGAAACATATTAATGGTGGTAAGCCTAAGAAAATACATATACTTTCAAAACGAATAGCTAAACTTGCCGCTTAATACCTCATAATAATATTTCTAGATTTTGACAAAGACTAGCATACAAAAAAGTAAAGCAAAATCTAACATAATATTTAATGATGTATTTTGAAATTAAGAATGCTTTAATGTTATATAAGAGTTCTTGAACGTCTGCTTTGCACATTACAGCTTGAATCTTCCAGCGAAATCTGCCGCGAGAGAGCATTCTTTAAGCTTTTTATCTCTATTCCTTTTTGCTATTATATGCTTTTTGACTAAACTACTGCATTTCAACATTTTCTATTAGAAAGTACTGCTTTAAAAGTTTTTCGAAGTACCCAAAGTACCAAAACTTTTCAAACACATTTTTCTACCACTGCAGCACATTTGTTTAAACAATTTAATCGAAACTGGCTGAGTTTGGATGCAAAAAGAACAAAAATAATGAATCACTGTAAAAACTTAAAACAAAAGTTCAAATATTTCAATTGTATTCACGTGTCTCCTGATTCCCCTGAGGGGACGCGTACCATTGGTGAGTATCATTGCTCTAAACTACTCAGTTCCATTTACACTTACTTCCGTTATTATCTTCCTGTTCAAGCTACTACATATTCCAGGGGCAATAGTCATTGATCTACTCTTTTCTAGCGAATCATTGACTTCTGTGTTGTTGGGTTGGGTTTACCTCTGAGCGGCACTTTTTTGCACACCATGGGCTAAATGGCCAGGTTACATGGACTCCGAAGGCTCAGAGAAGGTTGGGGGAGGGGACCCACTGGAACAGCTGTTGGGAGACAGATGGTAGTCTCCCGTCAAGGCCATCTAGCGAGTTCTTTAACGTGCACAGGGTATGGCTCTCGGGGCCACGGCTTAACGTCCCATCCGACGGACGGTGGCCTTTCCAAGCCCATCGGTGTCCCCTACTGACCGTGGGCAGGGCGGGGAATTTTGCGGAGATAAATCTCAACGCTGACCCAGCTTGGACTCGAACCTGGGAACTACAGATTACGAGCCTGGCGCGCTACCGACTGAGCCACCCCCACCCCGACTTCTGTGTAATCTGAAAAGTAAACCTAATTGGAACCTTCCCTGAAAGAACTTTGTATTTTCAATAATTGGATCGCACGAAAACTCTTCCATCTTTCTGTGCCATTGAATCAAGAACACTGATTTTACAGCGAACCTTTCCGCCACCCCCTTTCTTCCTCTCGGCATAAAAATGTGATTGATTTGTTCCAGAAATTGCGTTCTCATTGTACGAAGCAATAACTGGAATATGTAAATTCTTGCTAATGTTGATGCGCGCTTTAATCAAAAAACAGAAGCAAGATCACCTCAACCCTCGGTGGAGGAATCTCGTTAGGAGTAGTTTCAGTTTCACGCGAAGTCGATGAAGCCACAGAAGATTTATTGCTCTCACCATATTAAAGCTGAAAAAAAGAAAGACAGAGATAATGAAATATTCCACGAAGAGGGGCCTTATCATGATTTCCCCTTTTCACGAAAGTGGCTCTTGTTTCTCAGTACCGCGATCGTCTGTTGTTAGCTGGTGCTACGAACTACGAATGTCATGATGTTGCGGGGGTGTTATTACTCGAAAGAAAAAAAGAAATTATAACAGCTGTTATTCTAGTCTGTTATTTCGATCTTCAAAGAAAACGGAGAACAAGTTTTGATAGCATCTTCTGGTTTATTGGCTGTGTTGAATGCAGAATTTTCAGGAACTGAAGGAGAAATGGGGATTAATGAATCATAAATTCACAGATTCCCTGTTGACATTTAATTCAAGAAATAATGTTGTGGAAAAAAATCATTCACCGATGAAGGGGACTAAGGGGATGATGATTCCCATTTCTGTTGAAGTATACCATTTTCCATTTCGTTTTACACGTTTTTAAAATATTGCTTGAAAAATATGTGAAACACGTACAGTTGCTCAAAAAAACATCCAATACTATGGTTGATTACAGAATTCAGAAAAAATATCTGGCAGCGATTTTTTTAGAAATCAGTGATCTGGCAACCTTCGTGTCACGTGATTACAGAATTCAGGAAAAATATCCGAAGCGTGTACAGCAACTGTACACGCTCCAGTTACCGTTCACAGCAAACTGGAGCGTGTGCAGCTACTGCACACGCTTCAGTTTGCTGTGAACGGTAACTGCACACGCTCAATATTTCCGTGAGTGAGCCCACACGATCTAGTATCAAAATAATATGACCACTTGCAGTCGCTCAAAAAAGTATCCAAACACTATAGTTGATTACAGAATTCAGAAGAAATATCTAGCAGCGATTTTTTTAGAAATCAGTGATCCTGGGCTACTTTCGTGTCACCGTGACACGAAGGTTGCCAGATCACTGATTTCTAAAAAAATCGCTGCCAGATATTTTTTCTGAATTCTGTAATTAACCATGGTATTCGGATGTTTTTTTGAGCGACTGTACAAATGTAATAATTTTTAGACTCATTACCTTACCAGTACTCTCAAAGAGGGTGGTGAGGACAGCTTGCTCCCCTAAGATAATTGCCCTATGAATAATCTAAGAGTTTCTTTATCTTTTCTTTTTTTTTTTTTCAGAACTATTTTGCAAAATCGTTGGAATTAGATAATTCCGGATATTTTGGAGCTTCTATCTCTAAATTTGTGCCCCCCGGCAGCCGAGTGGTTACTGATCAAAAGAACCTGGGTTCGAGTCCCGAGTGCGGCATGGATGTTTGCGTTGTCTTTCTGCTGAGGTTCCACCATCCTCACAGACCTTCAATTATGGCGTATAAACTGGAAAATTCCTGTCAGACCTCTGTGGAAAGCAGCTGCTTGAGGTTGGGTTGTTTTACCTCTGAGCGGCACTTTTTTGCACACCATGGGCCAGGTCACATGGACCCCGAAGGCTCAGAGAAGGTTGGGGAGGGGACCCACTGGAACAGCTGTTGGGAGACAGATGGTAGCCTCCCGTCAAGGCCATCCAGCGTGTTCTTTAACGTGCACAGGGTATGGTTCTCCTGCACACGGGGCCACGGCTTAACGTCCCATCCGACGGACGGGGGCCTTTCCAAGCCCATCGGTGTCCCCTACTGACCGTGGGCAGGGCGGGGAATTTTGCGGAGATAAATCTCAACGCTGACCCAGCTGGGACTCGAACCTGAGTACTACAGATTACGAGCCTGGCGCACTACCGACTGAGCCACCCCCGCCTTCGCTGCTTGAGGGAGTAATTATTTATATTTATATCTCTAAATTATTTAATTATCAATAAAGATAATGAATAAAATACAAATTAATAAAGAACTTAACTCTGAACTCATAATCACGATCCTTCTTTCCCTTTACCCAAAATCTTTCCAGATTACCTCCGCACTCAACAACTGGAAACGAATTCACACACCTCCACAGTTTGGTAACCGCTGATTCACCGCGTTCAGAAATAGTGCTCCTTCATCGAGAAAACAGGCTGGCCTTGAACTGGGGTAATGGAAAGAGCACATTCATTAGCGTGAATCATAAATTTAACGACAAGAGCATTGCTTAAGAGCTTAAGCTGATCAATAGGAGGAAAATGACGAAGATCCATTAAAAGTTTTCGGTTAATTCTGACTTCCTCTTTGAACGGCGTAAACCGTGACGAACAACTCTAAAAGGCAAGGAAAATGATGAAACACAGCGAAAGAAGGGATGTCCCCAGTTATCACTTCCTCATAAGATGATTGTTGAGGATCTGATCGGCTATTATTTTCCTCGTTTACTCCTCAGTTTTATCACGAATTAAACTCGTTTTTTACATTCTCATGAGCTACAAGCGTAAGACTAATCGAGGATAATGGCTGACTCATTCAAACTCTAAGTACGATCTTGAATTTTTAGTGTACTTCAGGGAAGGCCTTAGAAGTTTCTAGATCAAGCCAATTAGAAGGATGAACTATTATAATACTTTTGATTAGTAGCAGTAGTGATACAAATCAATGCTTCAGTGTATTGTATCACGGAGTTCTGAGAGGAAGCTGTCAGTGAAATATGCAAATGAAAAATTATACGTAGAAGGCGACACAACATATATCAGGAAAAATCCACAACAAAAAGAAAATGGCAATATATGTGTCTCCTACTGACCGCGGGCAGGGCGGGAAATTTTGCG
Organism: Ryuthela nishihirai; assembly: GCA_038380435.1. Classification (NCBI taxonomy): domain Eukaryota; kingdom Metazoa; phylum Arthropoda; class Arachnida; order Araneae; family Heptathelidae; genus Ryuthela; species Ryuthela nishihirai. Next base: position 66,166,202 of record JAWZYU010000015.1, on the reverse strand, counting down.
GAGATAAATCTCAACGCTGATCCATCTGGGACTCGAACCTGGGAACTACAGATTACGAGCCTGGCGCGCTACCGACTGAGCCACTCCGCCCCAGAAATGGGGAAGGAAAAGAGCTACTTTTTCCAGACACAAAATAAAGATTTTTCCCTTGTTTTAACAGGAACGAACCTCGTTAAAACTGTGGTGCTGCCAAAGGAAGGGCGTACGCTTTCAGCTTGAGTCAAAAGTTGTTTTATCATGTAGCCACAGAATATGTTGTGAACGGAATATTTTCTATTCGAGTTGTTTTGGTTATCCTATTTAGCCAAGGCTCGTAATCTGTAGTTCCCAGGTTCGAGTCCCAGCTGGGTCAGCGTTGAGATTTATCTCCGCAAAACTCCCCGCCCTGCCCACGGTCAGTAGGGGACACCGATGGGCTTGAAAAGGCCGCCGTCCATCGGATGGGACGTTAAGCCGTGGTACCGTGTGCGGGAGAGCCATACCCTGTGCACGTTAAAGAACACGCTGGATGGCCTTGACGGGAGGCTACCATCTGTCTCCCAACAGCTGTTCCAGTGGGTCCCCTCCCCCAACCTTCTCTGAGCCTTCGGGGTCCATGTGACCTGGCCATTTAGCCCATGGTGTGCAAAAAAGTGCCGCTCAGAGGTAAAACAACCCAACGTTAAACAACACGCTCGATGGCCTTGACGAAAGGCTACCATCTGTCTCCCAACAGCTGTTCCAGTGGGTCCCCTCCCCCAACCTTCTCTGAGTCTTCGTGGTCCATGTGACCTGGCCATTTAGACCATGGTGTGAAAAAAAGCGCCGCTCAGAGGTAAAACAATCCAATCCAACCCATTTGCCAATTTTTCGGAGCAATTCGTGCTCTCCTAATCAACTATGAAAATATCGTTACATGTTCTTCCTAGTGCTCACGTAACACCACCACATGATCTATTAAATAATATTAATTTTTGCAGCGTTACAACAATTTACAAACGTCTCTGTGGTACAGTGGCATTGTGGTGACACTGCAGCAGCTGGGGCCGGGTTCGAATCCTTGGTGGCGGCATGTTTGTTTGTTCTGCGCTGTCCTTATATGAGAACGCCTGTACATGCTAGAAGTAGCTTCTAGGACTCTGATTGAAAAATTACATTATCCCAAAAATAAAGATCGTGCCAACACAAACTCGAGATTTTGGAAAATATAAGTATCATGATTTGATTCTGTATTGTGGCATTCCAGTAGTTTAATGTAAGGTGATTAACTGGCAAAAAATTATTTAAAACAATGTTTTCATGAATTTATATTAACAAAATATTAACAAATTTTAATTCCCCCACCCTCCTCAACTTTAAAACTCAGTACTTAAATTTGTGGAGTCCTATGCTCAACAGTCATCATTAAATTACCTTCCGTGATTCTCGGATATGTTAGAATTTTCAATTCAGCTGAATGTAAAAGGACAAAAACATATTTATAATACGAAAGCAGAGAACATGAATATGTACAGTCGCTCAAAAAAGTATCCGAACACTACGGTTAATTTTTTTAGCAACCTTCGTGTCACATGACACGAAGGTTGCTAAAAAATTTCTAAAACAAATCGTTGCCAGATATTTTTTATGAATTCTGTAATCAACCGTAGTGTTCGTATACTTTTTTGAGGGACTGTACTCTATATACATACACATCTGATAACAGATCGAGTAAGAGTTAAAATAAGATTTTGAAAACCACAAATCTCTTTTCCCAGTTCTGCCTCAGGTGGTAATTAAAACGTAACCAAGTGAGCTACTACAAATGTGAACATGATTGTCCGTGAGCACTTAACAGTTGCCCGAGAGACGGTTGGAAACGCCTTTGTCTGTCTGCTGCTCCTCTCGTCACGCAGTCTCCTTGCTAATCATTCAAAGAAAGCACTTCTTCAAATTTCTGACACTCCCCCTTGGCATTCTCTATCCGCAGAAATGGAACCTCAAGTATGCGGTTTCCAAACAGTTTGGTTGGGTTGTTTTACCTCTGAGCGGCACTTTTTTGCACACCATGGGCTAAATGGCCAGGTCACAGGGACCCCGTAGGCTCAGAGAAGGTTGGGGGAGGGGACCCACTGGAACAGCTGTTGGGAGACAGATGGTAGCCTCCCGTCAAGGCCATCCAGCGTGTTCTTTAACGTGCACAGGGTATGGCTCTCTCGGCACACGGAGCCACGGCTTAACGTCCCATCCGACGGACGGCGGCCTTTCCAAGCCCATCGGTGTCCCCTACTGACCGTGAGCAGGGCGGGAAATTTTGCGGAGATAAATCTCAACGCTGACCCAGCTGGCACTCGAACCTGGGAACTACAGATTACGAGCCTGGCGCGCTACCGACTGAGCCACTCCCGCCCCAAAACAGTTTGGTATCTAAAGGGTTAAACTGCAGTAGGGTAATTAAAAATCGACGATTTTTTCTTAAAAAAAGATTCGCTTTTTTTAAATTAAATACTCAATTGAAAGATCATTAAAGTACTGAAAAAATTAACTTTACAACTACTGAAAAAGGTTTTACCCGTACTGGCAAATAATTTTTTACATGCACGACGTATCGGTCTTCTTTCACCACTGACCGCACTTAAATCTGAACGTGTTGAATCAACTATAACCGTCCCCTCTGTAAAGTTGTTGAATTCACTACTATAATCCCCCCCCTCCTTCCCACTATAACGTCACCCGCTCTAATGCAACATCGTTGGGTTGTGTTATGTTGTTTTACCTCTGAGCGGCACTTTTTTGCACACCATGCGCTAAATGGCCAGGTCACATGGAACCCGATGGGTCAGAGAAGGTTGGGGGAGGGGACCCACTGGAACAGCTGTTGGGAGACAGATGGCAGCCTCCCGTCAAGGCCATCCAGCCTGTTTTTCAACGTGCACAGGGTATGGCTCTCCCGCACACGGAGTCACGGCTTAACGTCCCATCCGACGGACGGTGGCCTTTCCCAGCCCACCGGTGTCCCCTACTGACCGTGGGCAGGGCGGGGAATTTTGCGGAGATAAATCTCAACGCTGACCCAGCTGGGACTCGAACCTGGGAACTACAGATTACGAGCCTGGAGCGTTACCGACTGAGCCACCCCCGCCCCAACATCGTTGAATCCACTATAACTTACCCCACTGTAACGTCATTGAATTCACTATAACCAATTCAGCATTAACGCTGTTAACTATACGTGCCTAAACATTGGTTATCTATATAGAAATAAGTATATTGCAAGATCATTAGTCTATCTCATCTGTATCTATCTATCTTTGAATTTCGTTAGAGCCAATTAACGACATTAAGCTGAGTATGACTAGTAATGATGTGGATATTGGCAAGCAGGTTTACATGAAGATCTTTAATTTGAAAGGGGTTGGGCGGAAAATATCATCTATTTCGAAGGGGTTTAAAAAATTTGGTCATCATCTTCCCCTAAGAACGAGTGTTTATATTTCATTCTCTTATGAACCTTAAGAGATTTGTAGTCTGGCCGTTTAGCAACTTGTGAAACAAAATAAAACCACTGAGGAGCAGAACAACTCTACAAATAGCCACATTTTCTGATCGCTTTATGGAATTCTGATAATCTAAATTAAACTTCTTTGTGGAATGCAATAAGCTCATTCTTAGAGGTTTACACGACTCTACCATTTAACTCAGTCTTTTCTTTCTCAGTTAATGGAGTCAAAGGATTTACGATAATGCTCCAGTCGTTTAATTAATTCCATAAATTGCTGATGAGCATCACGCCAGCAAACGGCAAGTCAGGTGAATAATTAATGCTTTGCTGCTTTAACCGATAAAAACCAGACGAAAATAGGATTTTCGGGTTCAAATGAATTCATTGTGACAAGTTGAAGAATCAGTTTTACAAAAAGCACTGTTGATCTAATCTTTTCAAAACCTTAGCTACTTTGAGAACGCTCGTTTCCAATACTTCGTGCGTGACACGATCAGAATTGGTTTTAATGATCCTGTGACTGATAAAGTTAAATTCAGATTTTGTGAGAGCATTTGCAGTTCCTCTTCTATGCACCCGCTGTTAAAGAAAGGTGTAAAATATGCTGTTGAATATTCCCTGTTGTTCACCTTTTATAATTTCACATAAAAGAAAAGGTATATAACGAATATGAATCATTTGAATTGCTTTAGCCTTCATCATCGCTTGCTTTCTGAAAGTTTCAATCTTTCTATCTTTATTTGCCCATATGGAACACTAAATTTTCAATTAATAGAAAACTATCGGGACCTGGGTTCGAGCCCGGGTAAGGCATGGCTGTTTGTGTCGTTTTTCTGCTGAGGTCCTGCCATCCTCAAAGACCTTCTACTCTGGCATATAAACTGACAGGCTCCTGTCAGACCTCTGTGGCAAGCAGCTGCTTGAGGGGGTATATTAAATAAAATACATTTTCGAAATTATTTACCATTTGAGAATATGCAGCATCTTTGTAATTTTTTGCAGAGGTTTATTCAAGTAGAATTAGCGATAATATCATTGTTGGATTATTCAAGTTAGTTTCGGACTCTCTGGATGCTTGAGGATTTTCTCTCTAGTTGAGATTAAAAATTGCATCTTACATCTAAGGGTCTAAACAGTCAGATAAAAACTGAGAAATTTCTCATCAAATATTGGCGCACTATTTTAATATATTCTTATCATACAAATACTATAAAGACATATAAACATTGTGTACTATATTTTCAGGAATAAATATATACATATATAAATAACACACACATACTGTGTATATATATATATCATGAACTCATATATAAATAAAAAATCCTTAGCTCTAACATTATTCATTATAAACATACCTAAGGGAATATTGTTTGCAAATAACGTCCACTATGAGGAACTAAAAAAAAAACACTGAAAAATTTTAGATTAGTTATACTAATTCTCTTGATTAACCATGTGATCATTAACAGTTCCCAATGCACATATATTTGTATCCTTAAATGAAAAACGTTTGTCACTCTTTTTTACCATCTAAATTTTCTCCTTCTCTTACAGAGCAGTAGACCTTTTTCTCTGGGAAAACTGCAACCAAGAAGAGATTTTTTGGATCGATAGAGACGAAATAACTGGCCACATCTTGGATCATTAATATACCATTCGCTGCTAATCTCTGTCTTGAGAAGCGCCCCCTTTCATCTGCAGATACTGGTTTCCATCTTCATCGCGGTTTTTCTAAAATTTTCCCTTTCTTTTTTCTCTGTTGAGCGAGGAAGGCCAACAGAGCCTCTCCTCCAGCATTTCCTCGATCTCCCCGAGCCTCGGCAGCGTATGTGTGCGCGCACACGTGGAGGAGGGAAGACATCAAAGGCAAAGGAGGGCTGCTGCTGCGGACACTGAGATGCCGAAAAGAAATCCTCTAACACGGCGGTATAATGAGAACCTTGTCACATGGTTAGCGCCCGCAATTAATCTTGGAAGGAGACTTCGACTCGAGTAAAGATGTTGGAGGAGGGAGAAAAGGATGCAGAAAAAAAATGTTTTCTGAAGAATAAATTCCTGGGGAAATGGTCTAGGATGTTTTTTGTTCCTGTGTTTTGAGGTTGAAAGTCTCTGTAACAGTTTTGCGGCTGATGCCGAGACATTGAACAGTTTTGATTGCTTTTAAATGGTTGGAAGTAATATATTGTAGAATCGGATGGGAATTTTATGGTTGATTCTGCAGAAAACGCAAAGTTCATTATATTTAAAGATAGTTGACTAAAGTGTAAAGAGCAATTGCAGTATAAGAGGTTAAGCGCATTGTTTTCTTTCGAGCAGCTGTAAAGTTCAGTAAAGATAAAAGCGTATTAGATTATTAATATTTAAAGCAATAATAACTTTTTTTTGCTCTTTGTTTATAAATTGCATTAACATATTTCATGCGTCAAGGAAAATACCTTTTTATATCTCTTTTTTTTTTGTGTTTTTTATATCTCTTTTTTGTGTTTAAACCAAAATACATAATTTAGACTCATTCAACCTATTTTGATTCATATAACAACAATGGTTACCTCAGAAAATAGCTCATGGTAAAACAAGACAAAAGAGTTTACTATTTGATGTGCCTCTAGCCAAAAAAAAAACATCTTGCAAAGACATTTTCTATACCTTGCATCTTAATTATTTAATGCGTAAATTTTGAAATGAGAACTGAAAAAAATCAAGCAACTTTCATAAACACATTGTTTTGTTGGGTTGGGTTGTTTTACCTCTGAGCGGCACTTTTTTGCACACCATGGGCTAAATGGCCAGGTCACATGGACCCCGAAGGCTCAGAGAAGGTTGGGGGAGGGGACCCACGAACAGCTGTTGGGAGACAGATGACAGCCTCCCGTCAAGGCCATCCAGCGTGTTCTTTAACGTGCACAGGGTATGGCTCTCCCGCACACGGGGCCATGGCTGACCACGGCCTACTGACCGTGGGCAGGACGGGGAATTTTGCGGAGATAAATCTCAACGCTGACCCAGCTGGGACTCGAACCTGGGAACTACAGATTACGAGCCTGGCGCGCTACCGACTGACCACTCCCGCCCGCCCCCTACACATTGTGTAATATTATTCTAAATATGTCAGATTTTTAAAACATTCTCAGATAATGCAATAAAAAAATTATGTTGTTTATTAAGAAAAATTCCAGTGTTGCCAAATTTCATAGGTAAGTTACTAATAAAATCTGGAAGGACTGAAATACTCCTTGATTCGAAATGCGAAATATTTTATTTTTGCCTCTTCTGAGTTTTCGTTTCCTTTTCACATATTGTAAAAATGTATTATATTGCAAAAATCACTTGTAATGATACTTATATGTGAATAAAACTATTATTGTTATAAACAACTGCTTTAGGATAAACTGGAATCAGGAAAATCTGTAGTCATTGCCGTCTCGTCACAATAGATTGCCAGATCTGGTGCTCGTATTTTTTGAGCAGACGTAAGGCGGCTTTCTGTCTCATTGTCTGAATCAATGATCCTCTTATTATTTATACAAAACAAATGGCCCTGTCTCCAGCTCGCAGCCTCTTCCTTCGATCCCGTTGCCTCTGTAAACGTTCTCTTCCGCTTAGCATATTTTTCTAAGCTTGATCCAATGCGTGATTTCTTCACGGCTCCTTTTTTTCCAGTCGTTTACAATGTTCGGAGTGGAAGTGAATCTTTCTAAAAGGACTCTTATAAATCGATTCATCTGCTCTTTCTGAAGCTGTCTCCTCCTCACAGACAAAGCAACATCTTTTCAACTCATAAAACTTCCATTACTTCATCGATCTATCTCAAATCCGATTCCTCCCATTAATGTCAGCAACTCATTTCTTTACCTTATGGGTTAAAGGTAAACCGAAAAATCCTCACAATTACCATCGTTTGTATCAGAAAATTGTGGCCATTACTTTATTAGATACCTTCGTTTTCCACTTTTAATTCTTCTTCCTTGGCAGTTAGGTGAGAATTCAAGTGAAGAATCCGTTAATGATATCATTTAATCACGTTATCAGCCGCCTAATGTAATCAAAGGTGAGAATCAATGCAAAATGCATCGATTCGCTGCTATTATCATTAGGGCAGCAACTAAGATGGAGGTCCAAGATGTCTAGATCCCCCCCCCCCTTCATGTAACTAAAAGTATTTTATTATATAAAGGACTACTTGCTATTTCGCAAACGCTTAATCTTTGCTTTCACTGTTCAGATATCATTTCATTAATTCGTCATGATTAAGTGGTCCGATGTTTTATCTCTAAGCAGCACTTTTTTTGCACACTAGAGGCTAAACGGTCAGGTCACAAGACTCTAAGGGCTAAGATCTTGGTAAGGGATTCATTATACAGCTTTTTGGAAAAAGTTGGAAGCTTCTCATATGATGCCATCAAGAAGAATGGATTTTTAACGTGTCCAAGTGCCTAGTTCTCTGGATGATGCCAGGATAAGTTATGAATCCATCCAGAGAAATGGATTTATTACGTACCCTCGTGCAGGGTATGGCTCTCTTTCAAAAGGAGCCGCCGCTTAACATCTCACCTGACGGACGGTTGCCTTTCTAAGTCAATCTGCACAGTGAGAACTCGAATCTTGAAACATCAGGTTACGATCATAGTGCAAAATTACATTACAAACTGAGCAAACTCTCGCCTACGGTTAAATGATCTTTGATATTAAAATATTTTTCTGTGAGAGTGAATTATTTATTTAACAGTTTTTACAGGAATATTATGATTTCTGAAACTGTAAGGAACCAGCATGCCTTCAGGTAAGGCCGTATCTGGGGGGTGTCAAGGGAGACATGGCCCCCTTGTCCCCTCCCTAGATGTAAGAGGAAGGGGATCCATTGGACAACTGTTAGGGGAGAGATGGAAGACCATTCACCCTCCCCCATCCTTTTCACAATGCTGGGAAGGGCAGTAGAGGCAAAAATGAATAAACTTATGAATTTGTCAAGAAAAGTTTTAAAGATTTGCAGAATGGAGAAAGAAATGTTATGCTACATTGAAAATCCAGTCGCTTGTCCCCCCCTTTTTCCTTTTTTCCGTCTCCATGGAGTTTCTTGACCACCCACTCACCCCAATTTTTTTAGATCCGAGCCTGCGTTCAGGTTTCGCAAAATTAAACTTTTTTTGTCACGGAAATGGAACAAGACTAATTCAGAAGTAAGCTCCTCGAGCTCATCCTTCCCCCCCCCCCCGGAGTTCTTCAAAACAACTCCCTTTGCCACCATCCTCTTAACTCCCTTTGCCACCATCCTCTTAACTCTCTTTGCCATCATCCTAACTCCCTTTGCCACCATCCTCTTAACTCCCTTTGCCACCACTTGGTAGAGAAATATAATGAGGTTAATTCTCCGGATTAAGCATTAGCCGTGTCCAGGTGTGCAAAAGAACTGTTCCCTGTATATATTAAAAATCACGATGAATTTCGTTTAAGTGCAGATATGCAATTAGGTTTTTTAGGGTAAGTATGTGTTGTATTAGCTTAAATATATATATACCCCCTCAAGCAGCTGTGTCACAGAGGTCTGATGGGAGCCTGTCAGTTTATACGCCATAGCAGAAGATCTGTAAGGATGCGGAACCACATCAGAAAGATAACAAAAACATCCATGGCTTAGCCGGGCCTCAAACCCAGGTTCCTTTGACCAATAGCCAAGCACGTTAACCTCTAATCTATGTAACCGAATGCCATCATATCTCGGTTGTGGTCAAAATTGCAACAGAGGTAGAATTGTCCACCTAACACGATCTCGTCGTTTCTCTGTACCATTGCAGTAGTATGAGAAAACGTGTTCACCCCCATCATCGCGATATGGAACCTTCCTCAACCCATTCGCTTATCTCGCGACACGTAGATGCAATAATGCAAATGAATGAATGAAATAATCTCCCCAAATGAAGATTAAACTGCAATGAGGAAATGCAAATGAACTTTAAGTAGGACAGCGAGTAGAGTGAGCGAGCATCTCTTTCAAGGAGCGTGTACCCTTGTGTATCGAGTGTTAGCTGATGGCCAGAGAATCCGTTTCCTCTCTCAGGAGGAAAGCTTCTTGAATTTGAAATCCTGAAAATTTCAAAAGGCAAAATAAAAGTAAAGAACTCTTTATCTGAGTTGAGTTGTTTTATCTCTGAGAAGCACTTTTTTGCATAAAATGAACTAAATGGCCCGGTCACAAGGACCCCGAAGGCTCAGAGGAAGTTGGGGAAGGGAACCTGCTGGACAGCTGTTAGGAGACAGAAGGCAGACTCCCGTCAAGCCAACTAGCTTGTTATTTAACGTGAGCAGGGTATGGCTCTCCCATACACGGGGACACGGCTTAATGCCCCGCCCCACGGACGGCAGTTTTTCCAATCTCACCAGTGTCCTCTTTCTGACCGAGGGTAGAACAAGGGTTAGCGAGGAAGATTATCAACGCTGTCTCAGTTGGGACTTGAAATTGGAAACTGCAGACTACGAGCCTGACGCATTTACGGCTGAGCCAAACCCACCCCATGTGTAAGAAAAGGAGTCTCATTGTAGTAGAGTCAGAAGTAACAGAGTGGCAATTCGTTGTTGAAGAACGATATATTCTTCCGAAAATGGCAGTGATTTCAACACAGACATGAGACAGACCGAGAGACAGATGACCAATTAGAGCGATATTGCGAAACTTTTTATTTTTCAGAAAAGCAACTGTGTAATTTTTTTGGCGAAATACCATTTAGTATTTAGCAAATCTCTGGTCTGTTTATCTAACAGAAAACACACATACAAAAAAAAATCTACATCTCACACATACAAAAAAAAACCCAGAAAGGGGCGGGGGTGGTTCAGTCGGTAGCGCGCCAGGCTCGTAATCTGTAGTTCCCAGGTTCGAGTCCCAGCTGGGTCAGCGTTGAGATTTATCTCCGCAAAATTCCCCGCCCTGCCCACGGTCAGTAGGGGACACCGATGGGCTTGGAAAGGCCGCCGTCCGTCGGATGGGACGTTAAGCCGTGGCCCCGTGTGCGGGAGAGCCATACCCTGTGCACGTTAAGGAACACGCTGGGTGGCCTTGACGGGAGGCTACCATCTGTCTCCCAACAGATGTTCCAGTGGGTCCCCTCCCCCAACCTTCTCTGAGCCTTCGGGGTCCATGTAACCTGGTCATTTAGCCCATGGTGTGCAAAAAAGTGCCGCTCAGAGGTAAAACAACCCAACCCCCCAGAAAACACACATATGCAAAAATTAAAATATTTTTCTGTGAGAGTGAATTATTTATTTAACAGTTTTTTACAGGAATAATTAAAAGGACTGATTAAAAATAATATGTTAATTCTTTTTAATTGAAAATATTTCCCTTTCGTTTCTTAGCAAAAAACACCAGCAACGTGAATTTTAAGAATTCACAGCTCATAAGCATAGGATTGCAAAAATTAAATCGTTGTATCATTTACCACCTTTCATTTATAATACATGCACCCCCATCTTCAAAGTTTTCGTATAGATGGTTCCTCTCTTATCAACATTAGCAATTGCTTGAAAGACAACACAGCTGATGGATCTCGCGAGAAAAAAGAAATCTGAAATCTTTTTTTTTCTGCATACGTTTTTTGACGTCTTCCAAATCAAAAGATAACAGAGAATTTTGCGAATAATCTGGGGATGCCGTTTATCTCAGACACTTATATTCTCTTCTATTTTGTTTCCCTTTTTATTTAATTCCTTCCCGAGTTGTGTTTTTCAATCATTCCATTAAAAAACCAATTTTTTCCTCGTTGGAGGATTTATTTTCCCTTTTGTTTGTTTTACGTTCCTGGTAATCAAGTTTGTTGTACCGGTAATCAGATTAGACACTTTTTCCCGTTAAGTACACAAGACCATTGGTCGTTGCATGTTTCTCCCTTCTGCTCCAATTAGTGGCGATCGATAAGGCTCTTCCGCCTCTGCAAGCAGCTCTATATCTCATGGGTGGACTGACACGATTTAACTCACTCTTGCGGAGCGATTTGTCCATTCAGCCAAAGCCAATCGTCCCCACTTCCTCTTCCACTTCTCTCCACTCTCCTCTTCATTCTATCTATCACTCCTCTCCACCTGTCCTCTTCATTTCTTCAACTTCCACTCCTCTTCACGTTCCTCTACATGTTCCTCTTCACTTTCTTCACTCCCACTCTACTATCAATTTCGTCATCTTCCACTTCTCTCTACTCTTTATTTTCCACCCCACTCCACTCTCCTCTCCTTTTCTTCCTCCCCAATTCTATTCACTCTCCTCTTCATTCTATCTATCACTCCTTTCCACCTGTCCTCTTCATTTCTTCAACTTCCACTCCTCTTCACGTTCCTCTACATGTTCCTCTTCACTTTCTTCACTCCCACTCTACTATCAATTTTGTCATCTTCCACTTCTCTCTACCTCTTTATTTTCCACCCCACTCCACTCTCCTCTCCTTTTCTTCCTCTCCACTTCTATCCACTCTCTTCTCCCCACTCCCCTCCGCTCACGTCTCACACTCTTTTCCATCTTCCTCTCTATATCTTCATCTTCCAACTCTCTCTATTATACTATCAACTTCATCTTTCGCTTCTCTCCACCTCAACATTTTTCACCTTTCTCACACTCTCTTTTCCCTTTCATCTACACTCCTCTCAATTTCATCTTCCACTCCTTTCCACTTTTCTCTCTATTTCTTCATCTTCCAACTCTATTATCCTCTCAATTTCATCATCTGCTTCCCTCCGCCTCTTCATTTTCCACCTCTCTAACACTCTCCTTTCCCTTTCATCTACACTCCTCTTAATTTAATCTTCCACTCCTTTCCACTTTCCTCTCTATTTCTTCATCTTCCAACTCTATTATCCTCTCAATTTCATCATCTTCTGTTTCTCTCCGCCTCTTCATTTTCCACCTCTCTAACACTCTCCTTTCCCTTTCTTCATCGCCCCTCCTCTCCACTCTCTTCATCCCCACTACTCTCGACTCTACTCTCAACTTCATCTTCCACTCCTTTCCACTTTCCTTTCTATTTATTCATCTTCCAACTCTCTCTATTATACTCTCAACTTCTTCATCTTCCGATTCTCTCCACCTCTTCATTTTTAACTCCTCTCACACTCTCCACTCCCCTTCTTCTTTTCCACTCCTCTCCGTCCCCGTCATCCCCACTCCTCTGCACAACTTCATCCCCACTCCTCTCCTCTCAATTTGATCTTCCACACTTTTTCCACTTTCCTCTCTATTTCTTCATCTCCCAACTCTCCCCATTTTCTTTTCCACTTCATCTTCCACTCCATTCACTTACCTCTCCATTTCTCCGTGTTCCTCACCCTCCTCTCCACTTCATCTTCTACCCTTTCCCACTTTACTTTCCATTTCTTCACCTTCCACTCTTCATTGATCCTTTGGTTGGAGTCATCGTTTTCCATTCACTTTTATCATCTTCCATGTTTTGATATTTTTTGAATGATCGTTATTTACAGCCCCTCCCCCCTGCTAACTTTCTTCATGCTAAATTCTAATGTATCCGGTGGTTTTTATTTTAGATTCTGTCCATCTTTCTTTGCATTTTTATCGTATCCTGTGGGAGGTTGACAATCCTTTTTGGTCTCAAAGGATTCAAGGGAGGGATTCAGAGGATCACACATCAGTTTTCTATCAACCAATGATATGTTAGTTGCAAATAATAAAATGGAGGTATGCATTCTATTATGTTATTTATCTATATTATCTATTTAACACAATCAGCTATCGAGTTACTACTGGTCTTTGTCGTTCTTACGTGTCTTTTATGTAGCAGGGGAAATTTTAATTCTCTTTCTACTCATTGCTTCAAGGATGAAATGATGAAACCTCGAGGGGGGAGATACTTCTTTCTTTAGTCCGCTTATTCAATAGAGATGGAGTTGTGGCAAAATATTCGCCAGCATTTGGGCATCCGGTTTTTTTCTCCCAAACATACCAAATATTTAACAGAAAAGAAATATTTAACACTCGTTACAGATTCTTGCTCAAATATGTCAAACATCAGAAAAATGCATTTTTTGACATCGTATAGAAATGTAGGTATTCTGCTAAATATTTGATATGTTTGGGAGAAAAAACCGGATGCCCAAATGCTGGCCAAAGACATCTTTGCTTGCATATGGAAGTTAATTAGATTCTTTACACTATCTTAATCAGTGGCGAGTTAAGGTATATAAAGGTCTCGGGTACAAAATATTTTGACGAGGCTGTCCACCTGTCTAGGAGGAAGTGCTTGTCTGTGTGGGCGGATGGGGCGGATACGCAGTCTACAAAAAGTTTTACAACTTACTAATGGGAAATGCAGAACTTTAAGTAGATTGAATTACTGAAACGTACAAATGAAAATTTAGCATAAAATACATAAATTAAGCATATTCAAAAATAAACAAAATTATTAACAAGATTACTAAATATTGCAATTTCTCAAATCTAAATATTGCATTTTTTACAAAATTATAAACAAGATTGCTAAATATAATGTTTGGAAAGAAATCAAGTTTTGAGTCCTCCACGAGGGTCTGGGCCCCAGGGGATCGCCTAATTATCCTATACAGCAATTCGTCAACTATAATTACTGAGACAGGAAAGTAGAACCCGATACTAGGTTTGGGTGAACATCTCAAACCTACTGACACAAGAAAGGAAAATACGTTTAGACATATTTGCATTATAAAGGAAACTCATTTAGAGATTCTTGCTCAAGAAACTGCACAATAAGGGAAACTCGTTTAGAGACTCTCGCTCAAGAAATTGCGCAATGAGGGAAACTCGTTTAGAGACTCTTGCTCAAGAAATTGCGCAATGAAGGAAACTCGTTTAGAGACTCTCGCTCAAGAAATTGCGCAATGAAGGAAACTCGTTTAGAGACTAGCTCCAGAAATTGCGTAATGAAGGAAACTCACTTAAAGACTCTCGCTCAAGAAATTGCGCAATGAAGGAAACTCGTTTAGAGACTCTAGCTCCAGAAATTGCGCAATGAAGGAAACTCACTTAGAGACTCTCGCTCAAGAAATTGCGCAATGAAGCAAACTCATTTAGAGACTCTGCTCAAGAAATTGCGCAATGAGGCAAACTCATTTAGAGACTCTCGCTCAAGAAATTGCGCAATGAAGGAAACTCGTTTAGAGACTCTAGCTCCAGAAATTGCGCAATGAAGGAAACTCACTTAGAGACTCTCGCTCAAGAAATTGCGCAATGAAGCAAACTCATTTAGAGACTCTGCTCAAGAAATTGCGCAATGAGGCAAACTCATTTAGAGACTCTCGCTCAAGAAATTGCGCAATGAAGGAAACTCGTTTAGAGACTCGCTCAAGAAATTGCACAATGAAGGAAACTCATTTAGAGACTCTTGCTCCAGAAAATTGCGCAATGAAGCAAACTAGTTTAGAGACTCTCGCTCAAGAAATTGCACAACGAAGGAAACTCGTTTAGAGACTATTGTTCAAAAATTGCACAATGAAGGAAACCCATTTGGAGACTCTTGTTCAAGAAATTGCACAATAAAGGAAATCCATTTGGATATTCTTGATCAAGAAATTGCACATTAAAGGGAACCCATTTAGAGACTCTTGATCAAGAAATTGCACATTAAAGGAAACCCATTTGGAGATTCTTGATCAAGAAATTGCACAATAAAGGAAACCCATTTGGAGACTCTTGTTCAAGAAAGAACAGACGTTTCGACATATTTGCGCTAGATGGAAAACATTTTGAATTACACCGAAAGAAAAAAATTAATAAATTTCATTTAATAACAGTTATATATTATATAAAATCATTTTTAATTCTTTACTCAAAGGAGAAAAAACGTTAGTCATACTTTCGCTGAAAAGAGAAAATACCCGTTTCATTCCCCCCCCCCTCCTCCCACCCCTGGAAAACAAAACAAAACAAAATGCTGACCTTATACTGATATGGAAACAAAGAATCTTTGTTTCGTTTCCCCACAAGATGGAGACCACATTTCGCTACACTCAAAATCAAATAGGATTATTTTGTCACCAAACATCCAAGAAGGAAGTTCATGAAAAACTTTCGACGAATCGAGGAATTCTCAAGGGAAATGACGTCATATACGTTCCTGCTGCGAAAAAAAGTTCATACTTTTTACCATAAATCTGACACGACCAGTTGATAAAAGAAAACATGTACACGATATCCCTAGCGAGTAATATTGACCTTTGACCTTCAGTGCATTTCGCAAACGATAACCACAGTCGCACGACGGAGACGAGTAGGACACAGCGGGCAGTCAGCAGAATCAATCGTAGCCCGCATTAACAGTCAGCTTACCATCTGGGGACTGTCATTTATTTTGGTCGGATGGGATTTGGGACTCCTCCTCGTCTTATCGATGCTTCGACGAAATACTGTAAGAGGCTGGGGAGCACCGAGAGATCATGAGATGAGGGAGAAGATGCTTCAGGGATCAAGAAGAAAGATTTTAAGACCAGAGGAGAGACTCTACTGGTTCAACTGTGATCCAAGGGAGGGCTCTCTACCTCTACGGACTGCGCCGCCGCCGCCGTTAAGAGAATCAAAAGAAATTTGGAAGTTAAAAATGAAGGGAGGAATTCTAAACAGAGGCTCATTGGAGATGCTGCGGAGATGCAGCGAAAGAGCTTGGCTCGACTTGATTAAGCAGATTGGTTTGCAAGAGGCGAAAACTTAATAATGAAAAGCATTACGTAACAGTGGCGACGTTAATTGCATCGAGAGAAGAATTTAATGGGGTCTGGGGTGAGAAAAAAAATGGAGCCTCTTTTGCTTAACAAATTCGCGAAAGGAGAGTCTTGAGAACTTTCGAAAAGTTTATTACCAGGGATTCGATTTAATCAGATAACTTGAAGACTGCTTTACGAAACAAAAGCAGTTGAATCAATTGCAACGTGTACAGTGGCTCAAAAAAATATCCGGCCACTATGGTTGATTACAGAATTCAGGATAATATATCTGGCAACGATGTTTTTTAGAAACTAGTGATCTGGCAACCTTCGTGTCACGTGATAACAGAATTCAGGGAAAATATCTGGAGCGTGTACAGCAACTGTACACGCTCCAGTTACCGTTCACAGCAAACTGGAGCGTGTGCAGTTACTGCACACGCTCCAGTTTACTGTGAACGGTAACTGCATACGCTCAATATTTCCGTGAGTGAGCCCACACGATCTAGTATCAAAATAATATGACCACCTACAGTCGCTCAAAAAAGTATCCGAACACTATAGTTGATTACAGAATTCAGAAAAAATATCTGGCAACGATTTTTTTAGAAATTAGTGATCTGGCAAGCCAGATCTCTAATTTCTAAAAAAAAAAATCATTGCCAGATATTTTTTCTGAATTCTGTGATCGACCGTAGTGTTCGGATATTTTTTTGAGCCACTCTATTTCTGAATATTAACAGTAGCAGATGGTATCGATTTGACAATGACTACGTTTTGTTAACTTTAAGCGAAGTTCATCCTTTGCTCTCTCCCTCTTTATTTGTTTACTTAAACGAAAAGAGCTTCTTCGTTACGAATCTGGGGTACAAGGCCAATTCCGCTGATAAACGTGTTTCCACAGGAACTCGATTATTGCACTCTTAGCATCATGGCCCAACAATCATTCGATTGGTGAGCACAGCGCTCGTTGGATTCATTGTAAAATAAATTGTTTCCCACAGAACCTTTCTACACTAAACCTTTTAATTGTTGTGTACATAGAAGATCTTGTTATAGGAATCTGTTTAATTGTTACGTAAACAGGCACCTTATTCATTCTATTATTACATAAACAAGATACCTCATGCAGTTGATTATTTCGGAGCGTGTCTCGTATCCGTTAAATTGTAGCATACTTCATATTCATTCGATTGTTGCCAGAATATCTCATATCCATTCGATTGGTAAAAAAATCAAACCACAGTTCGGTTTGTTACACAAACCGATTACGCCATATATAATCGATTGTTGCATAAATACAATATCTGAGCCTCAATTGTTGCATTATTCAGAACGCATATCACAGAACCGCGTAATTTTCAATAAACCCCTTTCAGAATGGGAACCAAGGCGAAAAAATATTAAATATAATAATAACTAAATACCCCCTCAAGCAGCTGCTAGCCACAGAGGTCCGACAGGAGCCTGTCAGTTTATATAACATAGTAGAAGGTCTCGCATATTTGTGAGAGGTCTGACAGGAGTGAGAGGTCTGACAGGAGTGAATATTTGTGAGAGGTTTGCAGAGGTCTGACAGGAGCCTGTCAGTTTATATGCCATAGTAGAAGTGTTCGGATATTTTTTAATATATATAATGCGTATGAATATATAATGCAATGAATATGGAACGTGTGCAGTTAACGTTCACAGCAAACTGGAGCGGTTGCGGTTAATGTTCACAGCACATTGGATCGTGTGAGCTCACAAAGACCTGGATCGTGTGGGCTCACTCACGGAAATATTGAGCGTGTGCAGTTACCGTTCACAGCAAACTGGAGCGTGTACAGTTGCTGTACACGCTCCAGATATTTTTCCTGAATTCTGTAATCACGTGAACGAAGGTTGCCAGATCACTAATTTCTAAAAAAAAAATCGTTGCCAGATATTTTTTCTGAATTCTGTAATCAACCATAGTGTTCGGACACTTTTTTGAGCGACTGTACATCTGTGTCCCTTTTAGTGAGTTAGTATTAGGTTAATCTAAATGAAGATTATTCAAAAGACTTGGCAATCAAACCGAAGAAGCAATAAGTTAGTCGAGCAAGTGCTGATTGGCTTGAATCTCTTCAAAGGAAGAGTTCATCGTCTGATGCGTGGATATCTTAATAAATAAAAAAAAAATTGGTAAGGTTAATCTTGGTAACAATTGGTTTATTCACAAAGATAATTGTGTCACTTATTGAAAGTTGTAAAACGTTTTCCTTTATACTTTGAATGGAGTCTGTAAGAATTGTAATTTGACTATTTGAAGTATCGTTAGATAATGTGAAATCTTCTTTTGATGGTTTAGCTTCATATTGATGTGAAGACAAGGATTTGTGTTAGTTGAATTTAGTTTATATACGTTGTTCTATACTTTTATAATAAATTAGTTCATTTATAATTCTGTCAGACCTCTATGGCAAGTAGTTGTAAGTTGAGGCAAGTAGTAGTAAGTTGAGGGGGAGTATTTATTTTTATAATTTTTGTTGATAAGCATTTTTTGAACTCACGCTCAAGATTTTCTATTAAAAACTCATAAAAATATATTATACTAAAAAGAAAGGCTTTATATTGTAAAGGTGATCCAATCACTAACCCTTCCCCCTCTGCCCTGGATTTGGTTGGAGCTAACAAATCATGAAAGTAAGCCCATTGGAATAACAGCTGACGCTTAGTTTCCAGCTCCCCTAACCCCTATATCAGCTGAGACTGCTCGACGGGAGGCTACCATCTGTCTCCCAACAGCTGTTCCAGTGGGTCCCCTCCCCCAACCTTCTCTGAGCCTTCGGGGTCCATGTGACGTGGACATTTAGCCCATGGTGTGAAAAAAAAGTGCCGCTCAGAGGTAATACAACCCAACCCAGCTGAGACTGATTATTTCGTACGGTGTATTACAACGAAAAGCTCCTATCAGACCTCTCTGGCAAGTGGATGGCATGAAGCGTATTTTTTTTCCTTCAGTGCTTTGCCTTCTGTAGAAACATCAAAGTTCGAACTTTAAACGTATTCTCCAAAATGAATCAATATTTCTCTTTCGCATTTTACAACGTGAATATTCGGCTGATATATGCATCTGTATTTCGTCATTGAAAAGAAGCGCAAAAGACCAATATCGCAATTCAAAGTTACACAAAAGAATCCCGCACTCGAAGAATTGCTTCTAAGTTTAATCGAGCCGAGCAAAGTTTCCCCGCGACTTTGTTCCTTCTTGCAAAGCTTTTCTCTTTCTCGGTTTCACGAGAGGCTCTCAAAAGAGAGACTGAAGCATCGACGAAAGAGGTCGCAATTAGTGTTTGATGCCAATTTCGACTTGCTCCATGTTCATCGAGAGCGGTTGAGGTAAAAAAAAAACTTTAAGGGGGCTTAATTAGTAGTTGGAGACATTCCTTTGGCGCAGAAGATTTCAAAGCATTTCAGAGAGAACTCTGAAGTGAACTTCACCGCAAATAGAAACCGGAAATGGTTGATGATATCGATCACGAAAGGCACACTTTTTGTTGTTCTTGTTAATCGCAGCGGTAAGGGATGTACTTCGTTGCATAGTGGATGACATCACAGGGCCACTCAAAGGTGATTTAAAACAGCGCTTTTATTGAAATGCGCCAAATGCAAAGTTTTAATACAACGCAGTTTGAAAACGCAACAACGTTGAAGATAGGTTGAGAGATCAAAATGACATTTCTATGAATTATTCTTTCGGAATCGCAAAAAAACATATTTCCATTCACAATAGTTTATCTCATGTTCATTGATGTCGTTTTAGGAACTATCTTTCGTTGTTGTCGAGCTTTCTTTACAAAAAAATATAAATACTGTTGACTCTGAAAAATTTTCTTTTAATTATAAAGACACTTTTTGTACAGTCGCTCAAAAAAGTATCCGAACACTACGGTTGATCACAGAATTCAGAAAAAATATTTGGCAACGATTTTTTTAGAAATTAGTGATCTGGCAACCTTCGTGTCACGTGATTACAGAATTCAGGAAAAATATCTGGAGCGTGTACAGCAACTGTACACGCTCCAGTTACCGTTGTGTCGCGTGACCTTCGTGTCACGCGACACGAAGGTTGCCAGATCACTCATTTCTAAAAAAATCGCTGCCAGATATTTTTTCTGAATTCTGTGATCAACCGTAGTGTTCTGATACTTTTTTGAACGACTGTACGTCAGTTAAAGTCGGATTTTGCAGAAATTAATTCTATATTTATTAGTTTCTCGAGGTCAATTTTTTGCATCATGCTCAGTTCGAAGGACGACTGTTCTCAAATCTTCCTCTTGATGATTTGATGGTTACTTCAGTTTCATCACTATTGGATGATTATTTCAGTTTCGTCACGATTGGATGATTACCTCAGTCTCTTGTTGATTCCATTAATATTTCGGTTTCGTGATGATTTGACGATTACTTCAGTTTCGTGATGATTGGGTTAATATTACTTTAACAGTTTTGGTGAGGATGAAGCATGTTTTCCTATTTTTTTTGCTGGAAACGGGGAAATTAGTCATCAAAAGATTTAAGTTTATATCAGTCAACCATTTATTTAGATGTTCAAAGAGAGAATTGAAATTAACATTACGTGATTTTTCAGCTTTTTTGTCATAGTAACTCAAGCAGAGTTTGAAAATCTTTAACTTGCATCTTATGACAACAGGATGTTTGGATTTGCCAGGTTAAAGCCAAAATCTAGCTGTAGCCTCATAGATTAAATATAAATATTTCTTCCAACCTGAAACCTCACCAAAAGTGTCCAAGTTTAGTTGTACCTTAGCATTTTATGCTAAGGTACAACTAAACTTTATATAACTATTAGATGTTTGAAGCAATAATAAAAGACCCAGAAGCAATAATAATTACCACCTTTAACACAAAAAATAGAAACATGAAAATCAATAAGAGCAACAATAGTTTACAATAATAAGGACATAAAGAGCATCGATCATCACTGAAAAAAAATTTCCATAAACAACAAATAAAACCGTTGTCGTCGTCAACAACAAGCAAAGATAAAAAAACGCCAATAGAAACAACAACTAAACGATATTCTCATCATCACTGACGTCACCATCATCATTGATAACAACAGCAACAAACGTCATCAACCTGAAACAACAGCAGAGCCAACAAAATAACACCAGACAATACGAACAAAGCGAAATCAGCCATAATCAATCAATGATAACATCACAACCTGCTAAGATGAAAAGCAAAATAATTTTTAAAAAACGGGGAGAATTTCTTTCGCATCGTCAGTGAATTCGATCTTCAGTGAAGTGCCCTCCCCCCATCCCCATCGCGTCGGTTTCTTTTAATCCCTCCGCCGACGATTTCCTTTGTCTTTTTGGATGCGGTGATTTAAAGGTCTCGGCTGCAGTTAACAGCTGTAATTGTGCCCTCGGAGCGCCTCGCTCCCACAGCCAAGAAGATAAATCTTTTTCCCACCCCAGGCAAACGGGGAGGTCAGAGGCAGCGCGTGCCAGCGAGAGTCGGGCTGGCGGGAGATGCTCAACTAACCGCAATGATCGTTGCAAACGGGCAAACGACGCGGAAGCGGATAAAAATGGAGAGCGCGCCAAATGGAGGAAATTAATTGTTAGCACGAGCAAGACTTTGCGGCTTGTCTATGCTTAAGGAAGAGCCAATCAGTGAGAAGGAGAATGGAGGCAGATTTGTGACGTTTTTCGTTTCGGACTCTTCCTTGAAAATCATCTTTTGAAAATCGGAATTGGTGGGGAGGAGAAAAAAAAAGGGTACGCAAGACTGGAATGAAAGACGAGAGTATTTCTTGAAATATACAAGGCGATCGCAAAATAATGTGAGAGATCTGAAATTGTGTCGTTTACGAGTGACGTGCAGCAGGAAAGAGCGAAACGGCAACGAGAAAGAGAAAAAAAATCATAGAGGTGGAAACAGATCTAGGTGGAGTTCGATATCTGAACATCCATTATCTGAAACTTATGAAATACATAAATATTGCAGTTTTTCTCTATGATGAAAAAGTTTTATTCAGCAGCATTCAGATTCGGGATTCCAGAATGAATTCCAACTGTGCCAAAGTTCATATATCCTAGACTCGGTGATAAAGTATTAGCTGGATAGGCATTGTTACGAAAGGGTTCAGCCGTTAAGCATGGGTAAGGAAGGATACACTGGAGGATACTTAGATGGTAAAAGACATGCCAGAAAGCATCGGAGAGGAAGGACACATTGGATAAACATTATTGGTAAATAACACGGTGGAGAAACATTGATGAGAAAATACATATTGGATGAGCATTGCTGGGAAAGAGTACACTAAGAGAGGACTTGAGGATAAAGGCACACTTATTAAGAATTGAGGACAAAGGATATATTTGGATAAACCTTGATGGCAAAGAAGAACCAGATGCCCCTTGATGACAAATGGCACCGTAGATAAATTTTGATGATAGAAAGCACATTAGAGAAGCCTTCAAGACAAAGGGAGCACTAGAGAAGCCTTCAAGACAAATCGAGCACTAGAGAAGCCTTCAAGACAAAGAGAGCACTAGAGAAGCCTTCAAGACAAAGGGAGCACCAGAGAAGCCTTCAAGACAAAGGGAGCACTAGAAAAGCCTTCAAGACAAAGGGAGCACTAGAAAAGCCTTCAAGACAAAGGGAGCACTAGAGAAGCCTTCAAGACAAATGGAGCACTAGAGAAGCCTTCAAGACAAAGAGAGCACTAGAGAAGCCTTCAAGACAAAGGGAGCACCAGAGAAGCCTTCAAGACAAAGGGAGCACCAGAGAAGCCTTCAAGACAAAGGGAGCACTAGAGAAGCCTTCAAGACAAAGAGAGCACTAGAGAAGCCTTCAAGACAAAGGGAGCACTAGAGAAGCCTTCAAGACAAAGGGAGCACTAGAGAAGCCTTCAATACAAAGGGAGCACTAGAGAAGCCTTCAAGACAAAGGGAGCACTAGAGAAGCCTTCAAGACAAAGGGAGCACTAGAGAAGCCTTCAAGACAAAGGAAGCACTAGAGAAGCCTTCAAGACAAAGGGAGCACTAGAGAAGCCTTCAAGACAAAGGGAGCACTAGAGAAGCCTTCAAGACAAAGGGAGCACTAGAGAAGCCTTCAAGACAAAGGGAGCACTAGAGAAGCCTTCAAGACAAAGGGAGCACTAGATAAGTCTTGAAGTTATTATTTGTATTGTTTCTGTTCTTAGCAATTGGTTTCGAGAGTTTCTTCAAGGCTCTTCATAAATAAAAATGGTTATATGGGATGAGGTTTCTGGATTGCTGAAAATTAACCTCTAAGTTTTTAATTTGAGGAAAAAATACTTAACTCTTTGACTGAGAGAACAAGAGGAACAGAGACTTTAAGTGAGACGACTACGAACTAACATTTTCCCTCCACAAAAAAAAAACTGAAAATATTTGTCAACAATAAGAATGTATCTCCAAAGTTAATCAAACAAGGAATAGTTTTTATATCAGACCGTTTGCTAAATTGATTGCATACTTGGAATTTCTTCTAATAATTCTTTCAGTCGCCGTCAATTTTGATGAACTTTTTAATGAGGAGTGACGCCTCTATTTAATATTCCAGCAGCCATAACTGTTAAAATAGGGGTAGGGGGAGGAGGGGTTAGTGCGCCAGATTCCTAACCTAAAGTTCCCAGATTCGAGTTCCAGCTATGCTAGCTTTGAGATTTATTTTTCCTAATCTTTGTTCTACCCTCGATGAGAAAAGGGACACAGATGGGCTTGGAAAGGCCGCTGTCTTTCGAATGGAACTTTAAGCCATGGCTCCCAAGTGCGATACCACGTGCACGTTAAAGAACACGCTATATGGACTTCACGGGAGACTACCATATGTCTCCTGTTCAATGAATTCCTTCCTCCAACCTTCTCTGAACCCTTGGGGTCCTTATGACCTGGCCATTTATCTCGTTGTGTGCAAAAAAAAGTGTCGCACAGAGGTAAAATACAACTTTAAATACTAATCGAATACTCAAGATTGATAATTTTACACTGGTTTCCATAAATTAAGGAAACTTCCTGTGTTACGTCAATGGGAAGCTAACATCAAAGCTCTATAACTTCTAAAATAAGTTTTTTTGTTTTGAAAAATGTGATTGCAGATAAAGATCTCAATCAAATAAATCAATATCTCGATTTTCAACAATATTCGTTTAGTATTTAATGAGTTATGGAAGTTTGAATATTTAACAACAGCAATACCAGTCTAAAGAAACTTATACAAAACTGAAGAATAGTGAAATAATTCTTTACACAAAGTTCTAAAATAAAACTTATTTTATTAAACACTTTGATACAATACTTATTATTAAGTTTTAATTAACTTCTGAAGTCAATTTTTGTGGCTGGCATTGTTATCGCTAAATATTCAAACTTCCATAATTCATTAAATACTGAACGAATATTGCTGAAAATCGAGATGTTGATTTATTTGATTGAGATCTTTATCTGCAATCACATTTTTCAAAACAAAAAAAAATTATTTTATTACTTATAGAGCTTTGACCTTATCTTCCCATTAACATAACATAAGGTAGTTCCCATTGATATAGGTAATCATTTTTACGGTAGCGGCCAGGCTCGTAATCTGCAGTTCACAGGTTCGAATCCCAGCTGGGTCAGCGTTGAGATTAATCTCCGCAAAATTTCTCGTCCTACCCTCATTCAGGAAGGCCGCTGTCCGTCGGATGGGACGTTAATCGTGTGCACGTTTAAAAACACGCTGAATGGCCTTGACGGGAGAATACCATCTGTCTCCCAACAGCTGTCCAGTGGGTTCCCTCCCAAAACCTTCTCTGAGCTCTCGGGGTCCTTGTAAGTTGACCTTTTAGGCCATTATGCCCATAGTGTGATAAAAAAAGTGCCGCTCGGAGGTAAAACAACCCTTAATTTATAGGAACCACTGTAATTTACCTTCATTCTCGTCCCCGTAAAAAATTGCATTCACCATGGGCATAACCTAGGACAGAGTTTCCAAAACTTATTTGCCCTACCGCCCCCTTTTCAGGAAAAAAATTACTCAGCGCCCCCCTGGAAATCTATCTTCTTTAAGCGAAGAAACAGAAAGATGCACATATTCCTGCCGATCCCTGCTGGACTTCCCGACAATGCGTGGGGCGGGGGTGGCTCAGTCGGTAGCGCGCCAGGCTCGTAATCTGTAGTTCCCAAGTTCGAGTCCCAGCTGGATCAGCGTTGAGATTTATCTCCGCAAAATTCCCCGACCTGCCCACGGTCAGTAGGGGACACCGATGGGCTTGGAAAGGCCGCCGTCCGTCGGATGGGACGTTAAGCCGTGGCCCCGTGTGCAGGAGAGCCATACCCTGTTCACGTTAAAGAACACGCTGGATGGCCTTGACGGGAGGCTACCATCTGTCTCCCAACAGCTGTTCCAGTGGGTCCCCTCCCCCAACCTTCTCTGAGCCTTCGGGGTCCATGTGACCTGGCCATTTAGCCCATGGTGTGCAAAAAAGTGCCGCTCAGAGGTAAAACAACCCAACCCAATCCCGACAATGCACGACTCGTTCGCTTGCCAACACTTGCTTGATAAGAGCTGTCAGCGGACTTGACCACTGATCGGTTATAACTTGCATTTTATGTGTTTATTTGGAAAATAAAGTAATCACTACGACTTTAACTCTATGTTACACAACAGATGAAACACGTACGAACGGTTTTTCAAAATTTTTTTATCCTCCCTTCTTTCTTTATGATTCCACCGCCCCCCAATTGCACCCGAGGCTACTACTGACCCCCAATTGAACCCGAGGCTACTACTGACCCCCCAATTGAACCCAAGGCTACTACCGACCCCCTGGATCGTTCCAGCGCCCCCTAGGGGGCGGTATCGCCCACTTTGGGAAGCATTGACCTAGGAATTCCCGATCCAGGCACCTCATTAAAATCAATCAATTCATACTATCTCATACTTACATGGTGGAATCAAACAACATCAGAAGCGAAACGCCCAAGTCGTCGTCATACTCTAAACTCCTAAAAAGGAATTCCTTCGCCAACTTATTGTCCTTGTTCAGTCCAGTCTGCTTTCCGACACCATCTTGTTAGCAGAGGATCAGCGGACACTCGGATTTATTACGAAAAAGAGGGCAAAGAACGACGTGGGTGAACCGCATCGATGTTTCTAATCCCCGCCTCGAAACCCCTCCCGACGGCGACCGCCGATCATCGTAGGTGCGCATGCTAAAGAGCCATCCATCAAAGCGTTAATTAAGACGGGTCCGATCGCTGACCGAGGGAAGGCGGGCGCCGACCCATTAATTAAGAGCCGACGGAGCAGTTGTCGGAGCCGAAGGACGCACAACTTTCGAACTTTGGAAGGGCAAGCGAAGGAGCAAAAGAACTCCGCTGACGATTTCTCTTTTCTCAACTGACTCCCGAAAGGAGCGAAAGATAAAGAAGAGACTTTTTTCCCCGCCTTCTTACTTTGCTAGAAAGAGAGACGAACTCTTTTTTTTGTCTAAGTGTGCATCTCCGTTTCTCCCTCGAAATAGATGAATCTTTCTCTCTTTCAAGTTTGCTGGAATTTTTTTAACGAAATTTCACAACAAATTCGAAAGACTATTGGTCGAATTCTTCCCACTTAACTATTTCCTGATGAATATCAAAGCTAACGTTAGATTAAAAGCGTATATATAGCGTTCTTTTTTTTTTCTTGCAGGTTTTGTGTAATAATACAAATGTACAAATTGTATAAAAATACAAATGAATATTTCATGCTTTCCTACATTCGTTTAAGGAATCTTTCCCATTCACGATTAGCAACAATATTCCGCAGAGGAAATTTAATATTTTCTTTAAAGCTTCCTTTTTGCGTTTCAGGTAGAAAAGTTAACATCCAAAAGCAAGTTAACATCAATGTGTGGAAAGAGTGTGTCGATAATTCTGTAAATAAGAGGATCAGTGCGAATTGCATCATCACCATCATTACCATCATCATCATCATCATCAAGCAGCCATGAGCTACGGAGGTCCAACCAGACCGTGCAATTTAGTTCTCCAAGCAAGTCTATCCTGAGCTACATCTACTGCATCTGGCCACTGCACACCAATTCTAACAAGGTCCTGTTTGACATTGTCTGCCCACCGCATCCTAGGTCTCCCCTTCTTTCTGAGGCCTTTAGGCACACTGTTCATAACCCTATTCGCCAATCTATAATTATTCATACGGGCAACATGGCCAAACCAACGGAGTCTCTCTCTGCACAATATGCTGCTTAAAGGAGGTTGCAAACTCCTTTGCCTAACCTCATCATTAGTTACAAAGTTGAACCACCTAATGCCTAAGATACTGAGTAAGCATCTGCGTAAGCATCTAGCATTTCCTGTAAACATCAAAAGTATTCCGGAAATTCAAATTCTGTTCGTAAAAATTTCTTCTTCTCCTACTTGCTTGTTTATTGTTGTTTTTTTCTATTCTTGTTTGCAGAGCAAATGAAGAAACAAAATTCAATGTTGAAATCTAACGTGCAATGGATTTGTTCAGGACATGAGAGGAAGGCAAAACACCAACCTCTAAAGCTGCAGGCACAATTCAATAATAAAATAGGGCGAGTCGTTTTCTGCCTGAAGGTCAAAGATCAGCAATGTCCACATTCCCAGCTCGTGTAATAGAAACACGTTCTGAAACTGATAAAAAAAAAGTGCAAAGTTTTTTTCTCATAGTTCTGGGAATTTGAATTTGGGTTGAGTTTTTTCCCTCTGAGCGGCACTTTTTTGTACTTAATTGGCTAAATGATAAGGTCACGAGGACTCCAATGGCTCAGAGAAGGTTGAAGAAGGAGATACATTGGAGAGTTGTTAGGAGACAAATGGGAACCTCCCGTTGGGTTGTTTTACCTCTGAGCGGCACTTTTTTTGCAAACAAGGGGCTAAATAACCAGATCACACGGACCCCGAGGACTCAGAGAAGAAGATTCCTGGGAGAGAACCCACTGGACAGCTGTTAGGAGCCAGATTGGTAGATCCCGTTATGGTCATCCAGAGTGTTCTTTAACGGGCACAGTGTATGGCTCTCTTCTTAACTCGGAGCCGTGGATTAATGCCACATTCGGCGGACGGCGACCTTTCCAAGCCGTCGGCGCAGGGCATTTGAAAGATCTGTTTACTTCCCTTTATTTGTTAGTTCATATTCTTATTGCGTTAGAAAGCTGCCCCGAGTTTAATGCAAAAATCTCGAAACTGAGGTTAAAAAGTTTTTCTCGAACCCCACCCACATGCCATATAACATTATACATGTTGCAGAAGGGAGGGTAACACTGAATAAGTTGTTGATGGCATGGTAATTTTGTTCAGACAATTCGTCGAGTAACGCTTTACGATTTGTTTATTGAATGGGACTTTGGCTAATTCATCAATATTGAATTTTCTAAAGGAAAGAGACATTTCTGAACAAGACAGCTGTCGAGAGATTAAGTATCACATTTTTAGAGTTATGTTTCGTATTTGCAAAATTAGCCTAAATTCTCAGGTTTTTTTTTTATATTTGCATTATATTTTACGCCTTTAATCCAGCTTAAGTAAACATTTCACAATAACTGGAAGGGCCTGTAATCCTTTGCAGTTGTTCATCGGATTTGTAGCATTGTGTGATTTGTTCTTTGGACTGTTAACTTTATACAGAAAAGTTGTTATTTTATTCTTTCGATAGGAAAATGTAAAAGTAAAGGTGCTTATTCTATTTCGAATAAATATCAAGTACTGATTTTATTCCTTTGATAAGAATTGATTGATTGATTGTACGTTACATGTGCATGAGAGGTCCTTCTTCAGGCTTTCTCAATAGAGTATTTTTGGTGATATGTAGGAAGAATGAAAGGGACTGTCCTCTCTATCTCTCTAATTTGATTTTGGGATTTTTTTTGATATTTTTATTTTTTAGGTTTTGCTCTATGGTTATTTAATTTTTGTTTTTTTTTTATTTAATTTATTTAATTTTTTTAAATATATTTTTTAATTAATAAACTTTTTAATTCTTTTTGTATTTATTTGTCTATATTTTTTTATCCACATATATTTTTTTGATTCATCATTTTTATTATTTTTTTATATTTTTTAATTAAAATTAAATTTTTTTGTGTTTTTTTGGGCTTATATACATTTTTGAATTTCTAATATTATTATATATATATTTTAAGGTGATCTGCGGATGCAGTAGCAGAAACGATGGAGGAAGGAAAAGTTGTTTCAGTCGAGGTCTAAGTCGGATTGAAGGCTGTATCAAATACCTGCTTAGTAGTCAGTTCTTTGGGTTGTGGGTTCGAGCCACGGTGGGGAGAAGTTTTTTTTTTTTTAAAGTACTGTATTTATTGATTTGGATCATTCTATTTTTATTGTAATTTATAGATATATATATTTTTTTATCTATGCATATATATCTTTTTTCAAGAAGTGTAAAAATCGGAGTATAGTTTAGTTGTATGTCACTAGAACAATATGTTTTGAAATAAGAATATTCAAAGTCTGTTCCAAAGTGATATAGAGATTAAGAAAGAGAAAAGTAGCTCATAAATCCGAAATTTGGGCAGGGATGGTGGGAGGGGGGTCTAGTAAAAGTTGAATGTGTAATTCATGGATATAGTTTTCCTTGAATGATTTTATTAATTTTTCTCTTTTTGACGTATATCGTTCACAGTGGATTCAGGTAAATCGTCACGGTGGATTCAGGTATGATTAATGGTTTCAGGTAAATTGTACAGTGTGCAATTTGGAGAATTTGCTAATTTTAATTTATGCAGAATTGTGTTCAGTAAGGTGGAATTCGTTCTGAGGCTGTAAAGATTTCTTTGGTGTTTTCTGGGGTAGGGGAGATTCTCTATTTATGAAGTGGGATTGGAAAGTGTGGGTCTAAAATTGCTATGTGCTGAGGCATGGGTCTGGAAAAATCTGTTGTCAAGAGTAATTCTAATTTGTTGATGTCATGTTTGGTATTTATGTGAAATTGAGAAATTGTGGAGATATGTTGCAAGTTATGAGCCATTTTGGCCAGATTGTCGACAGCTTCATGTTGTGGATGCCCACATGACTTGGGACCCACTGTAATGCGATGTGATTTTTATTCAGTTGTAAATTCTGTGTAGTAAGTGTTAGTGTTTTGTATATGTAGTAATTGTAGGAGGAGTGTAAATATTCCTGTAATAAGGTTAGTAGTGCCCCTTTGGAATCCACAAATATGATAATGTTCCTATTATATATATATTAGTAAGTGACCATGTGAGGGCTTCAATTATGGCAAATATTTCTGCATGTAAAATGGTAGTAGTGGGTGGTAGTTTGTAAGATAAAGAAGTGTTGTGATTTGGGATGTGAATAGCAGCATTAGCAGAGCCATTGTGAGGAAGGACAGAGCCATCAGTGTCAATTGGTGTATGGTCAGAGTAGGTATCCGTGAAGAAAGTCTCGGCAATTTTGTTCATAGATTCAGGTGGTAGATCCTGTTTAGAAATTAGGGATGGAATGTGGGCGTGAATGGTAGGTCTATGGAAGCTCCAGTCAGCTATGATGGGGGGAGTATCACCTTTATATTTAAGTGTTTCTTTAGTGTGTTGAATAATTCAGGTTGTTTTTAGGATTTTAAAATAAGGGCTTCTTGTAAAGTTAAGAGAGAATGGGTGTGTGGGTAGTTTATAATGTGGTCTGAGTATGTATTTAAGTAGCAAAATTTTTTGTCTGATGTGGAAAGGTGGGATAGAGGTTTCAGCAATGATGGAAAGTGTAGGGGTGAACATGGGTAGTCCCATTGCAATTTTTATGCATTTATTTTGTATGGTATTTAATTTTTTAAATTTTATGTCAGATATGCCGGATAAGAATTCTAGACCAAATTCCATTCTGGCCCTGATGAGGTTTTTATACAGTGTGATTGGTTGATATTGGGGTGTGCCATTATTTTTGTAGGTGAAAAATTTTAGTGTATTTATAAGTTTGAATCCTTTTGTCTGAATATATGTTAGTTGGTGATTCCAATTTAGTTTAGAGTCTAGGTGTAGGCCTAGGATTTTGCAAGTGGATTGTTGTGGGATTATTTGTTGATTAATTTTAAGGCTGAATTTGGGAGGGGTGGTTCTTGAGTTGTGAAAAGGGATGCAAAATGTTTTGGAGGTATTTATGTTTAAGTGCCATTTATTACAGTAGGTAGTGAGTTTGTTTAATTGTTTTTGGAGAGTGTTTTGTAAAGATGGTATGGATGTGGCAGATGACCAGAAGGCAATATCATCTGCATAGCAAGTGTAAGTAATGTTTCTATAAAATATTTTATGTATGTCATGAATGTAAAAGTTGAAAAGTAGGGGTGATAATATGGAATCCTGAGTGAAAGTGAAAGTGTCTGAAAGGCTATTATCAATTTTTACTTGAAAGGTTCTCGAGGAAAAGAAGGAATAGAGAATTTGTAGAGTGTTGCCTCGTGATAAATTTTGTTTTTTGATACATTCATGAGAAATTATTATTTTAATTGTTTACACAAATATTGTTGCGAAGTTTCCGTTAACGTTTATTGAGCAATACAATGTATTTGGTTCGAATTAACTACACTGATAATAAATGAACTTATTTAATAGACAAAACATTGCAAGAACTTAATAAATAAATGGAACAACCAATAACTAATCATTTCTTTGTAACAAATTATAAATTGATTCTTCTTACCACATAATTATTTTTTAATTCCATACGATCAATATTATCTAGAAGCAAAATCCCCTTCAATACGGGGCGAGTGTGGCTCAGTCGGTAGCGTGCCAGGCTCGTAATCTGTGGTTCCCAAGTTCGAGTCCCAGCTGGGTCAGCGTTGAGATTTATCTCTGCAAAATTCCCGCCCTGCCCACGGTCAGTAGGAGACACCGATGGGCTTGGAATGGCCGCCGTCCGTCGGATAGAACTTTAATCCGTGGCCTGTATGCGAGAGAGCCATACCCTGTTCACGTTAAAGAACACGCTGGATGGCCTTGACGGGAGACTACCATCTGTCTTCCAACAGCTTTTCCAGTGGGTCCCCTCCCACAACCTTCTCTGAGCCTTCGGGGTCCGTGTGATCTGGCCATTTAGCCCATGGTGTGCAAAAAAGGCCCGCTCAGAGGTGAAACAACCTAAACCAACAACCCCTTCAATACACATGTGAAGGAACTAAAACTTGAGCGTTATACTCAATATGGCTTACCGCTACATGTAAAATAAAAACAAAACCTAATATATCAATAACAGCATCCAAACCGATGTTTACACCCTCACATGATATAAAAGGAAAGTATTAATTTTATTCATTTAATATTAATATAATAGGAAATATATTAATGTTGCTCTGACAGCGCACAGTGATGGTTAGGGTATCATAAAATATCTTCGTTTACGTATTCAGGCTCTTTGCCGCGGAAGGAGCCAGGCAAGCCTCATGGTGTCGTCTGTCTACCTGATGGAAATGTTTCCATTCCTTACATAAGCCGACAACCTTCCCCACCCCCGCCCCGCCTCCCTTACCCGCCAACCCTCATCGCTGAATCTGCAGACCACTTGGTGGTGCAATAAGAGTTTTTGATATGCCACGTGCATTCCTTCCTCATCCTCTCACAGTCTTCTCGTTTCCAAAAATATTCGAGTTGCGAATCAATAGCCGACTGCTATTCTTGAACTGAATGCGGCTCACTTGTGGTCGTTACGTATCAATATGTGTGCGCATTCAGACGTTTCCGTTTCGTGTTCGTGGCTTGTCGCGAGCGGACGAAATGAACGCCAGCCGAAAATGGCAGTTCTTGCGGAAGAAAAACACGGATCGTGTTACAGAAAGATGAAAAAAAAATGGCATCAAAGAATAATTTTGAAATTCTGTTTCCAAACATATATTTAATGAATTCAGTGTACAGATTTGAATGCTGCGAGTAATAGATATCTTTAAAAAATATATATATGAATAAATTATTCATTTTTTGTTATTTGAAAAATATTAATAAATTCTTACCTAAGGTAGGCTTGGTAGAATTGAATAGTTTTAAGACTGAACGTACTTTTTTTTTGTAGGGTACTTTTAAAGGCAAAGTTTTTTCGTGCAGCTGGTCAAATAACAAGGATATTATTTCTAAAAATTGAAATCACGGGGTCGTCCGACCCATTTTAAAGCGACAGGAAATGACTCTCGCTTCCTACTGCACACCGCACCATGGTTTAATGTGTCCGGCGAATGGTAGATTTCGCAAACTAGGCAGTGTTCGTTTTCTTATCGTTAGGTTAATGTACCAAAGGAGAAAGTCATTTATTACTTTTAATACACATCTTAATTATCGAGTGGGTAAATTGATACACAACAGGTATTTGAAAAAAAATCACAATCTATGTTGAAGCACCTCAAACTCAGCAACCATACAGAAAAGAACAAAATGTCATGAATATAAAAATCAAATTTTAGGAAACAGGACACCACGTCTATTCGTAGCCGTCAGAATGAACTACAATCGCTCAAAAAAACATCCGAACACTATGGTTGATTACAGGATTCAGAAAAAATATCTGGCAACGGTTTTTTTTTAGAAATTAGTGATCTGGCAACCTTCGTGTCACGTGACACGAAGGTTGCCAGATCACTAATTTCTACAAAAAACACTGTTGCCAGATATTTTTTCTGAATCCTGTAATCAACCATAGTGTTCGGATGTTTTTTTAATATATATAATGCGTATGAATATATAATGCAATGAATATGGAGCGTGTGCAGTTACCGTTCACAGCAAACTGGAGCGGTTGCGGTTAATGTTCACAGCATATTGGATCGTGTGGGCTCACAAAGACCTGGATCGTGTGGGCTCACAAAGACCTGGATCGTGTGGCTCACAAAGACCTGGATCGTGCGAGCTCACAAAGACCTGGATCGTGTGGGCTCACTCACGGAAATATTGAGCGTGTGCAGTTACCGTTCACAGCAAACTGGAGCGTGTGCAGTTACTGCACACGCTCCAGTTTGCTGTGAACGGTAACTGGAGCGTGTACAGTTGCTGTACACGCTCCAGATATTTTTCCTGAATTCTGTAATCACGTGACACGAAGGTTGCCAGATCACTAATTTCTAAAAAAAATCATTGCCAGATATTTTTTCTGAATCCTATGATCAACCATAGTGTTCGGATACTTTTTTGAGTGACTGTACTGATTTATCTGCAGCTACTAACCCGCGTGGTGCGACCTGCAACAGGATCATGATTTGTGGAAACGGAAACCATGATCCCAGCAGAATACTCCGCTGCTTGGAAAATACCTCACTCATCTGTTTTACAAATGTCGGACTCTGTATCACTTTTCTACGACCTCGGACGACAATGCTCTCGTGTTTTCCAGTACTCTGTTTCATATGTTCACGCTATTTCGCCATCTTCTGCTCGATGGTCATCGAGTTACAAACCCTTCACCGTGGATGGAAACTTTCTGATTATCTGGTACACGTTTCCGAACTCTAAAATGCCTGCAAAGGTGTTTTTTTACCTTTTGCCACTGAGACATTCTTCTGAAATATAAGAAATCCTTCTTTCTTTTCTCCTATTCTCAGACATCGCCCATTTGTTGCCAAAAGCATCGATCAACTGCCAACATCAGTGATGAAGTGGCAGGACTTCACTATGGATGAGCCAAGTTGCACTCGCCTTTCTGCCGAGATAAGGAAGATTTATACACCGATGGCAGAGGCATGCCACAGATAGATATCTGTCCCTGTGAGTTACACCATCCCCAGTGACTCTGACTTGCACGCCTTCGACACGTGACTACGAGACACGCTGCGAAGTCTACTCTTTAGTTCTTCGTTCGTCGAGGCTTTCGTTTCTTTCTTTGCAAGTAAGAAGGGACCTTATCAGGAAACGTTTAAGTGATCCAAGGGCAATCCTCTTAAGGGAGCGAGGGAGCGAAGCAGGAAGTTTATTAAACGATTTTCTCCTTGAGAATATTTTGGTAACAGTATCGAAGAAGCTTAAAGCAGCTGTGAGTATTGATTATGCTTCGTATTCAGTAGAGGTCCTCATTCTCTCAAGGGATCATCAGCAATGAAGATTGAATGTTAAGAATAGATCGAGAATCTTTTTATTGAAGAGTGAACGTTTTAAATGACTTGAACAGGAATATCCAAAGCTAAGACTATTTTCAGTATTTTTTAGCCAGAGTAAACTGCAAAAAGACAAAATTTGACCATTCTTGATCATTTAAATTCTCATTTATCGCTCTTATACAGACATAACTCACTGATTATAAACATGGTTCACTAACTTAAAGTTTTAGTATCAATATGAGAGCGAATCTCCCCCCACCAGGTGGCCGTCTTTCCCTCTATTTAGAGCCCAGGGTATAAATATTCTTAATCGTCTCTTATTGTCGATTGAAAAGAATTCTTTTCTAATATACATCTAGAGACTTTGTGGTTTTCATTTCAACTGAGAAGGATTAATAAATGATGGTTTGCGAAAGTAATGATATATACTTTTGTGAGAGTAATTGTTGGGTTCATAATCTGAAATTCAGAAGCTTCTCCCAAAACTTTTTCAAGGTCGGAATTTTCTCCGTTTGTCTGCAGTCCTCTCTCTTCGGCGAAAGATTCATCGATAAGTCTGCAATGGCAGAAGTCTCCCGAGCCGTGGTTCCGTGCACAGGAGAGGGCCACATTCTGGGACAACGATTCTCGAAAAGAGTCGCCAGTTAATATGAGCTCCAACACCGTCGACTTTTCATGTGAAAATTAAAGTTTTCTGTTTTCATTACACTCTGTCGTGTTGGGTTGGGTTGTTTTACCTCTGAGCGGCACTTTTTTGCACACCATGGGCTAAATGGCCAGGCCACATGGACCCCAAAGGCTCAGAGAAGGTTGGGGGAGGGGACCCACTGGAACAGCTGTTGGGAGACAGATGGTAGCCTCCCGTCAAGGCCATCCAGCGTGTTCTTTAACGTTGGGTTGTTTTACCTCTGAGCGGCACTTTTTTGCACACCATGGGCTAAATGGCCAGGTCACAAGGACCCCGAAGGCTCAGAGAAGGTTGGGGGAGGGGATCCACTGGAACAGCTGTTGGGAGACAGATCGTAGCCTCCCGTCAAGGCCATCCAGCGTGTTCTTTAACGTGCACAAGGTATGTCTCTCCCGCACACGGGGCCACGGCTTAACGTGCCATTCGACGGACGGCGGCCTTTCCAAGCCCATCGGTGTCCCCACCTGACTGTGGGCAGGGCGGGGAATTTTGCGGAGATAAATCTCAACGCTGACCCAGCTGGTACTCGAACCTGGGAACTACAGATTACGAGCCTGGCGCGATACCGATTGAGCCCCCCCCGCCCCCGCCCCCCACTCTGTCGTGAAAAAGGGATCGAGTGTTGGCTCAGTCGATAGCTCGCAAGGTATGTAATCTGCAGCTGTCAGGTTTGAGTCTCACCTGCGCCAGCGTTCAGATTTGAACTTTCAGATCCCCCCCCCCTGCTCTTGGTGAGAAAGAGATGGGCTTGGAAAGATCATCATCCCTTTGAATGGGACGTTAAGACGTTGTTCCATGCGGAAGAGAGCCATAACCACGTGTACATTAAAGGACATGCTGGATGGCCTTGACAGGAGGAAACCATCTGTGTCGTAACAGAAGTTCAATGGGTTCCCTTCCCCCAATTTTGTTCTGAGCCATTGGTGTCCTTATGACATGTTCATTTAGCTCAATGTGTCAACCCAACCATCCACAAAAAGAAATTATACTTTCTTCATTATACATATTATCTTTTAATAGCAATTCTTATTATGACTAGGCATTGGTGCCCTCTATATTTAAATACCTTTATATGGGTTACATTGATTTTAAATGTGCAAACAAATCAAGAAAATAACAAAAAATGCACACTTTTATACAGAGTGCCAAATATAAAAATTGAAAAAAAAAAAAGGTTAATACTTTGCACATGTATTTCATTAACTGAAAGTTTTTTCCTCCATAACCTAACAAAAGTATGTATTCAAATTCAAAAAACTTTAAATAAATACAATTAAAACTGTTTTCATCGGCTTCAATATCTGAGTAGAATATTTTATTTCTAAATCAGAGCAAATCAATCATGCTGTGTGATTGATTTGGTTTCGAAGGAGAGGTTTCAGAAATTTTAGGAATTAACGCTTGAGGCAATTTAGAGAGAAAGAAATTTGGGATAATTTAGAGAATGAAAGTTTTGAATTTAGAAAGGGAACGGCTCGAGGCAATTTTAAAAAAGGGGAAAGCAGGGAAAGATTTGAGAAAATATAGATCTGGAAAGTTTTGAATGAATTCAAAAAGGAGAGTATTTGAGAGAATTTAGGGAAGTGGAAGGTTTGAGAGGATTTAAATAAATGAAAAATTATAGAATTTAGGGAGGGAATGTTTGAGTGAATTTAATGAGATTAAAAAATTTGGCAGAAATTAATGAGAGAAACCATTTGGCAGAATTTAATGAGAGAAACCATTTAGCAGAATTTAAGAAAGAGTAACTTTAAGAGAATTCAGGAATACGGAAGGTTTGAGAAAATTTATGAAATTTTCAGAGCATTTTATAAAAGAGAAGTTTTCAGAGAATTTTACAAACGACAGATTTCCAGGGAATTTTTATATAAGAGGAAAGTATTTAGAGAATTGTATGAAATGGAAGTTTTCAGAAAATTTTTATAAAAGGGAGGTTTCCAGAGAATTTTATAAAAGGAAAATTTTCAGAGAATTTTACAAAAGGCAGATTTCCAGAGAATTTTTATAACAGGGAAGTTTTCGGAGAAATCTATAAAAGGGAAGTGTTCAGAAAATTTTTATAAAAGGGAGGTTTCTAGAGAATTTTATAAAAAGGACGTTTTCAGAGAATTTTACAAAAGGTAGATTTCTAGAGAATTTTTATAACAGGGAAGTTTTCAGAGAATTCTACAACAGGGAAGTTTTCAGAGAATTCTATAAAAGATAAGTTTTCAGAGGATTTAATAAAAGGTGGTTTCCAGAGATTTTTATAAAAGGGAAGTTTTCAGAGAATTTAAGAATAAGGATGATTGAAAATTTTAAGGAAGAGGATTAGGAAATCGCCGCATGAAAAGAAGCGAAGATGCAGTTGAGACATTTCTAGTACTTTTCCTATCCATTATCGATGAAAATGTTTCAAGCTTTGTGGATGTTCAGAAGTTGCAGATAGGCATTGGGATGCTAAGTATAGACGCTAATTGAAGCGCATTCGTACCTCTGCATCGCTTCATAATGTGGATGCGGTCGTCATGCAGGAAGGTGAGGAGGAGGAGGAGGAGGTGGAGGCAGCATCCATCGATTGGCAGCGTTGCTAATGAGTGCATTGATTGGGAATTCTATGGGGAATAGAGAAAGGCACTCTGTCAAATGTTTCTAATTATATATATTGTATTAATGCCACTTATCGTTGAAGGCGTGGATTTTCAGCTGGGGAACATGAACGATGCTTTTATGGGTCCCGAAAAGAAAAAGAGGGGATTTTCTGCTGCAAATGGATCGTCGACGAATCAAAGAAGCGAATGATGAGGTGAAAGGAAATAATGATGAAGTTGGATGATGGTAAACGATGAAGGAGGAAAAGACATTGTTACGTACAAATGACGAAAAAAATGGAAAAAACCATGGAGAGTCAGATTTCAATCTCCGTTACATTTTTAAATAAATATTTTAAAGAAAAATGTGACTAAAGAAAAATTAAAGAGGAGAATGAAATCTGTGAAAACATCGATTTCTCCACAATATCTGTTGGGCATTTAAAGAGAGATTGGAAGTAGGATACTTCACAAAGGCAAGGACACTCATAAGAGTTTTCCTTTGAAGTTATTTAGAGCTTAAATGCAATCATTACTTCTGAGCATTTAATAAGCGAATATTTTTAGTATTTGTACAAAGGACACTGTTGCTTAAATATTCTAGATTCCATAACTCTTTAAATCGCCGCTTCGGAGCGGCAGTGGTATAGCATTGGTTCACAGTGACACTGCAACTCCGGGGTCGAATCTCGAGCTGGCAAATGTTGTTTGTTTGTTTGTGTGTTATTAGTTCTAACTGAGACATCGGAAAGCCGTGACTTCTGTCTTAGTAAAGCACATCCTTCTACTAGGAGGTCTGTACAAACTAGGAACCATCTGTAAACCGTTGAAATCGATGATTCAACGGGGTATAAAAGTTTCAACAGGGTGAAAAAATACATCTTGCTATTCAGAGTTTATTAACTGCGATAAAAAAAAGAAAATTTTTTATCGCTGGGTTCTGGCCATTCCGGATTAGTCCATTTTCCCCTTTCCTCTTGGGCTTGGAAAGGTCGCCGTCCGTCGGATGAGACGTTAAGCCGTGGTTCCGTGTGCGGGAGAGCCATACCCTGTGCACGTTAAAGAACACGCTGGATGGCCTTGACGGGAGGCTACCATCTGTCTCCCAACAGCTGTTCCAGTGGGTTCCCTCCCCCAACCTTCTCTGAGCCTTCGGGGTCCATGTGACCTGGCCATTTAGCCCATGGTGTGCAAAAAAGTGCCGCTCAGAGGTAATACAACCCAACCCAACCCCTTTCCTCTTCTAAATGTTTTTACCGCTCTGGACCTATTAACGTCGTTACTTACATACCTTAAAACGCTTAGCACTTTAACTCATTTAGCGTGTTAGTTTAAGTAATGATGCAGCGATATGAACTTTCAACAGCATACGTTAGAAGAATC
Source organism: Ryuthela nishihirai (assembly GCA_038380435.1). Classification (NCBI taxonomy): domain Eukaryota; kingdom Metazoa; phylum Arthropoda; class Arachnida; order Araneae; family Heptathelidae; genus Ryuthela; species Ryuthela nishihirai. Next base: position 66,126,379 of record JAWZYU010000015.1, on the reverse strand, counting down.
TAAAAGATTTATTGTTCTGTACATCGAAGTTTCGGAAGAAAAAAAAAGAGGTCGAACTTTATTCAGCGTTGGCGATACTTCATTTAGGTAAATGCGAAACGGGGGAGAAAGGAAATAGGCGGCTAGACGGAGAGCCCCCAAGGTAAGCACGTGGTCCTAATCTGACAAGAAGAAGACGAAGAGGTTGCTGCATTGCGAGCAGCAGCGCAAAGCAGGTTCCGGACAGTTGTGCTCCAGATATGGCGGAGTGACACACTATCCGGTGGGAGCACTCCATCACCGAGCGGAGTGGGACAGATAGCGGTGCTGAGGCCCTTGCCGCGCTGCTATCTACTGGCGGCAAATGGTGTGTCTCGTGCCGCATGCGCTTTGTGATGGGTGACTTCCTTGATGATGTGCTGCTCGGCGTCCATCACGTGCGCCGGAGGCCGAGGAGACTGGAGAGCTTCGAGCGAGAGGAGACGGGCACGAGATGCTTGAAATGGATGAGAAGGAGGAGGAGGAAAGGGAGCGATGAATATGGAAGAAAGTGATGGTTGTGGAACTACGTTGCGGCTCGGCGACCGAGAGTTGATGTGGAAAGTGTGGAAGAAGAGAGAATAAAAGCATATTTTTGAGTTCGAAGAAATGGGATGTAAGCAGTAGGAAGAGTTTCAATCGGATGCTTTAAGGGGAAAAAACTGTAGTGGGATAAGATATGGCGCCTTGAGAGGAAAAAATGCTTGGAAGTAGTTTGGTGAACAGATTTTGGAAATGTCATAACATTTCGTAAAGTCTTATAAGGTGTACTTTGGGTGAGTTAAAAGAAAGTACAAACTATGCCCCATATTCCTCCTAAGTTAACTGTAGATGTTGATTTTGCTATTTCATTAAGAAAGGACGTAGGGTCGCTTAATTTTCGAAACTTAGGTTGGTTAACTTTTCTTCGTATTGATTAGGTGATGGGCTAAACATCTCAAGGATTAGGTACTCTCCATTAAAGGTCGGAGTATAGGTAATCTCAATGAATAAATAAGCGCAAGCTAAAAAGAGAGCTGGGTAAACATGCTCAAAGCCATCCAATTAGTCTCTGGAAGTTTGTTTGGCTGTTTGAACTGGCTCAGAAAGATCACTCAAACTTTATTACGAAGTTGGTTCTAAATTAGATGAAGATAGCCATTTCAAACTGGATCACGAAGGCTAGTCCAAATGGATGCAGGGAGAAAGTTTAATTCCTTCTCAGAAAGACAATTCAAAAGTGGTTTCGGTAGAAATGTAGAAAGTGGCTCAAGAAGATAGCACCAGAACTACTGAAGAAAGTAGATCGGGAATGGCTGTAGAAATAAATCGAGAGGGGTTCAAGAAGATAGCTAGAGAATAGTTCATGACAATGGCTCGAGACTGTATCAAGAAGATTTTTCGAGAATGTTTCATGATGATAGCTCGAGAGTGGTTCAAGATTGTAGCTGAAAAGTGGCTTAAAAAGATGGCTGAAAAGTGGCTAAGAAGATAGATTGAGAATGACTGAGACAAAAGCTCCAGAATTACTGAAGAAAGCACCTCAAAAGTGGGTGAAGAAACTATCTGAAGAGTGGTTGAAGAAAATAGATCAAGAGAGGTTCAAGAAGATAGCTAGAGAGTGACTCTAGACAACAACTCGAGAGCGACCGAAGAAAGCAGCTCGAGAGTGGTTGAAAAAGATCTAAGAGATAAGAGTTGAAGTTCAAGAAGATAGCTCCATAGGGACTCGAGAAAACTTCTCAGGTATAACTAAAGAAGACAGCTCGAAAGAGATTCAAAAAGACTCTGATGAAGAACACAGTTCGAAAGTGATTCAAACAGAAGTCAAAAGTGGCTCGGGAATACAGTTTGTTATTGCTGTAGAAGGCTGAAGTGTCGTTTCCATTTTGGGTTCATTTACACTTGCTCCTTTAGAATGTTAAACTGCAGCGATTTTTGGGGCTCCAAGCAGCTCCCTCAAGTATCCTTAAACTCCAGTTAAAAGAGGTTGCCAATTAAGATTGCTCCTTGCCAAATTACGTCTTCGTGTTTGACGGAAATCAAATCCATCTCCTGATCATCCTATCCTGATGAAATATCGAGATTTTCCCAAATCAAAAAGTTTCAAGCTTATCTTTACGTTGTTGCCATTTAGCAATAATAAATTAATGATCAGGTGACACAGACCCCCTTGATCAGATTTTATGAAAAGACCTTATACAAACGAAAAGACAAATTCGAGACTACAGAACATCCAAAATAAGCTATTTGGGGAGAAAATAAAACGAAAGTTAAAAATCTAACTAAATCTTTCTAGATCTTATTTTTTTTAAATGTTATTAGTTTTATGAGGTAAGGGAGCTGGAATATATAACTACAGAGCATCTACTCCTAAGAATATATCTCAAAAGCTGATGAAACATAATTTAAGAGTGTAAATGTCAAAGGTTCTAACTGCCAGTTTTTTTTAAAAATTTCATTTTTCTCTCACGTGGTTATGTGACATCGCTAATAATTTGCAGAAGCTCCTAACTATTCTTATTATAGGTTCAAGATCTGAAGACAATACAGGTTCCAGCTCATGGCTGAAAAAAATGAACAATGAACAAAGTTTTATGAAGAGATAGAGCCTTTGGCATTTTCACTCTTCCAGTAATAATTACTACATATATCAGTTTATAAAATAAATGTAAGCATGCGACATTTGCGTAATGATTATTCTAAGGTTTTAATATTCCAGCTCCCCAGGTCTTTAAACAGTGATCAAATAGTTTACAAAAATTAATATTCTGAAATATTTGTTGAGATTTTTATCTTCAATATCATTTATTCGCAAAACGTCTTCGGTTGGACTTGGTTGTTTTAACTTTGAGCAGCACTTTTGTGCGCAGCTTTTGTACACTATTTTCACGTTTTATAATGCTGAGTGGGGCGCCAGGCTCGTAATCTGTAGTTCCCAGGTTCGAGTCCCTGCTGGGTCAGCGTTGAGATTTATCTCCGCAAAAATTCCCCGCTCTGCCCACGGTCAGTAGGAGACACCGATGGGCTTGAAAAGGCCACCGTCCTTCGGATGGGACGTTAAGCCGTGGCCCCGTGTGCGGGAGAGCCATACCCTGTGCACGTTAAAGAACACGCTGGATGGCCTTGACGGGAGGCTACCATCTGTCTCCCAACAGCTGTTCCAGTGGGTCCCCTCCCCCAACCTTCTCTGAGCCTTCGGGGTCCATGTGACCTGGCCATTTAGCCCATGGTGTGCAAAAAAGTGCCGCTCAGGTGTAAAACAACCCAACCCAATAACGCTGAGTAGAAGAAGGCGATCCATTGGACAGCTGTTAGGGGAGAGATGGAGATCTCTAGTCAATGTTCGTTAACATTCATAAGGATTAGGGCGAGTAATTAAATCGTCATGGGCCCTGGTCTGTCATGTAGCCCAAAATGGCAGGCCTCGCCAGTATGGGGTCTCGGTGCGTTGCACCGCCTGCCCCAATGGTATTTTCTCCCTTGAGTAGAGCTTAATGTTTCATCATCGGTTTCGTATTTTTTTCCGACGACAAGGCGGGAGTTAGCTTCTTAAAAAAAAAGACACTTTAGAGAGTAATGCCTTTCGAAATATGTTTTATGCTAGCTCATGTCCGGTTTTCGATTAGTAAGATTTCCAAGCCTTTAGCTGTCAATCTAGAGGCTTGGAAAGGCCGTCATGCATCGGATGGGGGTGGGAGCGGGAGTAGGGGCTCAGTCGGTAGAGCCGCCAGGTTCGAATCGGCAGTTCTCCAGATTCGAGTCCCAGCTGGGTCAGAGTTGAGATTTATCTCTGCCCACGGGTCAGCAGGGAACATCGATGGGCTTGGAAAGGTTGCCATCCGTTGGATGGGACGTTAAGTCGTGGTCCCGTCTGGGAGAGAACCATACCTTGGGCAGGTTAAAGAACACGCCGTGTGGCCTTGACGGGAGGCTACCATCTGTCTCCCAAAAGCTGTTCCAATGGGTGACCTTCCACAACCTTCTCTAAGCCTTCGGGCTTCTTGTGACCTGGCCATTTAGTCCATTGTGTGCAAAAAAGTGCCGATCAGAGATAAAGCAACTCAAACCAATCCGTGTGGGAGAGTCATACCTTATGCAAGTCAAAGACACACTCGATGATCTTAACGGGAGGCTACCATCTGTCTCCAAACAGCTTTCTAGTGGGTCCTCTCTCCCAACCTTCTTTGGGGCCTCAGGGGTTCCTGCGTTACGTGCAAAAACGTGCTACTCAGAAGTAAAACAATCCAACACAACGTCGGATGAGATATTAAGCCGGGTGCCGTGTGGAATAGAGTCGCACCTGTGATCGTTAAAGAACACGCTGGATGGTCTTGACCGAATGCTTTATACTGTATACTAGCAACTGTTCAGTGGGTTCTTTTCTTAACTCCGAGCCCTTGTGACCTGGCCATTTAATTTATTGTGCGGGCATAAATGTCGCTCAGAATTAAAACAATACAACTACCGAAAACAATTTCTCATTGATAAATCATGTGCTGGCGTTTCAATAACTTTTGAATGTGTAAAGTTTTATTTAAAATCCTCACGGAAACACGAAAGTCTTAATAAAGCTAACTGCTAGAAAGAAAACTGCTGATTCCATCCTCATGAAAGCCTCAATCGCCAATCTTTGTGCACATCTTATTTCGTTGTTTCGTTCGTCGGTTTACAAAGCGGTGATACAAGACGTGCAGCCGATGAAGACGCAGACGGAAAACAACTCACCTTAATCCATTTCCCTAGTTGTAGGGAAAAAAAGAAAAAGCAAAGGAAAAAAAAAGCGCTAAAAAGAAATAACTTCGAAATCCGCTTACATGAAGCGAATTTAATGATGTTGCGACTGAAACTAAACTCTGGAGAATTCTGAGCGCTCGGCGAAGTGTACCTAGAGACACATCCGTATTTGCCACACGCACTTTGGGAGAGACAGACAGAAGGAATGGGCGGAGGCATAAATCTTGAACATTTTCTTCGTTTGGTTTTGAAGAGTAATAAAACCCTCGTTGTTCCAGGCAGCTCCGTCATGATACATTCTCGTGCCGGAAAGCATTTCAAGCACGATTTCCCCCTTTACGTAAAGTTGCTCGAGCGTAAGGGAATAAAATATGGCTCCGAATACCTCTTGAAAAGAGGCAGGCGCTGGGAATGAAACAAAAGGTGCTGGGAGAGAAGCATGCATGGCGTAATTTGGGGACTTAAACAGAAGACACAAAGTTGGATAGAGGAAATTGTGTCTCTGTTACTGGCATCTTCAGATGAAGGAACCCAATCCTGCTCTTCTTTCATTCTATCGTTTCAATGCATTACCATGGAAGAGAGAAAAGGAACAGTTAAGTTTCTCTTGCATTTATCCAGCTGAAAGGTTGATGCAGATGCGATGCTTCATAGATTGGTTTTATTGCAGAATTTTGGAAAAGGAAAATTTGCGCCTTTGAGTTATTTCAGCTATGATCAGTTCTTTTGGTGCACACAATAGGTTAAATGGATAGCTCGCAAGACCTCCTTCACCACTCAATGGTAGGTCACAACGTCTCCGCAGGTAGGAGATTCAGTTGGTAGGTTACAAGAACCCCGTACACACACACACACACACACTGAGAGGTAGGTCTCAAATATCTCCTCATTTAGAGGATTAAAGAACAAGGCAGAAGAACCCGCTGAGGTAGTAGGGGAAGGAGATTCACTCTTTGAAGAGTTTGAGGAGTAATTTATTTTATTTTGTAGTGAGTTAGAAAGGAACTATCCTCTCACGGAAACCTTTTTTTTTTGTTACAAAGATTTGAGTTCCACTCTTTTGGATTTCTTTACTCATGAGTCTTCCATTTTAGCAACAGAATGAATTAAACTAAAAATGTAAAAAGACCGCAGAGAGCTCGGAAGAGGAGAGTCAGTGTAACATGTTAGCGTCCCTTTTAAGGCAGGCAATGAGCTCTTTAGCGTACGCATAGTGGGATTCTGTTGACAAGAAATAACGTTCTATTCAAAGACACGTGCCAGAGTACATCAGTGTCAGCTTCCTCATCATGAGAGAGTGTAGCCAAGAGAAGAAAAATCTCAACGATGTCAAAGTTAGAATTCGAACTTAGAAACATTAGGTTTCGAGACTAGAAACGGTACCGATTACACTGCTCTCATTTCACTGGAAGAAGTGGGTGAGGAAGGAGATTAAAGAGAGTAAGTAAAAGGTTAAAGAGGAAGTTAGGGAATAAGATTGTGATTTAAGAGAAGATGGAGACAAAATAGGGAATGAAGGAGATTAAAAAGAATAAGTAGAAGTTTAAAGGGGAAAGGAAGGGAATAAGATTGTGATTTAAGAGAAGATGGAGACAAAATAGGGAATGAAGGAGATTAAAAAGAGTAAGTAGAAGTTTAAAGGGGAAAGGAAGGGAATAAGATTGTGATTTAAGAGAAGATGGAGACAAAATAGGGAATGAAGGAGATTAAAAAGAGTAAGTAGAAGTTTAAAGAGGAAAGGAAGGGAATAAGATTGTAATTTAAGAGAAGATGGAGACATAATAGGGAATGAAGGATATTAAAGAAAATAAGAAACATAAAATCAAGGAGGGAAGCACAGAAAGTGAAAAAGAATAGATAAGAAAAGGAAGATATTAAATGAGTAAGTAGGGGAAGAAGGAGATTCAGTTATAGAAATAAGAGATTAAAAATGATCTAGAGGGAGAAGAAAGAAATCAAAGAGGAGAAACTGTGGACTAGGAAGTCCACAGAATCCAAAAGACGACGGCCTTTCCAAGCACATTGGTGGCCCCCTTCTCATTGAGTTCAGAAAAAGATTACAAAAGGAATGGCAGGAAAAAAATTATATAAGAGTAAAATAGGAGAAAAAGAGAAGGAAATTAAGAAGGAAAATGAGGAAAAGAAATTGGAAAAGTAGGGAAAGAAACAGATTACAGAGAAGAAAAAATAGAGGTAAAAGAGGAAATTGTGAAAAGTTGGGGAAGGTTAAAGAAGAAGGCGATTAAATAAAAAAATATATATATTGAGAGTAAGATTAAAAAAGAAGAGTCAGAATAGCGAAGAAAGTGAAGGAAGAGTAAATAAGTAAATAAATGGAAGAGGAAAAGGAAAAGATTAAATATAAAAATTAGGGAAAGAAAGAAATGAAAGAGTAAAGAAGGGGTAGAAAAAAGAAATTAAATAAGATGAAAAAAAAGAAATTATAGAGGAAGGAAGTATAATATTGAAGGTTGGTGAAGCGGAAAGAGATTGAGAACACGATAAGTGAAAAAGTAGGTGATTAAGTAGAAAAGCTTATTGGTGATAATCAGGTGTTTACAATAAGAAAGAAAAGATTTATTTGTTCAAATTGCAAAACTGCGGATTTATCTGATAAGAAATATATTCAAGAACTATGTTTGTCCATCTATAATAAATAAATGATAACATATAAACGTAGTGTATCATGGTAAAGTAAAAGTGAAATCTCAAAAGAAAAAAAAAAACTACCGCGTCAACTGCAGGAAGAAAGTTTTCACCTTCATCTTCGGAACTTCCCCTCAAATGACTTTAACGTCGACTTTGCGCTGATCAAGGTTGTTGTACGGAATGAACGAAATAAAACGAAATTGGGAAAAGAATTTAACAACTGGAATGGGCACGAAAACGGCCACTCTACGACCATCATTACATCTGTGGTCGAAGCTCCAATTCCTCTGGGTCCATCTCCACGTCAAACTATCAGGTATCCTCAGGTCATCACGACCACCCTTCTGATAATGCCCCTTGGAAGCAATCGATCTGACTATTCCTCTTCCTCCTCCTCCTCCTCTGACGACAAAAGGTGGAGATTCTCTCGAAGGTTAATTCTGACTGAGGTTTCCGTTTTTTACTGCCGAGTACATTTCCCTTCTCCCCAGAGAGATATTTACTCGTCGGGTGTTAAAAACCGGCGATGACTCACTCATTTACTCCTTGCGGGATCTAATGCCTGAGGCACAAGTCATGAAAAAAATATATGAGGGGATTTTTAAATATAGACCCCATCACAGACAGTCCTAGGAGATGAATGACGCAAAACATGTTTATGCTTACCTGGAAAATGAAAGGAGATGGATATTTCCGATTCTAATCTAGAGGAAGAAAGAGTGCCGATACTTACTTGAAAAATTGCAATTCAGATGCAAAACCATTAAAATGAGATAGAATAATCAATTGTGTTTGAGATATTTGTTATACATTACTTGTTTTACAGCTTGACTGAGTATTTCTTCTAGTGGCGCAGCATTCTCTTACGACTCCTTTACTCTCTCCAGAAAAGAGGAGGGGGGGGGGGGGAGCGATATCTAAGCGCAATGCTTACAACGGACCGCCGTCGTTTCGATAACTATTGGTTTGGAAAATGTCTTCACTTTTTATTATTAAGTTTATACGAGTACTTTTCAATAAATAATCCTTATACTCGTTATATCGACATACAGTTCATATCAAATATCCATGTCGCGGGTGATCCCTTTATAGAAGAGCAAACGGAAATATCAGTAATACCAAATTTGGGATTCAAAATACCCTGTCTGAAAACCGAACTTAAAAATGATCCTTTAATCCCATAAAGGCAAAACTTGCTTCGTCGCAAAGCTATTTCATGAAATAATTCCACCGGTGAATAATGCATTATCTGAAAAATAATTTCTTGAACAGTGAGCAAGCTTCTACAAACATTAGATTTATCTCCGCAAAATTCCCCGCCCTGCCCACGGTCAGTAGGGGACACCGATTGGCTTGAAAAGGCCGCCGTCCGTCGAATGGGACGTTAAGCCGTGGCCCCCGTGTGCGGGAGAGCCATACCCTGTGCACATTAAAGAACACGCTGGATGGCCTTGACGGGAGGCTACCATCTGTCTCCCAACAGCTTGTTCCAGTGGGTCCCCTCCCCCAACCTTCTCTGAGCCTTCGGGGTCCATGTGACCTGGCCATTTAGACCCTGGTGTGCAAAAAAGTGCCGCTCAGAGGTAAAACAACCCAACCAGCTACACGTTAAAGAACAATTTTATTTCCATCTGTCTCATAAGATGCCCAATGACTAAACTTTCCTTCCCCGATTTATCCATGGGGTCCTTCCCATTTCATATCCTCCTTACCCAGCTATGAGTCCTCGGGATCTTTGCAACCTGTCTGTAGAAACCATCTTCGGCCCCACTAATGGTGGGGCCGAAGATGGTGGGGCCGAAGATCAAGTGCTATTTGCGGTCGATTCTTTGGATTCTTTGTTTACAAGTTCATATCTAACAGACAAGAAATTAAGGTTTATCTGGTGGTTCTCGACACAAGACAATGATAATTGACTTATATATATTCATTTACAAATGAATATGTTATAATATATGCAAAAGTTCAATCATCGGTCTCGCGCCTCAACTGGTTGCATGTCTCAGCAAACAGAACCGAGGACAAAACTGGAGTTACAGTTGGACACAGCATCGCTGATGAAACAAAGGAATCGTTCAAAGAGCGTGCTCCTGACACGACTGCTCACGACGAGATACAAAAAAGTAGAGGGAGATGATCTATTTCTCTCTTTCAAAGTTCCATGCCAACATTCACCTATCAGATGACCTTACGCCGACCTCTCCAATCACCTACCGCCACAACTGTCCATTTTGACCACACTCAAGTCCATCCCCCCTCTGCACCTATCTTTTATTGGAAATGAGAGTTCGGAGAAGTGATGGGAACGGCCGTCCCAAGAAACGCTCTCTCAATCTTCCTTGAGAAAGAGAGCTGGTAGAAGAAAAAGAAAGAGAGCCTGGAGAAAGAGAGGGGTAGGAATCCGCCCCTTACTACGACCATTTAGCCAATTTATGTGCAAAGTTAAAATTACCCCTCAGAAGTTAAACCTCTTTCTTCGCCTTCTTCTCAGCATTAGCACTATTGTGATGCTCAGCAACAAAACCACCGCCAGGGATCAAAATAACTCATCCTTGTCCCAAACTTCTGTAATCACATACTTAATCATTTAACCTTAGTTCTTTTAAATGATCCTTTTCAAGCTTAGAATCAATTCAAATTTTACTCCATTGACTAGGAATGATTACCAAAAATATCATCTACCTAACGACAAGAAAAAAAAAAACACACCACTCTATTAAACTTTCGAAGAGTATCACGGTGAAGAGTACACAATAAAAGAGCACAAGATAACATTCTTGATTCTGTGCCTCCCATTCAAAAGCGGGAACATCCTTTCCTATCTCGCTTAATGTTCACGCTTTCAAGCGATAAACGTGTCAGCGCACCTACCTTGACATAGCGCTGAATTATGTGCTTATGCGCATGGCACACACACGCACACACGACAGCAGCACTCGGGAACCCGTTATCGTGACTGTGGTTAGCGACCGAACTATAAGAAGCTCCTATTTTACTCTCGTGTCCACCTTCCGGACACAGAACGCTGTTGTGGGAGTGGCAAATATGTCATTAGCCTTTATCTGCAGATGCGGTTTGCTGTGAGGGCTTTCGCTTTTTTGGCTTCTAGCTTTTGCTTCCGGTATTCCCCATCAGGAGGATAACGATTCAGTGTTTCGCCTGGGGGTGTGTTCTCTCGTCCTTTCTCGTTTGTCCCCTCTCCTCTCGCAATTTTTCGCAGCGAGCGATGAAGGAGGAATCTGTTGCTCTTTGTGTCGAGATCCGCTGGCGCACGGGCGAACGGAGAAAACAAAAGGAGGGAGGCACGAGGAGATAAAAATGCACGTGAAAGAAGAGTGAACATTGATTGTGCTTCATTGTGCACGAGGAGATAAGATAACGGTTTAATTTTGGTGCAGCAGGAGCGGGGAAAAGACAACTTTTGAAATTCTTTTGCTCCGCAGTGCTGAGGATTTTGTTCCTTCTGATTCTGGATACTGCTAATAGGGAAATCGCCTCAGTGAGCATCCCCATAACGCTGCTACCAAAAGGCTAATGAAGCATACGTGTATGAAAGCAGCAATCAGTTGAATTACTAAATAAAAGAGCAATATATAAAAACAAATAACCTATTTGAAGTATCAAGGAAATCAGTTCATAGTCATTAAAGTAATCTATCTGTAAAATCCAATTATAAAGTTCTTTCTTAAACGTTTTTTGATTTCTTCCATTGTTTCCGAATGTAATCCAGAGTGTAGTTTCAACATATTTCGTAAAAGCCCATACGATTCCATGTTTGAACCAAGCGGTCTCTGATCACTCTGGGGGGCGCGGGGGGCTCAGTCGGTAGCGCGCCAGGCTCGTAATCTGTAGTTCCCAGGTTCGAGTCCCAGCTGGGTCAGCGTTGAGACTTAACTCCGTAAAACTCCCGGCCCTGCCCACGGTCAGTAGGGGATACTGAAGGGCTTGGAAAGGCCGCCGTCCATCGGATGAGACGTTAAGCCGTGGCCCCGTGTGCGGGAGAGCCATACCCTGTGCACGTTAAAAACACGCTGGATGGCCTTGACGGGAGGCTACCATCTGTCTCCCAACAGCTGTTCCAGTGGGTCCCCTCCCCCAACCTTCTCTGAGCCTTCGGGGTCCATGTGACCTGGCCATTTAGCTCATGGTGTGCAAAAAAGTGCCGCTCAGAGGTAACACAACCCAACCCTGATCACTCTGGATGCTCGTGTGTTCCTCTTGAAATCATTAAGCAATATGACTATTTAGGCCTAATCATTGATTCGATTTCAAATTGACAACACGCATTTCGAAGTTATACGATCGAATAAGAATTTGTGAAACCAAAAATTTACTATATAAACTATTTTGTAACCTCTCATATCAGCATACTGATATATAAACTAATTTCTGAATCGATCATAAGGATTGCTGTAAATGGAAATAATTTCAAAATATGTTTAAGAAAAATTAAAAACTTGCAAAATTAAATACTAAGATCAATCTCGCCGACAGTTAAAAGAGCCTCAAAATCTTCTAATAAAAACAGATTTGCATACCACAATGTGTTACCTGTCTTAAATACTTTTTCAAAAGTGATTGCAAAATAAATTTAGATCACGCGATAAACAACCGGTTACGTGGCAATTATTCCTACCATAGCCCGAATTTTAGCAATAACTATTTGTAAACTCATCAGGAACTATACAGTTCCTCTTATTTTTAACTCTTCAGGCTATCAAAACTTAAATCTGAGATCAAAAATTGGCTTTTAAGAAGTTAAGAGTATAAAATCCTCTTTCCTAATTTAATATTAGAGTTGGGTTGTTTTACCTCTGAGCGGCACTTTTTTGCACACCATGGGCTAAATGGCCAGGTCACATGGACCCCGAAGGCTCAGAGAAGGTTGGGAGAGGGGACCCACTGGAACAGCTGTTGGGAGACAGATGGTAGCCTCCCGTCAAAGCCATCCAGCGTGTTCTTTAACGTGCACAGGGTATGGCTCTCCCACACACGGGACTACGGCTTAACGTCCCATTCGACGGACGGCGGCCTTTCCAAGCCCATCGGTGTCCCCTACTGACCGTGGGCAGGGCGCGGAATTTTGCGGAGATAAATCTCAACGCTGACCCAGCTGGGACTCGAACCTGGGAACTACAGATTACGAGCCTGGCGCGCTACCGACTGAGCCACCCCCGCCCCAATTTAATATTAATTATCATTTGTAGTTATATATACGCATATCAAGACTTCTTGCATGAATGTCAGTACGTAATCAATGTAGAGCAACTATTTGTAACTGCATATATTTAACGCTGGCTTCGCGTGGAATTTTTAACATTGTAACTCTATTTAAGTGTTTCTTATATTTTCTCCATTAACTGTATGTGCTATTATTTATAATTTATTAATTTTATTATTTTCTCCATTTATTGTATGTGGGGAGCATGTTTATAGCATTTATTCTTACAGTCAAGTTCTTAGAGCTTTCTGTGATCAACAATGTACATATATGTTAATGCAAAGGAAATAAGGAATTATTAATTATTAAACTATCTCGATAATAATCCTTTACAAATACGTTATTTTATTAACTTGTTTCTCTTTAACTTTTTTCTTGTTTCAGGCGTTCTTTCCGTTTTAAGTTCATTGCAATTCACGTCCTCTTTAGAACATTTAACCCAATGAGATTAACTTGATAACATTGTAAACTTACGAAAATTTGAGAAATTTCAAGTGGTAGAACAACACCTGTTTTGTTCCCAAAGAAGAATTAAAGAATTTTTCTGAAACGATTTCTTACTGACAATAGTTTTGCTTTTTATTCATTCATTTTTTTTTGGAATAGAATAATCGAGTTGTTTTGCTCTTCTATTCGAGGAAGACTTTCAAATTGCAAACTTTCATCATCATCATCATCATCATCCTCAAGCAGCCATGGGCTACGGAGGTCCAACCAGACCACGCAGTTTACTTCTCCAAGCACATCTGTCCTGAGCTACATCTGCTGCATCCGGCCACTGCACACCAATTCTAACAAGGTCCTGTTTAACATTGTCAGCCCACCGCATCCTAGGTCTCCCCCTCCTTCTGAAGCCTCTAGGCACACTGTTCATAACCCTATTCGCCAATCTATAATTATCCATACGGGCAACATGGCCAAACCAGCGGAGTCTCTCTCTGCACAATATGCTGCTTAAAGGAGGTTGCAGACTCCTTTGCCTAACCTCATCATTAGTTACAAAGTTAAACCACCTAATACCCAAGATACTGCGTAAGCATCTAGAATCAAAAGCATCTAGTTTCCTGTTATCTTGTTTACACAGCGTCCAAGTTTCACTACCATAACTAACCCTAGAAAGAACCAAACTATTATACAGTCTAATTTTAGTCTTTAGGTGTATACGCCTATTTCTCCACACTCTCCATAGGTTCTTAAAAGTCCCGGCAGCAATCCCTATTCGTCTGTTAATCTCATGCCGCACATCACCATTATCTGTTACATAGCTTCCAAGATAATTAAACTGTGACACCTGCTCAAGACTGCAACCATTCAGATTAACTGAATCACAACCTGCCTGACCAATTTTCATCACTTTAGTTTTCTCTCTGTTTATAACCAAACCTACTGTACTCGCAGTCTCATCAACAGTTCGAATGAAAGAGTTCATCTCATCAACATCATTTGCCAAAAGGGCTAAATCATCAGCATAATCTAAATCAGAAATTTTCGTATCTCCAGCCCATTTAAGGCCAAAAGCTTTCCTTTGAAGTGAATTTCGCATAACATAATCAACAACCAAACTAAAGAGAAAAGGAGACAAAATGCACCCTTGTCGAACACCAGAAGTAATGCTAAACCAATTGCTACAAGACTTACCAACTCTCACACATGACTCAGTGTTATTATAGAGAGCTTTCATTATGTTAACTAACTTGTCTGGTATACCATATGATCTCACAATCAACCACAAATTATGATGATCAACAGAGTCGAAAGCCTTTTTGAAATCAACAAAGCTAGCAACCAAAGGTTTCTGAAACTCTAAACATTTCTCAAGAATCTGCCTAAGTGAAAATATCTGATCTACACATCCCCTACCACTTCTGAATCCACATTGCTCATCACGCAATTGCCTGTCAACCAGATTCTTAATTCTATTAAGCACAATCATGGAAAGAACTTTACCTGGAACAGAGAGTAGGCTGATACCCCTATAGTTATCACAAGAACTGCGATCACCTTTTTTGAAAATAGGGATAATAATAGCTCTGGTAAAATCTTTAGGAACCATGCCTTTATCATAAAAGTTATTCAAAATTTCAGTCATCCAAGTGATAACCAAAACATTCCCAGCTCTGAGCATTTCTGTAGTAATTTCATCTACCCCTGGGGATTTATGACGTTTCAGTGTAGAGATAGCCAAACTAACTTCAGATTGTGTTATAGGGCCAACATTAAAGCTGCCAATGCATCTATCATCATTACAAACAATGGGAGTAGAACTTACCACATTGTTTAGAACATCACTGAAATGCTCAGCCCACCTAGCCATGAGAGAATCCTCACCTTCTATAACCTTACCTTGTTTATCCTTCAATCCCTGTATGCCTGTCCGTTTTCTACCACATAAAACATTAACTATCTGGTACAGCTCTCTGCTGTTGTGCTGCCTAACTGCTTCCTCAGCTTTGTCAGCCAAGCTATCAAGCCAAAGATTTTTATCAGTAGCTAACTGATCCTTTACTCGTTTATTAAGCTCTCTGTAATCTTTTCTATTAGGACTAGTAGGGTACTGATTAAGGACATTCCTGCAGTTCCTTCTTTCTGAAATAAGCTCAAGTGCCTTATCACTCAAATAATTCTGTCTCCTCTGCTCCTTTTTTCCTAAAAGAGTACTGTTAGTTTCCAAAAAAGCCTGTTTAAAATGGCCCCATTCTTCCTCAACTTCAGTAATAAGCAAACCATGACTGTCATAATGACTAAGTAACCTATCTTGGTAAGCTTTAGCTATAACTGGGTCTTTCAGAGCTTCAGTATTAAAGGTAAATTTTTGAACTTCAGCACAACACTTTTTAAGTTTAAGTTGCAAGACACTTTTAACAAGGTAATGGTCAGATCCAATTTCAGCTCCCCTATATGCCCTGGTATTTCTAACAGAACTAGCCCATTTGCTGTTAATTAATATATAATCAATCATATTCCTATGCAGCCCATCAGGTGAAACCCATGTGTATTTATGTATGTCGCGGTGTTTGTAATATGTGTTAGTTATTCTGAAACCATTGAGTTTACTTACCTGTAGGAGACGTTGCACATTGCCATTGCAGCTACCAATACCAAAAGGACCTATTACTCCTCCCCAAAGGTCAGAGTCGGTACCAACTTTGGCATTGAAGTCACCAAGAACAAGGGTAATATCTCCTTTCTTGACAGAATTCAAAATGTCCTGAAGTTGTCCGTAAAACCTATCCTTCTCATCCTCATCAGCATCCTCAGTGGGGGCATAACAGCAGATAACATTCAAGTTTTTAATGCTTGTCTGAAATTTTGCTGTAAGAAACCTTTCATTAATGCACTCATATCCTAGAAGAGCATCACTAGCATGTCTGCTGAGCAGCAGACCCACGCCTTGGTGATGCTTTCCATCCTCCCTCCCTGTAAAGAGAAATTTAAAGTTATTTTTAAGTATCTCACCTTTACCTGTCCATCTGGTCTCTTGCAAGCCTAGAATATCTAGGTTATAGCGCTGGAAGTCCTGCATGAGGACATCAAAAGAATAATCTCTATGTAATGTCCTCACGTTCCACGTTCCTGCAGAAAGAAAATGATTAGTAGGATTTTGAAAGAAATTAGGTTTATTGAGATTGGTAGGGCCAACAATATCAAACAGCCCCCTGATCGCAGGCATGGGGCAAAGACCCGTTCCTCCTCCGCTAAAGGCTGAAGTCACCCATGCTGGTAGGAACTTCAGGCACCACCTTTTCAAGTGGACTTTTTCAAGAGCCACATGGCCTGCCTGAGACGCATTACTCCAGTTTAGGCTTGACGATGCCCAACTAGCTAAGTAAGGTTCAGGTACCTGCGATGGCCTCTGATTAGGATTATCCACCAGCTGATATAAGGTATCCCATGCCTCTGTTCACTTAGAGCTGGCAACCCAGAAGCAAACAGAAAACACAGCGGCAGACTCTCCCTCAACAGAGGCCCACCAGTGCAGCAAGTCCAGGATCCATAATCAAGCTCAAATCCATAAGCAAGTCCAGTCTAGTAGGTATAAATAGTCAGCACCAGGACCCTGTGAAGTTGACCACTCCTCAGCAGGGTTGAAAAAAAAAGAAAAAAGTGGCCGTAGATGACCAGATCAGCAGGCCATACTGAACTGGCAGCCCTCCCCTTCCGTTCCCTTCCAAAAGAGAGTATCTCTTTTGAAAGGTACTAACGGCCTGCACCACGAGAAGGCGGGGTCGGACATTAGGTGCTAGACCTGGCCGGTTCTGTGCATCATCACTAGGGATTGGTACACAGCTCTCCTTCCAGTTTACGCCTAGCTACCATTTACAGGCCTTGCAAACTTTAAACACCACAATCTTTTCATATCGTCACTACTTTATCGTTTATGATACTCAAGAAATGGGGCGGGGTGGCTCAGTCGGTAGCGCGCCAGGCTCGTAATCTGTAGTTCCCAGGTTTGAGTCCCAGCTGGGTCAGCGTTGAGATTTATCTCCGCAAAATTCCCCGCCCTGCCCACGGTCAGTAGGGGACACCGATGGGCTTGGAAAGGCCGCCGTCCGTCGGATGGGACGTTAATCCGTGGCCCCGTGTGCGGGAGAGCCATACCCTGTGCACGTTAAAGAACACGCTGGATGGCCTTGACGGGAGGCTACCCTCTGTCTCCCAACAGCTGTTCCAGTGGGTCCCCTCCCCCAACCTTCTCTGAGCCTTCGGGGTCCATGTGACCTGGCCATTTAGCCCATGGTGTGCAAAAAAGTGCCGCTCAGAGGTAAAACAACCCAACGTTAAAGAACACGCTGGATGGCCTTGACGGGAGGCTACCATCTGTCTCCCAACAGCTGTTCCAGTGGGTCCCCTCCCCCAACCTTCTCTGAGCCTTCGGGGTCCATGTGACCTGGCCATTTAGCCCATGGTGTGCAAAAAAGTGCCGCTCAGAGGTAAAACAACCCAACTACTCAAGAAATGATAGGATTAGTTATATTTTTGTTGGTGACTAAAAATTTAATTAGTCAGTTTACTAAATAAAGTTACAGTTACAGTTACTAAAAGTTTATATAGTCAGTTTTCAAACGTATATAATTAATTTAACTGCCCCAAGTGTTAAATATAAACCCAATGATGCAGTTGAACGAAAGCAGTGATCGGCTTCACTACATACGTGATCTCACTGCCGGATAGCCTGAAGACAAGGAGCACAAACAAGAAGACAAGGAGCACAAACAAGAAGACAGCTACATAGCTTGTAATCGTATTTATTTGAAATAAAAAGCCTCTTCCTTTTCTTGCAATTTAGTCAGTGTAATAAAAAAAAACGTTTATACCGTATTGATAATGATATGCTATTGGCAAAGCAGGGCATGACAAGATTTAACAAAATGCGATTGGGAAATATTTACGTTTTTCCTTTTATTAAACAACATTAACATATGAAATTGCTTTAAATATTTGTGGTTGATATAATTATAAAAATATTTTTCGCTTTAAAAAAAATAAAATTAGAGATAGGTAATGATATATTCCAATTTTTTTGGAAATCATCTATGATGATATATCATTCCTGTCTGAGCTTTATTTATTATTTCTATTTTTTGAATGTATATATATGAAAAAATTCTTTAAGTGAAATTGAAAATTTACCATTTAAAAAGTTGTAGATTTTTAAAAAAATACTTTATAAGTTTAACACTTAAAGTTTCAAACGCCGTTGATTCTTTGCAACTATTCGAGGGCAACCAAGAATGCTCGAATCCAGTTTAAGAAAACCTGTTACAGATCATTCACAAAGTATTTCATTAATTTAAATCATTTACATCAGCTTTCATTTAAAGAGGAGTTTGACACTGCATTTGGTTCCTTTAAATTTCATCTACTCGCACTAGGTGACTTCTTTTACGAAAAGAGTTACATGTTATGTGAATAGGGATTGCGATTAAGAACTCAATTGCTCCTTAAATATGCATTTTTTTTTAAATAACACTGAGAACAAATTAAAGATGTCGGTCAAATCGATCTCGATCTCAAACACATTTCGTTATATTCGTTCGGTATTCACAGAGTTGTAAAAGCTACAATATGTAATCAGCAGATAAACTAAGTCTTAAAAGTTAATTTAAACAGGTTAAAAGGAAAGCAAGAGCCATTATAATAAACTTTACTAAAAAGTACGTGCATTTTTAGCAGTTGATGTAATGTTGATTTCAATCTTCGCCAATTTTGAATACTTTTTGCAGAAGGTTAATTTTAAAGATTTCAGCGTCCATAACTCTTTAAATTACGGACGAATATTGTTGACCATGGAAATTTAGATGAGTTTGATTGAGAGCCTTTATTTATCATCAGTCCCACTTTTCCTCAAAGAGCTCATTTAAGGGACCGAGCTCCTTAGTTCCATAAAATGTAACTGTTTTCATGAAAGTATCCGCCAGGTTAAGTCCAAGTGCAGTGCCCGAAGCGAACTTGCCTTCCGAACGGCGTAGAGGAAAAGGCGAGACGCAACAGGAAATTGTGAGAGAAGCGGTTACAATCACCGAGAATCGTTGTGACGGTATCTGGGCCGGAAGTAGCATCAGTTCGTCGGCAAAGCGGAAACGAGTTGCATCATCGGAACGATGACTAGCATTAGCAGAAGACGCGGGGCTCGCGGATCGACAGACATGTCACATCGCGTGAAGGCTGCTGGGGTTTTGTTAGGATGTGCAGTGGAGCACTTGATTATCGAGGAAATGAAGGGGGACAACCCTTACCAACAAACGCGAACATGGCGTGCAAGGTTTGTGGCAGATGAGAAAGAAACTTTCTTCTTAGACGATGTTTTCTTTACGGCCTTTACGAAGCGGAAATGTTCGAGTGTTAAGCGACAATTTCTTCAGCTGGAAAATCATTCGTGCATTTCTTCTCGAAGGAGATTTCTTTCAAGAAAATTGTTCTGCCATTTCGTCTTCTGAAATCTGTTTTCGATTCAGATTCTATAAATTTGTGAACAAACAACTTTTCCTTCTCTTAACGTTTCTTCGTTGGTTCAGTAGAAAAAAGTTTACTAGGCTGACTGGAAAGAGAATTCTTGCCGAAAGTGACCGAGAGATATAACAGGAATTTTTTTCATTATTTTCCACTTTGAAAATAAGCTACTTTTGGTAGAAATATTCAACTGGAGATAAAGTCAAGATCTCAGTCAAATCTCTATAAATCTCAATTTTTAAAAATAGAAATAAACACAAATAATAATTTTTATTAGAAACCGTTTATGTTTCCTTTCGGTTTTGTGAAATCTGAAGAAATCACTTTTCAAATGTGGAACAAATAATTTTCAAAAATCGAGATTTACAGAAATTTTAGTGAGATAATTTTATCTCCAGTGATATTTTTCCTTCAAAAGCTTGTATTCGAATTTAGGTAGCTTTGAAAGTGGCCTTTTATTCAAATAAAATATAAGGCAAATAAAATATAAAGCAAATAAAACATAAAGTAATATAATAATTATAAAGTAAATTTTAAAAAGTGTTCGGACATTTCTATGTCCGAACTCTAGAATATAGAAATGTCCGAACACTTTTTGAAATTTACTTTATAAATATGTTACATTAGGAACGGAAAAATAGTAAATGAATTCGACTTTCATCAAAGATAAGGGTTTTACATCAATAACAAAAAAAATTTAATATTAGTCACTTGAAACACCAATTTGTTAAACATGATTAATTAATTCTGACATTATGAACTCTTTCATTCGAGCTGTTGAGACTGGTAGTAGAGTAGGTTTGGTTATAAACAGAGAGAAAACTAAAGTGATGAAAATTGGTCAGGCAGGCTGTGATTCAGTTAATCTGAATGGTTGCAGTCTTGAGCAGGTGTCACAGTTTAATTATCTTGGGAGCTATGCAACAGATAATGGTGATGTGCGCCATGAGATTAAGAGACGAATAGGGATTGCTGCCGGCACTTTTAAGAATCTATGGAGAGTGTGGAGAAATAGGCGTATACACCTAAAGACTAAAATTAGACTGTATAATAGTTTGGTTCTCTATAGGGTTAGTTATGGTAATGAAACTTGGACACTTTGTAAATGACATAACAGTAAACTAGACGCTTTTGATTCTAGATGCTTACACAGTATCTTGGGTATTAGGTGGTTTAACTTTGTAACTAATGATGAGGTTAGGCAAAGGAGTCTGCAACCTCCTTTAAGCAGCATATTGTGCAGAGAGAGACTCCGTTGGTTTGGCCATGTTACCCGTATGAATAATTATAGATTGGCGAATAGGGTTATGAACAGTGTGCCTAAAGTCCTTAGAAAGAGGTGCAGATCTAGGATGCGGTGGGCAGACAATGTCAAACAGGACCTTGTTAGAATTGGTCTGCAGATGCAGCAGGTGTAACTGAGGAGAGATGTGCTTGGAAAACTAAATTGTACAATCCAGTTGGACCTCCGTAGCCCATGGCGGCTTGAGGATGATGATGATCAGATGCTGATGTTGTTTTATATTGAACAGAGTATGTAAACTAAGGATTGAAAAAATGGATAAATAAATGTGCAAATCTTACACTAATACTTACTCAAAATAAATAAGTTTTGATGGTTCAAGTAGCAGCTTGCGTGGTTCGTAAAATGCTGCTTCCAGATCAGATTTCCCTTTATGCATGTGTTGAGATTTTCTTTACTAAGCTGCTTTCTGGGAGAAATGAGGAACAAGTGATCTTAAAAAACTGCCATCTGCCTGATGGCCTGCTCAGCTGTCTCCGTTGCTCAGGAGATCACACTGGATGTCTTTGACATAACGTTCCTATCTGTCATCCTAACAACTGTGAAGTAGATTCCTTTTTCCTTACTCAAATCAGAGCTCTTGTGGCCTGGTCGTTTACCACTTGTGAGCAAAAAATTGTCGTTCAGAGATAAAACAAACAAATTCAAGATAAAATGCATTGCATGAATTGAAAGCGGTTGAGAACTTTTTCTAATGAACAACACAAACCTTCATAATTCATCACCAGTTCGCTGAGTGTAAAGTTTATAGTCAGGGGGAGAGGCGACGACATACGGCCAACGTGGTCACTAGGTGAGGCGAAAAAATGGCTGACTCAAGCAAAACGCTTCCGCTGAGATAACAGAACAGCTGGCTGACTGACTGCTTGCTGAGTCAGGGCATAACAGTTAGTGGAGTGCGACTAGAGCTGATCCTCGCTGGTTCCGCTGAAACATCCGACAAAATCCTTCTTTACTTGTTGGCTTTTCGTACCTGATGTTTGTTGGGTTGGGTTGTTTTACCTCTGAGCGGCACTTTTTTGCACACCATGGGCTAAATGGCCAGGTCACATGGACCCCCGAAGGCTCAGAGAAGGTTGGGGGAGGGGACCCACTGGAACAGCTGTTGGGAGACAGATCGTAGCCTCCTGTCAAGGCCATCCAGCGTGTTCTTTAACGTTGGGTTGTTTTACCTCTGAGCGGCACTTTTTTGCACACCATGGGCTAAATGGCCAGGTCACATGGACCCCGAAGGCTGAGAGAAGATTGGGGGAGGGGATCCACTGGAACAGCTGTTGGGAGACAGATGGTAGCCTCCTGTCAAGGCCATCCAGCGTGTTCTTTAACGTGCACAGGGTATGGCTCTATCGCACACGAGGCCACGGCTTAACGTCCCATCCGACGGACGGCGGCCTTTCCAAGCCCATCGGTGTCCCCTATTGACCGTGGGTAGGGCGGGGAATTTTGCGGAGATAAATCTAATGTTTGTAGAAGCTTGCTCACTGTTCAAGAAATTATTTTTCAGATAATGCATTATTCACCGGTGGAATTATTTCATGAAATAGCTTTGCGACGAAGCAAGTTCTGCCTTTATGGGATTAAAGGATCATTTTTAAGTTCGGTTTTCAAACAGGGTGTTTTGAATCCCAAATTTGGTATTACTGATATTTCCGTTTGCTCTTCTATAAAGGGATCACCCGCGACATGGTATCTTTTTTAGCTCGTAAGAGATAACTAAAAAATTCTCTTTGGATCGCAAAAGTAGTAATAAAATATTAGAATTCTTATTTTTCGAATCTTTTACTAGTGTTAATTTTCCCTCGATTAAGTTGGAAAATACAGACTTTTGGGTTGTTTTGGGTTGTTTTACCTCTGAGGGACACTTTTTTGCACACTATGGGCTAAATGGCCAGGTCACATGGACCCCGAAGGCTCAGAGAAGGTTGGGGGAGGGGACCCACTGGAACAGCTGTTGGGAGACAGATGGTAGCCTCCCGTCAAGGCCATCCAGCGTGTTCTTTAACGTGCACAGGGTATGGCTCTCCCGCACACGGGGCCACGGCTTAACGTCCCATCCGACGGACGGCGGCATTTCCAAGCCCATCGGTGTCCCCTACTGACCGTGGGTAGGGCGGGGAATTTTGCGGAGATAAATCTCAACGCTGACCCAGCTGGAAACTACAGATTACGAGCCTGGCGCGCTACCGACTGAGCCACCCCCGCCCCATACAGACTTTTAAAGAAATATTTTAGACATTCTATTCGAGATGGAAATTTGAAATTTTTGGTGCTATAATATAATAACTGAAAGGGTTTGCGTTCATTTTGCTTCTTTCCCCCCATTGGAGGTTGTGAAACTGAAAATATTTTTAAGATAAAAATAAAAATTCTTGGAAAAATTCCGTTTCGGAAATGAGAAATTCACATTTGCTAGAGATGATTAGTCTTTCCCCTTTTAATTTATTCGTATGCTAATTACTGCGTTTAATATTCGTTACGAGATGAGGAAGCAATTGACAAATTGCTTCCAATTCGCAATAAAACTGGTGACTGACTCTTCTTCCAACATACGTATATTGCTAGGTAACTATTATTCCATGGAAAACTAGAACTCCTGTACAAATATAAAAGTTATTATAGAATGACATTGTAAATATTATGTAAGAAATTAATTTGATCTTCATAATATACGTTTATGTGTATGTAGTTTTTTCTTCTTTTTTTAGGCTCATGAGAATCATAACGGAAGCAAAAGTCTCTTTATTTCCATTAAGTCTTTTTCCTTTGGATGAGCATTGCAATGATGAAGATTACAATGAAAGTGAGTGTCAGAACGATGAGTGCTAGAATGATCGAACATCAAAAGTGTTAAGTTTAGGATCATAATCATATGGGGAATGTTAGGATGATGATCACCATAGAGATGAAATTTACTGCCAGGATGATGAATGAGACGAAGATTAGGATCAGAATGATAAATGATAAGATGATAAGCCTATAAAAATGAAATTGATCACCAGAATTATTAACTATAAGAATAAGATGAGCATCAGGACCGTGAACAATGGGAAGATGAGTATCAGGATTATGAAGATAAGAAGAATATGAGCATTAGGATTACAAACGATACTGTTCTCATTAAACAGGAAGACGAGCATCAGGATTATCAGGATAGGAAGACGAGCATCAGGATTATCAGGATAGGAAGATGAGCATCAGGATTATAAACGATAAGTTGGGTTGGGTTGTTTTACCTCTGAGCGGCACTTTTTTGCACACCATGGGCTAAATGGCCAGGTCACATGGACCCCGAAGGCTCAGAGAAGGTTGGGGGAGGGAACCCAATGGAACAGCTGTTGGGAGACAGATGGTAGCCTCCCGTCAAGGCCATCCAGCGTGTTCTTTAATCGTGCAAAGGGTATGGCTCTCCCGCACACGGGGCCACGGCTTAACGTCCCATCCGACGGACGGCGGCCTTTACAAGCCCATCGGTGTCCCCTACTGACCGTGGGCAGGGCGGGAATTTTGCGGAGATAAATCTCAACGCTGACCCAGCTCAACGCTGACCCCGCCCCACATAAACGATAAGAAAAAGATAGGCATCAGAAGACAAAGGTTAGTATAATGGGTATTAGGATGATAGTAAAGAATACCTATTTCAATCCACTGCTATAAAGTCTATCTTGGGATGTACTCCCAATTACAAATAGCTCTTTCACTCGTTGCATGTTTCCTATTAATTCTTCGTCAAATATTTCAAATTAGCAGCCATAACAAGCTATCATCCAGTGCGTTTATCAAGGATATTGAATAAGTGGCTTTTCTGCCTGATAATAGAGATGCTATAGTTAGGACCTTTAAATTAGACCCCAAAGGGTTAAGAAAAATGAAGCAAAACTATCATGTTTGAGTTCATATAAAAAGTATCCCATAATGAGCCACAAAACTGAATTCTGCGTCTATTGCACAAATTACGGATAATCGATTATGCCATTAGTCAGTAAATTCCCCGCCCTGCCCACGGTCAGTAGGGGACACCGATGGGCTTGGAAAGACCGCCGTCCGTCGGATGGGACGTTAAGCCGTGGCCCCGTGTATGGGAGAGCCATACCCTGTGCACGTTAAAGAACACGCTGGATGGACTTGACGGGAGGCTACCATCTGTCTCCCAAACAGCTGTTCCAGTGGGTCCCCTCCCCCAATCTTCTCTGAGCCTTCGAGGTCCATGTGACTTGGCCATTTAGCCCATTGTGTGCAAAAAAGTGCCGCTCAGAGGTAAAACAACCCAAAAGCCATTAGTCAGTTCTGTATGCTCAAGTCCAATGACAATCTGCTGCATTAAGAAGTCTTAAAAATAACTATGAAGTGAAACACAGGATTTAATTAGTATAAAAATAATCTAGTAAAAGATTAATTTATTTTTCTTTACTTTTGGAAAAATTTTAAGCTCTTTCCTACTACTTTTAGTAAAACTTTGGCACCATTTCCACAACTGAAATGAATATTTCCACGATTCGTAGCATCGCATTCAACACATTCAAATCATCTAAGTTTAAATGCAAATGAGATAATTCCAGTTATACTACAACATATACTACACTACCCTACCTATATATTAGAGACCTTCCATGTTATGTTAGTAGGAATTTAACTTTGAAGTCCTATAACTTATAAAATATGCAATTAATTAACTAAAATAAAGATCATAATCAAATTATTTAAATTTCGATTTTCATCAACATTCGTTTAGTATTTAAAAAGTTATGGAAGATGCATTATTTAACAATAAATTATCGCATTTTATAAAACATTATCGCATTTTCATAATTCTCTAATATTGCAATAATCTTTACTAAAATTTCTAAAACGTGTACTTATTTTAATAAATGGTTTTGAACAATACTTTTTAGTTAAGTTTTAATCAATTTCTGAGGTAAATTCATGTGGCGCATTGCAGTTGTGAAATATTCTAGTTTCCATAACTCTTTAAATACTGAATGAAAGTGGAGATCTGAATATATTTGAAATGATTTGACTGCGATTTTAATTAATCTTCAGTCACATTTTTCAATTAAATGCATACTTTTGAAGTTATAGAACTTCGAACCCATTGACATCACATGGAAATTCTCTAATACTTTGACAGTGCAATGTATAACTGCAGCTATTATTATCCTTTACTCGTAGCTTATAATGTCTTTCATAGCTAAGGCCATGGCCTAGTTAAGACAGAAATTAGGTTCACCTACCACTGCGTAGGCCAGTGGACTCCAAAGTGGGATGGGCGTGCCGATCCATGGGAATGCGACAAAAAAATTTAATGATTCTAATCCATCGTTCTTTTTTTTTTCAATAAATTTTTAAATTTTCCAGAAAAAAATATGAAGGAAAATAAAATAAAATTGCTAGTGCATTTAAATTTCGCGATCATTTTACGTAGGAGGCTCTGTTTAGTTTCATAAAGAGATCAGGGCGCAATATAGAGGGTTGGGTTGTTTTACCTCTGAGCGGCACTTTTTTGCACACAATGGGCTAAATGGCCAGGTCACATGGACCCCAAAGGCTCAGAGAAGGTTGGGGGAGGGGACCCACTGGAATAGCTGTTGGGAGACAGATGGTAGCCTTCCGTCAAGGCCATCCAGCGTGTTCTTAACGTGCACAGGGTATGGCTCTCCCACACACGGGGCCATGGCTTAACGTCCCATCCGACGGACGGCGGTCTTTCCAAGCCCATCGGTGTCCCCTACTGACCGTGGGCAGGGCGGGGAATTTTGCGGAGATAAATCTCAACGCTGACCCAGCTGGGACTCGAACCTTGGAACTACAGATTACGAGCCTGACGCGCTACCGACTGAGCCACCCCCGCCCCTCAATATAGAGGGCCCGGTTGTCAGGTTTAGCCTTTTAATGGGTTTATCATCTGGGTATCCTGATGACTGAGTCCCGACTGCTGCTTCTTTTGCTATCCTATGGAAATCAACCGAACTTAGAGCCGAAATTATGAAACATATTCAGTCACACTGTTCTCATTAAATTATATTTTTATGTTTATTTTCATATTATCTTATTTCAGTTGTTTCTTATAAACGAAAATGTAAAACACACATATATATATATATTCATACGTATTGGAGGGTGGGTGCTATTTTGTTTTTAGGTGATATAAGGGTGCATGATGAAAAGCGTTTGGAGACCACTGGCCTAGGTAACATAACACGCAAGGTATGCCTACTGAAAGAATGGCTAACTCTTCTTAACCACCTATCTCAGTTCGTCGAATTTGTACGAAGAACCATAATTTCAACAACATAAACAGTAGTTTCGAAGAAAAAGTAGAGAAAAAAAGTGTTAGTTTTTAAATAACATTTAGAGAAAGAAAATAAATGATTTATATAATTAGAGTCGACAGAAGTCTGAAGTCGCAGAAGATGCCAGAAGAGTAACTTACCTAATTTGCAAAAGTAAAAAGAAATGAAAAAAGCTCTTCACGAATTCTTGGAGCTGGTAGCAGGTGCAACTGTGAAATTGGCTCAACCCTCCTTCAGCACTCCCCCCTCCCTTCTACAAGGAAAGTATTTTTTTTCGTCTCTCCTCCACCGTCTGTGAACCTTTCTGTCGCACATCGGAGCAAACTTAATAGTGGCATTCCTTTCATCGAGAAGGGAATTAGATTTCGGTCTTCAAAGTGGAGTTCGTCAGGCCACGACAATGGAGTCCGCTCTTTCGGCTTCCTTAAAGGAGCCTCCTTCCCCTCTCCCTCCCCTGCTCCCTCTCCCTCCCCTGCTCCCTCTCCCTCTCTTGCCTTCTTTCGCATGCATACTGATCCTCCATTCTCAACCTACAGCTGCTTTTGGAGGCAAAGAGAATTCTTTTGCATGTCGTCTTGGCCGCCTCAAGACGATGGATATTTGTTCAGCTCTAATATACGCCAATACAGCTCCAGTCTTTAGCAGCTTCCTACCAGAATTTTTAAAGCTTCTCTGCTATGTCTGCGATGTGTATAGATTTGATAAGAGACTCAGTGTATGGGTGTGTGCAATGGAGCGTTTATTTGAGCAACTTTCTGTAAACGGAATGTTAAAATAATTGTCCTTTTATGCGATTTATGTCATATTAGGGTTAACGCATTTGTTGTTCAGTTCATTATACCACGCATTCAAAGACTTACAACCACTCAGATCTTTTCTTTTACTATCTACTTTACTCACTAGTGGGTTAGAAACCAATGCATCATGCGCAGTGTGATTTATTTATGTATTCCTCACACTAAGCCAGAACGTGTGCCTTAGCAAACACCTGGGACACCATCTCCGTCGTTGGTATCGCTGTTTTCCTTTTTAAGACCGCAGAAGCTTTGAAAATGTTAATAACCCTAAACCGCTGAAACTGGTTTCTGTGTGACGGACTCTCATTGATTCAGTGACAGAAATGTCGACTCCTGTTTCTGCGGGTGAACCTTACAACCGAATCTTAGACAAACAACGAAGTTTTTTTTTCCTCCGGTTTCTCTCTCTTATGCAAGGCTCTTTTTTAAAGTAGCGCAACTGTTGCTGTTGTTGTTGCACCTGGTATCACGCGAATGAATCACGCAACTGTCACGCAACTGTTGCTGTTGCACCTGGTATCACGCGAATGAATTAAATCATGACAAATTTATTACTTTTTATCTTGTTGCACACATTATGAAATTCAGTAGTCAATTCATAAAAATCACATCAGTAGCCTATTTTAAAGAAAGTTTCTTGCTCGAGGGCTGTCAGCTACTGACTGGCAGTCAGTATTACAGATGAAGTGCAACATAGACGGAAGGAGACTTAATTAGGTTTAAGGGCAGAAGCCAGGGAAGGAAGCAATACAAACATTCGGCAGCCATATTGGTAGCTCCTAATATGAACTTCCCAGGTTCTAGTTCCTCCTGGGCCAGCGTTGAGATTTATTTACCTTAAAGCCTCACCAGCCCTCGCTCAATAAGGGGGCACTGGTGAACTTGTAATGCTATGGCACAGTTTTATAGGAGATTTATGCACGTCAAAGAACATGCTGGATTTGACCGGAGACTTACAAAGAACATGCTGGATTGACCGGAGGCTTACATCTGTCTCCCAACAGATGTCCAGTGTGACCCCTTCCCCCAAACGTTTCTGAACCCTTGGGGTCCTTCTGCCCTGGTTATTTAGCCTATTATGTGCAAAATAAAAAACGTGCCGTTCGGAGATAAAACAACCGAAGCCCATATTAATCTCGATACTACTTACCTCTCATTGTGATTTACACGATCGTTGAGTCCTTGACTTGTTTAGAATCATAAAAATTACCATTGGCTCAAGTGCGGCCTCGGGTGCATTTTGTGACGCAAATCACAACATCTTGTATGCCACATCGATATCAAAAATATGGTGTTAAATATCTCATTACAAAAAAAATATATTTTTTTAATTGCTTTCAGCTACCTGCGATGGCCTTTGATTAGGATCATCTGCCAGCTGATGTAAAGAATTCTGTCCCTTTATTTGGTGCTGGAAGCCCATACACAAAACGAAAACTCAGCGGTAGAGTGTCTCCTTCAACAAAAGCCCATCAATATAGCAAGCCCATGATCCAATGTTTAATTTAATAGTTAATTTAGATTAGTGATTCCCAACGGGGGCCTTTCAGAAATTTGCGAGGGTTTTTTTTTTTAGTTTTTCTATGAAAATAGGTTAAACAGAATATAAAATACTTCATGTATTAGATTAGCTTTTCATCACAAAAAGTTTCGGAACCACTGATTTGGTTCGTCAGCATCGAGCCCCTCTGAAACTGAACACTAATCACCAGGTTGAAAAAAAAAGTGAAAATGGACACAAAGTCTAGAACAATAGGCCCAACTGATATGGCAGCCTCCCCCTCCCTTTAATTCCCTTTCAGAGAAAACAATATCTCTTTTGAAGGGTGCTAACGAACTAAATACGAAAAGGAGGGCGTCGAAATTTAGAATCTAATGCTTTATTGGCTGTATGCATCATCCTGCAGCGTTTTTTGTTAGGAATCAAATTGAAGCTTCCCTTCAAAGGCAGCCAGAGTATTCTCAAACATGTATTATCCTACAGTTTTCACATCCTATAGGAGTAGTTCACAATTCACTTCTATTATACGTAGCTACTATTTACAGACCAAAAAACGTGATCGTACTTCTCATATAAGAATCATTGTTTCAATCTATTTTTTACTGCTATTACTTCTGTTGCATGTTTTCCTAGTTTTAATTTTTTAACTTTCAATCTATTCTAATCAATTATAATTATATCCATAGATTTTATACGCAATCTTAACAGTTAAGGAATAACGCTCTTGTTGTGAAACAAAAAATTACGTTAGAACGTTTTAATTTGTAAAAATATTTTTTTTTATGGAAAAATGTGATTATAGGCAAATTAAAAGTCTCAATCGAATCTCCCTAGATTTTGATTTCTAACGACATCGGTTCAGTATTTAAAGAATGTTTGAAGCTGAAACTTTTCGAAATGACGTTTGGCTCACAATTTGACAAGAACTAAAAAAATTCTAACCCAAACATGAAAAAAGGCACTTCATTACTTCGATTAAACTTTGAGATTAATTCTTATGATTTTGAACGTTACTGCATAATATTCCAGCTTATCTAACTCTTTAAATTCTTCACGAATGCTGCTGAAAGTTTAAGATCCAGAGAGAATCAACAAATGCATTATTCCCTAAATGTTTCGACTACTATAGAAGACTGTATAGTCAAGAAATCTTCAATTTATAACCGTAAAATCAGTAATTAGTCAAGTCACTAATATCAATACACGATTTTGGCAAAAAAAAGGAATCTGTCTACCACTGTTTTCTAGATCCATGGTGCATAATTCCTAACAAAACATATTAGTTCTTTTTTGAAGAAAAAAAAAAAGACTGACCAATGCATTAGAGATTAGACCAAAGACTATACCATAGTCCCAACGCCTACAGTCTTGAACGAGTTTTGGAATTTCCAAATTTGTGGGAAGTTCAACAACAACTACAGTATGCTCTTAAGTCCCGTGTCACTTCAGAAGCGTTCCTAGACTTATAAAAAAAATAAATACATACCCCCTCAAGCAGCTGCTTGCCACAGAGGTCTGACAGGAGCCTGTCAGTTTGTATGCCACAGTAGGAGATCTGAGAGGATGGCAGGACGTCAGCAGAAAAACGACACACACACATCAATGCCTAATCCGCGGCTCGAACCCATGTCCCTTAGATCAGCAGCCAAGCGTGCTAATCATTCGGCCACGGGACGGCTCTAGACTTATACAGTATATATAGAATGATACAAATTAATGACAACCGTTCTTACGGTATTAGCTGGAATGTCCAAATTTTAAAGCAATACTTCTGGTTTCTCATAAATAATTAGAAGATACTCAAAAACCATAAAATTCCATATTGATAAAAATAATATGTAAATTAAAAGTTATATATAAAGTCTTACCAAACTGTCTTTGATGCGTCGGTCAGTGTGCTTAATCAAAACTCCCCGCATCTCTTACTTTCTTTAACACTTAATAAAATATATTTATATGCGTGTGTGTGCACTTAATTTTTCGCACAATTTTATCCACCGCCGTGGTATGTGACAACCCATGTGAGCATCTGTATATACAGGAAGTGTAAAGTCCTTATATAGTTTATGCACGCATTATGTCACCGAAGTAGATCCCTGCTCACATTTCCTGGCACAAATTAGAGCGCCATTACCATAATGTCCGGAATGCGCTCATTGCTGGTCTCCTCAGACATTAGGAATGCAGGAGGTTGGAGAAGCGAGCGAGCTAGACCGGCATCATCGCCTCTCTCTCATCCTTGAGACGGAAACACCTAATGTCTGCAGTTCCTAGTAGGGCTGTAACTTATAAATTACGGAAAATAAGTGAGCCTCCAAGCTTAGAAACTGCTCGATATTTAACTCGTTAGCTGCAGATGACTTATTTGACTTATTTTCTCAGTGTGCAGTCCGCCCCTTCTCACTCGCTATCTGGCTTTCTTTCTTCCTTTTCCCAAAGTTTTCCTCTCAACTTTGCATTCGTTAGAGCCTCTTCTTCTTCCTCGCTGCAGCGAGTCCTTCTTTCCCTCTAATGTATTCTCATCTCTGTCATGCTGTCAACACTTACCCTTCAATCGATTACTCTGATTCTTTATTTATTTCCATATCATTATTCGTCATTGTCTTTCTTTCCACATCGTTAATGTCTTTTTCTTTTCCACTAACGTGACTCTTTACCCATCATTTTCTCTCTGCACGCACTTTCTCTCTCTCTTTTTTTGTGAGGGAAGTGAGGGAGAGCAAGTAGAGGTGAAACTTCACCTTCTTTGTCATCGGATTCCATTCCTATTATTATAGGAGCATTTCGTATCAGTTTCTCTCGCTCTGAAGTTTCATATTCACCATGCAAGGCGAAGATTTCTGTTTTTTCTAAAACTTTTTGATCATTCGGGTTTCTCCGTGTGCGCAATAACTCTCAGAACGGTTGCAAGAATCATTTGCGTCTTTAATAAATAAGTCTTTAGATTCAAACAGGTTTTAAGTCCAGGATGAGTTTGATCCACCACTTGGGGTGACAGAGATGGTTGGGTTGTTTTACCTCTGAGAGGCACCTTTTCGCACTAAATGGGCTAAATGGACAGATCACAAGGACCCCGAGGGCTCAGAGAAAGTTGGGAGGAAGTACCCATTGGATAGCTCTAAGGAGACGGATGGTTCTTAACGTGCACAGTGTATGGCTCTCCCGCACACGTCGTCAAAGCTTAACGTTCCATCCGACGAGCGGCTGACGGAGGGCGGGCGGGGAGTTTTGGGGGAGATAAATCTCAACGTTGACCCAGGTTGGACTCGAATCTGGTAATTGTAGATTACGAACCTGTCGCCTTATCTACTGAGCCACCCCGTCCCCGCCCACTGGGGTTACAGGGATTAGCTCCATTGATAACATGCCATATTATAATCTGCTGTTCCCATTTCGAGTCCCAACTGCGCTGAGTTGCGATTTTTCGCTTCTTTCTTTTTGCACTAAGTGAGGAAAGAGATAGCGATGAGCTTGGAAAAAACCGTCTTTCGTCGGAAGGGACGTTAAACTGTGGCGCAGTGTGCAGAAGAGCCATATCATGTGTATGTCTGAGAACACTTTCTCTGCCCTTGACGGGAAGCATCTATTTCACTTCTAACAGATATCTAGTAAATCCCTTTTCTCTAAGCGTCTCTGGGCCCTTGATGGTTGTTCTTGTGATCTCGCCATTTACCCATCACTTGAACAAAATGTCGTTCAGAGGTAAAGTAACTAAACTCCGTTTTCCCCATTTCTTCTAGGTGATAAAGCTAGTATCTTAATACGACATGCAGAATGGCTTTGAATTGCGTTCCTTTCTGTCCGTATCATCCTTGTGACTTTGGATCAGTTTGTAGCGTACCAAGCTCGTAATCTGCAGTTCCCATATTCCAGTCCCACTTGAGCAAACATTGAGATTTATCTCCGTAAAACTCCCCTTCCTGCCTTCAGTCGGTAAGGGACACCGATGGGCTTGGAAAGGCCGCCGTCCGTCGGATGGGACGTTAAGCCGTGGCCCCGTGTGCGGGAGAGCCATACCCTGTGCACGTTAAAGAACACGCTGGATGGCCTTGACGGGAGACTACCATCTGTCTCTCAACAGCTGTTCCAGTGGTTCCCTTCCCCCAACCTTCTCTGAGCCTTCGGGTCCTTGTGACCTGGCCATTTTAGCCCATTGTGCGCAAAAAAGTGCCGCTCAGAGGTAAAACAACCCAACTCTTATGACTTATACATTTTTCAGGAAGAAAACACCCTTAAGGATTATACAATTACTCAATCAAAGCTCTATAAAAAGTTATTTTTCTGGATATACTAGACCAGACCTCGGCAAATGTTTTAGCTGAAAGTCCGCATAAGAAATTGCAAGAGAATGGCCAATCGCCAAAGAAACTGATAATCAATGAAGTATTAAAAACCAACGCAAAAAAATCTAAAACAAAACAAACAATATAATTTTATTAAAATTCATTATTTTAATGAGAATTCGCTTCGCCGAAGTTGGACTTCTTGTCTCCCTCTTCTTTTTCTGTTTCACAAATTTAATTTTAATCAGTAGCTCGCGGGTCGTGCAAAAAGAGATTAGGGGGGGGGGGGGAGAGACGTTTGCTCAGGCCTCTGCTAGCAAAAAGCTGATATGTGTTTCATTTTCTTTTCCCCCAGCGAAATAATTCTTTCCTTTTACATTTTCATTAAAGCTGGCGACGTAACGTCGTTTAAATCGACTCGAAACAACGAAGGATTCATTATTTCTCTCCCAGCGAAGCACCTAACAGCATTTCCTCAAATTAAGCTACGAGGCACTGCATTCTCCAGAGTCTCATTTCTCTACGAGGATAACGCTCTCATATATATGCAACGATAACACTCAGTGTATGCAAACTTAATACTTGGTGTATCGGCCTCTCTCCGCCCTCTCGTCCCTATACATTTCACTCTGATTTATATCTCGATTATAATCGCTCGTTATATCAGGATAAATGCGCCTCGTAGGTAATTGATTGTACAGATGGTGGGAATAATTTATATACATAATATAGCACAATATTCGACACGACGACCAACTTATGATGAGCAACTGATGGTGGTACATCAAATAGTAATGACCGAACGCCAATACTATGAGGGGCGGGGGTGGCTCAGTCGGTAGCGCGCCAGGCTCGTAATCTGTAGTTCCCAGGTTCGAGTCCCAGCTGGGTCAGCGTTGAGATTTATCTCCGCAAAATTCCCCGCCCTGCCCACGGTCAGTAGGGGACACCGATGGGCTTGGAAAGGCCGCCGTCCGTCGGATGGGACGTTAAGCCGTGGCCCCGTGTGCGAGAGAGCCATACCCTGTGCACGTTAAAGAACACGCTGGATGGCGTTGACGGGAGGCTACCATCTGTTTCCCAACAGCTGTTCCAGTGGGTCCCCTCCCCCAACCTTCTCTGAGCCTTCGGGGTCCATGTGACCTGGCCATTTAGCCCATGGTGTGCAAAAAAGTGCCGCTCAGAGGTAAAACAACCCAACTAATACTATGATACCTAATCAGGACAGACTTCATGGGGGGATAAAGTGCGGTGACTGACCCCCACTTAAGAGGTTATCTTTGAGTAAGGGCAACCAGAAGTAGACAACCATTTCCCTTGCGCGTGCTAATTTTTTTTTTGTCATTCTTTGGGTAACGGTGGCCACTCCGAAGCGTTTTGCACTTCACTCCATATTTTATATACACTCTATAATCAAAAGTATCCGGACACTCGCTCATCCACAATCTCCCGATAATAGGAAAGGAATTAACATCGCGTTGCTCCATCCTTTGCTGCTATCACAGACTCAACTATGTGGGGAAGATTTTTCACTAGATTGTGGTATGTTGCTGTGGGAATTGCCTGCCATTCTGTCACGAGAGCATTAGTGATCACTGAGCATAGTGACATAGTGGTCACCAGGGGCGTAGCGAAGGACAATGGTTGGGGGGTTGGGGGAAGAAGTCCAAAATTTTCCAACTCGAGCAAATTTTCGCAAGATTTGCGCCAATTGAGCAAACTTGCTTAGATTTTCGGGGGTGTTAGACAATCCCGTAATTTGCCATTTGACTTCCAATTTTGCCAACTATCTATAATTTCTCAGAATATTTCCAACATTTACATTTCGTCTGAATTGTGCCTTGATTTCGTCAAATCTCCTTAATTTCTTGAAACTAATTCCTATCTTTACATCTCTCCTAAATTTCCCAAATCCCCAAATCACTTCAAACTTTCAAACTCCCCAATTTTTTTGGGGAAAATTAAGGGGAATTGTCAAAATCGAGGCAACTTGGCAAATATAAGGCAGTTTCGAAAATGGAGAGACGGAAAAATTTAGAGCAGTTGGCAAAATTCGAAGCCACTTAATAAAATACAGGTGAGTTGGCAAAATCTTAGGGAGTTGGCAAATTCAGGACAACTTGGCAAAATCTTGGGGAGTTGGCAAAATTCGGAGTGACTTGACAAAGTCTTGGGGAGTTGACAAAATTCAGGTGAGATGTAAAATTTAGATTTTTTTCTGTAAAATTATGACGAGTTTGCAAAACTTAGGGAATTGGCAAAATCTGGGGACAGTTGGCAAAATTCGGAGTGACTTGGCAAAATCGTAGGGAGTAGGCAAAATTCAGGTGAGATGTAAAAATTGCAATCTTTTTTCAGTAAAATTATGGCGTATTGGCAAAATCGTGGCAGCTTCGCAATATCTAGGAGAGTTGGAAAATCATGGGGGAGTTGGTAAAATTCAGAGTGGCTTTACAAAAATCAGGTGTGATGTAAAATTGGGATTCTTTTCTGTAAAATTGTGGCGAGATGGCAAAATCTAGGGCAGTTGGCAAAATTCGAATCCACTTGGTAAAATACGGGCGATTTGTGAAAATTGGGATTGTTTTGGTGAAATTAAGGAGTTGATAAAATCAAGAAAACTTTGCAAAATCTAGGGAAGTTGGCAAAACTGGAAACCACTTGGTAAAGTACAAGTGAGTTGTAAAAATTGGGATTGGTTTTGTGAAATTAAGGAGAGTTGGAAAAATCAAGAACTCTTGGCAAAATCTAGGGCAGTTGGCAAAATTCGAATCCACTTGGTAAAATACGGGCGATTTGTGAAAATTGGATTGTTTTGGTGAAATTAAGGAGTTGATAAAATCGAGAAAACTTTGCAAAATCTAGGGAAGTTGGCAAAACTGGAAACCACTTGGTAAAGTACAAGTGAGTTGTAAAAATTGGGATTGGTTTTGTGAAATTAAAGGAGAGTTGGAAAAACCAAGAACTCTTGTCCAAATCTAGGGCAGTTGGCAAAATTCGAAGCCACTTGGTAAAATACAGGGGAGTTGTGAAAAATGTGCCTTTCTTGTGCATTTAAGGAGAGTTGATAAAATTCGAAGTGACTTGGCGAATTCAGGGAAGATGTGAAGAGTGCGATTTTTTCTGTAAAATTACGGCGAGTTGGCAAAATCTAGAGTAGCTGGCAAAATTCGAATGCACTTGGTAAAATATAGGCGAGTTGTGATAATTGGGATTGGGTTTGTGAAATTCAGGATTGTTGACTAAAATCATTTCAAACTCCCCAAGATTTTACCAAGTGGATTCGAATTTTGCCAACTCGCCACAATTTTACAGAAAAAATTCCCAATTTTATATCACACCTAATTTTTGTAAAGCCACTCTGAATTTTGCCAATTCCCCCAAGATTTTCCGACTCTCCTAGATATAGCGAAGCCTCAATTTTGCCAACATGCCATAATTTTACAGAAAAAAGGATTGCAATTTTTACATCTCACCTGAATTTTGTCAACTCTCCGCGTTTTTGCCAACTCACTCCGAATTTTGACAACTCCCTAAGTTTTGCCAACTCGCCATAATTTTACAGAAAAAAAAATCCAAATTTTAACATCTCACCTGAATTTTGCGAACTCCCTACGATTTTGCCAACTGTTCCTAGATTTTGTCAACTCCCTAAGTTTTGCCAACTCGCCATAATTTTACAGAAAAAATCCTAATTTTTACATCTCACCTTAATTTTGTCAACTCTCCGCAATTTTGCCAACTCCCCAAGATTTTGTCAAGTCACTCCGAATTTTGACAACTGCCCAATATTTTACCAAGTCACTCTGAATTTTGCCAACTCCCTAAGATTTTGCCAACTCACTTGTTTTTACTAAGTGGCTTCGAATTTTGCCAACTGCTCTAAATTTTGCCGTCTCTCCATTTTCCAAACTGCCTTAGATTTGCCAAGTTGCCTCGATTTTGACAACTCCCCTTAATTTTCCAAAAAAAATTGCAAATTTTCACAACTCACCTAGATTTTACGAAGTCGCTTCCAATTTTGCCAACTCCGAGTTACTTTGGGGGGTACCTTCCCCCTCCCCATGGCTATGCCACTGGTGGTCACTGATGTCGAGTGGTTCGGTCTGGCTCGTAGTGGGCGTTCCAATTCATCCCAAAAGTTTCCATGGGGTTGATATCAGTGGCCAGTCAAGTTCTTCCATATCCATCTCATAGAACAATTCCTGCACAGCCCTCACTTTATGGTCGGGTCATTGTCATGTTGGTACAGGAAAAGGTCTTCACCAAACTGTTGCCATAAAGTTGGGAGCACAGAACTGACGAGAATGTCATTATACGCCGCGGCATTCAGAGTCCCGGTCATTGGAACTAGAGAGTCCATCCCGAACCATGAAAAACAGCCCCAGAGCATGATGTTACTAAACTTCACAGTTGGCACAACACAGGCAGACAGGTAGCGTTCACCTGGCATCCTCCACACCCAGATTCGTCCGTCACACTGCCAGATGTTGAAGCGTGATTTATCGCTCCAGAGAACGCTGTTCCATTGCTCAAGAGTCCACTGGCGCCATGCTTTACCTCCAACCGACGCTTGGCGTTAATCTTGTTGGTGTTAGGCTTGTATGCGGCTGCTCGGTCATGAAAACCCATTCCTGCAGCTCGCGATGAACTGTTATGGTACTGGAGTTGCTTCCAGAGACATTTTGGAACTCAGTGGTTAGTGTTGCACCGAGGACAGGCGATTTTGTCGCCCACTCGCTTCAACATTCGGTGGTCCCGCTCAATCATTTTACGTGGCCTACTGAGTCGTGATTGCGCTGTTGTTGCTCCTAGGCTTTTCCATTTCACAATAACTTACAGCTGACCAGGGCAGCTGCAACAGGGCCGAAATGTCCTGAACTGACTTGTTGCTGAGGTGGCATCCTATGACTGTGCCACATTGAAAATCACTGAGCTCTGCCGTACGATCCATTCTCCTGTTCATTCGTGTCTATGAGATTTGCCACGTCACGTACGTCCTTTTACACCTGTTTGGACCATGACTCAGAAAAGGTGTCCGAATAATTTTGATCAGATAGTGTACTTCGAGTGCCATAGGTTGTCGACCTCTGCTGTGTCTTATAATATGTCCGTAACGTCAATGTACCCAAAGTAAGTGATATGTAATAATATTTTATTAATGACTATCTTATGGGCGTCTGCAGGGTGGGAAGGGTAAGAAGGATATTGCCCCTTCTCCGGGAAAAAATTGATTGAAAAATCAATCTAATGAATAATACAAGAATACAATTCATGTCGTCTTTTCATTATTGAAATGTAACCTTGAATTTTTTTAAATTTATTTTTACACTTTCTTGTTTTTGGAAGCGTATTTTTACTTATTAATATGAAAAAATGTTTTTACATGCATTTGTAATAATAAATTTCCCTTGCATTCGGGCCTCCTCAGTTGTGTTATGGTATGATGTATGCATAATTGCTGTGCATAATTTCACTCATTAATGAACGCCTAAGCCTAAATATTTCTATCTTGAAGCACCGACTGGTCTTTCCGGCCCTGTTAGATTTTTATTTTTGCCTTTCTCTGAAGTCCCGCCTCTAGAAACATTTTTGCCGATCCTATGGACCATTATAAAACTTCGTTAGTTTTTTTAGTTTCCGATAATATCAACTTAATAGAAATATTGTAAAATTTCAATCCAGCTAATATCATTTTTGCCGAAATTTTTAAAATTGTACTTTGCTTAATATTCTTAGCGAAGAAATGATTAAATTTCATTTTCTGGACGTCCTTAGGTTTGCGGAAAAGGAAAGTTTACCTTTCGCATTTGGGATTTTAAATTGCTAATACAACTTTTCTTCAATACGCAGTTTTAGGAAACAAGTGCCTGTATCCTTCCCTGTTTGACACCGTGGCAATTTTTCTTGATAATTTTCTGTATAAGAAATAATAAATACCCCCTCAAGCAGCTGCTTGCCACAGAGGTCTGACAGGAGCCTGTCAGTTTATATGCCATAGTAGAAGGTCTGAGAGGATGGCAGGACCTCAGCAGAAAAACGACACAAACAGCCATGCCTTACCCAGTAACATCTTATATTGTTTTCATAAACGTACAAAAATATAGCATTAAGTACTTTTCGATAAGGGAATGCATAGGAGTGTAGTAGAAAAAAACATAGAAAATTAAATAAACTACATGGTTATTTAATCTATCATTAATATTTAAAATAAGAATTATATAAGGTTAAAGTGCGATTTCAAAGAAATAGTTCCATGGGCAGACACTTATATATCTTGCATCTCAAGATTAATGTACATATTTAATTATTTTTTACAGAAAGAAGAAGGATCCTCGAAACTACATCCATATTGTGAAAATTACGAAGAAACTTATGAACAAAAACTGAAAATAACGATCACCTCTAGTATATTTGCTTGTGTCTAAGCTTGTTTACAATCTTCGACGAATGAAATTTGTTTACCGTATGTCTTGGTTATTTTATTTTTGTTAGCGTCTAGACAAACGCACTATTATTAAGATCTTCTTAAAAGAGGATTTCATAATTTAAAGCTGGTGTCGACATTTCACACTTTCGACAAGTATTAGAACGACGCAAAAAAAAAGCCACTGAAGTCTGCATTTTGTGTTTTCTTTGTGCAAGAAGAAGACTTTTATCTTTTTTTTACTCACTTTCAGCGCCTTCGCAATATGAAATATTTCTGCAAATAAAGATTATAAAGATTAAGAAAGAATCTGAATCTATTTTTAAATGCAACCTTCGAAATTTTTAATTTATATTCAGCCTTAAGCACTTATGTAGATCTAAAACCTAGAGAAAGCTAATACTCTCTCGTTATGACCTAATTAAATCAAATATTTATAATGGTATTTAGTAACAGAATAAGTTGGGAAGAATGGCTTCAAGTAAAATTATATACATTTATACTTAAAAGTTCTTGCAGTTAAGCCTATAGCTTCGGAAGGTACCTGTAAACCGATATGAATTATTTGTGACACGATTACAGAATAATAGTTAAAAACAAGTTTCAATTTTTCGTTTTCCCATTTACGTTTTGGAAAATAAGAATTTTGATAATGAAATTGTAGTGCTTCAATAAGTAAACGAAACTAATATCCTCAGTAAAAAGTTTTACATAAATAATCATTAAAATAATTAATGATTACTAAATAAATATTAACAAAATACTCAAGAGTATACGAGCTCGCCTGTGAATTTAATTATTTTTAGCAGCAGTAATGTGTCAGGTACTTATTTTGAAGCATAATCTAACTACTAAAAATAAGAACAATTAATCAAGCCTCATATATCTCGCAAAAAAAAAGCCTTCAATATCATTAAGCCATTCACAAAGACTTATTAAAAATCTATTATTTAAATTTTCCTCTACTTAAAATACGTCGGAAGTTAATTAATTAAATAATTTTGGTGCAAGGTAAACACAGTGCTTTGAAATATAGTCTTTTTCGGTTACAATTTGTAAAAGATTTGCAAAATTACTCCATTTCGTGCTACAACTAGATACTAGATATTTTAGTATATTGCTCCTAGATGTATTAAAGTTGAATTCACATAAAATTTTCTAACATATATAATATCAACTTCCTCATACAGATTTATACTGTCATATTTTCTTTTCCTTAATAAATATTCTAAAATTCGTGTTTGAGTTGCAATTAAAATTTAATATTATTATAATATGCACCCTCGAAAAACTCAATTGCATATTTGAAGAATGAATTACAAAGCAATTAAATATCATCTTAAAAATCAATATACATACAAACTACATAATAATCATGGTATAACATATAAATTTTGAACCACGTTATTTATATGTGTTTACAATTTATAGACCGTGAGAATACCTATATATTTAAAACACCAGCCCTGTCAATAGCTGAACATGAACAATTTTCTTCACTACGTTCCAGATCATGATAAAAATATTATATAATTATGCTGACTCTTTAATCTGAAACAAACATATTTGTTTTGTCTCGATTAAAGAATAATTTTTATAAACTAATTTATATTTTAATCATATCTATATTTATATTTGATATTAAAGAGTCTAAATGTTTTGAGGCATAATTTTACGCTATATTTTCAACAAAAGCAATTGAATTCTTTATTATATTAATTTTACTCAAATCGTTTATGTAAATCAAAAAATAAATTCTAAACCTGAACCCTAGTGGAATATATATTTCATATTTTCTGCCTCTAATAGTATCAGATAGTTTAACTTAATTGACATTTATCATTTAAATAACTTTTTAACGAACTACATGTATATGTATATATAGTTTATATACCATGAGAAAGAATAATTTATTAAAGTGCCCAAAATCTGCGAATTATACGATGATATTTTCTTAAAAATAAATGACGATAATCGATCCTCCATAGACGCCTTTCGAATCTGAATTTATTATCCCAATTATTTAATTTTCAGTTATCAAAATTTAACACAAAAAACAAACAAACTGCAAGGAAGAGTTCAAACCTAATGAATAATTTGTTTCAGCATTTGGAATCATTTTTAACAAGTCCCTGATTACTCCTATGAAGTACGACGAGTATTTACCAATAACGAACAGATTATCCAGAAAATTGTAGTCCGCAATTTGTATTTAATTTTGTGCTGTTGACAATTAGTGAAATGGAAAAGAACCAAAGGAAGCATACTGATTTTGTTTTTTAGTGCGATTGGTACAATTCTGTAAAAAAAGCCACTCGATAGCACTGGTGATCACCATTTGGGTGTTGCTTAATGTTGTGCTCACTTAAATGCTACGGAAAGAAATATTTCAGAGGAATTAACACCGTTCGCGAAATCATATTGATTTTTTTCTTTTTCATCAAAATCAAACGAGCAGATTTATGACTTTAATCCCCTCCCCCCTCCTGCTTATCTTTAGGATGCTCCAAGCAACCAATTTGCCTCATATCGAAAACTATTAAACTACATCCTAGTCTGGAAATCGACGGATTAAACACGACGCAAAAATCTTTAAAAAAAAGAGGTGATTTTTTTTAATTGTTCCGAAACTTCGAAAGTTCCAGAAGCATTTAACAAACAATTTGTCTCCTTGCTCCATCAACCCTTCCTCTCTCCATTTCCTCTAATTGGCTGTTTGATTTCTTTCGACAGATTTCCCTCTGGAGAGAGAGAGACCACCTGTCTTTTCTTTCACCAAAGTCTCATCCCTCCTGTTCTCCTCATTTCGCATTGTCATGACGACCATCCTCCTCATCTTTTCGTCTCAGCTTCTGCAAGCGAATACTCGTTAACTCTGTCGGCCACAAAGGAAGGAAAGAAAGAAAGGCTGGGAAAGCCATTTTTATCTCTAATGGGCTCGGTTTTCATGACATCTATCTAAGAAGAGGCATTATGTGCAGGCCCTGTTAAAGATCGTCGAGTGCAGGGACAATGCACTTCCGTGGGAATTCATGCAGACGAACTTAAGAGAGCGATAGGACCGCAGAGGAGATCGTTAAGTTCGTTTTCTTAGAAATTTGTATTATTCGGCGTCATAATGCCAAAGTTTCACTCTACAGGTTTTTAAGAAATCGTGAAGCAATTAGT
Source organism: Ryuthela nishihirai (assembly GCA_038380435.1). Lineage (NCBI taxonomy): Eukaryota > Metazoa > Arthropoda > Arachnida > Araneae > Heptathelidae > Ryuthela > Ryuthela nishihirai. The sequence goes on along the minus strand of JAWZYU010000015.1, from coordinate 66,083,058 downwards.
AGTATCCTTAAAACGTCTAATCAGAACTAGTTGTCAAAATTCTTGCTAACGACTATATTGATCAAGAGCAAAGATGATTTCAAGTTCAGCTCAAATCTTAACTTACTCTCTGCTTCATGAATTCAATTCGTTAGTATATAAAGAATAATCGAAAGTGAAATATTTAGCCACACCAGTAAGTCTAAGAAACTCATGGGGCGGGGGTGGCTCAGTCGGTAGCGCGCCAGGTTCGTAATCTATAGTTCCCAGGTTAGAGTCCCAGCTCGGTCAGCGTTGAGATTTATCTCCGCAAAATTCCCCGCCCTGCCCACGGTCAGTAGGGGACACCGATGGGCTTGGAAAGACCGCCGTCCGTCGGATGGGACGTTAAGCCGTGGCCCCGTGTGCGGGAGAGCCATACCCTGTGCACGTTAAAGAACACGCTGGATGGCCTTGACGGGAGGCTACCATCTGTCTCCCAACAGTTGTTCCAGTGGGTTCCCTCCCACAACCTTCTCTGAGCCTTCGGGGTCCATGTGACCTGGCCATTTAGCCCATGGTGTGCAAAAAAGTGCCGCTCAGAGGTAAAACAACCCAACCCATATTCCTAGGCAACTTAAGAATAATATCTCCTTTTTTTTTTGACAGAATTCAAAATATCTTGAAGTTGTTCTTAAAACCTACCTTCTTCTTTCTCATCAATCCTCAGTTGGGGAATAATACTTAATATTTAAGTTTAAATTAACTTTTGAGTTAAATTCTTATTAATGACATTATTCTTGATAAATTTTCAAACTTTCATAACCTCTTGAATACCAAATGAATATTTAAAAGAAACGAGATTCTGAGATTTGATTGAGATTTTTAATTTATATTCAATCGCAGTTTTTCGCAAAAAACAAGACAGATGTTCGAAGTTTTTCCTTCAAGTTCTAATGAATTCTTAACAGGTACATAGGACCCGCAAAGAATCACAGAGATAATTTTAAGAAAATTCTGCCAATCTTTGTGAGATCAGTATAAAGCTGACGTTTCGGTTGAATCAGTAGTGCATCAGTTCTGTGCATATTTTAATGATGACGACGATTGACAGTTGGTGAACTTAGCCTATCGTACCACACTTCAAATATTCGATGAGTGATAAATTATTTCTGTTCGGGAACTTACTAACATTATTGAGATAAATAACAAAACATTCGTGTTTATAAAATCAGCATGTTTTCAATCTCATTACGCGAGAGAGTAAAACGATCACATTCGAGTCGAAAACAGATCTCCCTTACGCTTTCGACTGGGTTCCGAAGAAGGTGGGGGCGGGGGTGGCTCAGTCGGTAGCGTACCAGGCTCGTAATTTGTAATTCACAGGTTCGAGTCCCAGCTGGGTGAGCGTTGAGATTTATACCGGAAATTTCCCCGCACTGCCCACGGTCAGTAGGGGACACCGATGGGCTTGGAAAGGCCACCGTCCGTCGTATTGTACGTTAAGCCGTGGCCCCTTGTGCGGGAGAGCCATACCCTGTGCACGTTAAAGAACACGCTGATGGCCTTGATGGGAGGCTACCATCTGTCTCCCAACAGCTGTTCCAATGGGTCCCCTCCCACAACCTTCTCTGAGACTTCGGGGTCCTTGTGACCTGACTATTTAGCCCATTGTGTGAAAAAAGGGCTGATAGAGATAAAACAACCCAACCCAACCCGAAGAAGTTGTGAATGATACGTTACCGATTCGAGTAAATGACAGCCTGAGATTCACAGCGAGCACGCACAGAATTTTCCAGCTGTAGTCTGCTATTGCAAAAAGTTGTGTTGGGCTGTTTTCATGCATACAACATTCTAATGACCAGTTCACAAAGACTTCAGCGGCTCAGAGTTGCGTAGGGGAAGGGGAACCACTGAACAGCTGTTAGGACACAAATTGAAACATCCCGTCGAAGCCATCTAATGTGATCTTGAATTTGTAAAGGGCGTGGTTCTCCAGCACAAAGTCTTTACGTCCCATCCGAGGGACGGCGATCTTTTCAATCCCATCAGTGCATCCTTTCTCTTCAAGGACAGGGTGGGTATTTAGAAAATATAAATCTCAACTTTGGTACTATTGGGTTTCGAACCTGGGAATTGCAGATCACGAGAATGACGCACTACCGACTGAGCCAACCATGGCTAGTTCTAGAACAAAGGTAAGAAAACCGTATTTATTCAAGAAAACAAAATAATAAAAAGGGGTGGGTTGTTTTTCCTCTGAGCGGCACTCTTTAGTCCACAATGGGCTAAATAACCAGGGCACAAGGATTCCAAGGGTTTAGAAAAGGTTGGGGAGAGGGGACCCACTGAACAATTATTAGGAGACAAATGGTAGCCTCTCGCCAAGGCCATCCAGTGTATTTTTTAATGTGCACAGGTTATGGCTCTCCTGCGCAAAGAACCACGATTTAACGTCCCATCCGATAGATGGTGGCCTTTCCAAACCTATCCCCTTATTGATTGACTGCAGGGGAGGGGTTTAGGGGAGATAAAAGTGCTCTTGAGCTGAAACTGCAGATGACGGGCCGAGCATGACCTACTGTAGAATGTATTCTCTGTCTAGGCAGCCATTTTCAGTGTCTTAATTTACTCACAAGACGTTTCTGAGCAGTCTACTTGTAACAACCTATTTTCATCAGGCATCTAGTCACGTGACTGAATAATATCGACACAGTTCAAATGTTGCCAAATTACTTGAGTGTAGTTTTAAAGATTAAATCTAACTACGTTAACACCTGGAAAATTCAAAAGGATCAATTCATGATTCCTCAATTAAAATTCTGTTTTTGATTCTGGAAAAAAAGGAAGGCGGTGGATGTGGCTCAGTCGGTAGCGCGGCAGACTCGTAATCTGCAGTTCCCAAGTTCGAGTCCCGCCTGAGCCATCGTTGAGATTTATCTTCGAAAAACTTCGCCCTGCCCTCGGTCAGTAGGGGAGGCCGATGGACTTGGAAGAGGACGTCCGTCGGATAGATTGTTAAGCCGATCGTGGCTTCGTGTACGGGAGAGCCACACCCTGTGCACGTTAAAGAACACGCTGGATGGATTTTACGGGGACGCTGCCATCTGTCTCCCAAGAGGTTGTACAGTCGTTCAAAAAAGTATCCGAACACTACGGTTGATCACAGAATTCAGAAAAAAATATCTGGCAACAATTTTTTTAGAAATTACTGATCTGGCAACTTCGTGTCGCGTGACACGAAGTTGCCAGATCACTAATTTCTAAAAAAATTGTTGCCAGATATTTTTTCCAGAATTCTGTGATCAACCGTAGTGTTCGGATACTTTTTTGAACGACTGTACAGTGGATCCCTTCCCCCTAACCCTCTGGAAAAAAGGCATAGGTACGCATTGGGAAGTTCCCTGAAATTCAGATGTATTTTGCTGCTAAAAAAAGATCAATAAACTTTGCATTTGACTGAACTTCATTGGCGAAATATTTCAAAAACATTTCAAAGTCTCTATCATAGATCCCAAATTCTAACTCACTTTCTTCATATCTCCTCCCCTATCGGCATACAGCACACCGAATACAAAAATGATTAACTCTTCACACTTCTGGTAAATTCCGGATCGTTAGGAAAAGATCTTAATATCAGGAAGTGCGGAAATATTTTTCCCACACCTTCTGTAAATGAAGCGAATTGATTGGATCTCCCGCCATCATTTGCGTCTTCCAACATCCACCCACGTGGTGTCGTCTCCATCTACTTCAGCATCTGCGTGCTTTAATCATCTGCAGAGCTAATGAGCCAGCTGAACGTGATTTTCTCCAGCTACTATCGACAAAGGTAATTAGCCTCAATCCAACGAAGTCTCCAGGACCTTCAGAAGATGGCCCAACCGATATATTGCTTATCCAACGCACTTCTCTCTTTCTTTAGGAAGCATTTACCACTCTCATATTCTGATTATGCAGCTATCTACTCCTCGCAGCAGAAAAGTCGAAACTGAAAGTTTACGATCAATTGATCGTAAACTTTCAGTTTCGACTGTCTCGTTCTGTCTCAAACGCTGCTTTAGCATTCTAATAAGTGAAGTAAAAATCGAATTTCTTTTGTTAGACTTATCATAATTTTAAAAGTAGTACTTTGATAGTCACAGCGAATTGTAATCCTGCAGTTAGTTTGATATTCATAAGAAGAAGAAAACGCCATATCAACGGGTTCAATTGAATCAGTTGCAGCCATTTTTAATATCTTTATAAAGAGAACAGTTGTCGATGCTCCTTGTTTAGAAATAAACAAATAAATAACCCCTCAAGCAGCTGCTTGCCACAGAGGTCTGATAGGATCTGTCATTTTAATATGCCATAGCAAAGATCTGTGAGGATTTGGTTGGTTGTTTTACCTCTGAGCGGCACTTTTTTGCACACCATGGGCTAAATGTCCAGGTCACAAGGACCCCGAGGTTCAGAGAAGGTTGGGGGAGGAGATCCACTGGAACGGCTGTTGGGAGACATATGGTAGCTCCCGTCAAGGCTATCAAGTGTGTTCTTTAACGTGCACAGGGTATGGCTCTCCCGCACACAGAGCCACGGCTTAACGTCCCATCCGATGGACGGCTCCTTTTCAAGCCCATCGGTGTCCCCTACTGACCGTGGGCAGGGCAGGTAGTTTTACGGAGTTAAGTCTCAACGCTGACGCAGCTGGGACTCAAACTTGGGAAGATCTGTGAGAAAATCGAGACCTCAGCAGAAAGGCAATGCAAACATAAGGTAACTCGGGGCCCGATCCCAGGTGCCTCTGATCAGTAGCCAAGCGGACTTTTTTACGTTTACTGACTTCAAAGTGATTCTCCTAAATGTGTTTCGTATTGTTGCATGTTAAAAATATAAAATGGAAATTAAAATTGAGGCAACCGGTTGTTATCAAATAATAAAATGGGGTGGAAGGAGAGGAAAGAAGGCAGTACAGTCGCTCAAAAAAGTATCCGAACACTATGGTTGATTACAGAATTCAGAAAAAATATCTGGCAGCGATTTTTTTTTAGAAATTAGTGATCTGGCAACCTTCGTGTCACGTGACACGAAGGTTGCCAGATCACTGATTTCTAAAAAAATCTTTGCCAGATATTTTTTCTGAATTCTGTAATCAACCATAGTGTTCGGATACTTTTTTGAGCGACTGTACAGAGCAGCAGGTATCTTGATGACTCCATAAATCTTTCCTCATTAACGTAATGACCTTTGCCCCTCCGTGAGCAACCACCAGAATTCGAGGCCAACTGTTGTAGCGCTGTGCTCTATTCAAAGCAGTGTTCTCTCGTAACACTGTATGAATTTAAAATGCTAGATCCGCAGCATTCTTATAAATTCTACTTTCAAGCGAAAGACCCAAAGATACCTTCAAACATTCTTTAAACCATTCGTTAAATGAACGCTTATTTAAAATTTGTTATGAAGTGTCTCGTTGTACATAATTGTAAAATATGCACACATTCTTGCGACATTGATTAATGTAAATTATAAGCACTATTATGAATGAGAAACATCTGCGAATGCGAAAGGGATAAAAATCCAATTACTTACCAATTTCTACTCCGTCAAGACCATCCAGCGTGTTCTTTAACTTGCACAGGGTATGGCTTCAGGGTATAGCTGGGGAAAAAGCAAAAAAAAAAAAACACAATTGAAAATGTGAAAACAAAAAGTGATAGCCACCAGATGGCGCTATCACTTTTTGTTTCAGTGTCAATGGCAATCGTTTTTAGTAACCATTTACTGAATCGCAGAACTGTAATATTCTCGCAAGTTTCTAATCTGATCCCTGAACAACTCGTACGAATAATTCCTGTGAATATTTGAAAACACCGAAAATCCCCGCCTTCAAAATCACATAATTAAAACATTTGGCGCATGTGGAGACGCCATTGTTTCTAGAAGCCTGTGATGAATTGCTGCCATATTTTGTGTTTCCAATTTATTTACTTAATAACTTAGCAAATAAATTAAACTTTAAAGAAAAGCCATTTCTGTATTTTTTTTATGAAAAATATGCTCATCAAATATGAAATATTTGCTTTTCCTTCTGTTCCAGTGTAGTCTTTTAAAGAAAATATTCTTTTGAATATTTTCAATTTTTGACTCTTGACTCCTCTGCTACCCACTCTCGATTTTGATTCTTACTAGGAATATTCCCTAAAAGGAAAAGCATCAGTAATGAAATAAAGTTTACGGTTTCAAAATACAAGAAGCATTCATTTGCTACGTATATGTAGAGAAAGATCCTGGAAACTACTTATAGCTTGTACAGTCGCTCAAAAAAAAAACATCCGAACACTATGGTTGATTACAGAATTCAGGAAAAAATATCTGGCAACGATTTTTTTAGAAATTAGTGATCACATGACACGAAGGTTGCCAGATCACTAATTGGATCGTGTGAGCTCACAAAGACCTGGATCGTGTGGGCTCACTCACGGAAATTTGAGCGTGTGCAGTTACCGTTCACAGCAAACTGGAGCGTGTGCAGTAACTGCACATGCTCCAGTTTGCTGTGAACGGTAACTGGAGCGTGTACAGTTGCTGTACACGCTCCAGATATTTTTCCTGAATTCTGTAATCACGTGATACGAAGGTTGCCAGATCACTAATTTCTAAAAAAATCGTTGCCAGATATTTTTTCTGAATTCCGTAATCAACCATAGTGTTCGGATACTTTTTTGAGCGACTGTACAAACAAAATTCTCATACAGAAGTTGGAGGCAAAGGCCCAAACGGACTGTGTAATTTTGTTATCCAAACAAGTCTGCTCTGAGCTACAGCTACTGCATTTGGCCACTGATCCACACCTACTAGGTTTCCCCCTCTTTCTGAGGCTTTTAGGCATACTGTTCATAACTCTATTCGCCAATCTGCAACTGGAGCGGGGGTGGCTCAGTCGGTAGCGCACCAGTCTTGTAATCTGCAGTTTCGAGGTTCGAGTCCCAACTGGGTCAGCGTTGAGATTTATCTCCGCAAATTTCCCCCGCCCTGCCCACGGTCAGTAGGGGATCATCGATGAGCTTGAAAAGGCCGCCGTCCTTTGGATGGGACTTTAAGCCGTGGCCCCGTGTGCGAGAGAACCATACCCTGTGCACGTTAAAGAACACACTGGATGATCCTTGACGGGAGGCTACCATCTGTTTCCTAACACCTGGTTTCAGTGGGTCTTTTGCCTCAGCCTTCGGAGTCCTTGTGATTTGGCCATTTAGCCCATGGTGTGCAAAAAAAGGGCCGCTCAGAGGTAAAACAACCCAACCCCAATCTGCAACTATGCATACGGGGCCAAACCAACGCAGTCTCTCTTTGCACAATATGCTGCTCAAAGGAGCTTTCCGACTCCTTTGCCCAGTTTCATGTAACACTAAATTTTATTACAAACATGAAAGAATTCAAGCCCATTAGTGCCGCCTTTGTCACTTCTTCTGAGGTCGTCAGAGTTTACGAAGAAAATCTGAACCCAACATGAGTCGGAAATAGACTTTCCTTGTGCCTCCGTTTGCTGGTGAGTCTCGCGCATCACGGACTCTACCATCCTGACCTCAGAACGACAAGAAACCACGATCGAACGCCTTTTCACTGTTAAACGTAAACAACCAAGGGAAACAACAAAGATAAAAAATGGTGATTTGATAATAGGGGGAGGGATTTTACTTCTGAGCGGCACTTTTTTGCACACAATGGGCTAAATGGCCAGGTCACAAGGTCCCCGAATGCTCAGAATAAGTTGGGGAGAGGGGACCAACTGGACAGATGTTAGGAGACAGAGAGTAGCCTCCCGTTAAGGCCATCCAGTGTGTTCTTGAACGTGCACAGGGTATGGCTCTCCCTCATACGGAGCGAGGGATTAACGTCCCATTGGAAAGATGTAGGATTTTCCAAGCCCAGCAGTGCCCCCTATTTTGTGAGGGCAGAGCGGGGAGTTTTACGGAGATAAATGTCAACATTCCCCTAGCTGAGACTCGAACCTAGGAACTACAGATTACGACCCTCGCGCGCTACCAACTGAGACATCTCTGCCGCTTATTGGATAATGTTGTTGTGACAAGTTCAGCGTTCCTTCCCATGCATCAAGACTGAAATCTTGCCAGCATTTGGAGTTGTTGTTATCTCGTTAAAATGAAAGAATGCTTTCACTGTTTAATATTATGTCAAAATTCTGTTTATACTCGGAGGTTGAATTATCTGATTGTAAGGAGGACTCCTTAAGTAATATAGATGACGTTCATCTCTGCTTTGGTACTCACGATAACAAGAACAAGATGATAAATCATCCGTCAGCATTTGCCAGAAGCACTAATGCATCTTGATATCGCCAACAAGATTATGGCTCTCAAACCTAACCGAACGAATATCTAAAAGGGATTTTCGGAACAAACGGAACTTAAAGATGGCCATCAACAACGGAATATTTGAAGCTGCCGAAGTAGGTCGCACTCCGGAATATGAAAAAAAAAATAACAACTCCTGGAACCGAAGTGGAATAGTTGGGAAATACTTGGTGATGTCTGGGGCGAGGCTGCATTCCAATCTAACCTCGGCCCATTACGGTTATAAACGTCTCCCTTCTCTACTGCGATGGGGAAGCACTTAACGAGCTTCCCGTCGGAGGACGAGGAGATGCTCTTCCCATCGGAGGAGAAGGAAGAAGAGGGAGGGGGGGGGGAGAGGACGTCAACCTCGACGAGCAGAAGCTGCGGTAATCAATGAGGTCAACTGCTTTTGTGAACTCGGGGCTCCCATTCTTTAATAAGATCGATTTGTTGTCCTCCGAGTGGATTCGATTCCGGAGAAGGACGACGAGCACGAAACTGCGCACGACGATTTCGTTTCAAGGGCAATAACGATCGCTTGGGATCTCAAATGCCCTCTGGCGTCACTAAAGAAAAGGGGTCAGATTTAAAATAACACAGTGTTTTAGAATGACTTTCCCGATTTTAGGGAGCAGGTCACAGACTGAATAGACTTTGTTCAGTTTGATTTGTTTGCATAAATTATAAGAAGCAGATATTGGGAAAGACAAGGGGTCAATATTTCTCCCCCCTCCCTGTGGAGAGTTTTAATAACTGAACAGAGGAAAAAAAAACTTATAGTTCCTTTAAAAAATTCAAACGGTGATCTGTCTATTTCGGTTCAACACTGTCACTCTCTTCTCCCCCTCTCCCCACAAAAAACTCTTTAGATCTGAGCTTATGTGTCAACGTTTATAGACCTTCGAAGAGTATTATTAATTGTCTGTTTCACCACTCGATTAATTTGATCGTTATATTATATATATAAAGGTTTCTTTAACAAAAGGAGTTGTTTAATAAATTTCGCTTATGAATTAACTGGTAGTTGCGTCTCTCTCTGGGGCGGGGGTGGCTCAGTCGGTAGCGCGCCAGGCTCGTAATCTGTAGTTCCCAGGTTCGAGTCCCAGCTGGGTCAGCGTTGAGATTTATCTCCGCAAAATTCCCCGCCCTGCCCACGGTCAGTAGGGGACACCGATGGGCTTGGAAAGGACGCCGTCCGTCGGATGGAACGTTAAGCCGTGGCCCCGTGTGCGGGAGAGCCATCCCCTGTGCACGTTAAAGAACACGCTGGATAGCCTTGACGGGAGGCTACCATCTGTCTCCCAACAGCTGTTCCAGTGGGTCTCCTCCCCCAACCTTCTCTGAGCCTTCGGGGTCCATGTGACCAGGCCATTTAGCCCATGGTGTGCAAAAAAGTGCCGCTCAGAGGTAAAACAACCCAAATGTCTCTCTCTACCGATTTTCGTACCACTTTAGTTCCAATAAAGGAATCTGTCACAATACTTCGAATTCGAAACTTGCTTTGTGCTACGATATCATTTATTAAGATTGAAAGTGATTGATGCTTCAAGCAGAGGCGTAGCGAAGGGTTGGGTTGTTTTACCTCTGAGCGGCACTTTTTTGCACACCATGGGCTAAATGGCCAGGTCACAAGGACCCCGAAGGCTCAGAGAAGGTTGGGGGAGGGGACCCACTGGAACAGCTGTTGGGAGACAGATGGTAGCCTCCCGTCAAGGCCATCCAGCGTGTTCTTTAACGTGCACAGAGTATGGCTCTCCCGAACACGGGGCCACGGCTTAACGTCCCATCCGACGGACGGCGGCCTTTCCAAGCCCATCGGTGTCCCCTACTGACCGTGGGCAGGGCGGGGAATTTTGCGGAGATAAATCTCAACGCTGACCCAGTTGGGACTCGAACCTGGGAACTACAGATTACGAGCCTGGCGCGCTACCGACTGAGCTACCCCCGCCCGCGTAGCGAAGGGAATATGGTTGACGAGGAGGAGGTGGGTAGAACGAAAATTTGCCAACAGAGAAAATAAACCAGAATTTCGCTCTGCAAGGGAGGGCGAGGGGGAGAGGGTTGGCAGTTTCCAAGGATTTTGTCAAGTGCCTCGATTTCGCAACCCATCAATGATTTTTACAACAAAAAAAAAAAGCTCATTTTACATCTGACTTGAATTTTGCCCAGTCACTTCGAATTTTGGCAACTCCATAAGATTTTTGCCAAATTTTCTGGAATTTGCCAACTCTCTTTAATTTCGCAAAACCAATCCCAATTTTCACAACTCACCTGCATTTTACCAATTGGCTTCGAATTTTGAAAACAGCCCTAGATTATGCCAACTTGCCTCGATTTTGCCATCTCGCCACAATTTCACAGCAAAACTCCCATTTTTACATCTCCCCTGAATTTGACAAGTCATTTCAAATTTTGCCAACTCCCCTCGATTTCACTAACTCTCCTTAATTGTACAAAAATAATCCCAATTTTAACACTTTGCTTTCGTTTTATCAAGTGGCTTCAAATTTTGCCAACTGTCTTACATTTCTTTAACTCTTTATTCTCTGACATTCACAATAATACAATAATACAGTATCAGCTCAGTCGGTAACGCGCAAGTCTGCAGTTGTCAAGTTAGAGTCCCAACTGGGTCAGCGTTGGGATTTATCTCCGCAAAATTATCCGCCTGCCCACGGTCAGTAGGGGACACTGATGTTCTTGGAAATTGGGGCTTGACTGAATTGGGGCAATGATGGGCTTGGAAATTGGGGACACTGATGGCTTTGGCGCCGTCCGTCGGATGGGACGTTAAGCCTCGTGTGCGTGGTCCCGTGTGCTGAAGAGCTATACCATGTGCACGTTAAAGAATACGCTGGATGGACTTGACGTGAGGCTGTTGGATGGCCTTGACGTAAGGCTGCCATCTGTCTCCCAACAGCTGTTCCAATGGGTCTCCTCCCCCAGGGGCGGGGGTGTCTCAGTCGGTAGCGCGCCAGGCTCGCAATCTGTAGTTCCCAGGTTCGAGTCCCAGCTGGGTCAGCGTTGAGATTTATCTCCGCAAAAATTCCCCGCCCTGCCCACGGTCAGTAGGGGACACCGATGGGTTTGGAAAGGCCGCCGTCCGTCGAATGGGACGTTAAGCCGTGGCCCCGTGTGCGGGAGAGCCATACCCTGTGCACGTTAAAGAAAACGCTGGATGGCCTTGACGGGAGGCTACCATCTGTCTCCCAACAGCTGTTCCAGTGGGTCCCCTCCCCCAAACTTCTCTGAGCCTTCGGGGTCCATGTGACCTGGCCATTTAGCCCATGGTGTGCAAAAAAGTGCCGCTCAGAGGTAAAACAACCCAACCCAACTCCTCCCCCAACCTTCTCTGAGCTCTCTGGGTCCTTGTGACCTGGCCATTTAGCCCATGGTGTGCAAAAAAGTGCTGCTCAGGGGTAAAAAACCCAACCCATAAATAATAATACGTAATATATATAAGGGAAAACAAACAAATAAGAACACAAAAAGGTTTGCTGGACAAACAGCAAACCCTGGAATCAGCAAAATAAATGCACAAACAAGCCGTAAAAAAAACGAAATCGCAAAATATTAATTACGAATTAGATTTACTTTGCATTTTAAACTACTAAATTATATCCTCTAACTTTTTAACACTTTAAATTCGATCTACTTTCAGCCACTCAACCAATAATTAAACAGGAAATAAGTTACCAACATCCGCCATGCCCAAAGCAGACGACGAGCAGGTACAGGAGGATTAAATTAGCGCGCGGAGCTCAATAAGACTTGAGATGTCAGTGGCTTAGAGAGCGAATCTTGAACACTGCGCGAGAATTCCCATTCGCTGCTCTCGCAAGCTCTACGTGCATCGGAAAGATCTGTAAGATGGTTTTGAATGCGAGGTTGTCATCTGTCTCTTAAAGCAGGCCAGCGGGTCTCCTTAATCAACCCCTTAACAAATTCCAACGTTGTTCACTGTATTGTGACTCGGCAATCATCTCATTGTGTAGCACATTCAGGACTCACTCGATCCAATGAAGATGTTTGTCTCCGCTTCAAGCGACAGAAGGGGAAAATCGGAAATCGAAATCCCTCTCAGCTGGATATTTTCTTGTCCAATGAGAATGAACGATTGAGGAGGCTTCAAAAGAAATTCCGACTGCGGTCTTAATAGAGTGGGAAAGCATCGAAAGCGATTGGTGGTCAGCTGGTGCAGCTCTAAATGATCCTTAATGCTTCCTATTCTCATTAAAATACAATTAAGAAGAAAAATGAACTGAGAATTATAGGCTCAATACTCTTCTCTTCTCAACTGCTTAAGTTTCTTTTTATTTATTACTTTTTTGGTGTGTTTTTTTTATTGGTGAAATTGCCTCTTTATTCGTATCGACATTTTTATTGTTTTTGCTGTAAGGGGCAGGAACTGGCTCAGTCAGTGTGTAATCTGTAGTTCCTAGGTTCGAATCTCAACTATGCCAGTGCCGCCAACTCTTACCCTTGTCTTTGTGAGAAAGAGACACCGATGTGCTTTTTCTGTGTTGTCTTTCTGCTGAGGTCTCGCTTTCATCTCAGACCTCTATATAGTATGTAAAACTAACAGGTTCCGTCGGACTTTTGTCTCAAGCAGCTGGTTGAGGGGTTGGGTTGTTTTACCTCTGAGCGGCACTTTTTTGCACACCATGGGCTAAATGGCCAGGTCACATGGACCCCGAAGGCTCAGAGAAGGTTGGGGGAGAGGACCCACTGGAACAGCTGTTGGGAGACAGATGGTAGCCTCCCGTCAAGGCCATCCAGCGTGTTCTTTAACGTGCACAGGGTATGGCTCTCCTGCACACGGGGCCACGGCTTAACGTCCCATCCGACGGACGGCGGCCTTTTCAAGCCCATCGGTGTCCCCTACTGACCGTGGGAAAGGCGGGGAAACTTTGCAGAGATAAATCTCAACGCTGACCCAGCTGGGACTCGAACCTGGGAACTACAGATTACGAGCCTGGCGCGCTACCGACTGAGCCACCCCCGCCCCTGCTTGAGGGGTAATTTATTTTTATTTACTTTATTCCTAACGGAAATATATATTTCAAACATATATTAAGATCCAAAGTCATGTTCTAAAAACTTTAACAAAATAGAAATAATACTATAGGGAATTTTACAATTGCGGCCACATGAACACTACTCTTAAAATATAAAACAGAAACGTTAACCTTTAAATAAATATTCTGCACAGTATTAAAAAAGAATCAATTTTTTTTTTGTAGGAAAAAAAAAAGTGTTTGCAGTGGATTTCAAGTGTCACTCGTCTAATTTTAACAGAGCGCTTTTTTTATTTACCATTGCTTGGCGGAATTCTCATCTTGGTGGGGAATTCTTCTCTTTAAACTTGTGTAAGGCATTGAAATTGTTTCGTGCAGAAAAGTTGTTGTCCGTTGATGCCAAGCGACGAGGCCGGCAATGTTTCGCTATTAAAACCGGACCTCGAGACGAAAATGTTCGGTGCTTGCCGCCATCCTTTTCCTAAGAAGAGGAAGATGGCTGACAGACTCTAAGACGACGTTAGCCATCAGAAATGATCCAATAGCAGAGCACAGATTGCAGCTATGGCAATTAATTTCTTATTGCGAAAGAATCAAAAAGACAGAATGATACCCATTGCGAAGCAGATAGATTGAAAAGCTTTGCTGGAAACTCCACAATTTTCAGAAGTGTCCTTTTATTGGAAAATGAGACTGGAGATAATAATAAATTTTCATCTTGTACAGTCGCTCAAAAAAAATATCCGAACACTACAGTTGATTACAGAATTCAGAAAAAATATCTGGCAACGATTTTTTTTTTAGAAATGAGTGATCTGGCAACCTTCGTGTCACGTGACACGAAGGTTGCCAGATCACTAATTTCTAAAAAAAAATCGCTGCCAGATATTTTTTCTGAATTCTGTAATCAACTATAGTGTTCGGATATTTTTTTGAGCGACTGTAGGTGGTCATATTATTTTGATACTAGATCGTGTGGGCTCACTCACGGAAATATTGAGCGTGTGCAGTTACCGTTCACAGCAAACTGGAGTGTGTGCAGTAACTGCACACGCTCCAGTTTGCTGTGAACGGTAACTGGAGCGTATACAGTTGCTGTACACGCTCCAGATATTTTTCATGAATTCTGTAATCACGTGACACGAAGGTTGCCAGATCACTAATTTCTAAAAAAAAAACGCTGCCTGATATTTTTTCTGAATTCTGTAATCAACTATAGTGTTCGGATATTTTTTTGAGCGACTGTAGGTGGTCATATTATTTTGATACTAGATCGTGTGGGCTCACTCACGGAAATATTGAGCGTGTGCAGTTACCATTCACAGCAAACTGGAGCGTGTGCAGTAACTGCACACGCTCCAGTTTGTTGTGAACGGTAACTGGAGCGTGTACAGTTGCTGTACACGCTCCAGATATTTTTCCTGAATTCTGTAATCACGTGACACGAAGGTTGCCAGATCACTAATTTCTAAAGAAAATCGCTGCCAGATATTTTTTCTGAATTCTGTAATCAACCATAGTGTTCGCATACATTTTTGAGCGACTGTAGGTGGTCATATTATTTTGATACTAGATCGTGTGGGCTCACTCACGGAAATATTGAGCGTGTGCAGTTACCGTTCACAGCAGACTGGAGCGTGTGCAGTAACTGCACACGCTCCAGTTTGTTGTGAACGGTAACTGGAGCGTGTACAGTTGCTGTACACGCTCCAGATATTTTTCCTGAATTCTGTAATCACGTGACACGAAGGTTGCCAGATCACTAATTTCTAAAGAAAATCGCTGCCAGATATTTTTTCTGAATTCTGTAATCAACCATAGTGTTCGGATATTTTTTTGAGCGACTGTACAATATTCAACCCGTCATTATTTATGTCTCATTCTGTAGCACCGGCAATTATATGAGTGTAATCTCTGCATTTTTTTTTGGGGTAGATTCTTCGGAAACTGTCCCCCATCTTAGGACTTCGGTCGCCATTGATCAAAAACGTCGAATCTCCAGATTTTCATTTATAGTGACCTAACATTCTGACATGGATAGCAAGACCATGACAGATAATACAATTCTTCACAGTGTTTACTAGAACAGGGTTTTTTATTTATTTTATAGAAAACAGGTGGGAAATTAAAGAAATTTCATGCATTTAGGTTTGTTATTCTACTTTTATAATTTGGCAGTTGTTGCCACCCCTTTGATGGTTGCGGCAATTGCTAGCAACGTACGAGGTATTGGGAAAAAGGAACGACATGATGTCAATAAAACTTTTATCAGTAAAAAATTCCAGAAACTAAAGGTAGTCCTCGCCAAAGTACTCCTCGTTAGCCCTAACGCGCTTCTCCATTCCTCGTCTTCCATTCTTCAAAGCAAATTTGGGTTGGGTTGTTTTACCTCTAAGGGACACTTTTTTTGCACACCATGGGCTAAATGGCCTCGAAGACTCAAACAAGGTTGTGGGAGGGAACCCACTGGAACAGCTGTTGTGAAACAGATGGTAGCCTCCCGTCAAGGTCATCCAGTCTGTTCTTTAACGTGCACAGGGTGTGGCTTTCCAACACACGGGGCAATGGCTTAACGTTCCATCCGACGGACGGCGGCCTTTCTAAGCCCATCGGTGTCCCCTACTGACCGTGGGCAGGACGGGGAGTTTTGCAAAAGCAGATTTCGAAGTACCCTTTGGGTTCGGTTGTTTTTCCTTCGAGCGTTAATTTTTTGCGCAAAATCGGCTAAATTTTCAGGTCACAAGGAACTCGAAGGCTCAGAGAAGGTTGGGGGACATGGTAGCTCTCCGACTTTACTTGCACAGGGTATGACTCTTCTGCACACGGAGCTACGGCTTAACGTCCCGTTAGACGGACGGCGGTCTTTCCAAGCCCAGCGGTGTCCCCTACTGATCACGGGAAGGGCGAGGAGTTTTGCGGAAATAAATCTCAACGCTGGCCCAGCTAGGAATCGAAATGGAAGAGCAGCTTACGAGCCTCGCACACTACCGACTGAGCCACCCCCGCCCCAAGTACCCTTTGAAAATGCTTTTGTAGGTGTTATGTCATAGGCCACTTTATTACACCACATGGCCAAAATGGATCCCTGTCACAGGGCGGTTGTGCTATCGTTGATATTTGGTTTCGGGTACAGGCTAAATTCTTTGTAAAAAGTTTATAAAACAAAACTAAAGAAATATACCATTTAATTTTCACACTTAAGATTTTTTTACGTAAGATTTTTTTTAACTAAATACATAGGAAAAATAATAGGGGATCCTATAAATCTTAAACCATAACTATGCTATATGTTATAATAATGTGTTTCTTATGATTCGATTTAAAACAAAGTTCCAAACCTTTTTGTGCTTCATATACGCAACACAGCTTTTTGTGTGAACTGAGAAATTAATTGTGCTGAAATTGCAAGACGCAAAAATGCATGCATTCACGGTTATTCCTCTGTTCGTGGGTTCTTTTGCATAACAGTCTAATCAAAATGATCAGAAAGTTCAGGTGCCTTAACTGGCTATGGAATGAGATAATGATGATTGAAATATACATATTTATTTACACCTTCCTAAATGTCCAGGTAATAATAAAGGGATTGGCCATTACTGTGGTCTCGCGCCTCTAAACACCGATTGATCACCCCAACGAACCGAACCAAGCCCTCTACCGGTCTCCAGCGGGACGCAACTACGCTGATAGAAAAAGAGACTGATTTCTGAGCTGACACGGCTGATGTGAGAGAAAAAAAAAAGAATCTCTGGTCTTCGCTACGAAAGTTCTGTGACTGCAGCAAGAAGTCATCTATCATATGGCTTCGTGCTGACCTGTCCAGTCACCTTCCACCAGAACTGCCGAGTTTGGCGCCCGTTCTACCTCTTCTGGAAAAGGCCCGTTCTGAGAAGTGATGGTAAAGGCCGTCAAAGAAGTGTATTTGTTAAAACAGTGTCTATATTCGGTTGAGTGTAGAGGCGGGGGGGGGGGGGGTTAGGAATTGATTCCTTACAATGTAAATTTTATTTTCACGACAATGTCTTTTAGTGGATCGCCACAATATTGCATACAAATAATGTTACGCGTTTCTTAGTAATGCGTTTTGTGCTTTTGAATTAAAAACCTTTAGACGTCATTCTTCATTTAAGTGTCAAATCCTCTGTACAATAACCTTTATTAAACCTCCTGAAATATATAATCATCATCATGTGAGAACTCTGAACTTAGAAGACTTAAAAAAAAATGCGAATCTAGGATTCGCATTTTTTGCTCCAAGACGGGCTCCTTGACGGGAGGCTACCCCCAAATGTCGCCTAAAGCTGTCCAGTGGGTTCTGTACTGAGCTATTGGGGGGCTGGGGTGGCTCAGTCCGTAGCGCGCCAGGCTCATAATCTGTAGTTTCCAGGTTCGAGTCCCAGCTGGGTCAGCGTTGAGATTTATCTCCGCAAAATTCCCCGCCTTGCTCACGGTCAGTAGGGGATACCGATGGGCTTGGAAAGGCCGCCGTCCGTCGGATGTGACGATAAGCCGTGGCCCCGTGTGCGGGAGAGCCATACCCTGTGCACGTTAAAGAAAACGCTGGATGGCCTTGACGGGAGGCTACCATCTGTTCCAGTCCTGCTCACTTCGGGGTCCATGTGACCTGGCCATTTAGCCCATGGTGTGCAAAAAAAGTGCCGCTCAGAGGTAAAACAGCCCCATTTGTTCTACGGCCTCTAGTTTTATAATCTGTTTACTTTTTGTTCTATTCCTGTTCCTTCTACTTTCAAAACCATACCAGAAAAAAAAAAGACTCTCCTGTTTGACAGAGTTCCTTGCCGACTCAGAAACTACCTGCCGAACAAATTGAACACACGGACACATGAATTTATTGCTTCGGTTTACGAACCAAAGTAGACAACTGCATAGGAACGGCAGAAAGGAAGAGAAGACGAACTATTCTTGTCCTATTTTGCCAGAGAAGTGGATTTAGTGCATAGCGTTTTAAACGGCGGAGTAGAGTGTATCATTATTTCTTGAGACTCCGCTTCTTCGAATTTCCTTTTATATTTACCTTCTTCTGAGAATCATCCGAGTCAAGAAGATCGTTGGACACCGTCTCACTAAACCCTCTTTCCATTCTTCCTATCAGATGAACTCTTCCTTTGAATGACATCTTCAAGATCTGATCGCTTCGTGCTGCATTTCATGGATTTAAATTTGTGTCGTCGAAACAGATAGAGGCTTTTTATTTGCGCGCAAACCTCTCCGAAGTGAGATTCGAAACAAACTTAACTGTTCGTTGCTCTTTTTACATCTCATGTTAGTATTAAGTTGTCTCGTTTTTCGTTTCGGTCTCTGGAAGCAATACGAATTTTTTATTTCCATTTTCTTATTGCAATCCTTGCATATTTATAGCATTCTTTTTCGTATGCTAAAATCCGAGGTTTCTTGAATTTCTGCTCATGGATTTTAAAATGTAAGACTTAAATCATTTTGTATCTCTACTCGTATATGAAACATAACATAATTTTTTTTTATCTTTTGTGGCGATTAGTAAACAGCTCATCGCTTGTGGGGCCTTTCTTTCGAGACAAAGACTTGGAGATTATTTTATTCGTCTGCGAAAACCAGATTTTGTAATCGATTTCGAGGTATATACCCCTCAAGCAGCTGCTTGCCACAGAGGTCTGACAGGAGCCTGTCAGTTATATGCCATAGTAGTAGGTCTGAGAGGATGGCAGGACCTCAGCAGAAAAACTACACATACATCCATGCCTTACCCGGGGCTCGAACCCAGGTCCCTTAGATCAGTAGCCAAGCGCGCTAACCACTCTACCACGGGACAGAGACGATATAGGAAAATGGAAGGAGGTGGGGGGATGGGGGGGGGGGCAAGTGATTGGGTTGAGCCGAAGGAAAGTGAAAGTGGGAGGGGGGGGAGGAGACAGGATTTCGATTGCATTGAGACGTTTTCCCCTCCGTCTTAAAGGTTATTTAAAAATTTCTTTAAAAATGCATGAAATAGGCATAAGTTTAAAAGTGTTTGGCCATTATTACCCATACTAGCATTCTTAAAGGCGGAAGCTTGGCTCCCCCCCTCCTAAATTGCCCTGTAAGTTGGGTTGTTTTACCTCTGAGCGGCACTTTTTTGCACACAATGGGCTAAATGGTCAGGTCATAAAGACCCTGAAGGCTCAACGAAAGTTGGAGGGAAGAGTTTGGGGGCTTGTTCTTTAACGTGTACAGTCGCTCAAAAAAATATCCGAACGCTATGGTTGATTACAGAATTCAGAAAAATATCTGGCAGCGATTTTTTTTAGAAATGAGTGATCTGGCAACCTTCGTGTCACGTGACACGAAGGTTGCCAGATCATTAATTTCTAAAAAAAATCGCTGCCAGATATTTTTTCTGAATTCTGTAATCAACCATGGTGTTCGGATACATTTTTGAGCGACTGTAGGTGGTCATATTATT
Organism: Ryuthela nishihirai; assembly: GCA_038380435.1. NCBI lineage: Eukaryota > Metazoa > Arthropoda > Arachnida > Araneae > Heptathelidae > Ryuthela > Ryuthela nishihirai. The sequence continues at coordinate 66,063,307 of JAWZYU010000015.1, read as the reverse complement.
TTGATACTAGATCGTGTGGGATCACTCACGGAAACATTGAGCGTGTGCAGTTACCGTTCACAGCAAACTGGAGCGTGTGCAGTAACTGCACACGCTCCAGTTTGCTGTGAAATCCGTCTAAAATATCTAAAGCGTGTGCAGTAACTGCACACGCTCCAGTTTGCTGTGAACGGTAACTGGAGCGTGTACAGTTTCTGTACACGCTCCAGATATTTTCCCTGAATTCTGTTATCACGTGACACGAAGGTTGCCAGATCACTAATTTCTAAAAAAAAATCGTTGCCTGATATTTTTTCTGAATTCTGTAATCAACCATGGTGTTCGGATACTTTTTTGGGCGACTGTAGGTGGTCATATTATTTTGATACTAGATCGTGTGGGCTCACTCACGAAAATATTGAGCGTGTGCAGTTACCGTTCACAGCAAACTGGAGCGTGTGCAGTAACTGCACACGCTCCAGTTTGCTGTGAACGGTAACTGAAGCGTGTACAGTTGCTGTACACGCTCCAGATATTTTTCCTGAATTCTGTAATCACGTGACACGAAGGTTGCCAGATCACTAATTTCTAAAAAAAATCGTTGCACGATATTTTTTCTGAATTCTGTAATCAACCATAGTGTTTGTATGCATTTTTGAGCGACTGTAGGTGGTCATATTATTTTGATACTAGATCGTGTGGGCTCACTCACGGAAATATTGAGCATGTACAGTTGCTGTACACCATCCAGATATTTTTCCTGAATTCTGTAATCACGTGACACGAAGGTTGCCAGATCACTAATTTCTAAAAAAAATCGTTGCACGATATTTTTTCTGAATTCTGTAATCAACCATAGTGTTTGTATACATTTTTGAGCGACTGTAGGTGGTCATATTATTTTGATACTAGATCGTGTGGGCTCACTCACGGAAATATTGAGCATGTACAGTTGCTGTACACCATCCAGATATTTTTCCTGAATTCTGTAATCACGTGACACGAAGGTTGCCAGATCACTAATTTCTAAAGAAATCGTTGCCAGATATTTTTCTGAATTCTGTAATCAACCATTGTGTTCGTATATATTATTGAGCACTGTACACGGTGCAATGACTTAACTTCTCATCCGGTGGTTTTTCCAAGCCTAACGATATTCCTTCATCGAGGATAGAACGGGGGGCTTAGGTGAAATAAATCTCAACGCTAGGCAAAAATTTGGAATCGAACTCAAGAACTGCAGATTACGAATTTGGTGTGCTACCAGCGAACGAAACCCTCTCATTTAAGTCCCATCCGTCAGGATGTAAGAGATCCTCACCACGAACATTTCGGTATGACCTTGATAGAAGGTCATAACTGGAATCACCTGGGAACTATTTTTAATGCCATGATAAACAAATATGCCAATGAGCAGTTTTTGTTTGGCTCATATTTCTTTAATCAAGTAAAAATACTGATAACCGTTTTGGAATTTTAATCATTTCCAATTTTCAAACATTGGCAGTTCGGTACATTCTTGAGTTTCGCGTTTGATTTTTTTTTGTAAATTTCCAAACCTTTTGATAAATGAGAAGTTATTTTTAAGTTTTTGAAGTAGGGTTTTTGCAAGATGGTTAAAATATTGAAAAATTGCAGATTCTTAACTGCAGATCATTATTGATGGATCGAAAACATCTGAAAGTAAAAGCGAACACATGGTCGTATATCAGAGGTTCATCATTTTTTTTTACTCTTTTGGATGCCATGATAATATTTTTTGTTCCCATCTGTTTCTCGACCGAACTTCCCCCCTTCCCCCCCAGAATGTGAGGAATGGAGAGTCGAAACAATCTGCAGCCGGAGCAAGGATGCGGTGCATCCCATGTGATGTTCGCTTCCTTGGAAGATGGAGCCCCCTGCTGGGATGCCTTCGACGATAACCGGAAAAGGACCCCGCTGAGACGACGTCACGGGAGCGACTCGGTGGCTGTGGAGGACGGCAGAGAGAGACATCCGGCGGAAGCGATTGGGAGTGACAAGTCGTTCGTCGCGTGACTCGAGATATAGCCTATAAATGAAATCTGGCAACTCAGCGAATTAGCATCAATAAATGAAAGGCACTTGAAAAATGCGGAACGGAAATGGTTTGACTTCAGCATTTTCATAAGATGACACTTCTTAGGGTTGCATCAGATATCGATATGGCGCAGGATTTGAATCAATTTGTAGATCCCTGCAGATTCGGATCTTCGCTCTGCTTACGCTGGGATGATGTCCGTCAACTCCCGTTCTGTCCTTGGTGACAAAGGAGACAACTGAGGACAGAATGGGCAGCCTTTCTTCGCATGAGAAGGTTAAGCCGTAGATGCTTCTGCAGAGAGACATTCCAGTGTGCGTTGGAAGAACACATTAGATGGCCTTGACGGAAGACCTTCATCTGTCTCCTAACAACTGTAAAGTGGATCTCCTTTTCCAGTGTGCGTTTGAAGAACACATTAGATGGCCTTGACGGAAGACCTCCATCTGTCTCCTAACAACTGTAAAGTGGATCTCCTTTTCCAGTGTGCGTTTGAAGAACACATTAGATGGCCTTGACGGAAGACCTCCATCTGTCTCCTAACAACTGTAAAGTGGATCTCCTTTTCCAGTGTGCGTTTGAAGAACACATTAGATGGCCTTGACGGAAGACCTCCATCTGTCTCCTAACAACTATAAAGTGGATCTCCTTGTCCAGTGTGCATTTGAAAAACACATTAGATGGCCTTGACGGAAGACCTCCATCTGTCTCCTAACAACTGTAAAGTGGATCTCCTTTTCCAGTGTGCGTCTTAAGAACACATTAGATGGCCTTGACGGAAGACCTCCATCTGTCTCCTAACAACTGTAAAGTGAATCTCCTTTTCCAGTGTGCGTTTGAAGAACACATTAGATGGCCTTGACGGAAGACCTCCATCTGTCTCCTAACAAATGTAAAGTGGATCTCCTTTTCCAGTGTGCGTTTGAAGAACACATTAGATGGCCTTGACGGAAGACCTCCATCTGTCTCCTAACAACTGTAAAGTGAATCTCCTTTTCCAGTGTGCGTTTGAAGAACACATTAGATGGCCTTGACGGAAGACCTCCATCTGTCTCCTAACAACTGTAAAGTGGATCTCCTTTTCCAGTGTGCGTTTGAAGAACACATTAGATGGCCTTGACGGAAGACCTCCATCTGTCTCCTAACAACTGTAAAGTGGATCTCCTTTTCCAGTGTGCGTTTGAAGAACACATTAGATGACCTTGACGGAAGACCTCCATCTGTCTCCTAACAACTGTAAAGTGGATCACCTTTTCCAGTGTGCGTTTGAAGAACACATTAGATGGCCTTGACGGAAGACCTCCATCTGTCTGCTAACAACTGTAAAGTGGATCTCCTTTTCCAGTGTGCATTTGAAGAACACATTAGATGGCCTTGACGGAAGACCTCCATCTGTCTCCTAACAACTGTAAAGTGGATCTCCTTTTCCAGTGTGCGTTTGAAGAACACATTAGATGGCCTTGACGGAAGACCTCCATCTGTCTGCTAACAACTGTAAAGTGGATCTTCTTTTCCAGTGTGCGTTTGAAGAACACATTAGATGGCCTTGACGGAAGACCTCCATCTGTCTCCTAACAACTGTAAAGTGGATCTCCTTTTCCAGTGTGCGTTTGAAGAACACATTAGATGGCCTTGACGGAAGACCTCCATCTGCCTCCTAACAACTGTAAAGTGGATCTCCTTTTCCAGTGTGCGTTTGAAAAACACATTAGATGGCCTTGACGGAAGACCTCCATCTGTCTCCTAACAACTGTAAAGTGGATCTCCTTTTCCAGTGTGCGTTTGAAGAACACATTAGATGGCCTTGACGGAAGACCTCCATCTGTCTCCTAACAACTGTAAAGTGGATCTTCTTTTCCAGTGTGCGTTTGAAGAACACATTAGATGGCCTTGACGGAAGACCTCCATCTGTCTGCTAACAACTGTAAAGTGGATCTCCTTTTCCAGTGTGCGTTTGAAGAACACATTAGATGGCCTTGACGGAAGATCTCCATCTGTCTCCTAACAACTGTAAAGTGAATCTCCTTTTCCAGTGTACGTTTCAAGAACACATTAGATGGCCTTGACGGAAGACCTCCATCTGTCTCCTAACAACTGTAAAGTGGATCTCCTTTTCCAGTGTGCGTTTGAAGAACACATTAGATGGCTTTGACGGAAGACCTCCATCTGTCTGCTAACAACTGTAAAGTGGATCTCCTTTTCCAGTGTGCGTTTGAAGAACACATTAGATGGCCTTGACGGAAGACCTCCATCTGTCTCCTAACAACTGTAAAGTGGATCTCCTTTTCCAGTGTGCGTTTGAAGAACACATTAGATGGCCTTGACGGAAGACCTCCATCTGTCTCCTAACAACTGTAAAGTGGATCTCCTTTTCCAATGTGCGTTTGAAGAACACATTAGATGGCCTTGACGGAAGACCTCCATCTGTCTGCTAACAACTGTAAAGTGGATCTCCTTTTCCAGTGTGCGTTTGAAGAACACATTAGATGGCCTTGACAGAAGACCTCCATCTGTCTCCTAACAACTGTAAAGTGGATCTCCTTTTCCAGTGTGCGTTTGAAGAACACATTAGATGGCCTTGATGGAAGACCTCCATCTGTCTCCTAACAACTGTAAAGTGGATCTCCTTTTCCAGTGTGCGTTTGAAGAACACATTAGATGGCCTTGACGGAAGACCTCCATCTGTCTCCTAACAACTGTAAAGTGGATCTCCTTTTCCAATGTGCGTTTGAAGAACACATTAGATGGCCTTGACGGAAGACCTCCATCTGTCTGCTAACAACTGTAAAGTGGATCTCCTTTTCCAGTGTGCGTTTGAAGAACACATTAGATGGCCTTGACGGAAGACCTCCATCTGTCTCCTAACAACTGTAAAGTGGATTACCTTTTCCAGTGTGCGTTTGAAGAACACATTAGATGGCCTTGACGGAAGACCTCCATCTGTCTCCTAATAACTGTAAAGTGGATCTCCTTTTCCAGTGTGCGTTTGAAGAACACATTAGATGGCCTTGACGGAAGACCTCCTTCTGTCTCCTATCAACTGTAAAGTGGATCTCCTTTTCCAATGTGCGTTTGAAGAACACATTAGATGGCCTTGACGGAAGACCTCCATCTGTCTGCTAACAACTGTAAAGTGGATCTCCTTTTCCAGTGTGCGTTTGTAGAACACATTAGATGGCCTTGACGGAAGACCTCCATCTGTCTCTTAACAACTGTAAAGTGGATCTCCTTTTCCAGTGTGCGTTTGAAGAACACATTAGATGGCCTTGACGGAAGACCTCCATCTGTCTCCTAACAACTGTAAAGTGGATCTCCTTTTCCAGTGTGCGTTTGAAGAACACATTAGATGGCCTTGACGGAAGACCTCCATCTGTCTCCTAACAACTGTGAAGTGGATCTCCTTTTCCAGTGTGCGTCTTAAGAACACATTAGATGGCCTTGACGGAAGACCTCCATCTGTCTCCTAACAACTATAAAGTGGATCTCCTTTTCCAGTGTGCGTTTGAAGAACACATTAGATGGCCTTGACGGAAGACCTCCATCTGTCTCCTAACAACTGTAAAGTGGATCTCCTTTTCCAGTGTGCGTTTGAAGAACACATTAGATGGCCTTGACAGAAGACCTCCATCTGTCTCCTAACAACTGTAAAGTGGATCTCCTTTTCCAGTGTGCGTTTGAAGAACACATTAGATGGCCTTGACGGAAGACCTCCATCTGTCTCCTAACAACTGTAAAGTGGATCTCCTTTTCCAATGTGCGTTTGAAGAACACATTAGATGGCCTTGACCGAAGACCTCCATCTGTCTCTTAACAACTGTAAAGTGGATCTCCTTTTCCAGTGTGCGTTTGAAGAACACATTAGATGGCCTTGACAGAAGACCTCCATCTGTCTCCTAACAACTGTAAAGTGGATCTCCTTTTCCAGTGTGCGTTTGAAGAACACATTAGATGGCCTTGACGGAAGACCTCCATCTGTCTCCTAACAACTGTAAAGTGGATCTCCTTTTCCAGTGTGCGTTTGTAGAACACATTAGATGGCCTTGACGGAAGACCTCCATCTGTCTCTTAACAACTGTAAAGTGGATCTCCTTTTCCAGTGTGCGTTTGAAGAACACATTAGATGGCCTTGACGGAAGACCTCCATCTGTCTCCTAATAACTGTAAAGTGGATCTCCTTTTCCAGTGTGCGTTTGAAGAACACATTAGATGGCCTTGACGGAAGACCTCCATCTGTCTCCTAACAACTGTAAAGTGGATCTCCTTTTCCAATGTGCGTTTGAAGAACACATTAGATGGCCTTGACGGAAAACCTCCATCTGTCTGCTAACAACTGTAAAGTGGATCTCCTTTTCCAGTGTGCGTTTGAAGAACACATTAGATGGCCTTGACGGAAGACCTCCATCTGTCTCCTAACAACTGTAAAGTGGATCTCCTTTTCCAGTGTGCGTTTGAAGAACACATTAGATGGCCTTGACGGAAGACCTCCATTTGTCCCCTAACAACTGTAAAGTGGATCTCCTTTCCTTACCCCATCTTTGATTCCATTTGAAGATATCTGTTAGTGTCGTCCATCAGATGTAATATTTAAATGTGGTTCTACTTGATACATTTCTATATACTAAAATACGCACTGAATGATGATCCTGACGCCTTCGGCTGCAACATCCTCTTTAAAGGTATCCAGTGTGTTTCCTCAACACACTAAATCCCGAGTTCTGTTTCTCTTTCCAATTTAGGCTTTCTTTTTTCAGTGTTTTTCGTTTTTCAAAGATCTCCTCAGTGGTGTATTATTCTTTACACTCCGGCTAAACTGACTAAACCTTTTCCCTTCTATGTAAAATTGCGATAATGAGTGATTAAGAATCCTTAGCTCCCTACTCTCCTCTTCCCCGACATCTTTTCATTCCTCTCTTCAGTTTTCTCTATCACCTGCAGCGCATATGATCTTTCTTTGAAGAGCAGAAAATCAATCTCTGCAACGGTTCTATCAACACTCAATGGTATTAGGGATGAGTCGGAGTTGCAGTCGCCAAGCCATTTATCTCCGAGTTCCAGATGTGTGAGCTACATGAACGCCCGAGAGAATGTATGCAAGATTCGATGCGGAGGTGCACTGCGATGACGTCTTTTGTGTGCCCCTGTTACACGCACATTTGCGGAGAATCTTCCCATCTCGGAAGAGTTTCCTTCCTTTATTAAAGCTTCACCCCCCAACATACACACACATAGACTGGGGGCTGTTCCAGTGGGTCCCCTCACCCAACCTTCTCTGAGCCTTCGGGGTCCATGTGACCTGGCTATTTAGCCCATGGTGTGCAAAAAAGTGCCGCTCAGAGGAAAAACAACCCAACCCAACAGACTGGGGGGGGCGGGGGTTGGGTCAGTCGGTAGCATTCCAGGCTCTTATTGTGTAGTTACCAGGTTCGAATCCCAACTGTGATATTTACCTCCACTACCCCCACCACCACCACCACCACCATACATATACACACCTACCTTCGGCGAGAAAGGGAAAACCAGTGGGCTTGAAAAACCCGCCGTTTGACGGATGGGACGTTAAGCCGTGGTCCCGTGTGCCTGAGAGCTACATACTGTACACGTTAAGAAACACGCTGGATGGCCTTAACGGGAGGCTTCCATCCGTCTCCTAACAACTGTTCAATGTGCTTCCTTCCTCCAAATTTCTCTGAGCTCTTGGGGTTCTTATAACTTGGTCATTTAGCCCATTGTGTGCAAAAAAAATGCCCTTCGCCAGTTGCGGAGAAAGTTCATTGTGGATAAAAAGGATAAAAATACCCATTTAGTTAGTATTTCTTCCCACGTTGCACTGACAGAACATCCGAGCACTACACAGCCACATGCTTTCGGTGGATTTCCACCGGTTGCGTCTTCTCTGACCACAGGAACGAAATTATTGCTCGGATCTCCAGCTTCGTGTACATCTGCAATCCCTTCGCCATGTTCTCTCCATCTCGTCGCCTCACAGCACGGATGTGCAACTGTAATGACTGCTGCCACTTAAGTGGTACTAATATGCTACTATGTAAAATTTCCTTCCTTTTCAGTGGTCTTTAAAACATTTTCTTTCAAAAGATGTGCAATAAAAAAGAATTTAATGTTTTTTTACCCCTATTCCAATTTTTAACATTCTCATAGGTATCGGGGCCCCAGCATCCTTGTCCTTCCTCTCTTATCCTTTATTTATTTATTTATTTATTTATTTATATACATTACTAACCTCTGGGGCGTTTATTGCAACACTTCTGCCCCAAAGCTTTTAAGGCAGTAAAATTACAAACAAAAATATAATAGGAAAATTAACACTAAATTCTATATTTAATTACATTTGATGTAGTAAAGTATATACCTGACATCTTATATATATATATGCTTCATGTTGGATTGAACATTTGGTGAAAACGTTTGATTGCTAAGAGAGCTAAAAAGCTCTCTCAGTTGTAATGTGAAACTTGAACGATAACTATAGCCATAGATGATGTGACTTTCATCCAAAAAAATCCAATATGAGTTTATAACGTAATGGAATAGTAGAAATGGTTTTAGTATTTAAATAGTGTAAATTCGGTTATTTTACTTTTTTGTTGAAAACGTAAAATTCAAAAGGTTTCTCTCTTTCGCTATCTTATGCAGTTCAATAAAATACGACGAATTGTCTGCTTTGTAATATCATAAAACAGTAAGATATATGTAGGTTTCCCCACAGGTAGTTCTCATACTAAATAGCTAAAATATGGCTTCGCATTTCAGTGATTGTTTTATATTAATATTAAAGAACGCTTATTCAAGAACTATATTTTGCACTCTCTTGACCAACCTAGGAATAAATCGAGTCCCTGATTCTCGATCGGTGTATCAAATCACAAAGATTTTTCCACCAATTGTCGAATCTGCGAACGACAAAACCAGCGATCAGCGAATACCTATGTGCTTTGTTCTCACTCGTGTGGAATGCACCTTCATAAGTGGCTAAATGACTAACGATGTGATAAAAAAAAAATACGAAACAGGAAAAAAGTGAGGTAGTCACTAGGGCAAAAAATTAAATACTTGTTTTTCGCAAATTCAAAATGAACAAATTTTAGTAATTAATTTGATCTTTCAGTGAAGCCTAGTGTGGCTTCTAATTTCACGGAATTTTCCTCAGGCTATTCCCTATTAACGACGAATCTTATTCACATATGTATGTCTGAGGGTTGTGTTGTTTTACCTCTGAGCGGCACTTTTTTGCACACCATGGGCTAAATGGCCAGGTCACATGGACCCCGAAGGCTCAGAGAAGGTTGGGGGAGGGGACCCACTGGAACAGCTGTTGGGAGACAGATGGTAGCCTCCCGTCAAGGCCATCCAGCGTGTTCTTTAACGTGCACAGGGTATGGCTCTCCCGCACACGGGGCCACGGCTTAACGTCCCATCCGACGGACGGCGGCCTTTCCAAGCCCATCGGTGTCCCCTACTGACCGTGGGCAGGGCGGGGAATTTTGCGGAGATAAATCTCAACGCTCACCCAGCTGGGACTCGAACCTGAGAACTACAGATTACGAGCCTGGCGCGCTACCGACTGAGCCATCCCCGCTCCGTATGTCTGAGGAATATCCCAGTTTTGACCTCTTAAAGACACACTAATACTAGAGAAAAGCCAAACTTTTGTATTAACCGTGTTAATACCACGAAACAAGCGACATAAAAAATTAAACAGCACAATATTAATGAAACAAGCAAAAACTTCAAGAAAGTTCTATGCAGATGCTTCTATCCTTAAATTAATTACCAAACTTGCATTAAAAACTTCTTAGTTTTTTCCCTGCTATCTGATGCTTTATTACACGGTTAGTCAGCTAGCCACTTATGCAAATTCACCCCACGCGAAGAATTAAGAAAAGCAAAATATCTAATAGAGTTGAAAGAAAAAAGAAAAACGTAACTAAAGCATGTTTCGTCCTCTAGCCTATAAAAATATTGAAAAGAAAAACTAAGCTATCCTCCCACCCCGTTATTCTGAGGAGCCAGACTTATTTATATATATGCATACATCTTCATTACATGGCTGCCTGAATGGTTTAATCCGCTAGAGGGATGCAAGCAGCTAGGAGGCTCTCGCTGGCTGTGAGGGTTCATAAATTATTTGTGGCTTCTCTGCGGTCCTGCCACTGCCACCGGATGTCGATTATAAATAAAACAAACCGAGCTGAGCAGCACGCTCGCCGACGAACGTGCTGTGCTTAACCCAGAGGAGAAGTAATCCTCTCCCTCAGCAATCCCTCTCTTGTCCTCTTTCTCCTCCCCTTCCGTCTAGATCTTTGCTCGTACCCAATTAAGGTTTCCTCCTAATCAGGTCTCTTATCATGCGGAGAGTCATCTCCATTAACTGCTGCGTGTGGTAGGTGCTTAAGCTTTCATTATTTTCTCTTCGTTAATACGCATGTTGTTCAAAACCTTCGTTTTCATAATTGAATATTTTTAAGTGTTGCGACCTCCCCGAAAGGAAAGGGGACGGGGGTGGCTCAGTCGGTAGCGCGCCAGGCTCGTAATCTGTAGTTCCCAGGTTCGAGTCCCAGCTGGGTCAGCGTTGAGATTTATCTCCGCAAAATTCCCTGCCCACGGTCAGTAGGGGACACCGATGGGCTTGGAAAGGCCGCCGTCCGTCGGATGGGACGTTAAGCCGTGGCCCCGTGTACGGGAGAGCCATACCCTGTGCACGTTAAAGAACACGCTGGATGGCCTTGACGGGAGGCTACCATCTGTCTCCCAACAGCTGTTCCAGTGGGTCCCCTCCCCCAACCTTCTCTGAGCATTCGGGGTCCATGTGACCTGGCCATTTAGCCCATGGTGTGCAAAAAAGTGCCGCTCAGAGGTAAAACAACCCAACCCGAAAGGAAAATGGCTTCCAGAGTTTGGAATTCAGAGTTACGTATTTCAATGTTTAAGTTTACATTTTTGTATTATTGTCTTTATAATTTCGAAACTGGACGAAATAATACTGCTGGATTTCAGATAAGGATTTTTCTTGATAATTCGTTGTTTTCAGTAATTTTTGCTGATTCAGTCTAAGTTTGTATCGTTTGTAGGTTATTTCGGTGCAGCCTCCTTTCGATGCTAAGAAAGAAAACGAAAGAATTGCTGTCGTTTTAGAATTTTCTTGACGTTAGATAAAAAGAAAGCGCCATTTCAGTACAGCTTCATTTTAGATTTGAAGAAGAGGAAAATGGATGAATTAGAGTCACTTTAATTCAGACTTTATTTGGTTTTGGAAAAGAGGGAATAAATCCAATCTTTTCAGTGAAGCTTTCTTTATATTATAGAAAAGAAAATGGAAGAATTACTGTCTTCAGTGGAGGTTTCTTCTGATGTTAGAAAAGAAAATTAATTATAGTCGATTCAGTATGGCTTTCTTTTCAGAAAAGAAAAATGAACGAATATGTCATTTCAGTGTAACTTTTTCTTGAAGTTAGATAAATAAACGATTTGTTGTTGCGTTATTATACATTTGAGTAGCAGTTTGGTGCAAATAAATGGGATCAGGTCATAAGGACTCTCAAAGACTCGGAGAAGGTTAGACGAAGGGCACCCATTGTAAATCCCAAATCATCCCAAACTTAAACTGGTAGAGGGTTCTAAAGTCATAAAATAAGAACTTCGTTGTCTTTGAAAAAGAAACTTTCCCAAGAGGCGATATTTTGTTCTTCTTGTTCAACAGATGCGTTTCTATAACACTGCGCATGCGTGAAAGATGGCAAGTTTTTCTTTGTCAGTGCTATTTTTGGTATGAGTTTTTCTTTTTTCTAAGATGGAAAAGGCAGAAAACGTAAATATAGAAACTCAATTGTTAAAGGACGTTTGGCCAGCGACTCTTCGTTTCAACTTCTCAAATATGCCCTGATCACTAAATTCACTCCTTCCCCTACTTCAAGAATTTCCTCCCAAAGGCTGCATGGGGAGAAATTACATTGCTCTAACAAAATATTAGATTTGGGTTATTTATGAGCAGCACTTTTTCTTTTTTTTTTTGCACATAATGGGCTAAATGGCCAGATCACAAGACCCCGAGGGTTGGAAGGATGGGACCCACTGGATAGTGCTGGGAGACAGATCCTCTCGTTAAGGCTATCTAACGAGTTCTTTAACGTGCACAGGGTATGGCTCTCCAGCACATGGAGCCACGGCTCAACGTCCCATCCAACGGACTCCGGCCTTTCCGAGTCCACCGGTGTCTCCTACTGGTAGAGGGAGGGAGTTTTGCAGTTGCAGAGATGAATCTCAACGCTGGCCCAGGTGGGACTGGAGCCTGGGAACTATAGATTACGAGCCACCGCCCCCTCCCCCCCCCCACACAATATTAGACTATTTCCATGTTATGTGAATGGGAATCTAACTTCGAAGCACTATAACTTCTAAAATATATATTTAATGGAAAAATGAAAGATCATAACCAAATCTATTTAAATCTCGATTTTAAGAAATATTCTTTCAATATTTAAAGAGTTATGGATATTAGAATATTTCACAACAGTATTGTACCATAAAACTTTTCCCAGAAATTAATGAATTTAAATAATAAGTGTTGTTTCAAAGATTCTAAAAAAATAAGTACACATTTTAGAAGTTTGCGCAATGATTATTTCACTATTAGATAATTAAGGATGATTTTGTAAATTAATAAAATTTATTGTGAAATATTCCATCTTCCATAATTGTTTAAATACTGAACGAATATTGTTGAAAATAGAAATTTAAATAGATTTGATTATGATCTTTGATTATTTTCAGTCACATTTTTTTGCATTAAATGCGTATGTTAGAAGTTATAGAGCTTTGAAGAAGTGCTATGGGAGGCAGTTGAATGATTTCTTTTGCATTTCAGGATAAAAATACAGAATAAATACTTTTTAAGTTAAAGTTAGCTAATCATCAGTATGCGTTTCATATTGAAACGAAAAAGCAAACATCAGAGAAACTGATTCATTGTACTTGGCCCACTAAATTCATCCAAGAGAACGTTAGCATCGTTTGAGGTGATATTTTTCAGTAAATTATGTTGTTTTGACTTAATTCTAGTTCGCAGATAGGCAAGATAAGACACACGCACACACATGTTCAAGAAACTAAATGTTCTACATTTCTGCCTAATAGACACGGCTTACTTCTGTAGAACAGAAATTGAAATTGTCAGGAAAACGTTACAGATAAAACGGCAACTGCAGCAGGCGTGCAGTCCTATTTGACGATAAGGATGCTAGAACATTTCCAATCCGATAGCTGCAAAGGAACACGGGGAGCATAGGTGTGCTTGCGCGTGAGCAATGGCAGCAGGGGAGAACAAAGGGTGTTGCAGAACGAGGCCTGGAGCCGGAAATCAAACTGCTGCATCCTCTCTAATGTCCAGGAAATGGTGGAAATCGAAGCCGTGCATGCTGCGAGCACGAATGTTAATTTTATTAGCGGAGTGTCGCTTGTTTGTCTAGCTAGGAGGGTGAGGAGAAGGGAGGCCGGGGGGGGGGATGCCATTTCGTTTGCAGATTGCGGCATCGTGGGTAGCTTCTGTATTCTATCTTATTTCATATCACTGAAATTCTGTTCACTGAGCAATGCTAAAGTTTCGAGTTTTGTTGCACAGAGTACAGAGAGAGGTATATATATATATCTCTAAATTTAGACGGTCCAATTGCGATGTGGAGAAGTGCACATCTATGAACAGCTCAGTACAGAAACTTCAGGAGGATTTTCCCAGAGGCTAATCCAACGACATCGCTCTTTTGTGTTCAGTAGGTATCTGTCTATGCTCGGTCAGAGAAGAAGAGAGGCACAATAACCTCACTTAATGAACATCCAATTATTTCGTGCAAAACGCGACGAAATTCTGACATTTAATACCGCTGCATTTAGAGAGAAAATTTAGCATTGTGCTTTCGCAGTTATATGGCCATGTTAATGATGTACTGTTTCGGTTCCACTATGAGCGGCACTCTTTTGCTCAGGTCACAAGGACCCCAAGGTCGCAGAGAAGGATGGAGGAGGGGACATTCTAGCCAGATGGGAATCTCCCATTAAGACTATCCAGCGTGTTCTTCATCGTATAAGGTCGGCTTTTATTATTAAATATGTGATCAGACCCGTAAAGACACCAGCTTATCTGCAGACTACGACAGGACAAACCACCATGCTATCCCGGGACTCGAACCCAGACCCGAGCAGTTGCAGTATCACCGAGAACCAAAGCGACACTACTGAGCCATCGAGGCGACATCTATCACCTTCACGTCCCGCCCGACTGACGGCAACGTTTCCATGTCCATCGATATCCCCTTTCTGACTGTGGAAAGGGTGGGGATAAATCTCAAGGAGACTCGAACCTGGAAACTTCAGATTATGAGTCTGGTGCGCTACCTACTGAGCCACCCCATCTCCCCAGGTTAACGCAAAGATGAAAGTATTACGAGAGAGCAAAATAATTCCCTCTGGAGTAATATCCGCTCTGCCGTGAAGACTAAATCTCTTGATAGTGCATGATGTTGTTGGAACAATATTAATGTGAAAATGGAAAACTGTCACTGAGTTTATGGTTTAATAGATTCTTAAGCGATCTTCTTTCGTTCATGCGTAGTGTACCTAACTACCTTCAAGTCACGGCTAGACGGTACTTACTTTATTCTCTCGGCACAATAAAAGTAATCAAAAGAACTTCTTATCGAAAACCGTTGTCGGAACATTTCGTTTCGCCATGAGAATAAACAAAAGTTTTTTAGGGATAAAAAAAACTCTGAAATTTTTTTTTTTTGAAAACACCATTTAATTTTCTGAGTTAGCGAAACAGGCGTTTGAGTTGAAAATCTACCCCACAATAATATTCCTTTCGCTGATGACTTGCCTAACAATTCGAGATGGATTACACCTCTATGGTAGGCCAGATCTCAACCGAAAAATATCTGTTCTTTTATTTGGGATTTGAGCCCAGACTCTTTTGCTCTGCAGACAAACACCTAGTTGATCTGCAATTATGACTCTGCTAAACACAGTAAATTTAAAATGTTGCCAACAATGTCTGGCACTAAAAATTACTAACTAATATAACTAAACTAATATATGACAGATTTATAAGGCCAATGTATGAAAAAAGTGACATATAATACTACTGGTTGTTTCAGTTCTCTGCTTTTTACACACAATAGCCTAAACGGACAGGTCACAAGGACTCTAACTGGATAGAGGAGACACGGTAGAGCTATTAGTAGACAGATAGAAATCACCTTTTAAGGCCATAAAAATAAAAATAAATACCCCCTCAAGCAACTGCTTGCCACAGAAGTCTGACAGAAAGCCTGACAGTTTATATGCCATAGCAGAAGGTCTGAGAGGATGGTGCAGAAAAACAACACTGACATCCATGCGTTACCCGGGGCTCGAACCAAGGTCCCTTAGATCAGTAGCCAAGCGCACTAATCACTCGGCCATCCAGTATGATTTTTAACGTGCACAGTATATGGCTCTCCTGCACCACGATGACAAGGTGCACAAGGTATGGCTCACTCGCACACCATGCTACTTAAGGTGCACAAGGTATGATTCTCCTGTACGCGGTGCCACGTAACCTGCACCAGGTATGGCTCTCCTATACACAGTGCCACGTAAAGTGACCAAGGTAGGGCTTTCCTGTACACGTTGCCACGTAAAGTGCACGAGGTATGACTCTATTTTACACAGTGCCACGTAAAGTGCACGAGGTATGGCTCTGTTGTACACAATGTCACGTAAAGTGCACAAGGTATGGCTCTCCTGCACAAAGGTGCCACGTAAAGTGCACAAGGTATGACTCTCTTGCACAAGGTGCCACGTAAAGTGCACAAGGTATGACTCTCTTGCACAAGGTGCCACGTAAAGTGCACAAGGTATGGCTCTCCCGCACACCGTGCCTCGTAAAGTGCCCATTGTATGGCTCTCCCGCACAACGTGCCCCTTAAGGTGAACCAGGTATGGCTCTCCTATACAAGTAACCACGTGAAGTGCACAGTGCCATCTAAAGTGCACAAGATATGACTCTCCTGTACAAGGTGCCAGGTAAACTGCACAAGGTATGGCTCTTCCGCACACCGTGATAGGTAAAGTGCACAATGTATGGCTCTCCCGCACACCGTTCCCCTTAAGGTGAACCAGGTATGGCTCTCCTGTACAAGTGCCATGTAAAGTGCACAAGGTATGTCTCTCCTGTACATGGTACCACCTAAAGTGCACAAGGTATGGTTCTCCTGCACGTGGTGACACGGCTTAACCTTCCATAAGTCGGACAGCGGCCTTTCCATTTCCAATTTGATGTCCCCTTTCTCGCTGACGGTAGGATTTGTGGAAGCTGGGGGCATTTGTATCTGGGAACATCAAATTACGAACTTGGCACGCTACCGACTGAGACAACGCCCTTCCTGTCACTGCAAGCGCAATGGACATCCTTTATTACCTCCACTAGGAGGATCAGATATATAACAGATACAAGTACGGACTGTCATTCTGATGTCTTGAAAGAATAGCTTCGCAAATAATTTCACAGCCCGAAGTAATCAAAACATTTTTATCTGTTATGGATAAGAAATTGCAAGCGTCTCGAAAACTAAAACTTTGTTTCTCCACAAAGAGATGCGGAGGAGCCTTAATGTGCTTATGGGTTGGGTTGTTTTACCTCTGAGCGGCACTTTTTTGCACACCATGGGCTACATGGCCAGGTCACATGGACCCCGAAGACTCAGAGAAGGTTGGGTGAGGGGACCCACTGGAACAGCTGTTGGGAAACAGATGGTAGCCTCCCGTCAAGGCCATCCAGCGTGTTCTTTAACGTGCACAGGGTATGGCTCTCTAGCACACGGAGCCACGGCTTAACGTCCCATCCGACGGACGCCGGCCTTTCCAAGCCCATCGGTGTCCCCTACTAACCGTGGGCAGGGCGGGGAATTTTGCGGAGATAAATCTCAACGCTGACCCAGCTGGGACTCGAACCTGGGAACTACAGATTACGAGCCTGGCGCGCTACCGACTGAGCCACCCCCGCCCCTGTATGTGCTTATGACTCTGCTATGTGTTTGTGACTAATGACTAACAACGAATGGAAATGAATCAGTCATACAGAATTTTATGTTAATTCATCATCACATGGATTTACATTTGCTGTAGAAAATATTATGTTGACTATTTACATACACTGTAACGCTACTGTTGCGATTGCTTACGCTTTCCTTTAGGTAACCTCCCCCTGTTCCATTTTATTATCACACAACTTCCAAGATAGCTAAACTGAGTGACTAACTTACTTTACAAGATCAAATACTAAAAAAAAAAATCAGCTGAAGTATTCCATCACGTTAATCTTCTATGTATTGACCACTAAGCCTAATCCTATAACTTCCCCATTAACAACACTAGTAAAAGAGTTCATCTCAGTTTACCCTTTGACAGTCTATCGATCATAAGCTGATCTGACTGATGATTGGTAGATCATTGAGAAATGTCGAAGTGCTAACTGCGCAGTCTCGTAGTCTCCCCAGTTTCCACTCTCGCTACCTCTCTGGTGACATGTTTAGTGAAAATCGAAAGAGAAAAAAAATCACAAGCAACTGCTGTACAACTAAAATCTGTCTTTAAAAGTAATCCTTTTTTTAACCCCATTGCTCCTTGCCTATGATCAGTATTTATTTTAATCTTTTTCATCTCTCGATCTTCATCTTCAGCTCCTCTGTTCATCATTTCTTCATCTTTTTTATCGTCTGTTATCGATCTCACGTAATGAAATGAAGGCTCCAAAGGAAGGAGTGAGAGAAAAGTAGGGATGAGACGTGGATCTCGTGCCGAAATAATTATATCTGCATTGCGAGGAAATCTTCTGGGACGATGAGTAACAACGTCACGTTTGCTTCTGAGAGACAGGAACATCTGGGATGGAAGAATGGATGAAAATGAAGAAATGTTCAATATCCTGTGTACTCCTTCTCTTTTTACTTCTTCCTGCTGCACACAAATGTACACGGAGCAGAAGCTATAAATAGAAAGAAGAAGCTGGTCCACTGAGTGAGAGATGGTTCCTGCAACATATGGGATGGGACTCAGGATATGAAGGTTGACTTTGTCGTCTATTGCTAATTGCAATAAATGTTGCCGCCTTCAGATGTAAGATCGTCTTTGCTTATCTTGCAATTTCCATCGAGGATGTGAGAAACTAAATGGGAGAAGAGATAAAGGAAAATCTTGTAGTGCCAGAGAATGTTCAAGAAAAAAAAAAGAAAGTTTAATTGAAAGACTTTCTTTTCGTTACTCTCGTGTTCTCGGTTTCAACAGAAAGCAATTTGCTTTTCCTTTTGCAGTATCATTGCGGAGCTGAGAGTGATAAACTGAATACTTTCCTTCCAAGTCACCTATATCAGTTAGCAATGCCCCTTTGAAATGGTTTCGGAAATAAAAGAGTGTACGTTTTATGTTATATGGCTGGATCTACATTGGTCTACAGAACTAAATTGGATCTACAGAACTAAAGACTGTAGATCCAATTTAGTGAATGATCCATAGCAGAAAAGATAAAAAAAATTATTAAAATGCTTCGAAACTTTTCGACAATATTTCAACACTAAAATATATTCGTTTTTTTTTTTTCAAATATTCCACCCAGACATTCTTTTTAAAATAAGCGTCAAATCATTAAAAACGAAGGAAATTCAGGATTACTAGATTTTATTTAAATGATCATTCGTCTTGTGATTACTTCTTTGTGATTACAACTGCATCACTAATTATGTTTCTTAAACCCTTTCTAATACGAAGAAAGATTTCTAATTTCTAATTTCATTTCAAATTACGGAAAAAAGAAAGAAATCCGAAAGGGTTTAGAATTACTCATTTTAATGATCGGTGTCTTACAAAACCCGTATCCAATATGTATATATATATATGTATCCAAAGACTTTCCGCAATCCCGAAGGAGGTAATTAATTTACAAAGAAATTTCTTTGTTTTGCCTTATTATTTTCCAAGGAAACGTCTGACGAAACTGATTATGAGGTATTTTAGAACACTCTTAAAGAATGGTGTGCTATTGATTAATGGCATTCGCTACAGGAAGATATTGTTACGACAGAAGAATCTGGCAACCGAAAGCAAAGTTTCAGCCAACGAATAAGAACTTTGGGAGAATTTGGAGAAGAAGAGTGGAGAGTTAACGGTCGTTTTGTATTGTAACGGTTGTTGTGTTGTAACGGTCGGTGAGTTCGAAAATGGACGGTGAGCTGTTCTGAGACAGTGCGCGTAAGTATCAAGAAGTAACTTGATGTGTTGTGTATACGCGGAAGGATAAAAGTGGGATCTTTTATCGTTAAGTATCAAGAAGTAACTTGATGTGTTTGTGTATACGCGGAAGTATAAAAGTGGGAACTTTTATGGCTAACTTCGAATGTCTACACGGACTGTCTTTTTGTTCGGCTAGTGTGTGAAAAGTTATTAGCACAGGACGAGAATTGGTTTACGAGTGAAGATCTTCGGGTGACCTGGTAAATCAAGTAAAAGGTAGTATTTAGTAAAATACACAGAGCTGATATTGTGTGCTCTACGCAGGAAGATTGATGACTTGTGCATGTTAATAGTTGATTTGTTAATAAGATACTTCATCCATATTTCCTTTGTAACAATTTACCTTGTATTGAATTTGGTTTTGAAATATAGCTTTTAATACTCACGCTCAGTGGCTATCCATTTTTGTAATCCGCAACATTTGGTGTCAGAAGTGGGATTATGATTAATTAATTGAATGCCGTTAACTAGAAGTATGGATGAATTAGTAAAGTTGATAAATAGCTTCAAAGCCGATATGACTAATATGAAAGCCGATATGGCTGCGCTGATGACTGATAGGAAAGCCATTATTTCTACGCTGATGACTGATAGGAAAGCCATTATTGCTACGCTGATGACTGATAGGAAAGCCGTTATTGCTACGCTGGTGACTGATATGAAAGCCGATATGGCTACGCAGATGACTGATATTAAAAGTGATCTAGCTGCCCAAAGCGATAAAATAGGTGACTTGAAAGCCGAAATGGCCGCACAAAATACTGAGATGAGAGATGAAGTGGCTCCTCAATTTGGTAAGATTATTGATCAGTTCAAGGATAGTAAAACCGAACTCAATAGACAATGCAATAGTTTAAATGTTGAATTTGTCAGTGAAAAAGATGATCTTGATAGTGTTAAGTTAGATTGTAAACATGGAAAAGAAAAAGAGAAAGGCAACGCATATAAAAATGTGGATCTGCTACTGGAAATCAAGAATCGTAGAGATAGCGCAGATAATGCCTTTGACCACGCAACTACTGGTAATGCATGGCAGAGTGTCTATGTCGCTGGTGACATGTCTAGGAACTGTGAAGAACAATCACACAGATCAGAGAGCTGCGAGACTATACAGTACGCTTTGCACTTCAAAATACCTAGGTATACAAGTCTGGCACGATCTGAAGAGAGATCCACACGAAAGGTATTCTATTCCTCGCTCTCAGCAAAATGCGTCATGGACAATTATCGCAAAGGCAGAGTAACGAGTGGTAATGAAGGGGAACGAAACAGAGTTTACGTTTCGCAGAGTGGTCCGAGTAAAGAAGAGGCGTCCATTCATCATAGATACAAAGTGCCATTCGACTTTACCGCGGAAGTCGGAGAGGTTTTTCCGAAGCATATAGCCACACTCGAATCGTTTATAGAAAGTGGGGATTTAAGGAAGAGGAATTCCGAAGAATGGCTTAGAAGCATAACAGGTGATGCTAGTAAAAGAGCTTCAGGCAGAGACGGTACTTCAAAGACTAACTTTCTGGATGAAACTAAGCCTCAGAGTTACGATCAGAGAGAAGTAAAGCCCTCAGACAATCTCAACGAAACCATGCTGAATTTCTTTTCTGAACAGTCAATGTGCAGATTTGGACATTATAACCATTTAGATTATAAGGATATAGAAAAGTTTTATCACGATTACAAGAGCTCTAAAGTGGACAATATCATGTTACAGAACTCGTCGCTGATCTCCAGAATGAACAATTTGGCAATCATGACTGATATTTCCCTGGCTAATTACAATGAGAGCTCCAAGAAAGTGAATTCGGAAGAAACAGCAAATATGACCTCCTCGGGTCATGTGTTTTGCTGGAGACCCGAGTGGCGCCATCGGATGGTAGATAAAAACAGCACAGGAGGTGTCGGCAACAAAGTGAGTCTTGTCTTGGCTCCTGCACTTGCTGCTTTAGGTCTCAAGGTCCCTATGATCTCCGGTCGTGCTCGCCAATTGACGGGAGATACTCTGGACAAATTGGAATCCATCCCTAGCTTCACAGTTGACTGCACTAAAGATAAAATCGAGCAGATGATGGAAGACGTCGGATGCTGCATCGTAGGACAGACAGAGGAGCTGGTGCCAACAGATAAGGAGATTTACCGCTGCAAGGATCTGACGGCTACCGTAGATAGCGTTCCTCTAAGGAGATGCTCAATTGTGTCCAAAAAGCTGGCTGAAGGAGTGTGCGCTTTGGTTTATGATGATGAATTCGGAAAAGGAGCTATTGATCTCATCAGTACAGAAGATGTTGCTGTTGATTTAGTTAAGAAAGTGGTTGCAGCATCACAAGCTCGTGGAATGAAGAGTTTGAGTTGTTCAGCTATTATCAGCAACATGGATTCATCTCTTGAAAACTCTGTTGACAACTCTCTGGAAGTGATGGAAGCTGTTCAGTGTTTCCTTGGTAACGGATCCTTGGAACTGCAAGAGCTCGTCGAAGAGTTAGGAGAACTTCTGCGTTTTGTGAACATTGTGGATAATAGGGTAGATGAAGCATCACGTGTCCGTAAGGTTCTGCATAACGGCAATGCTTTGAACAAGTTTCGTAACATGTTAATAGAACAAGGAGTATCTGAAGATGTTGCAAGCTGGCTATGTGAAGGTAAAACAGAAAAAATATTGCTAGCAGCCCGACACATCACTGATTTCACTTATACAGGAGAAACGGGTAAGGTTGTCGGATTAGAAGCTGCAGTTCTAGCAAGAGTATGGAAGGAGGAGATGGACCGAAGAGCTAAAAAGAATTATGGAGCTGATATTATATTTGTGAAGCACCTTGGGGATCAAATTGATTCAGGTGAAGTATGGCTGAAGGTTCATCACGACAGTTCTGAATTAAGTGAAAGTCAACTGACAAAAGGGTCAGACTGGAGGATGAAACTCCTCCCTAGATTTTATGTCACTAATGACTTTCATTCCTTGTTACTGTTGATAGAAGTAAAAATCCAAAGAAGAAAACTTTTTACAGGTTTTGCACGAAAACTCTTAGTCGATTCTTCTCCCTGCAGAGACATAAACGTGTTCACAAGGGTTATAGGCCTTACACGTATTATGTTTGTGGACGAGGCTTCAGTCAGAAAAGAAATCTACGTCATAATGAGATTCGCTTTCATTTTTGACACAGACGTGGTATATCGCATTCTTCGATGTCCAGCTACAAAGTGCAAGGTGGTTCACGTGGATCGTTTGGCTCCGTTTCATCGAAGAACTGAAGAAGCTTTGGAATCCAGAATTGTTCGGGACGAACAATACCTAGGAAGGGGGCAGTGTTACGACAGAAGAATCTGGCAACCGAAAGCAAAGTTTCAGCCAACGAATAAGAACTTTGGGAGAATTTGGAGAAGAAGAGTGGAGAGTTAACGGTCGTTTTGTATTGTAACGGTTGTTGTGTTGTAACGGTCGGTGAGTTCGAAAATGGACGGTGAGCTGTTCTGAGACAGTGCGCGTAAGTATCAAGAAGTAACTTGATGTGTTGTGTATACGCGGAAGGATAAAAGTGGGATCTTTTATCGTTAAGTATCAAGAAGTAACTTGATGTGTTTGTGTATACGCGGAAGTATAAAAGTGGGAACTTTTATGGCTAACTTCGAATGTCTACACGGACTGTCTTTTTGTTCGGCTAGTGTGTGAAAAGTTATTAGCACAGGACGAGAATTGGTTTACGAGTGAAGATCTTCGGGTGACCTGGTAAATCAAGTAAAAGGTAGTATTTAGTAAAATACACAGAACTGATATTGTGTGCTCTACGCAGGAAGATTGATGACTTGTGCATGTTAATAGTTGATTTGTTAATAAGATACTTCATCCATATTTCCTTTGTAACAATTTACCTTGTATTGAATTTGGTTTTGAAATATAGCTTTTAATACTCACGCTCAGTGGCTATCCATTTTTGTAATCCGCAACAATATAATCAGCTTATTAATATTACACTCTTGTACCTAAAAGGAAATTAAAAGAATTGGAAGTACAATTTCTTTCCCTGATTAGCCTTCTTTCCAAATATTTGCAAGCAAAATTTCTTCCAAAAGTGATCTGAATATAAATGAGAATCTTTTATTGATGCTTCTTTATTTCAAGAGGAAAACTAAATGCGAAAACATTCGCTCTTAAAAGTCTTCCTAAATGCAACTTTCTCTATTTCGTTTAGTCTAGGCGTATTCTCCGATTCGCTGACACTTATTAACCTTATTGCAATTAATAACCAACATGGGAGATAAATATTTTAGTGGCAGAAAGGAATTTCGAATAAGGTCAACTCAACCAGAAGAATTTATTCTTGAAACGACCTACAATAATATAATAAGTACCAAGAACGAAACCTTCGTTCAAACAGAATGCGTTAATCTTACAATTCGCGGCGAAACGAGGAGATGATGTTGAGAAAAGTTAGCACAAAGTTGACATTCCAAATGGCATCGTGCATATTAATCCTGAAGTCCACATGTCACGGAGGAAAAGCTTAAATTTGCGGAATCCGATTTGTTTAACGTTGAGTGTCTTTGTAAAGGACGAAGTCTGGGCATTGCTCCAACAAATGATCAACTTGTGATTCGGTTTATTGCTTTCAAGAGAGTAGAAGATGAGGAGCGCAGAGAACAGCACAGAGTGAATGGTGATTTTGCTTCGGTTTGTTGGCAATGGACTAGAAACTAAATCACTGAACAGAGTCATGGATGACCTTCACTTCGAAGAGCTCATCAGAAGGGCATTTCGAGTTACCCTGAAAGAGATTCAACCGTCCTCAATGGCCGTGTTGATAGAATGCTTAGATGAGAACCAAAGGGACCTGGATTCCGCCACCACGTGACACGAAGGTTGCCAGATCACTAATTTCTAAAAAAAAATCGTTGCCTGATATTTTTTCTGAATTCTGTAATCAACCATGGTGTTCGGATACTTTTTTGGGCGACTGTAGGTGGTCATATTATTTTGATATTAGATCGTGTGGGCTCACTCACGGAAATATTGAGCGTGTGCAGTTGCCGTTCACAGCAAACTGGAGCGTGTGCAGTAACTGCACACGCTCCAGTTTGCTGTGAACGGTTGCTGTACACGCTCCAGATATTTTCCCTGAATTCTGTTATCACGTGACACGAAGGTTGCCAGATCACTAATTTCTAAAAAAAATCGTTGCTTGATATTTTTTCTGAATTCTGTAATCAACCATAGTGTTCGGATATTTTTTGAGCGACTGTATATCTAGTAAAATCTGGTGTAAATAAGACTGAAACCTGCCAAACAGGATCGGATGTAGGGAGGAGGGGGTGGGGGATCAAGGAGTCCTTTCCTTTCTGAATGGTAGCAATGGTAATAGAGGCAAAATTGAACTTATTTATATTCCATTCATTTTTTTAAAGACTTGTAAAACGGAGGGGGAAATGTTATATTGCATTGGAAATTCAATCTCTTGTTTCCCCCTCCCCCTCTACATTTTTTGGGGCGGGGATGGCTCAGTCAGTAGCGCGCCAGGCACGTAATCTGTAGTTCCCAAGATCGAGTCCCAGTGGGTCAGCGTTGAGATTTATCTCCACAAAATTCCCCGCCCTCTCCACGGTCAGTAGGAGACACCGATGGGCGTGGAAAGGCCGCCTTCCATCGGATGGGATGTTAAGCCGTGGTTCCATGTGTAGGAGAGCCATACCCTCTGCAGAAAACGCTGGATGGCCTTGACGGGAGGCTACTATTTGTTTCCCAACAGTTGTTCCAGTGGGTTCCCTCCCCCAACATTCTTTGAGCCTTCGGGGTCCATGTGACCTGGCCATTTAGCCCATGGTGTGCAAAAAAGTGCCGCTCAGAGGTAAAACAACCCAACTCTTTACATTTTCCCCGCTCGATTTTGCTTCTTGGTTTCCCCGTCGAATTTTTTCTAGATCTGGGCTTACTGTCAACTTAAAGTTTGCGATCCTGGCCCTCTACCAAAAGATGCCTGTCACTAGTGATTTAACGAGTACTTAAAAATTTCAGGTGCCCAGGAAAGGGAAGAATTACCTGATGGGTAGTTCAGCTAATTTGTTTGAATTAGTTGAACTACCCATCATTGGAATAGTAAAATATAAACCTACAACAAAACGCTAGTTTCTGTTATATGAGCTAGTTTTAAGGTACTAGAATGAGCAGTGCTCTTAAAAAGAAGCCTAATGCGTATAATTTAACTCTCTCGAATTTTATTCTTCTTCTGATTGGTTAACTAACACTTAAATAACTGTTTCCGCCCATGAGCCAAAACATTGGCGAAAATTCTTAGTGTTGCTGCATTTTCTCTGAAATTAAATGTACAAATAAAATTACAAAATAAATTATTTTTCTAACATTTTTACCCTTAGAACGTACTTTAAAAGTACTTGCTGATTTGGAAACACTGAGAAATTATAACGAATGCTGATTTTATAAAATTAAAAATACAGTTCTTCCGCGAAATGTAAGAATCCCCCCCCCTCAAAAAAAAACAAACCTTTCTTTCTTCAGCATAATCTCCCATTGTTGAAATTTAATTATTAAAATATTGACTGTACTTTTGCCCTTAAGAAGATTTTGTAAAGTTTATGAAATTTTGCAAGCTGCTACTGTAAACCGGTGGTAAGTATAATTATGCATATTATATAAAACGCAAGTTTATGGTTCAGTTAACTTTTAATAATCTGTTTCGTAAAAGTTTATTATAATTTAAATATCGTTGTTTCTTAGAGGCTAAAAACTAAAAGTTAAATATTAAGTTCCATTTTATTTGATAATTTATTTAATTTAATTAATAGTTCATGCCCGGTAAAAAATGCCATTTTAAAATTAGTCCACACCCGGTACAAAGCACCGGGTGCGGATAATTTCCTGGTACTGAAAATATGGCCGGGTATGCCGGATACCCAGTTTGTTACTAATTATCATATTCTTTTAATTATTTTTTTCCGTACTCAACCCACTAGCTTTTAAGCAACTTTCCTATCAAGTGCCCATTCCGTTAATGTCTTTAACCTCCGCTGCGCAGTTTCTCTCCCAAATGCGAAAGCCTTCCACTATCAGGTCCGCAGAAATAAAACTGCCAATAAACTGTCTGCATCGGTTAAATTAAGGGCGGCAAACAATAAAGAGTAGCGGATTAAAAAGAAGCCGTGCTGAATATTTATTAACGCATGTTGCCAGGACATGCCTCATTTCCTGTCAGCTTCCGTGACTCTCCCCGTTCAGCAGCCTCGTCCATCTTTTGTCCCCTCGCGAAGTGAAGGGGGGATGCAATTCGCTGCCATCGAGGGGCAGAAGATAATTAATAGAAACCCACTCTCCTTGCAACGACGCTTTCAACGCTCCACGGGGAGAGCAAACATCCTAAAGGTTCGGCGGACGCCGTCCTATTTACAGCTGCTTCGTGCGTGCGATTAGGCATTTAGGCGAAGTTCGGCGGACAGAAACGATTGTAAAGTTGATCATTACGATGGCCGGGGAGGAGTCTCGCACCTCCCCCCCCTCAACCGCCGGCTATCGTAATATCGTACCCTTACTCAGTAAGGTAGCAGACGAGTGTCTCTCTCTCCCGCACCTCGACTCTCGAGACCTTGAAAGTATTGAATAATCAATGTTTTCTCGGTAAATCGTTCGTTGATTCGTTCGCGAGACCAAAGGAAAACGGTTGTCATTAATAAATGTGGAGTTTAATGGCACACCGCCCTTTCCTCGTTAGATGTCATTGGGAAAGAGGGCACATCTGCGAAATCGATAGCTTCTGCGAGTGAGCGCGAGCGATGGGGGGGGGATATTCGGAAGTAAGCAGATTGATTGGGGAAGGAGCGATGGGTGTTGACACAGTGAACTTTGCACCCCACACTTGGCGTTGCTTAACAGAATTGATGCTTCAGGATTATTTTTTCCTCCCTATGGAGACTGATTCTGACATTCGACAACATTACACGGAAGACGGATTGGAAATGGAAAATGATGAGGAGGAAATAAATGCGATAACTAGCCTAAGTAAATATTTGTAAGCGAAATATGGAGATGTCTTAAACGCTGAAATTCAGGGAAAGTGGATTTCTCGAACAATGAGGGATTTAATATGTTCGTTTAATGAGATCGATTTAGTGAAATGTTTTTTCTGTCTAAGAAAAACTTTTCTTGTTATTATAAGGTAATTAACGCCAACGTGTCTCTCAGGGACCCCTTGGATTCTGAGTTGGGTTTGGTAATAATTCATTTGAGTCCTGCCTATGTAATAAGATTAGAAGAATGTCGCCTCTGGCGAATATGACATGCTCTTTTTCAAAGAGAGAGTAAAGTTTTTTTTTTCTTTCCGTCTTTAGCATCCTCTGACAGTGGATAATGAAACGAATGAATGAGTGGGGAAATGCAAATAATAATATTTGATTCGTACCTGTAAAAGTTTTTTTATTAATCTGTCAAAAGAATAAAAATTCGTTTCCTCCCATTCCTGGAGTGGGGGGGGGAGGCCAAATAATTGCTGCCTACGCAAGCCTTTGGACCATCACGCTTTACCACCAAAATCTCAACTTTCTACCATAAACAGATAATTTGCAATATTAATTTAAAATTTTAATATTTTCCAACCTTTTCTGCCGTTAGATGGTGTTATCGACATTCTCTACTTTCGGCCTATAGAACTCTCTAACAGTAGAAATTCGAACTAACAGATGATTGGGAATATGCAAAGAGAGTAAAATCTAGATTCTACAAACTATTTTTTTTTATGTTCCATTGGTAAAAAAATCTGTTTTGCAAAGGCATTTTGTTTTTATTGCTTCGAAATTATTTTACTCTTTACCTTACGATATCAGAATGGAGAAAAGCTTTCGTGTCTTCAAAAGTAAAATTAAAAATGAAATCTCTCATTCTATTAACTTAGCCATAACATTTTAGTTTTTGTGTTCGTAGCTCGATTACATCAAATGTATTTTTTATGTAATGGAAAGTTTTTTAAGTTTTCCTTGTACGTACCGTTATTGCTAAAGTTTTAAGAATTATTTATTTCTATCTAGAATCTGGAGGAGCCACGTACTTCTTGCTTCGAGCTTTTTTTCTATTCTTGTTTAATTTGTTTGTTCTATATGTTTTGCATATTTCTTTAAATTTGAATAAATTTGATTTGAATATATGGGGGAAAGGTTGTCCGAAATAGGAGATAGTCCATAAGATCGAGGGTTTTTGTCAACTGCATTGTTTATATGCATGTAGTGCAGTTTATTACACATAAAGTAATAAGGGTATTAATCTTAATACAGTGGTAATAATATAATACAGACCAAATAACACTGTTAGTGTTAAAAGCTACTTTTGTCACTCTGGCGCAGTGCTTATGTGTGTGTCGTTTTTCTGCCGAGTTCCCGCCATCCTCACAGACCTTCTACTATGGCGTATTAAACTGACAGTCTCCTGTCAGTCCTCTGTGGCAAGCAGCTGCTTGAGGGGGTATTTATTTATTTATTTTTTTTATATTTTTAGTGGCCTCATTAAAACTTGAAATGCTAAGCATGTATGTACAGATTTTACAGAAAACATTTTTATTTCCAACATAGGAGCGTTCATTTTCACCGCATAATTAGCCAACCATAAAATATGCATCCATACACTGTATATTGCCGTCTACCATACTTTATACGACTTTGGTTCAAGAAAAGGATTTTATAATAAAATAGCGAATATATTATATACTGATACGCTTGTTTGGAAATGTTCTCTTTGTGGAGAATTTCTACGATAAATAAAAATTATCATAATACTTTGTTTATTTCAGTTATTGAAATTTCCTCGTCTGCTGTCACACTTATGAAGTTCACAACCTTATAGCTTTTTGTGTCCATGGTACCTCGGAATTCAGAATGTTTAGGTTTGTCTACTGTTTAATACAAGAAGCAAACAGAGGTAAGCACCTGTGCACTCATTGCTGTCTGTTCTTTTCTCTTCCTTCTTTTCATCAGTGTCAAAGGCTTATTTGTTCATTCCAGGTTTTTGTATCTTTAGCCTACTATACGTTTTTCTTATTTGTTCCAACTGTACAAATCCAACATCAGATTTAAGAGAGAATTGGAACTCTCGTTCAATACAAGCAGATCAAACCAGTTTTGCGCAGGTCGGCTGCATTTCAATTTGAATGAATAAATTAATTTAATATCTTGAAATCTCCCTTCATACAAATGAAATGCCAATTGGGGTTTGTTTTGCTCTTTACGAAAACACTTGTTATAAAAATAAAAGAAATATTTGTTCCTTAATGTTGCCTGATCCATCCTTTTTAAGAAAGTTTGCTGTAATTAATAACTCCACTTCATCTAGAATTCAGGATTCGTACAGCCTCTTTAATGGAAAAAGAGTTAATCTTCAGATCAATGAAAAAAATAGCCAATTCTTTCATGTGGTGAATTTGTGATAAAAACCGTAAATTTCGTACAGAAATGCAAAAGTATTTCGGTTTTCCAGCAACAATACTGCTGGGCTACAGTTATGCAAACATTCATATGCTTTCTCTGATTTTTAAATACAATGATGTTCTAACTTTGTTTCCAGTTTAAAATATGAATGCCTCACAAAAGAAGTCCTGCAGTGCTCACAATTGAGAATATGCTGTTGATTGGAAATATGGTTTCAGACAATAACAGAATTAATGGTAAAGATTTTCAGAGCATCGGTGGTAGAAAACTTTTAAACCTCTTTAACCCTACTTTAAAATATAGGGTGTCCTAAAAATAATGGTGGAGTTTCGAGAACCAATATATATAGGAAAACAATATACATATTAAAGAAAATAATATTTTAATTGGAAGGGTGCCTCTAATAGTTTTCAACATAATTAGTGAATGTCCACCTTTCGTGACCGTGCATATATTTAATCGGTATTACACTCCTTGCTATACATGATGTAGCATATCTCTTGTTACATGCTCAATTGCTTCTGTTATTGTGGTTTTCAAATGTTTCAGGTCTCGAATTTTGTCCACGTAAACATAATTCGTAATAAAGCCCTACAAGAAAAAAATAGAGGGATGTCAAATCAGGATCCTTGGTGACCATAGAATTAGACCATCCCTGACAATCCATCTGTCAGAATGGGCGATGCGCCGTCTTGCTGGAAAATCATGGTGTTTGCGAAGTCATTGTCTTCTAACTGCGGAAAGAGAAATTTTCTAGCATGCCCAAGAAAACTTGGCTATTGATAGGTTTTTTCCGCAAAGAAAAATATCCCGAAGACATGATCATACATTAAGCAACACCAAACATTCACTTCAAGAACACATTCATTCAAGATTCATTCATTCAAGAACACATGAACAAGAACACATTCATTCTTTCAAGAACACATGAACAAGAGCGCATTCATTCATTCAAGAACACATGAACAAGAACGCATTCATTCATTCAAGAACACATGAACAAGAACGCATTCATTCATTCAAGAACACATGAACAAGAACACATTCATTCATTCAAGAACACATGAACAAGAACACATTCATTCATTCAAGAACACATGAACAAGAACACATTCATTCATTCAAGAACACATGAACAAGAACGCATTCATTCCTTCAAGAACACATGAACAAGAACACATTCATTCATTCAAGAACACATGAACAAGAACACATTCATTCATTCAAGAACACATGAACAAGAACACATTCATTCATTCAAGAACACATGGACAAGAACACATTCATTCATTCAAGAACACATGAACAAGAACGCATTCATTCATTCAAGAACACATGAACAAGAACGCATTCATTCATTCAAGAACACATGAACAAGAACACATTCATTCATTCAAGAACACATGAACAAGAACACATTCATTCATTCAAGAACACATGAACAAGAACACATTCATTCATTCAAGAACACATGAACAAGAACGCATTCATTCATTCAAGAACACATGAACAAGAACACATTCATTCATTCAAGAACACATGAACAAGAACACATTCATTCATTCAAGAACACATGAACAAGAACACATTCATTCATTCAAGAACACATGAACAAGAACACATTCATTCATTCAAGAACACATGAACAAGAACACATTCATTCATTCAAGAACACATGCGTGATAGAGGATATCGCGCATGTCTTCTTGAACCATACGTGGATTTTCTGCTCTGCATATACTACAATTATGACGGTTTACGTCTCCACTGATGTGAAATATCACTTCATCATCGATGTGATTTGAAATGAAATTGGCAAATTACACATGCTTTGGTTTGTCATTTGGCTTAATTTGTTGCACAAACTGGATTTTCTACATGTGCATCCAAAGTCATTTACGTACCACGTCATGGAATGCTGATTTGGAAACTTGCAATTGCAAAAGGCAGCCACGAATATTATTATGTGTTATTCGGAGTGTAATAATTCCTTCCATAACTTCATTTGATGTTGTCGGTTGTCCTATTCTTGTCTGTTTCAAAACAGTACCTCTTTCTTAGAACTGGTGAAAACGTAGTCTGATGCCATTCTGATTCATCCTTCTAAAATTAACGCCTAAACACACGTTGAAGAGTAATGACCGGTATTTGCTCGGCTAATAGCAAAGTATACCGCGCCTTTTCCTTTGGAGCAAATACGACTGGACAGCCACACACATTGAATGATCGCACGATACTGCACAGGGGATTGTGGGAATGTAACCAGGGGCGTAGCCATGGGGGGATGGGGGAGGCTCCCCCCCAAAGTAACTCGGAGTTGGCAAAATTCGAAGCGACTTCTTAAATTCTATACGAGTTGTGAAAATTTGTAATCTTTTTTTTTCAAAATTAAGGGGAGTTATCAAAATCGAGGCAAGTTGGCAAATCTAAGGCAGTTTGGAAAATGGAGAGACGGCAAAATTTAGAGCAATTGGCAAAATTCGAGACCAATTAGTAAAATACAGGTGAGTTGGCAAAATTTAGAGCAATTGGCAAAATTCGAGACCAATTAGTAAAATACAGGTGAGTTGGCAAAATTGGGACTTTTCACTGCCACCTGAAGCTACTTTTTTCACTAAAAATTAAACTGTAACGCATAAAGTTTTTTAGATTGCGCTAGTATCTTGCGTTCCACTTAGTCTTTTGTAATGATGTCGCAATTTTGGTTGTATAAGAATTCAACCAACGGCCTAATATAAAAATTTCGGGTTTCACTAATGAAATTACGTTCTTAATTTCATAATGTTTTGAGAATGTGTGAGGATCATGGGCATTGGTAGGAGTGAGAAAAAAGTTCCTCCAGCGAGAGCAGTTTCTTTATCAGCATAACAAAGCTGATTTTGAAATATTTAAGATAATGCAATATGAAGAAATATGAGTTTTTAACGAATCCAGAGGTGGAGGAGAAATGATCACTTATACACCCTTGTCGATACCCAGGCGCAGATGTTATGCATGCAAGAAATTTTACCAAAATAATTGTTATTGTTACTGTTTCCATCTGTGCATAATATGTCGCCCAGCAGTGTCAACTATATTCAAGATTCGACAGTGAATACTCAGTAAAATAATAGTAAACTTTGTTTCTTCTACTGTGCAATGTTGCATTGACATGAAACGAATAACAACTGTTTGTAAAGAATATCACTTACATCAATGGTATCATAACCCACAGCTCACAGCTGCTTATGTTGATGTCAAAATTTGAGAGATATTTGGCAATATTTATTATTCTAATTATTGTTATTGTTACAAATTTGTAAAGAATACAATCAATTCTGTAACTTTCTAAGTGTTGTGCTGATGTGTAAAGTTATGCCTTCAGTGTGTTCTACATGTTAAAATTAAGTACAACAGAGTTTTTCCTGAAGAAATTGCACAAAATTAACGCTAGGATCTTTGTAAGGTTGCTGTAATATCTCCAGTTGTTTACAATTTTTCTTACTAAGACTCGCAGGCTCAAAAAATATCTCATATATGGCAAGAAAATATCCCTTGTTGACAGGCAAAAGTTGTGCACCGGTATCTTACATGAATGTGTTTTAAAACCAATTCCCATCATACTGTGGAGAACACAAACGATAGGAAGAACTTAACATTTCGTATAAAAAAGGTATTGTTTTATCTGCTACATAAATATTAAGTTTCACAAAAATAAATTTCGAGAATAGCAATTTAAGAAAGTTTTCCAAAATAATTCTTGCTGTTACTAAGTAACTCTATTTCCATCTATTAACCTGAAATAGATTTAGGGCTTTTAATGCATCAAATGTAATAATTATTGTTATTACTTTCAGCGGAAGATCATTGTTCCACTCTCACGACGCTCTAATTCATAATATCATTTTTTTTCTCTTAGACACGAAATATAACCAATCATCCATTCTTATTATCGGTGGCCATTTCGGGAAACAAATTTTTCCCTTTGGGAGTCACGTCAAAACAAAGATGTCAGCTTTCTTCCTCATAAATATCTCTTCATTTCTCACTTAATCAATGGCATTAGTTTCGAAGACTTCTCGAGCGCTCGCCTGCACGTCAATTGTTGAACAACACGCTCGCGAACGGAAGAGTTAATGTCTATGTTTAAACCGCCATTACGTATCGACCAATCGCAGAAGTCCTGCAATTTTCGGCCACTTTTCCCTCGCAAAATTAGAGGGGATACTGATGCCAGATTCGAATGATGTATAACGTCATTCGTCTGGCCCTTCGGTTTAAAGTTACTTCCATCTTGAAGCGAATTATTCTATCGCTTGGCGTTTACTTTGATATATAATCAGGCTTTCAACTTTCACGTCGTCGTGGCTATCAAGAAATCTCTTAGCAATCTACCGAAATCGTAGTGGAAGAAATGTCCCAGCCTTACTTTCTTTAAAATTGATTTCTATTAACCAGAAGCATTGTTTCGATATCTCGCGAATAAAATCAGTCATCTCTATTGGTTGAAAACAAGGCCACGGACAAATCATTCTCCCAATAAGAGTTTGTATTTACAGCTGCTGTCAAATTAACTAGCTCTGTAAATCTGCAGTTGCTAGCTGAAGAAATCAAAATAAATTTTGGATTATATATAATCCAAATCGAAGTTCGGTGTGAAGGATGAAACAAAATCGAGTTTCGGACTATATGAATCGTTTGTTAAATGAAATATATAGGGTAGATATATTTACTAAACCATGGGTCTGGTTAAGCACACAAAAGGATTGAATTGTTCTGAAATAAAGAAAAATATTAAGTGACTTTAATGAAAAATTCCGTTCTAAGATCTCTATCTCCCAGCTTTTGGGAATACACAGTTCTTAGATAATAAACATGATTAGATAAATTTGTACATTATAGAGATGGAGGTTGCAGAGGTTCCTGGGTCAAGGATTGATGGATTAAGTAAGCCTCTCACACTGTTCGAAATTTCAAATTATGAAAAAACGACGCCGAAACTAGAAAGCTTATGGTAAGTTGATAGAACTTGCGTCTAAAGTTCAGATTTGGCTGATTTACAACAAGATTTTTAATGTCCTTTCATGAATCCATGACAAAATACTTCCATACCCCTGGTTTTCATTTATATATTATCCCTGACATTTTTTTTCGGGTGCGAAGGGAGAGGATTAGCAACTGATTAGACTGAGTCTGAACGTTATTTTTTTCCTTCGAAATATTTTCTCAAAATAGGATACAATATTGCTTTTTTTCTACATTCATAGAGTTTGTTAAAATGAAAATCATCCAAAGTGTACACACACATATATATACGCATGTTTAACATTTTACTTCATCAGTTCCAGTTATTAAAATTTTTCAGGAATTGCCTTCATTCCACCCCTAATCCAATTCTACTCTAATGTACCTCCTTAACAGTCATGGATCAAGAAATAAGTAATATACACAATTTTAGCTATTTCAATTTCGGCTCTTTTATACAGAGAAAAATTTGCATCCCACCTCCATCGGAGCCCTTAAATGCTCCTACCGATATCCATGAACAATAGTATTTCCATGTTAACAATGTTCTCGTTTTCAGTCCCGTTAAAAATTAATTTTTATAAATAAATAAATAATATAATTAAATAATATTTTGGGTTCGCCTACTTCCTCCTAATTCTTAGACAATAGTAAAATTAGGAAAAACGATTTCGGGAATTAATGGGAGTTCAAATCAATTATAAACAATAAACACCTCTGTTAGGCGTGTGCCGTGAAAACCACCAAGTGCGATATCAACCTGTATTGTTATTGAACAGAAATCCTCCGAGTCTGTCGGCCCATCCGAAAGAATTGACACTATTATTTATATTAGTTTTTTTTTTAAAGAAAGCGAAGGATCGCCAACACTAATGACGGTGAAAATCTTGGAATTTTTAGCTTGTACCGTTTTCTCATACAATGTATAAATACCTGGAGGAGGACTTGCCCTTGGCATAATTATAGATTCATTAATCACTACACCAATTAACCTTTTGTAATAAAAGATGTTAATTGCTTCACCATGTAGTTTGTAAAAATATGTTTTATACATATGTATTAATCAATAAAAATTGTAAATTGTGGGCTTCAATATGATATATCTACCACAATGACAAATCCAATCTTTTATTTTGCCTTTGTTCATCTCCCGCTATAGTCAACTTCAATCAAAATCATGCTGACAATACTTACGAATAAAATTTTGTTGCTTTTTGTATTAGTTCAGGACACTTAGAGCACCGTGGCGCCATCTGATGTCCAAACTTGTAGCTAACAATACTGGAAAAGTAATAATATTCAGAAAAGTAATTTTGAGCACCTCGATAGTTTTCAGTATTAAAAGTCGCAAAGTCAAAATGATAATTAAAAATATAGCTGAAAACATACTGATAGAATATGTAGTTATGCTAGAATCACCGTCACTTTCATTGGTCTCTTGAAGTTTGCTTAAGCTTAGCAGTAACTCGGTACATGTTTGATTATAATCAGAGAAACGCATTTGGGGGCGCGGGGGGGGGGGGGGGTAAGAGGAGACCATGATTCCATTTTGAGAATATTAATAACCAGAACGGAGCCAAAAAATATCAAAAATATCTATTACACATATTTTGCAAGGAATTTGAATTTTTCATTTTTATTAGTGCTCGAAAAATCGATCGTTGGACGCTTGGTGTTCTTCCTGTTAAAGATTGTTGTACCTTTCCCCAAGCAAAAGTGCCCACATGGCATTTATTGTTCGAGAATACCAACATTACAAATAATAGCATTAAAATACTGAGTACGCTTGTTTGGAACACAAAACAAGACCAAAACGTGAACATATAAATTTTGGTACCAAATAAAATATATGGAATTGAGAAATTGATTGTTATTATTTGTTCCAAGTTTCATTTTTAACAAGGAACAAAGTAATCTATAATTGAAATCTTTAACATAAGCCACATAAAAATACAAAAGAATTCACGAATATTATTTCTACCTTATCGTCTATCAGTTCGTCTCTAGACATTCAAAATTTTAAAGAGATTAATAAAAATATTATCCCTTTGATTGAACAAGCACTATTGAACTATTACTCTTCTCATTTTCTGAATCTTCAATTAGTTTGAATTTCCTCGGTCAAAGAGTGTTAAAGTTATAAATTTTTTCTCTTTGAAAACGAGCATTTAATATTCACCGGTGACGGAACAGTCAATGTGATTAATTGCGGAATAATGGTATACTTGATAAAAAGCTGGATACAAGATGCAAAGAAAGCATGGATTTTTCTTGTGTTGTCTTTCTCATGAGGTCTCGCGGACTTTCATTGTGACTCATTATAGCTACTTGAAGGATAATTTTTTTTTGTCTAATTTTCGCCAGTCTATTATAAATGGTCTTTATAATTAAAGCTCAATACCGAAGATTAGAAGTAAAGTGAAACCTTTACTAATACGGACCCTCTATAATACGGACTGCTACACTAATTTCTGCAACCTAAGGTTTTTAATTTATTTTTAAGCATATAATGTCTACCTCGGCTTCTAGTTGAAGGAAAATTTTATATGAAAATTTTTTCTGTTCTTGAAACCAATTGAACAAAGATTATATCAATGCTAAACATATAATATTAATTTGAAACCTTTTAAAATTTAAAAACTCCCTCCTTTCTGCCAAATGTTTTTGAGACATGAAAAAATCTCTCTGCTAGAAACGTTTTCGTAACAGATTTAGAGTGATACATTAAGCGGGCGAAATATGCAGAAACAGACACGTACCCAGGATTTAGTTTCGAAGGGCAGGAGGGGGTTAAAGAATAAGGTTTGGGTCCTGAGAATAAGACTTGAGGAAGGTTTCCCAATTGCTAATTTATCTCCGCAAAATTCCCCGCCCTGCCCACGGTCAGTAGGGGACACCGATTGGCTTGGAAAAGCCGCCGTCCGTCGGATGGGACGTTAAGCCGTGGCCCCGTGTGCGGGAGAGACATACCCTGTGCACGTTAAAGAACACGCTGGATGGCCTTGACGGGAGGCTCCCATCTGTCTCCCAACAGCTGTTCCAGTGGGTCCCCTCCCCCAACCTTCTCTGAGCCTTCGTGGTCCATGTGACCTGGCCATTTAGCCCATGGTGAGCAAAAAAGTGCCGCTCAGAGGTAAAACAACCCAACCAACCAAATTGCTAAAATATTCCACCGAACAGAAGAGATTAGAATGATATTCTATATGGAAAAAGACTTTGTGGTTTTTTTCTAAATATATGTTTAGTGTCTAACATAAAATATGACGGTGAAATAAAATTATACAATGGCAACTGTTTTGGATTTCAAAGCAGGTAGACAAATCTGAGATTTCGTATAAGACGATCGGATATATATATATATTGGGGGAACTGATCCCCCCCCAAAAAAAAACTGATACGTGGAATGAATGACAATGGTACGAGCCTGTGCAGAAATATATATATATACTTCTGTCCCTGAACAGCTTCGAAAGCATATTAATTTGAAGAAGATAGAGATAAGGCTGAATATCATGTGACGACAGAACAAGTAGCAACAGGAGTTCAAGATAAAAAAATCTGTAGATGAAGAGGGAAGTGAAGAAGAAAAAGAAAGTAAAGGAGAAAAATTTAAAAAAATTACACGAGACCAGAAGATCCTCTGCTGCTCTTAATAAATTCACGAATTCTGAAGAGAAATGTAGAACCACGTTATGAAACGGCAATACCAAAGGACCTTTACTCAATGGAAAATTTCATTTCTTCAAAAAGATGATATAAATGGGAGGGACCGATTACATCTAATGAAAGCTCATTAATGTTTTTGCACTAATTAAAGTTTATTGTTAAAAAAATCGTGCTCTTCGTGTTTATTTGATTTGAATGTTTTCTATTAAATCTTGCTTTGAATATGATAACATTTCTATTTTATTTTCGTTATATTTCTGTTCTAATACCATCAAGTTATATTTATTGCTGAATTATAAATAAAATTGTGTTTATATACTTTTCAATATTAATTTATTAAATTTGATTGAATTATTAAAAATAATTTAAATAAAATTTTGTAAAAACTAACTTTTATAAGCTACAATTTGAAAATACCTAATTATGTTCTATGATTCTAACTACCTCTTCCTTATATTAGCCTGAATTAGTGAGGTTTAAATATAATTAATATTTCGAGTTGTAGTTTTTTAGCAGTTTTATTGTTGTTATCGAATTAAATATTTCTAACTTTTGATATGATGAACTGAAAATATGACGAAATTATTTGATATTTTTAACATTTCCTTCTCTTAGTAGACTTATTATAATTGCAAGAACTGTCATAAAAAAAAGGATGGATTAATTTTTTAAGGGAAATGAGATTGAAACTGCAACAGATTTTATCTCCAGGAGCATGAATCCTCCACCCATGGTCTCTTATCTCAGAAGACAACGACTATTTGGGGTATGTGTCCCCTCACAAGAACCTTTGACCTGTTGAGGCTATCGATAAATTTCAGCTCTTGAGTTGCCCAAGTTTCTTTCATGTCTTTCTTCAAATAAGTTACAGTTGTAAGACTCAGCACTGGTCTTACATTATAAGACAAGACATCAATAAACTATTCCACGTTTTAGTTAAAAAGCTTGTTAAATAAATATTTCATTATTTCGATTAGAAGCAAATCGTACTACTACGATTTTGAAAAAGTTTATTTTTGTTTTCTACTGATAGTTTTACATTTCCCTAGGTAAGTATTTATTCACTTAATGTTTTTATTTATATCAGGTTTCAGCTTCATTTATTAACATTTAATAACATGAACATCTAGAATTCAGAATGAAAGAAATTTTAGAATCATATCTATGGCTGTATAGCTAAAATGTAAGAATGAAAGTGTATCATTTTTAGTATAGTAGTATAGAAGCTTTGCTAATTATTTTTGAACTTGGAAGGAATTGTAATTTTATGGGCAGATCATTTTTAAAAACTCGATGCAATAATTAATTGATATAGTTGATATAGAATAATTTTGCTCAGCAGTAATATTTACAGACCTCAGATATCTCCAGCATGTATGAGTTTGCTTTTATACCTAAAATAATGGTAAATTGAAATGATTATTTCCGTAAAGGATGAATTTGGGCCCTTTAGTAAAAAATTAAAAAGCCAAAGCACTGTATAACCATGGATGCCTTTTTCTTTCACAGAAATAATGTGTAGTCAAAAATTGAAAGCTCGGTTTACTTTCAGTGTAGCTCATAATTGTGAAAAGATATGTAAGTAATATAGATGTTTATTAAAACGTGACACACAATTACTCTCTACATTTTTGCCTTATTATTTCTAATTTTCTAAATGAATATATAGTTTATGCAACAGAATAGCTAATTTTTGAGAAAATAATTTACTTTTCGTAATTATTTTATTCCTTTACAGCGGTATCAAACATATGACTCAAGAGACCATTTTATTATACTGCGATTTCCTAAATAATTCGGAATTAAGCAAACCGGGAGCGTAATTTGGGAAATCCTTAGTAGCTCTTACCATTTCAAGTGTGAATATTTATTACAGTGCATTTTTTGACAGAATATGCCAGTTGAAGTCTTGAACATGAGGTTTCAAGAGTTCGAAGGTTTTGCTGATGCATTAGACGACCTGATGTTTCATGCACCGGCTTAGCTAAAATCTTTTGAAAAAAAAACTTGTCTCACTATGAGCCGATGGCTTTCATGGTTATATAGCTATTGAAAACAAGTAGAAAAGTTTTTAATGGCAAAACATTAAAATTCTTTATTTTTACAATTGAATATTATGAAAAATGGAAAACGAACCTACAAAATTCATTCAAATGTCTAAAAGCATTATTTCACGTGATTTTTTGAAACATATATATAGGATAAACATAGAATAATAATAATTAACAAATATATGTATATGATTCCAACAAAATTACTTTTCGTTCAATTTTTATTCACAACATTTTTCGAAATTTTCGTTTTTTTTTATGAACCAGCCATTAACATTTTACATTTACATTGATTTAACCTGTTACATTGATTTTACCGTCCTGCACTCCCTATGGCCCTATGAATTTAGCCAGCCGATCTTACTGTCTCATTGAATTTTGCCAGCCATTCTTATGGTGTCGTTGGATTTGGTACGTATGACATATGGCACGGGATCTCAACGTGGTAAAATTTTTGGGGGTTACGCCGTGAGAGCTCAAAAGTCGCTAGATCTGGTAACGAAGTCGCTAAGTTGGCATTATTATACTATAACTACAGTTTTATCTATCTATATAAGGGGTACGTCAGTTACATGCACATTTCCAGGGGGTACGTGAAGCATAAAAGGTTGAGAATCACTGCCATATGGTATCAGCGATTTTTACCCTGGCAGACCTTTGTGGCAAGCAGCTGCTTGAGGGAGGTATTTATTTATTATTTATAGTTCATTATAGACACTACCCGGACGTTTATGAGAGTTTAATACTATTCTGAAACGAAGCAGAAACACTTTAAACAAACTTTGACATTTAGCAACTGGCAACAGCTTTATGAATATTTTTCTTGCGCGTGTTTTGTTAACCGAGGTGTAATGAGATTTCTCGAAGATCACATAAAGGTAACGTTTAGAAATTGATTTGTTAATTTCTATTAATTTATTGATAATGCTGTTGCACTCTATTATATTTCTATTTTTTGGATAATTGGTGAGCCATTCGACAATGTATTAAGATATGTAATATATTGCAATATGAAATTAACCATAGCGTGCATATTTTTCACAAATGCTTCAGAGTTAATTTCCTCAGTCTTAAGATTATATAACTGAACTCGAATGTAAAGGTTCGTAAATTATATGTGGAGCTGATACAGGTAAAATAAGCTAAAAATATTTTTAAAAAATCCAATTCTCACTTCTTACAGATGAAAAACTGATTCTTGATAGCAAGTACTTTGGTAGCCAGTTTTTAATATTAATATCGAACCTATTTATAAACTAATGTTATGTTTATTTTTATGGTTGTGACAGAATGCACCTGCTGGCACATATAGAATACAAGGTGCAAAGGTAGTTTCGAAGTTTTTTCTAGTGAATTAGTTGAAAGGGTTTCTCCATGTACTCTGCAAAAGTTGGCCATTACTATTCGAATAATCCGTTAGGAAAAAAGAGCAGAACTTCCGGTGATACATTAGTCTTAATTTCCACAACTTATGAAGAAATGCAGATCGATCGCAAAATGATTGATACGAAACATTTGGTACTTAATTTCTTGAATTAATATTTTTCTATGAGTTATGAAACGACAGTGTCTTTTCTATTTCAATCATCAATTCTTTTATTCTGGTTTGGAATTTTTGCAATTATGATATTAATCTATTTGTTTAACAGGATTAAAAGAACCGAAGTTAATATATTTTTTCCGGTTTTATTTTGGGTTATTACTCATGACGTTTTAAAGTGTTTGAGAGTGAGTAACTATAGTATAACAACCCCTTACCTTTCGCAAGGGTTACCTTTCCTTATCAATATCATGAATGTCGAGACCATAATTCTAAGGAAAACATGAGTTTGTAGTTTGAGGAAGAAGGTCGCCGATTGACCCGTATTTTGTACTGTATTCGGAAATCACTTTTCAGGTTGGGTTGGGTTGTTTTACCTCTGAGCACACTATGGGCTAAATGCACACTATGGGCTAAATGGGCAAAAAAAATTTTGCACACTATGGGCTAAATGGCCGGATCACATGGACCCCGAAGGCTCAGAGAAGGTTGGGGGAGGGGACCCACTGGAACAGCTGTTGGGAGACAGATGGGAGCCTCCCGTCAAGGCCATCCATCGTGTTCTTTAACGTGCACAGGATATGGCTCTCCCGCACACTTTTCAGGACAAATAAATGTTTAAGCTGAGATAAAAATACTATTAATTAACCCGACATAGTAAAGAAAATAAAGGTTGTGTTTATACGTATTTTTATTTTCTTCCATTTTATTCAAAACGGCGTAACGATTCTGGTTTAGCAAAATTATCATTGAATATCCCTCCAGCTCTAAAATCGAGATTTTAGAGCTGGAGGGATGGCAAGGGATCCTTCCCCCATTCCTCCTGCTCTAAAATCTCGATCTTTTCAGTCAATGATATTCCTTTGTGCTGTTTCTCTGAAGTATTTTCATTCATACTTAAGTGTAAAGACATTTATATATTTGACTTTTATTTAAATCCCAAAATGTTCGAAACACGCAGTTCATATGAGCACTACTAAGACGCTGTGTGCTTTCTGATCGCACTAAATATATTTTGGCTGTTCAGTGATCAGCTCGGAAGGATTTTTAAAAACTATTACGACTCGTCTGAAATATGCATTGTGAAAGACAAAATTTGCTTGCAATGATGTTTTTTTTTATTATGTGCATGAAGAAACTTGATCAAATGGGCCATTTGGTTTCTCTCAGCCAAATTTCGATATTGTATAATACTCAGTTAAATAGCAAAAAATTTCTAATTAGAATGTAGGATTCAGTTTTCTTCAAGCTTCCTGTGTTGATAATAAACAAAAATTATCTCACATTGTTACCAAAACATATTTACAGTAGTTTTCTAGTATTAAAAAGGGTATTCATAAATAAAATTCCATTTTGCTTCCTGAAAATAATTATCTTCCCAAAGGTTAAGAATATTAAATTTTAAGGTCCTCTATTCCAAAAGATCTTAACTTATTCCTAACAATAATTCTTTTTACCTTCATATTTTA
This sequence comes from Ryuthela nishihirai, assembly GCA_038380435.1. NCBI lineage: Eukaryota > Metazoa > Arthropoda > Arachnida > Araneae > Heptathelidae > Ryuthela > Ryuthela nishihirai. The sequence goes on along the minus strand of JAWZYU010000015.1, from coordinate 66,019,804 downwards.
TAATAAATAAAAAATACCCCCTCAAGCAGCTGCTTGCCACAGAGGTCTGACAGGAGCCTGTCAGTTTATATGCCATAGTAGAAGGTCTGAGAGGATGGCAGGACTCACGCAGAAAAACGACACAGACATCCATGCCTTACCCAGGTCCCTTAGATCAGTAGTCAAGCGTGCTAACCACTCTGCCACGGGACGGCTAAACACGCAGTTTGATGTTTTCTTCTGCTTGGAAAAAATTGCAGAAGGGATTATTTTCAGGTATCAGCCCAAAATTAATTTGTGCTAATCTTGAGAGTCTAGTTCTTAAGCTTTAATTATTATTTGTTCTTTTTTTGTAATATTGTCAAAATTTGCGAAATGGAGATTTCCATAAATAAATGATCTAAAAAAGTTTCATTTGCCAAAATTTGTCATGCGATGTTCCAATCTTCCCTAGTTTTCAGAATAAATTCTTTCAGTGTTTAATAAAAATTTATTCCATTGTTGTCCATATAGTGTGGGGAAGCTAAAGGCCAGATTTTGCAAAAAAAATAGAATCGACTTTTTCATTAAAACAGATAACCTGATGAGCAAGGATCCAAAAAATTAGGAAATATTTTTGTTATCTTTGGTCAAAAACGTCTCTTAAACAACATACATATATCATAAGTCAAATTGTAATATTTTCGTTTATAGTTAGGTTGGTTCAAAATTTACAATGGTTCAACTGCAAATCCAAGGATTTATGCCAGAGAGAGGAAGAAAAGTGGGAATAATCCAAAAAGCTAAATTTATTTTTAAACCGATTTTATATGAAAGTAACTTTATGATTATGGATTATATTAATTATATAGTTCCCAACTCTACAAACGAAATATAACCTAACGGGATTAAAACAAATAATTTCATGGTCTTAAAAGAGTGATAAATAAATAGAGGTTCATAAAATACGTTTCAATTTTTCTTAAAACATTTTCCGCGGAATATCGAGAGTATTTGTATTAATACCAATAGCAATCCTCTGAAGTATGAAAATTTATGCAGGATTATTACAAATTCTGCATTCCGACTTAGTGTTAAAAGAGTAGAATTTGTGCAACTGTTTTGTGAACGTCAACTTATAATCCTAGTGTAGACCAGTGTCTCGCAAACGTTTTTACTCTGCGGCACACTGAATCTAATTTTTTTTTTCCGCGGCACACCTAAAAAAGAATTTTTGATGGTTACGTAAAAAGAGGAAAATTGAAGTTTCGTTAAATGCATTTTATTTAAAATTTAGATATGAACATATTTCAATGGGATGTATGAGATTGCTTCTGCGAACAAATTTGCATTATTCTTGGCTCAAATGCTTGATAAATACTTACAAGATCCCAGTTGATAAAATCTGAAAGATTTTTATTAAAGCACGTCGATATTAAAGCACGTCGATAACACAAGTACAGTCAAAATGAAATCTTTGGAATATCTAGTGTCAATTTGAAAATCTCTCTCGGCACACTTGGAATCTTTCGCGGCACACAGTTTGCGAGACACTGGTGTAGACCTTAGGTAAGGATCTGTTGCATGGTTCGTCTTCAGAATTCGGAGTCATGTTACGGTTGTACTTCGTCACAGTCGAATAGACGCAAATTGGTTTGTCTGTCAGTAGTCGTCAAGACATTTTATCCTTCAAAACATTACAGCTTGCTTCTTAAAGAATTAATCGGTTCCTACAAGGAAAGTAGGACAACGCCTCCAAGATCTTCAAAGTCCTTACGAGACGCGAAATATTTTTAATAGAAATAGAAAGGATTTTTAATAGAAATTAAAAGGCGTGCCATTTTAAAGAAGGACTTCTAAAACAGTACGGAACCCGTCAAATGTGGTAAGTAAATTTTTTCATTCATATTTTATATATTTCAATATCAACTGAATGGCGTGGCAATTTTTTTCTTTCCCCTGGGGAGGCCTGAAGGATTTTGCAACCATTTTTGTTTCGTAGTGCAAACCGAAGGATGCGTTGTTAAACATACATTGCTATTTGCAGTGTCTTGTGTCTTATGACAGTGTTTCAAAAGGGAGATTTTGTAGAGAAATTTTATGGTAAAAATGGATTGCAGTTTTCGTAATGTCAGAAATCGATTGTTTCAAGCATTGCTTTTAGAAACACGACACTTGCAGCTGCAAAATTCCTCCGTTTAATTAAAAGCTTTAATCACTGCCATATGAAAGCAAAGTCCACTGTGCAGGAATGCCATATCCTTTACACGTTTTAAATAACACGCTGTATGGCTTTGACGGGAGGTTCCGTCTGTTCCGTACATCTCTTCATCTTCAGCTCAGCATGCTTGTGACTTCGACATTTAACTATTGTGTGTGGAAAAAGGCCGCTCAGAGTTTAAACAATCCAAAACATCGGGACAAGCAACGTGTGTAATATGTTATGAATAGAATTGGCCGAAGGGCAATGCCTTCTGCAAATGAGCTTGTTTAATTTTACTACCATTAATCCAAGTAACATTTCTGCGAAAATGTTTGAATATCCTTTTAAAATTTACTTACCATTATGACTGGGTTGACGTGGCAGTCTTTCTGCTGAAGGCTGGCCATCATCAAAAATATTTTCTATGGCTTATTATACTGATAGAACGAATTAGGCTTTAACATTCCCCAAATTAGCATAACGGATTTTTCGTATAATACAGGTTTCGTGGAACGATTTAAATTCGTTAAGCGGGGGTCCACTGTATTTAAAAGTCTCATGGTGTTAATATTCTTAATCTAAAACTGGAAATAACTACGTTCAGAAAGTCAGAATTTTTCTTAAATTCCCAGCCTTTAATTTTCTTGTTGTTCTATAAAGCTCGTAAAACCTTATTGAATATCACTCTACATATGAATCAATTAGTCAAAGAGAGATTAGCCTTCGTCGCAGAGGTTATTGTTCGTTATTGATCGCAATTTTCATAAATGGTTTATTGTTGTGTGTCATGAGTTTCTGTTTCAAGGGAGGAGCTTGTTCGTCAAGGTCGCGTTGAACAGGGAGGTGTGGTTTCTACCCTGACCTTGTAATCTTTGGAGGGCAACGGTCGGGAGCAATGACATTAAGATAAGGACGAATTTCTGATCAAGCTCAAACAATTAAGCCTATTACTCATAAAGAAAAAAGTGAGGAAATTCATATTTTGCTCTACGATTTTTTTTTTGCCTAACAACCTTTATTTCTACGATATAATTTAAAATTATATCTATTTTCTATCATAAAGAAAACTGTTAGCAGGTGAAAAATTACGTTTATATTGCCTTAAAAGTATCACATATCCTATTATGATAGTAATCTTCGCAAGTACTATAAGTTTATTATTCAAATTTTATTTTGCATTCTTCAAATCTCTGCAACTTTTACATGCATGTAGTAGGCGTAACAACTCACGATTAACAACTGCACTGCATGTATTACATTAAACAAAATTCCGGTTCTGGAAAAATGAGTTTCCGGAGGTGCCTAACAGTTAATGAGTCAGTTCCGTAAACCGCGGCAAATTATGATAATCCAAAATACTTTCTTCTCCACCTTTAAGGTCAGAAGCATTTTAATAATTAAAAATCTTATTGTTCAGTGAAAAGAGTAACTTCATGATACACTAGTGTCGAAAAGTTAGGTCACACCCCCATGCTACGTGAAAGAGAAGCTAATTTCGAAACTCTGTAACTTCTGAAATAAGCTTTTTATAGAAAAATGGGATTGGAGATGAATTAAAGTTCTTAATGGAGTTTAAATCACGATTTTCAGCAGATTCGTTCACTAAGAAGGTGTTTTAATATTTAATAACAGTAATTTCAGGCAAAAGAATTTTCCTGAAAAGTTAAGTCAAAGTTAACAAGTATTATATCAGATCATTTAATGAAATAAATGTATATTTTAGGAGCTTGTGTAAATAATTAATTTCATATTCACCAATTTTGTTATTTTTTTTAGGACAGCATTATTTTTTGCTAAATTGCAACTTCCAAACTCTTTAAATACCGAAAGAATGTTAATGAAAATCTAGGTTCAGAGTTGACATTTTTAATTTATATTCAATCACATATTTCATCAAAAGCTTCTTTTTGAAGTTATAGAGCTTCGAAGTTAGATAACAATTTCATGTTAAGTTAATAGGAAACTAACAGTTGGACGCAACTGCACTGGACACTGTCTTGGTGTTGCTGTCTCTTGGATTTGTGCTCAGCGGTTCAAAATTCGGATGGATATATCCAACTTTTCGGAAAATCTAAATATTTCGCATCTAATCTGGTGCCACAAAAATGTTACGAAAATTAAGAAAACAATCAATCGACTTTTTGAACTGAAATTATAGCATTCTCCACAGCTTTTTAAAAGTCTCACAGCAGTGCTTATTCTAACGTTTATCTCTTGTCGCACATTACCAGTATCAGTCACAAAGATAATTAAATTGACAAACTTGCTTAAGAGTATACTCCATTCCAAAGAAGTGGAGCAACATTAAATTAGCCATTTTTTTTTTCATCACTCCAGTTTTCTCTCTATCCCAACTTGTTCTGTCGAATTGGATATAAGCATTATCGTTTTTGATTTGTAACTTGAAGGTCCACGGTTCGATCCCAGCTGGTCTTATTGTTTTGTTTTTTTTCAGTCATTTTTTTTATTCAATTCGTTTTATTACCCTATCACTTTTTTTACAATTCGTTATAAAATGAATATATATATATAATAAATTAATATTGTAAATTAAATATAAGCAAAATAGACAACTTTTCAATTGATAATTTACGAGGAGTAATTCAGTTTAATAAATATAAATTTATTATTGGAACGGAGTCAAAAAAAGTAAACCTATATATTAGACATAATTTTCTCGAATATTTTTCTGTCTCTATTATCCCTACTAGTACCACTCGAAATTGGGTTCTATTTTAGGGAGGGGCTTTTAGCTTAAACGCAACAGATTTCCCATTGAAAATCAACGTTCCCTTAAACTCCCTCCCCCCCCCCCCCAATTTAGTGGGAAATAAAAGTGATTTTAAACTCAAACTTGGGTCCTATCATGGTTAGAGACTCTACTTATTAATGCAACACGGGGTGGCAAGGAGAAATTTGGGCAATTAAGGGTGGGGTGGGGGTGGGGGGTTTAAAAATGTTAAATACAAAATTTGAATCTGTAAACATTAAAAATTAATTAAAAAAGCGACTAAAAGCTCTAAATCACGATCTGTCGTAGGTAGGAACTTGAGTTCTTAACAGAACCCTGGGTGTTACAGGAGAAACCTGTCTTCGAAACTCCTGACCGGTTGGTTAAATATTTGGGGAATTACAGGGGACTGAAATCGGTTTAAAAGAGAGATAAACCTGTTAAACAGTTGTGTGGCTATTACGTTCTCGCCAACAAAGGCCACTCTTAGCTGCTTTCCAAACTGCCAAAAATTCTGTCAGTATTTTGTGGAAGAAGAACATACCGTATTTTAACGTGTATAAGGAACCCCCTGATTTTTCATCAAAGTTTGAGGAATTGAGTAATTTGTTAATATTTATAATATTATTCATGTATAAGAAACCCCCTTATTTTTGGGACCCAATTTTTGACAAAAAGGGGTTCCTTATACACGTTAAAATAATGGGTAATTTATTCAATAGTTTAACTAATAAGCGGATAGACAGACGAAAAATTCCACTCATAATCGAGCAAACAGGCGTCTATATGCAATAGCACAAACGTGTACAAATAATAATGATCAGATTTGGTCCTAATAGAAATTTCAAGAATTGTAATAGAACATTTCTAAATCGTGTTTTCTTTTTTAATGGTAACAGTTACAGCAGTCTGTACCCAGAGTTGTCTGCTACTATTAGGTAGAGAGTGAAAAGTGTGGTTAATAGTTTTATTATATAACCGCTTGCCATTCATGCAGAACTAAGAGTAGGCTATCGAGATATGTAGAGCGACAAACGCATTGTGAAAGGTTCAAAGTTAGCTCACGGAATTACCATTGACGTAGCAGTTGCCAAGGGGCATCAAGTAACGCATGCGCAGCGGAGCAACAAGGAGGAATTTGGGTGAGATTGGAAATTGTCTATTTGCTTATTTGCTTTTCGTGGACTTTGAGGTTCAGTTCCGGGGTTTTGTGGGATTGAACAAAATAACGTGCCTGAAATCAGTCATAGATGGGAGATTAGCTGTCATTATAAAGCAATCCGAAAGCGCCCACACCCCCAAGATAAAACAACACTCACTGAACAGCCACCGCAAAGAAGATCGCAGATACTTCTGAGCTTCTTCAAAAATCTCTGAAGTGCTGTTTAATCATATTGCCTCTGCATAGAAAGAATATCCATTTTGGATAATGAATATCCCCTCAAGCAGCTGCTTGCCCCAGAGATCTGACAGGAGCCTCTCAGTTTATATGCCATAGTAGAAGGTCTGTGAGGATGGCTAGACCCCAGCAGAAAAACAACACAAACGTCTATGCCTTAACGTAAAAATAAAAAATTACGACACATGAAAACAAAATAATATTTCTGCTTCACTCAGTTGTTTCTCCGTCTCTTGTCTGCACTATTATCAAACCTTTTACAAGCAGCTATTAAAACATGTATTTACTTATTCTGCCGTTGTAATGAACTACTAAATTATGACCAAAAAACAGCAAAACTAGAATCAAAAATAGAAAATAAGATAGATGATAATGTTATTAAATTGTTTGAGACGTTATCTTTTAAGAAAATATAAATATCATTGATTATATCGTTTATCAAATCGCAAATGCCGAAAGATTACAATTGTTTAAATTTGAGGCCTTAAGCTTGAAGCCGAGGTCAAATGGCCCTCCTAACCATCTTATGAATGGTTCTGCGAATAAGAGAATAGGTAACTAGGTAACATTTTTCTGGTCGCTGTTATCGGCAAGACAGGACACACTGGCTGATTTTCGGGGAGACCACTATCTATGCTTGATGTCCCAGGCAGAATGCAAATCACTACTTTCGATGTCATAAGATTAGGAACAGATGTAATTGTGGGAGTATACTTTGTTATCCCAAATGATGGAGAGTTTAATGCATTACACTACTGTCCGACAACAATTGAGAGTCACCTGCGATTATAACGCTGGTGACTGCCCCAACATTTGCCTGCTTGTTGGTCCATCTTTCACCTCTTACACTCACCTTGTGTTTCTTACTCTAATTATTGTACTTATTGTTGTTCTTTATTCTGTATTCCAATCCTCGTAGACCTTCACAGCTGCTCTGTAACCATTAATGAGACGTGCTTGTTGTTCTGAAACAGACACAAACAATCGTGCCTCTTTTAAATGCTGATAAATTCCGACATTTGCTCATAATGCTCATTTGCTCAAAACTCTCACAACTTCTCTATGAACTGAATACTGCCACTGTTGACGTACACGTTACCGATTAATAAAAATTAAATAATACCTCAAGAAGCTGCTTGTCACAGAGGTCACGTAGGTTTGTGAGGATGGCGACATCTCAGCAGAAAAATAACACAATCTTCCATGTCTTACCGGGGACTCGAACTCTTTGGCCACTAGCTAAGCATCATGCTAATCACTTGGCCACGGCATGGCTGATTCTAAATTCTTAAAATGAGAAATAGGCACTGTTTATAGATATCATTTTTACTCTTCTTTATTTTCAAATCATTTTCGTATTCAGCATTTGTCTATTATTTTAATGAAAACTTATTACAGGAGTCTAGTATTTTCAAAACGGAAATTTGCAACCCTACTTCTCGCCAACTTTCCTGAGCTTTGGATCATTATGACTTAATGAGAAAGAAAATCCGCTTAGGGCCAGTGGCGAAGCATATATACAACTTTGGAAGTAACTAGACAATGAGACTCTGTAGCTGATGCATCGACATTTAATTGACAAGTAATTAATATTTCAGTACACCAATTTGCTGTGAGAACTGTGGATGCATGAACTACTCATCTCATTGCTTCAATTGCGATGCTGCTCAAAAGGCCATACTAATCACCCAATCTAAATGTTATTTATTTATTTTTTTCAGAAACTTATATTTATTCCTTTTCTGAAACTATTTCATCTGCAATAAAAATAGACCTCTCCTTTATCTGAGTGTAGGCGTTTAACGTCGTATAAAATATCACAGTAGAAATGGATATTTTGGGGGACGGGTGAAAGTAATGGGGAAAGGGATGGAGGAAGAGAAGTTCACTAGTTCCAGGTCAGGAAGCAGGGTCAGACGATACTATTGAGCAGTAGCTGAGGCGGAAATGGGGGAGAGGGCGGAGTTAACGGGAGGAACGACATAAGATGGTAGCAATCAGCAGGAACTGGTTTGAATCTTAAGCTGTCCTGTTTGGCTCGAGAGTGGCGTTGTTGTTGTTGAGTGTAATGCTTCTTAGGTAGCCTATAACAGCTAAATATCGCATTGTTTATTAGTAACTTTAACATATAAGTCCATACTAGTGAGTGGATAAGCTCCAATTCTACAAGGTAATTATTATATTTAAGTTTTATCGGAGAACTCTCGTCCGTGCAACATAAAAATGTAAGCGTGCGACACGGGGACGGTATCCAGGAGAGGAGTAAAAAAAGTATATTTTTCTGTATCGGAAACGTTTAATGATATTATTAGCCAAATATTCGCTTTTTGCAATAATCTGCGTTTTTGTGACTATTCAGCGAAAAATAGTCTGGAAAAAACTATTTTCTTTTAATGCATGATTGCTTATTTAAGAATCGACTAATAGTGAAAAATGTGCTAAAAACCCTATTTTTTACTTAAGGAGTTATCTTTGATGGACACAATTTGTTTTTTAAATCTTAAATCGTGCAACTGCTATTTTCGCTACATTTTTTACTGAAAATAGTTAAATAAGAAATGTTTGACTAATAAATCTTTTGCTAGACCTCTGAATCAATTCAATTTCTTTAAAAGTGAACTTTGATAAATCATCCTCTTTTGTATCCAGAACGAGCATTAGATTTATTCGAAGCCATTGTCTTTGTTGTTGTATTCTGCTATTACAGGGCATAGGGGAAAAATTGCCATTAGCCGGGAAGGAGCCGCACCCACTACTTCCTAATAAAGTGTCAGGTGCTCTATCCGCTGAGCTACCGGCCGCTGATCAAGATTTCTCCTGTTGTTGTCATACCCTAATCTCAATTAGATATTATGATTCCAGATAAAGCCTCCATTCTTTAGCGCTATTTCAGGCTCTCGCGCAACAGCAGAAGCGATCTCATCTACTGGTGTTTTTCTTTAAGTATTTTTTACATCTCTCCATGCTGGTATATATTAATAAACCCATAGTCATCTTTTGTATTCACAGCGATTATTAGGTTTATCTGAAACAACTGGGTATATGGGGAAAATTGCCATTTAGATCAAATGAATGGAGACTGTCGGCAATCATAACATCTACTTGAGACTAGGGCATGAGACTTAACAACAGCAATAGGGGAAAGCTTGGTCAGCAGCCGGTAACTCATCGAAGAGAGCACTTGACCTGTTATCAGGAAGTCGTGCGTTCGGATCCGATTCGGTTAATGGTAATTTTTCCTCTGGCAGAATACAACAGCGAAGGTAGTTGCTTCAAATAAAGTATGAGGTTGGGTTGTTTTACCTCTGAGCAGCATTTTTTTTGCACACAATGGGCTAAATGGCCAGGTCACAGGGACCCCGAGGGCTCAGAGAAGGTTTGGGGAGGAGACCCGCGGGGGGAACAAATTGTTGGGAGAAGATGATAGTCTCTCATCAAGGCCATCCAGCGTGTTCTTTAAGGTGCACAGGGTATACTTCTCCCGCATACGGGTCCACGCCATAACGTCCCAGCCGACGGACGGCGGAGATAAATCTCAACGCTGATCCAGCTGGGACGAACCTGGAAACTGCAGATTTCGAGCCTGGCGTGCTACCGCTTGGGCTATCCCAGCCCCTAAAATGTAAGAAATTTTAATTTCATTAAGGTAGCTTTCATTGCACATTATAAAAGCCATATTTAGAGACAATTCATGAAATTAAACTTAAATTAGTGATTTTTTTTATTATATATAAATTCCCAACATCAACAATTCTATCAAGAATTACTTGAATTCAAAAACTCAACATTGGAATCCAAGATTACTATCGCTGACAATGCTCTCATTAATTCAATGGTTTTTTTCAAACGTTAGTTTTCTAAGAAATCAGAATCTAATCACTCAGAATCCACAGAACTGTATTAGATTCACCAAGAATCTCGTTTCTCACTTAGAATCGAACCCTCTCCTTAAGGGTTTCCTTTGTTTGAGAAGAGCCGCTTCCCCTTGACGCGCATCAAATGTTCTTCCAGTTTGACAGCAACGCTCAGACTGTTCTTTCTTTATTCGCGGCTCACCTCTGCCGCGCCGACACTCGTGCCCCAGACTAGTGTAAGAAGGGCCATAAAAGGGCTCTCTGGACATCGACATGTACAGCAGCCAGCTGAGACACGAAAACAACATCTTATGAGTCGCAACCCCACAATTGCACTTCTCAGAGCAAACTTAATAAAAAAATAATAATAAATACCCCCTCAAGCAGCTGCTTGCCACAGAGGTCTGACAGGAGCCTGTCAGTTTATATGCCATAGTAGAAGGTCTGTGAGGATGGAAGAACCTCAGCAGAAAAACAATACACACAACCATGCCTTACCCAGGGCTCGAACATAAAAATATTGCAATAATCATAATACAATAAAATGCAAAAATAAATAAATTAGAGGGATATGACAGGTGGAAAGTGTGATCTGACCTTGCGCTCCAGATATTCCCACAAATGTTCAATAATATTGAGGTTGCCAGGGTAGCTGCTGTACCTCATCCTCATGACCTGAAAACCACAACTTGACACGTTTCGCACAATGCAGGGGTGCATTATCCACTTGAAACTAGGTATGGTCATTGGGTACAGGTAGTCCTCGAGAATGGATTCGTACATTGTGGATGTGACACGACCCGGCAGAATAACTAATGGCCTTAAGGAATGCCATGATAGGGCACCCGACAGCATCAAGGATCCACCTCCATGCTTCATAGTCGGAACCAAACAGTCGGGGTGGTAGGCTTCTGCAGGTTTCGCCAGACGTACACTCTGCCAGTGGTGGGAAACAATGTGTAGCACGATTCATCAGACCAGATGACACGTTGCCAGTCTTTAGCATCCAGTTTTTATGTGCTTTGCACCACTTGCACGTTTTGTTACATTGATGTTGGTAATCAGAGGTTGTGAATTGCAGCACTGCTATAAATACCGTCACGTTGAAGTTCCTGACGAACTGTTATGATGGAAATGTGATCATTCCAACTGGTGTTCAACTCTGCTGCTATTTGCGGTGCTGTGGTCTTGTGCTTCCGTTGTGCAATCCGTGCCAACGTTTGCCTATCCCTATCTGACAACTTTGTATGGCGTTCACAATTTGCACGTTTGGAGGCAATGCCCTGCTCTTTTTGATAGGTAGTCATAATCTTCGATACAATTTCTCGTGTTACACCTACTATTTCCGCCGTTCTGGTTACTGAAGCTCCTGCAAGACGCGCACCAATGATCATGCCTTTTTGGAGGTCACTGAGATCTGACATTGTCGACAATTACACCAGAACAGCTGTTTGACCTGCGCCTTTGGCACTGCTACGTGATAGCCGACATCGCACTTCTTCCCTTTATATACTTCACATCGCGGGTGACATCGTCTCTGTGATATGCATATGCCACATTGCGTGTACTCCAAATAATTCTAATTGCCATCGTGTGTTTCCATTATTTTGATAAACCCCTGTATGTGTAAGTAGCGTACACATATGGCAGCTGAATACTTCATTGTTACTAATAACTTGACCTATGGTCAATTACTAATAACTTTGACCTGTGATTGACACTATTAAATCATTCCTAATTTTTTTCGTTTGTTTTATATTTAATAATACTAATTTTGTTAGTTTTTTTGTTCACTTTTCGTTTTTGTAATAACAGTCAATTTTATTATTAAATTAATTTATTCATTTAATTAGTAGAATGTAATTTTACAATAAATCTTGTAGTTTACAATTGCTTAATTGGTGTACAGAGTTTTAAAAAGTTTATTAATAAATTTAAAAATCTTAGTAGAAGAAAAGTGAGTTTTTTGATGCATTACAAAAGTTTAAGCTTGAAAGGGGAGAAAAGCTACTTATAATTGGGGAAGAAAAATAAATCAAGCTGGCTGAAAAATATGAATATATCAGATATTGAAGATGACTAAGAGTAGAATAAATTCATGAATGATTAGAAATTATTTATAGAAGCCTGATTAACAGCATTAGTATCGAAGCACTGACAAGTGGGTGGGTAATGTCTTGTAGAAGCATAAAAACAACGCATTTGCAACAAAAGAATACAGGGTTTCAAGTACATAGTCAAAGGGGTGTGTCTTGGTGCTCTTCCCCCCATTCCATTTTAAATTCTAAAACGGTAAAAATTTCACAAGATTACCCCTCAAGCAGCTGCTTAAGAGTTAAGAAACGAACCTGTCTGTGTGAATTTTTTGGGATCCATCATATTACTTACATTTTAAGCCTCGATTCAAATATTGTTTAACTTCCCCCCCCCCCCTCCAAAAAAAAACCCCCTTACTACCTAACCTACTTGCAGTGTGTTTGATAAGTTGTGAGAACTAACTGTTTTATACAGTTATTACTGGTCTAACATGCTACACCATTTCTTTAAAGCATCATTTATAATAAACCACATTATGTAACTTTGAATCAGTGAAGCAGTATATGTACTTTTCAATGCAATGTTCCGAAATGCTACTCTGCAATTTCCTAAATATTTGACCACCTGGTTTCCGAATTTCACATTTGGGTTTCCTCCAAGCCGCCGAAAATTCATTCATTGCATCGAAAATTCAAGACCTTACCTGTAAAACAAAACGACTTCGAACTTGAAGCCACTTTATGCTACGAATCTATAAACGGTAATTAGTTGTTAACGGTTGCTTACCAAGGCCGTGCGGTAGATTTTCTCATTATGATGCAAGTCTTCGAAATGCCGCCCCTTAAGTGTTTTTCTTTAAAATAACCTTCGATTGTGATTTGAAAAAAACTGCACAAAATGTACGAATACTATTTTTAATTTGAAAATATAAACTACTTTAAAATAATGATATCAACTACAACAATCTACTACAGTTTTTACCCTTCTAACTTTAACTTTAGCAAATTCGGTAATTAGGGATGTGTAGTCTAGAGTGGCAGCCAATGTAGATACAATAGAAATTAATGACAGATTTCTAAGTTTTATTTGGCTTATTGAACTTCTTAAGTAGTGTTTTATTAATTTTAATTTGGAAAAACTTCTTTCACCACTAGCTACAGAGACAGGGGGTGTTAATAAAATTCTCAGAGCTACAACAGTATTCGGATACAAAGTAATTAAGTTATTTTTGCACAAATAATTTAAAACATCCAAAGGTTTCATAGAATATGGTAGCATTCGGGATACATCATGTAATTCTTCTTGAAGATCATTTGCATTTAATCTGATTCATTTTCGACCGAAAGTATTGACTGGAGACGTACAATAATTTTCTAGCGTTTTATCATCTATATCCTTGAGTTTTAAAATGTCATATAAAAACTGAAAATTTTTGCTATGGGTTTCCAGAAGCGTGAATCGTTCATTCAGAGAATTAAGGGTAATGTCCAGGATATAATTTAAAAAGTTTATTTTAAATTTATTCTCTTCTGTTAAGGGTTGATCAACAGCTTCTTCATAGTCAAATTGACGCTTTTTCCTTCTGGCTCTAACTTCAGTTTCGGCAGGAAATTCTGCACTGCATTCAAGATTCTCTGCAATCTCATTAGCAGCAATTTTCATCTGATCATATATAGATTGTCTATAACTTTTCACTTTTTGTATGGTTTCTGATAACATCCTTACACAATCCGACAAATTTATAGTTACAGATTGCAATAACTTCGAGACTGAATTTATTTCAAATAAAATATCATACCAAAAAATTACACCGCATATAAACTTGTAATTTTTAATATTTTTTGCTAACCCTCTTGCTTTAACTTTAGTTTCTGCATCTCTGTTGATGTCTTCTATTATTTGGAATAATGCATCATAGATTTCGCAAAGTTGAAATCGTAAAGGTTTTAACGCATCTACTGTGCTTGACCACCTAGTAGCACTCAATGGTTTTTGAGTTAATTGTGAAACATATTTTTTAGCACTTCCCAACGCTTTGTAGAACCAGAAAAAAAAGTGTAAAGTTCTTGTATAATAGAAAAAAAAAGTTGTTGTTTCTGTAGAAGAAGACACTGCATCATTCATAACTAGGTTTAAAGAATGACATGCGCAGGGCACATAAAACACCCTTGGATATTTTTCAAGTATTCTATTTTGTACACCCTTTCTTACTCCTTTCATAATAGCTCCGTTGTCATAGCCTTGTCCTCTAAGCCACTTTAACTTAAAACCTAACTTTTCCAAATGTGTCAGAATAAGTTCTGTCAAACCCTCTCTGGTTGAATCACTAGCTTCAAAAAAACCAATAACGAATTCTTCAATTTCATATTTATTTTGAATGGAGTTTAAAGCGACAACTCTTATTGTTAATGAGAGCTGTTCAATATGATTTACGTCTGGGGTACAATCGGCGATTATCGAAAAATATTTAGCGATTTTTGTTATTTCGACAATTTTGTTTAAAATTACATTTCCCATCAAATTTATCAATTCATCTTGTATATTATTGCTTAGATAAATCACAGACCATTTATCAGATTCGCGTTGAACTCTCCTGATATGTTCTTCCATAACTGGATCAAACTCAGAAAGCAATTCTACCAACTTTAGGAAGTTTCCGTTATTAGGCTGAAACAAATGTTCAGTTGTTCCACGAAAAGCTAAGCATTGTGAGGCCAATAGTCTAATTATTGACATAATTCTTTTTAGAACTCCTCTCCAATGCTAAATTTCCATATCCATAATTCATTGATATTCAGCGTCAATATTTTTTTCTGCTTTAATCGAATGTCCAATTCTTTCCATGCTCTAAAAGCATTTCTGTGATTTACAGACTTTTCGTGCATTGTGAGTGCACAAAACATTGTGCGTGCATTTTCCCCAGTCAGAATAACCGTTTTGGGCCAGTTATTAATAGCAGATGAATTATCAAATAATATACAACAAAAGCAAAAAACGACATCATTTGTAACAGAGTAAATCAACCAACTTCTCTCAACGACTTCACTATTGCTCAACACTTTCAAATAATGCGAGGGCGAAAATCTATGCCTTCCTTTATTAATAGGAAACTCGAATTCTTTAATTTGATGTGGACCCCTCTCAACCAGTATTTGACGAGTTTCAGATGACATGCAGAAAGCATTTCATAATGCAGGATCAGAAGGAATTTCGTTTAATATCTGCTGGCGCCACTGCTACTGCTACCCGGCTCTTGATGAACTTCTGATGGTGTTATTTTTTGGCTCTCTTCAACAACTTCTTCTGGAAGTGATTGGGGGCGGCATTGAGTTTTTATTTGCCAAATCCAAAGCAGTCGCTGTTGATCTGGATGTGGACTAACAGTCATCTAAACAGGACTTTTGTACTAAAGAATTCCTTCATAACATAGCTTAGCTTTCTTCCTTGTTCCTCTTTCTTTAAGCGTTTCTTTTTATATTGACTTCCAGACAATTTTTTCCTTTTCTGTTCCATACTGTAATAAAAATATTAAATAAAAATTCACAGTCCTTCGCAAAGATGCAACCGGGGGGGGGGGGGGTCATTGAAAATGATTAAATATGATGATGCTTATCATGCTATTAAAATAGGGTAGATAAAATAACGATAGAAATGAGTTTGTAAGTAACAGTAACAGTAAGATTTGTAGGTAACAGAACATAATAAATAGATAACGAATATCTGTCAAATTGACAGCTAGCAGCCGTTTTGACATATGCCTTTCTCTAACTTGTTTTTGTATTGTCTCCACTTCAACGTATATGAATTTGGTAAAAATATAGCAATAAATAACGAACGCAAAAGTAGGCAAATGCAAATATTTCCTAAGCAACTCTGCTGAGAGCCTGCCATCTTCTCAGATCTTCTATGGCATATAAACTGACAGGCTCCTGTCAGACCTCTGTGGCAAGCAGCTGCTTGAGGGGGTATTTTTTTTTAAATATTTCTCACTCTATCACACACAGAACGCAAAAGTAACCCAATATTACCTAAATAACTCTTTATCACACAGACGCACACGTTCCGCACCTGAGATATACCCAGTCCATGCAAATGCTACTTTTTAATTCGAGTCCCTATTGTCATAACATAATCATTTTCAATGATAATAAGTAACTACAATTGCTTTAAAAACAATAATTCTCTTACCTGATCTACTTTTTAAACACAAAAACTGAATTAGCATAAATGCACAAATATTATACTGATACAGATATATTATATATCTGATTTACTGATTTAAATACAGCACAACCACTTGCCACTTCTCATGACAAACTCACATTAAAATCAAATATTGTCAATAATTGTAAGCTCAAAGCAGAACTATCAACACATTACACGTGCAATTGTCTTTTGTGATAATTGCTGCCTCAGCTTTTAGGAGCGGCCGTGCGGTATATTACAAACAAAAATAATAGCTTCGCGCTGTCAAGTCTTTCGACGAGCACTCGCCAACGATGCACCTGCACCAGAAATCGAGATCAAAGGGTACCGAAAGTGCTTAGGCAGAGGCGTACGATAAATCATAAATCGTATACATCAATATCGGAATAACATAGACCAATATAGAAAAGCGTTGCGTAAAGATTTTTAATTATTGAATGGTTCAAATTGTATTTTGATTTCGCTGCTTATGCCGCCCCCTTACGGTGCCGCCTCTCTGTATCATAGCACTGCACGGCCCTATTGGTTACCGTCCATGACAGAATGGTTAGCGAGCTTGACTTGCTGATCAAAGGGACCTGGTTCATGCCCCGTATAAAATATGAATGCTTTTTTAATCTTTCTGATGAGGTCTCACCATAGATCTTTTTGGCAAGATGTATTGATAGGCTTCTGTGAGAATTCTGTCGCAGTTGGAAGGGTTAATAAACTTACTTTTCTTATGCTAATGCTTGGATCTAATTTCTATTGCATAGTGTCCTTGACGATATCGCCTACTTCTTATGGTATTTGTATTAAAGGTTGCTAAAGGGGGCCTTTGAATTTTAACAGGATTTGTTTATTAGAAATCAAAATTATAAAGGGCAACACCAAAAAACAAAACTGACGCTCGTTCGTCGAGAGCAGCAAAGGTCTCTTCTGTGGCGAAGAAATCTGTGGCGAAGTGTGCATAGAAGCAGTTAAGGCAATGAGATTACGCAGTTACAGCATCGAAAGTTCAAATCGATTATTAATTGATTGAATTTGTCAATCAATGAAGAATCGACCATTGATCTTTGATCTACCGTATTTTAACGTGTATAAGGAAACCCTTTTTACCAAAGCTGAGTAACAAATGATAATAATTGATAGCGGAAGAATAAGGACGACTGATGTATCAACTGCGTAACCTCAATGCTTTCATACACGCTTCGTCACCGATTCTTTTCAAACTTTTAACATTTTGCTTCTGTGGGTTGGTCATTCCGCAATAACTGACCGAAGGTTATTTAGATTATTCTCTATTTTAGTTCTTCCCCGGTTTCAGAGTGGTTAGCGCACTTGGCTACTATTCAATGGGACTTGGGCTCAAGCCTCGAATAAGATATGGATGCTTCTTTTTTGTGTTCTTTCTTCTGATCTCTCACCTTCCTCATAATATTTTAAGCGCTCTATGCAAGAAATTTGATATTTATATTATAGAGAGTGGTGATCAAGAGGTTTGCATTGCAAGTTGCTACTTGCTCCTCCCTTGGTTTTTCTTCCCGTCCCTCGTTTTTCTTCAAGAACGAAGAATGGGGAGGGGAGGATGGAATTCAAATGTTTGCTTTCTAAAAATGAACATTCCTTATTCGCCAGGTGCGATTGGAGTTTCCATTTAATAAATTCTTTATGTAATAAATCTCTAAATTCAATTAACCAAATCCTCTTCTCAGAACAAAAATGTCAACGGCATTCAGACAATCTACGTAAAAATAGTCAATAATTACTAAACAAAATTTGTTGAACTCTGTTTTACGGTGAATTCTGACAGATATGCCATCATCTGTTTTACTGAGTATTTTCCAGTAGATTGATTGAGACAATAATTGCACTATAAGGTCCTAGAATTGAGGGCCTTTAGCAAACAATACTTTGTGAGGTCGATAATATTATCGATGGCCCACGTGCAACTTGATTTTAAATACTCATCGTTGAAATCTCGTTTACTGCAATGAGCACCGGTTTGATCTAAATAAGTAAATACGTTTTAGATGTGTGCGAAAGTTTGGACGAGGAGCTAGTACAAGGAAAAATAGGTAAATCATTCTTTCTCTATGATATTACCTTTCATATATAGAAATTTATTTTATGACTGCTATAAAAATAAATGTTTGGGTTTTGGTTTTATGAAATTTGAGAACCTCGATGCAGCAATTTGCTAACCCATTGCTTGTTGAAAACGAGAAATAAAGATATAAGACTAATAGTAACCATAAATCCAATTACGTGTCAAGCCTATACATAGATGGTATATCTCTTTTATATTTATATCATCTCTAGTGATGTGGAGCCGGTCAGTTAGCAACCCCGTGAAGTATTTGGAAACGTTTCAACAGAGGAGGAAGTTACTCGAACGAATCATACCTGATGTGATGAAGAATGTCGTGCAAGTTCGTCCGGTGACTGTGGGATTCACAGAGACTTATCCTTTAAGCACTCAAGCTGTTACGAAGAAGTTGGGAAAACGTGGCAAAGGACAAGTCATAGAAATAACAAGGCCGCCATCTTCGATGCAAACACAGTCAATTATAATTTCGGTAAGATTTCTAAGATTACTCTGCAGGAAATTTGTGATTTAAACAAGGGATTTCGAACTCTTGAAAGCTGCAATTCAAATTCGATCAGATCTGCTATTCTGGGACTACCTATTTTTTATGAATTGAACAATGAATTTATTGAATTCAATTAATAAAAAATTATTATTAGTAGTTTTTGCAAATATTAAACTTAGGCTCATAATTGTTGCTTCTTTAATTACCACCATTAAACAAGTAACATATGATTCCAGTGTTCGCCATTTTTTTAAGAAACAGATCCTATTATATGAATCGGAAGCATTTTAAATTAATTTTTATGCAAAACTGTGACTGAAAGTTGATTAAAAATCTCAATCAAATCATTAATTCTTGATATTTAATATTATTGGTTCGGCATTTAAAGAGTTATGGAAACATTTCAAAAAACAGCATATTCTGCTAAATTCATTCAGAAACTGCTAAATATACTGTTATTTATTTTAGAAAAAAGTAATATAACGGTTATTGCTATCGTTTTAACTTGTTTGAAATAATTTTTAAGAGCAATGCTCTAACTAGCATTGCTGTTGTTAAAATATTCCACCTTCCCTAACTATTTACATACAAACAATATTGTTGAAAAACGAGGTTCAGATAGATTTTGATAGAAATCTTTAATTTATCTATATTGACATTTTTCCATAAAAAGAAAGTTTACTTAGTTCTGAATCTGACTTCCTATTAGCATCATTCTGTTCCTAATGAAATGGCTACAGATGGACAAAATAACGGAATTTATTGGGCGTGATAACGTTTTTCATGAACTCACTAGCTATGTTTAAAAATTTCTACTTTCACCTCCTCTGAACAGTTTAACAGAAGCATCAAAGCAATATATCTTTGTACCCCCCTGAAATGAAATATTGTGATTTACTAGTAATCAATTTTAATAAAATAAGAATGGAGATTATCGAATAAGTTTCCTAGTGTATGAGCGGCTAATGAGCATGGCTGGGAGTAAAGAAACCTGGGTTCGAGTCCCGGATAAGATTCTCTGTTAAGATCTCATCTTCCTAATAAAACACTGATAGGAGTATTTTATGACTGAGGACCTTTCTCGTATTGAGGATTATTTTAAGTCGAAAAACGTTTCGCTATATTAATGTTGTCGTTTAAAAGCAACTAGTAATTTCTGACAGCAGGATAGTGATTGTTTTACCCTTCTGTGGTGTAGTGGCTAATAGGACAAGTTCTTCAAGTGAAGAATGGTGGCCTTCCTTTCTCTTCAGTGCTGTTCAATGACGAATGGTAATATACCATACATTTCCGATGTCATCCACTATTACAGCCATAGGGAATGCACTTTACTACTCGTGCCTCTGGAGAGATGCAGAATTGACTCTTGTTTCCAACAGCACTTAGGAAATATAGCAGTAAGGCACATACAAAACATTAGAGTAACTGATTAGGGTTGGAATTGTGATATCTATTAATAATGTGTAGCAACTGGTGGTCAGAAGATCAGCTGAGTGAACAACAAAAACTAAATACGATAACTCTATGACAGACAGGCAGAACCTTCAAGCATCTATAGGGTTTGAGGTCGAACCAGACAGTGCAATATAAGCCTCTATATGCTTCTATCTACAGCTGAGGCATTTGGCACTGTGTGTCATTCTAACAACAAGTCCTGTGTGATATTGTCCACACTTCTAATTCTAGTTGTCCGTTTTCTTATGACGCTTTAAATTTTCCACAACTCTATTCCCTATTCTGTAGTTCTGCATGCTAGTGGCATGTCCAAACCAATTCAATCTCTCTTTATATAGGATGCTACTCAATGGTGCGTAATGACTCCTTCTAACCTCATCATTACTTACATAGTAACCTAATACCCAAGATACTGTGCAAGCATATAAAATCAAAATCATCAAAATTTCACTACCATAGCAAACTTTGGAAAGAACTCAACTGTTATACAGTCGAATTTTCTTTCAGAATATCTTTCAGATAGGTATGCATATTTTTCCATAATCTCCTCAGATTCTTAAACGTCCCAGCATCAGTGCCTATTCTCCTGCATATCTCATGTTGTACATTTACCATATCTGCAACAAAACTTCTTAGATAATTAAAATGAAAAACTTGCTCAAAAGCCCAGTCATGAAAAAAGAAATTGTCCATTTTTATGATTTTTTATCACTTTCATTTTCTCTCTGTTTATTACTAAACCTGACATAATACCATTCTCATTGATAATTTTAAGGAAAGAGTTCATCTCGTCAACATTTTCCAAAAAGACAAATCATCGACGTAATCTAAGTCAGTTATTTTCATTTCTTTAAACCATGTAAAGCCTGCCTTTCCTTTCGAAAGAATTCCATCTAACATAATTAACAACCAAACAAGTGAAAATGATAAAACGGAACCTTGTTGAATCCAATGATGATACTCAACTAATGACTACAAGTTTTGACAACTCTCACCTACGACTTAGTGCCATTATAGAGAGCCATCGTTATAATAATTAACTTTTCCCTCATGCTATTCGATCCCATAGTCAACTGAAAAGTTTGGTAGTCAACAGAATCAAAACACTTTTCTGCATTTAAAAAGTAAGTAACCATCGGTTTTTGAAACTCTAAACATCTAAGTATAAAGATATGGTCTACCAAACTCCTACCACTTCTGAACCTATGCTATTGATTTTCAAGTTGTACATCAACCATTTTTTGAATTAAGAACAATAATGGGCAGAAATAACTATAATGGACTTCAATTATCACAATAACTGCGATGACCTTTCTTGAAAATAAGGATAATAATAACTCTGCTAAACTACTTAGCAACAAATCCTTTATGATAGATATTATTCAAAACTACAGTTAGACATGTGACAATAGAATCCTTACTAGCAATAAATATATTAGCTATGATTTCATCTAACCTTGGCACTGTAATAGTTTTAATTAAAAGATTGACAAAGTAACTTCAGATAGTAAAATGTGACCATTCATAAAGCCAATAATACAGCTATCATCATTGCAAACAATGGATGTAGGACTAATTACATTGTTCAATACATCTCTGAATCGTTCAGCCCATCTTACCATGACAGAACCTTTTCAATAACCTTTCCATTTTAATCCCTTTATGCCATTCCGTTCCCAGTGATAAGCTCATTAAAGGGGATTTGGAACGGTTGGTATGAGCCACTTATGTAATGGCGCGTAGGAAAATGTGTAAGTGTGGAGCGTGCTTTAAGCAACTGTCTTGTGTTCTCTAGCAGCTTTCTCTGCTTAGCCAGATTTTCGAGCTAAGCTTGAAAATCTGGCTAAGCAGAGTAGTTTAGAAGCTAGCTTCTTCTAAAGATTTTTTATCAGCATTCAACTGATAATTTGTATGTTTATTAAGCTGTTTGTAAAACTTTCTGTTAAGATCAACACGGTGTTGATTCAATGCTGCCATGGACTTTCTGCTTTCAGAAATAAGCTGAGCTGCATAGTCATAACTGAGATTACTGCACGACATGTAAACTGCAACAGCATGATGCTAATGAGGGAACCTTATAAAATCGCATATATTGATGAGTAACGTTATGAAAAGCAAGTGATTAAAGTTGGAAAATGTGCAAAAATAGCCTTTATTCAGAAAGCAGCAAATCCTCTTATAGCCATAATGCATGCATTATGACGAGGCTTACTCTTGATAAACCATTGAAGTTTGTCGACATTGATGTCAGAGAACATTAATGAATCATATTCACGTAATATTAACTAGCTTCTGCAGTTGCTATAAGCTGCTGGTAAGATTAGCCTATGGATTGTTTTCTAGTATGGTTCCAGATGTTTTCGATGGGGAACATGTCTGGTGATCCCGAGGAATGTAGCAGGATGTCCATACATTTATAATACTGTAGTGCAGACCTGGACAGACTTGTAGGCCAAGAACTACTTCTAAATTTCGCAAAACGCTGTATTATACCATATATAATATATATTTTTTAGTTTCATATGGAGACAAACAGATCCACAGAATATACATTATTAAATAATAAAAAATATAATACATAAAGTATCACATAATAGCTGTGATAATAAAATTCATAATAATATATTTTAAAAATATATTTTTTTTGTAAAATTATACTATTTTTATAACAAAATATATATTTTATTCTTAAATATCTGGGGCGGGGGTGGCTCAGGCGGTAGCGCGCCAGGCTCGTAATCTGTAGTTCCCAGGTTCGAGTCCCAGCTGGGTCAGCGTTGAGATTTATCTCCGCAAAATTCCCCGCCCTGCCCAAGGTCAGTAGGGGACACCGATGGGCTTGGAAAGGCCGCCGTCCGTCGGATGGGACGTTAAGCCGTGGCCCCGTGTGCGGGAGAGCCATACCCTGTGCACGTTAAAGAACACGCTGGATGGCCTTGATGGGAGGCTACCATCTGTCTTCCAACAGCTGTTCCAGTGGGTCCCCTCCCCCAACCTTCTCTGAGCCTTCGTCCATGTGACCTGGCCATTTGCCCATGGTGTGCAAAAAAGTGCCGCTCAGAGGTAAAACAACCCAACCCAACCCTTAAATATCTGGGGTCCACTCAAAATTGCTTTGCAGTCCTCTTGTTAATCACGATTGATACGACCTTCAGACAGTTATGATGACCTGCAGCAAGCCACGACCTAGGTTGCTGTAATATATATGTGAGCGAACATTATTCTGCTGTTAAGGGCAATATCAACGGCGGGCGAGCGGGGTACTAGCCTCGGGTGCACAAAATGAGGGGGCAGAGAAAAAAGACGTATGAAACTATATTGGGAGCGCAATTTTAATTCTTGCCTCGGGCGCATAAAGAGCTAGTTACTGCTCTGCTTTGCAGAATGTTTCAGAGGAATGGTAAGAATACAGGCTGTGTAACCAGGTCAATATATTGTTGTGCTCTTTCAATGTTGGTAATGTATACTGCATCTGTGGTGTGCAATTGTTGTATATGTTCCATCCTCCTTCAAAAAGTTTGAAAACTCCTGCTTTAATTCAAAGGCACTAACAGCATTGTACAGTTCTGATATCATGGACAGTCCTATTTACTGCAATTAGTTTTCTTTGTATGTTGGTGTTTGTCACTTAGCGATACGCATGATGTTATCGCATCCTAGGCATGTTCTACTTTTTCCACAGCTGAGAGTACACTGAGAAGCGTCTTCTAAATCAGCAGCTAATATGCCTTGATGCATATTCTTTCCATCTATATAACCAATCTCCTGCGTGCCTATGCTTTTCGTAATTGTAATCATTTGCATATCTCAGTTAGTACAAGAAAGAGTGTGGTAGTTTTGGTAGAGAACTACCACACTCTTTCTTGTTTTGGTGGAGAAGTGGTAGTTTTCATTACTACCACTTCTCCTTTTTAATGTTGTGATTTCCATGTTGCATACTTGGTAATGTGTTATCTACAGTTTTAGCTACCAACAGTAAATACTCGTAATATTTATTTCGTACATTATTATAACATTATTTTAATGCATCATTAAAAAGTTAGTTGCTTACCAAATTAACCTTTCAACTAACATAAAATGTTTTGTTTAAAAGTTCTACAGGAGGCACCTTTCGACAACCGAAACAAGCGCATAACGAATCCTTCTTATTCTGGCAGGTTAACTTAGGGGTTCTCAACATGGAGTACGCGGTAAAATATTTTGGGGAACGCCGTGAGAGCTGAAAAGTCGCTAGATCTTCCATTGTTTTCGCTTCCAAAAATCCATTGATTAGTTTTTGGATTGGAGTGGAGAAGGAATATCCGACTTTGTCAAGTCGGATATTCCTTCTCCACAAGAATTGCAGTCAGATATTTGTTACATTTCACAATAAATTATTTATGTGAAACTGGTTTTCCATCTTTAACTGCTTTAAAAAACAAATATAGGAACAGGCTGGATGTTGAAAAATGACTTGCGACTCTACCTTAGCAAGTAACCGCAACCATTGATGAACTGCGCAACCGTAAACAAGTGCAGCCTTTTCACTGATTACCCGTAAAAGGTTTATAATTTTATAAAATTTGTTAAATTGTTTATGTCATTTTTTGTGTTTTTCGATATATGTAATTTATGAATACAAAATTTAATGTGTGTATATATATATGTTTTATTTTATTCCCATTGTTATACTATAACTATAGTTTTATCTATCTATACAAGAGGTACGCCAGTTAATGCACATTTCCAGGGGGTACGTGAAGCATAAAAGGTTTAGAACCACTGATATATATGTTTTATTTTATTCCCATTGTTATACTATAACTATAGTTTTATCTATCTGTACAAGAGGTACGTCAGTTACATACACATTTCCAGGGGGTACGTGAAGCATAAAAGGTTCAGAACCACTGGGTTAACTGATTATATTTGAATTTCTTGTTGGTAGCCATTTTTGCATAGCATCCCAATACCGAATACGCACAATGATTCTCAATGATGATCTTAATGTATAGTTACTGACCAGTTGTGCGGTGCATTCTCTCGTAACAGAATACAGTGCCAGTTAGAAATTTTCCCTTGATTTTCTGCGTTGATACTGTTCAAGTATCATACTACACAATATAGCTTACTTGAAACGGCGAAGGAGATATCCATCGTTAAAAGTTACAAAGTTCAAGAACCGTTAAGTTCAAGAAAGTTAAGCACATATA
Source organism: Ryuthela nishihirai (assembly GCA_038380435.1). Lineage (NCBI taxonomy): Eukaryota > Metazoa > Arthropoda > Arachnida > Araneae > Heptathelidae > Ryuthela > Ryuthela nishihirai. The sequence goes on along the minus strand of JAWZYU010000015.1, from coordinate 65,994,196 downwards.
ATTAAAAAGCTTGGAATGTTATTTCACTTGAAATACATATCAGAAATATCCAGGAGAGAAATAAATTAATAAAAGAAGATTTGGTTTTAGAACAAAAAAAGGAAAATTTTATATTTTACTAGTTTGCGTTTGCAAGTTCCAAATAGTTGTAAATTGAGGGTCAAATCCAAAAAGATATTGTAGTATTAGAGAGAGAATTTCCGCGACTAGATGAAATCCACTGGAATTGGCACCATTGTTATCATCAAGAAGATAAAAATTGAAGGCGTGGTTTCGACTCTTTGGGAAAAGTTCTTAAATTTTACATGCAAAAGAGATGAATGCTTTTTAGCTGAATGGCTCTCATAGGTTGGAAAGATTTGCGTCGGCTAAGAATTATGAAGTTTCACTTTTATTTGTGCGTAAAAGAAAGAAGAAAACAACTTTTCAGTTTTCAGCTGTTGTTTACTCAATGAGCTGAATGTTGTCAGAAATAGATGTTATAAAAAAAATATGGCTTTATACAAAATATATGATTGTACTTGGAAGGTTTGGTTGATTGGGGTGTTATTGCACACTAGCAAATATTCAGAAAGAAATGTGATTGTATCGCATATTGCTCTTTATTATTGTCTGTGCAGAGATTCCAAATTAAGTTTTGAACACTGTTGCTATAAAGTACCAAGATGACATCTGCTTGTTTTATGTCTCGGAATGTTTTAAAAGTGTGCACAAGAATTGTTTTGGGAAGAAGAAAGAAGCAAGCGGTGGTAGTGTGTAAAACAAAGATTTAAAGTTATAATCTGCACACTATAGAAATATATGGTTAAAATTTTCTGAAATAACTAAAATGATAGTAAGATAAAGGCAGATTGAAGATAAAGATTTTAATTTTTAAAGTCCTGGGTTTTTGAAAATGGACTGTTAATTTTGAAGTTTTTTTAGCATGAAAACTAAAAGACTTCAGAACTTGGTTTGTTGGTTACAGTCCTCAGCAAATAGGTGGTAGTGCTCAAGAAGCTTATGATGTCAGAGTGTAAGGTATGATGTTGAAGTGTAAAGTATGATGTAGAAATGTAAAGTATGATGTAGAAATGTAACTATTGGTTGTTGGTGGCCTTTGCCAGGTCACAGCTGATTGGTGGGTCTGGTACTATTGTCGAGATTGATGAGAGCTGGAAAGGGACTCCGAAAAGTGTTTTCTTGTTGTTATTCCTGACCACTCTCCGACTCCTTGCTTGCTGTTATCGAGAAGAAAATTTTACCTGGGTCCACAATTTATTCAGAGTTCTGGCGGTTGTATAACTGTTTGAGTGAGGAGGGTTTCGTCCACCTCACAGTCAACCACTGTTTCATTTGTTGACCTTCAAGACAGGGATCTACACTAACACTGTGAAAGGAATGTGGCAGCATGCAAAATATGAGATGACTAGAGGCCACGTGGATGATGATATGTTCAACAGCTATCTGGCTGAATTCATGTATAGGAAGTGGCTCTGTTACCAGTTGGACCTGTTTCTGAGTTTTGTGGAGGATATTAAACATCTGTATCCACCCCATGTGTGTGATGAAGTAGCATGAACCACAAGCTGTGGTGAGTTATTTGTTTAGTTTTTAATTGTTTATTTAAGTTAGTAGTTTTTAATATTATGTTTTTATTGTGTTTAAGGTGTTTAGTTTTTGATGTTAGTAGGTTTATTGTGTTTAGAAAAAAGGGGGGGGGGCAGTAATGGTGGAAGTGGTTTACTGTATGTGGGAAGGCAATTGTTTTCTTTATTTGTGTTGGTTTTGGCAGTTTCATGAGTTTTTTTGTGTAGTTGATGGTTAGGTGTTTTTTGTTTGGGGTAATTTAGCTTTACATTTGTTTAAAACACAATTTCCTGTTCCCATGGTTACAGTGTGTTGCATTTGATGTAAACTCTGGTTTTTCATTACTATGGTAATGAAAAAATTTTATTTGTAGAAACCCCTGTTTGGGTTAGGGTCTGGGGGGGGGGGGGTTGTGGGAATCGTCAAAAAGCACCGTTATGTTGTCTCAAAAAAAAAATGGTGACCAAGGACCATGATATGCACTACTGCCTATAGGGTTAAAAAATTTTCGTTATTCTCCCGGATCGCTTAAGAAGCTCAGAACTCCTGATAGAATGGTCTGTTACTTAATGTCAGTATTCACCAAAAACACTTAATTTCATAGTAATTATCGGAAAAACATTTCAGACGGTACATTGTAATGATCACTATTCTCAACAGCTATTTACTTGCTGCATGATAAAAAAAAATAGAAGGAAATAAAGTATATATTCTTTATTTCCTTCTATTTTCTTTCTTATTTTTCTGTTTTTTTTTTAATGCAATACTGCAGGCAATTTCATAGAAACTCTAAAATCAGTAGGAATATACAAAAACACATTTAAGAAGCTGCCTGCTGATGACGGCCATTTTACATATTTTTTATAACCATTTTATACATTTTTAAGCCTGCCATTGATTTCAACAATTATCTGCCTGCTGCATTATAAAAAAAATGCCATAGAAGATAAAAAAAAAATCATTTGTTTTTGGTTGTATTTTTTGAATGCTGCAGGTGATTTACCTGGAAATCTGAATCAGTATTGCTCCAACAAAGTTATGTGACACCTGGGTTTTCCATTACATAACATATACAGTTAAAGAACACAAAAATTAATGTTTAGGAAGTCCTGAGTTTTCCATTACATAACATATACAGTTAAAGAACACAAAAATTAATGTTTAGGAAGTCCTGAGTTTTCCATTACATAACATATACAGTTAAAGAACACAAAAATTAATGTTTAGGAAGTCCTGAGTTTTCCATTACATAACATATACAGTTAAAGAACACAAAAATTAATGTTTAGGAAAAAATACAACTAGCAAATAAAGATTTAAGCTACGGAATATAAACTTCTACTCAATTTCCAAAAATACTACATTCTTTGTGACTGAAATATCTTACCAGTCATGTTAAAAGTAGAAAACAAAATGTTGGCTAAAAGCATTTTAAACATGTTAAATAAACATCTAAAGCAACCCCAAATAGCGATTTTGGAGAATTACCATAATTTTAATAGGGGTTTTCTTTTAGGGTGAAAATTGTAATTTTTTAGCATAATGTTTTGGGAAGTATGAGGTCTTGGGCACTAAGACAAATTTTGCTTTGGTACTTGAGGGTCTTCCAGCACTTTCAGGGTTAATAGAATGCATCCAAAGAAACAGAAAAAAAAATATCTTGATGACAAATTTCTTATTGATTAAGGAGAATTAGGAAGGTTACAAAAAATGTTGTTTGAAGCCTATATGGAGACTAATTTTAATTTAGTTGAAGGTAGTATATGAGAAGAAAAGGTAATGCTGATTTATGATGACATTTTTCCTGATTATGAATTCAATGAAGGACTTGCTGCATTATGTGTATATGTTTAGGAAACACTATTGATGTTATTGAGGGGTTTGGAGGTTTGAAACCATAATAAATCAGTGTGTTTAGATTGTCTAAATTTACATCAGAAAGGGAATTATCAAAATTAAAATTAGGTATGGAATAAGAAACAATTTTGTAAGGGACTATGGAGTTGCAAATACAGTAAGTCAGTAGAGGCATAGAGATGTAATGGAACATCATATTCTGGTATTATGGTAGCTAGGCATAAACTGGAAGGAGAGTTGTGTACCAATCCCTAGTGATGATGCACAGAACTAGCCAGGTCTAGCACCTAATGTCCGACCCCGCCTTCTCGTGGTGCAGGCCGTTAGTAACTTTCAAAAGCGATATTCTCTTTTGGAAGGGAACGGAAGGGGAGGGCTGCCAGTTCAGTATGGCCTGCTGATCTGGTCATCTATGGCCACTTTTTTCTTTTTTTTCAACCCTGCTGAGGAGTGGTCAACTTCACAGGGTCCTGGTGCTGACCATTTATACCTACTAGACTGGACTTGTTTATGGATTTGAGCTTGATTATTGATCCTGGACTTGCTGCACTGGTGGGCCTCTGTTGAGGGAGAGTCTGCCGCTGTGTTTTCTGTTTGCTTCAGGGTTGCCAGCTCTAAGTGAACAGAGGCATGGGATACCTTATTATCAGCTGGTGGATAATCCTAATCAGAGGCCATCGCAGGTACCTGAACCTTACTTAGCTAGTTGGGCATCATCAAGCCTAAACTGGAGTAATGCATCTCAGGCAGGCCATGTGGCTCTTGAAAAAGTCCACTTGAAAAGGTGGTGCCTGAAGTTCCTACCAGCATCGGTGACTTCAGCCTTTAGCGGAGGAGGAACGGGTCTTTGCCCCATGCCTGCGATCAGGGGGCTGTTTGATATTGTTGGCCCTACCAATCTCAATAAACCTAATTTCTTCAAAAATCCTACTAATCATTTTCTCTCTGCAGGAACGTGGAACGTGAGGACATTACATAGAGATTATTCTCTTGATGTCCTCATGCAGGAATTCCAGCGCTATAACCTAGATATTCTTGGCTTGCAAGAGACCAGATGGACAGGTAAAGGTGAGATACTTAAAAATAACTTTAAATTTCTCTTTACAGGGAGGGAGGATGGAAAGCATCACCAAGGCGTGGGTCTGCTGCTCAGCAGACATGCTAGTGATGCTCTTCTAGGATATGAGTGCATTAATGAAAGGTTTCTTACAGCAAAATTTCAGACAAGCATTAAAGACTTGAATGTTATCTGCTGTTATGCCCCCACTGAGGATGCTGATGAGGATGAGAAGGATAGGTTTTACGGACAACTTCAGGATATTTTGAATTCTGTCAAGAAAGGAGATATTACCCTTGTTCTTGGTGACTTCAATGCCAAAGTTGGTACTGACTCTGATCTTTGGGGAGGGGTGATAGGCCCTTTTGGTATTGGTAGCTGCAATGGCAATGGGCAACGTCTCCTACAGGTAAGTAAACTAAATGGTTTCAGAATAACTAACACATATTACAAACACCGCGACATATATAAATACACTTGGGTCTCACCTGATGGGCTGCATAGGAATATGATTGATTATATATTAATTAACAGCAAATGGGCTAGTTCTGTTAGAAATACCAGGGCATATAGGGGAGCTGAAATTGGATCTGACCATTACCTTGTTAAAAGTGTCTTGCAACTTAAACTTAAAAAGTGTTGTGCTAGGGTTAAAAAATTTACCTTTAATACTGAAGCTCTGAAAGACCCAGTTATAGCTAAAGCTTACCAAGATAGGTTACTTAGTCATTATGACAGTCATGGTTTGCTTATTACTGAAGTTGAGGAAGAATGGGGCCATTTTAAACAGGCTTTTTTGGAAACAAACAGTACTCTTTTAGGAAAAAAGGAGCAGAGGAGACAGAATTATTTGAGTGATAAGGCACTTGAGCTTATTTCAGAAAGAAGGAACTGCAGGAATGTCCTTAATCAATACCCTACTAGTCCTAATAGAAAAGATTACAGAGAGCTTAATAAACGCGTAAAGGATCAGTTAGCTACTGATAAAAATCTTTGGCTTGATAGCTTGGCTGACAAAGCTGAGGAAGCAGTTAGGCAGCACAACAGCAGAGAGCTGTACCAGATAGTTAATGTTTTATGTGGTAGAAAACGGACAGGCATACAGGGATTGAAGGATAAACAAGGTAAGGTTATAGAAGGTGAGGATTCTGTCATGGTTAGGTGGGCTGAGCATTTCAGTGATGTTCTAAACAATGTGGTTAGTTCTACTCCCATTGTTTGTAATGATGATAGATGCATTGGCAGCTTTAATGTTGGCCCTATAACACAATCTGAAGTTAGTTTGGCTATCTCTAAACTTGAACTTCATAAATCCCCAGGGGTAGATGAAATTACTACAGAAATGCTCAGAGCTGGGAATGTTTTGGTTACCACTTGGATGACTGAAATTTTGAATAACTTTTATGATAAAGGCATGGTTCCTAAAGATTTTACCAGAGCTATTATTATCCCTATCTTCAAAAAAGGTGATCGCAGTTCTTGTGATAACTATAGGGGTATCAGCCTACTCTCTGTTCCAGGTAAAGTTCTTTCCATGATTGTGCTTAATAGAATTAAGAATCTGGTTGACAGGCAATTGCGTGATGAGCAATGTGGATTCAGAAGTGGTAGGGGATGTGTAGATCAGATATTTCCACTTAGGCAGATTCTTGAGAAATGTTTAGAGTTTCAGAAACCTTTGGTTGCTAGCTTTGTTGATTTCAAAAAGGTTTTGACTCTGTTGATCGTCATAATTTGTGGTTGATTGTGAAATCATATGGTATACCAGACAAGTTAGTTAACATAATGAAAGCTCTCTATAATAACACTGAGTCATGTGTGAGAGTTGGTAAGTCTTGTAGCAATTGGTTTAGCATTACTTCTGGTGTTCGACAAGGGTGTATTTTGTCTCCTTTTCTCTTTAGTTTGGTTATTGATTACGTTATGCGAAATTCACTTCAAGGGAAAGATTTTGGCCTTAAATGGGCTGGAGATACGAAAATTTCTGATTTAGATTATGCTGATGATTTAGCCCTTTTGGCAAATGATGTTGATGAGATGAACTCTTTCATTCGAGCTGTTGATGAGACTGGTAGTAAAGTAGGTTTGGTTATAAACAGAGAGAAAACTAAAGTGATGAAAATTGGTCAGGCAGGTTGTGATTCTGTTAATCTGAATGGTTGCAGTCTTGAGCAGGTGTCACAGTTTAATTACCTTGGGAGCTATGTAACTGATACTGGTGATGTGCGGCATGAGATTAACAGACGAATAGGTATTGCTGCCGGGACTTTTAAGAATCTATGGAGATTGTGGAGAAATAGGCGTATACACCTAAAGACTAAAATTAGACTGTATAATAGTTTGGTTCTTTCTAGGGTTAGTTATGGTAGTGAAACGTTGACACTTTGTAAACAAGATAACAGGAAACTAGATGCTTTTGATTCTAGATGCTTACGCAGTATCTTGGGTATTAGGTGGTTTAACTTTGTAACTAATGATGAGGTTAGGCAAAGGAGTCTGCAACCTCCTTTAAGCAGCATATTGTGCAGAGAGAGACTCCGCTGGTTTGGCCATGTTGCCCGTATGGATAATTATAGATTGGCGAATAGGGTTATGAACAGTGTGCTTAGAGGCCTCAGAAGGAGGGGGAGACCTAGGATGCGGTGGGCAGACAATGTCAAACAGGACCTTGTTAGAATTGGTGTGCAGTGGCCAGATGCAGCAGATGTAGCTCAGGACAGGTTTGCTTGGAGAATTAAACTGCGTGGTCTGGTTGGACCTCCGTAGCCCATGGCTGCTTGAGGATGATGATGATGATGATGATCTTCATCATCATCCCTAAGTAGCCATGGACTACGGAGGTCCAACCAGACTGCACAATTTAGTTCTCCAAGCATATCTGTCCTGAGCTATATTTGCTGCTTCTCACCATTGCACACCAATATTAACTAGATCCTGTTTGACATTATCTTCCCACTGCATCCTAGGTCTCCCCTTGTTTCTGAGCTTTTTAGGCACACTGTTCATAACCCTATTCGCTAATCTATAATTATTCATTTGGGCAACATGGCCAAACCAATGAAGTGTCTCTCTGCACAGTATGCTGCTTAAAGGAGGTTGCTGACTCCTTTGCCTAACCTCATCATCACTTACAAAGTTGAACCACCTAATGACCAAGATACTGTGCAAGCATCTAGAATCAAAAGCATCAAGTTTCCTGTTATCTTGTTTACAAAGTGTCCAAGTTTCACTACCATAACTAACTTAGAAAGAACCAAAATATTATACAGTAATTTTAATCTTTAGGTGTCATTGCCTATTTCTCCACTCTCTCCATAGATTCCTAAAAGCCCCAGAAGCAATCTCTATTCATCTGTTAATATCATGCCGCACATCACCGATATCTGTTACATAGCTCCCAAGGTAATTAAACTGTGACACCTGCTCAAGACTGCAACCATTCAGATTAACTGAACCACAGCCTGCTTGACCAATTTTCATCATTAGTTTTCTCTCTGTTTATAACCAAACTATTACCAGTCTCATCAACAGCCGTAATGAAAGAATTCATCTCATCAACATAATTAGCCAACAAGGCCAAATCATCTACATAACCTAAATCAGAAATTTTGAAATCTTTAGACCATTTAAGGCCAAAATCTTTCCCTTGAAGTGAATTTCGCATAACATAATCGATAACCAAGCTAAAGAGAAAAGGGGACAAAATGCACCCTTGTAAAACACCAGAAGTAATGCTAAACCAATTGCTACAAGCCTTACCAACTCTCATACATGACTCAGTGTTATTATAGAGAGCTTTCATATGTTAACTAACTTGTCTGGTATGCCGTATGATCTCACAATCAACCACAAATTATGAAGATCAACAGAGTTGAAAGCCTTTTTGAAATCAACAAAGCTAGCAACCAAATTTTCTGAAACTCTAAACATTTCTCATGAATCTGCATGAGTGAAAATATCTGATCTACACATCTCCTACCACTACTGAATCCACATTACTCATTACGCAATTGACTGTCAACCAGGTTCTTAATTCTATTAAGCACAATCATGGAAAGAACTTTACCTGGAACAGAGAGTAGGCTGATACCCCTATAGTTATCACAAGAACTGCGATTACCTTTTTTGAAAATAGGGATAACAATAGCTCTGGTAAAATCCTTAGAACCATGCCTTTATCATAAAAGATAAGCAAAAAATTCAGTCATCCAAGTGGTAACCGAAACATTCCCAGCTCTAAACATTTCCGTAGTAATTTCAACTACCCTTGGGGATTTATGAAGTTTAAATATAGAAACAGCCAAAATAACTTAAGACTGTGTTATAGGGCCAACATTAAGGCCAGTAATGCATCTATCATCAGTACAAACAATGGGAGTAGAACTATCCACATTGTTTAAAATATCACTGAAATGCTCAGCCCACCTAGCCATGACAGAATCCTCACCTTCTATAACCTTACTTTGTTTATCCTTCAATCCCTTGTACACCTGTCTGTTTTCTACCACAAAAAACATTAAATATCTGGTAGAACTCTCTGCTGTTGTGCTGCCTAACTGCTTTCTCGGCTTTCTCACTCCAAGCCATCAAGCAGCTAACTGATCCTTTACACATTTATTAAGCTCTCTGTAATGCTTTCTATTAGGACTAGTAAGGTATTGATTAAGAACATTCCTGCAGTTCTTTCTTTCTGAAATAAGTTCATGTGCCTTATCACTCAAATAATTCTGCCTCCTCTGCTCTTTTTTTCCTAAAAGAGTACTGTTAGTTTCCAAAAAAAGCCTGTTTAAAATGGTCCCATTCTTCCTCAACTTCAGTAGTAAGCAAACCATGACTGTCATAATGACGAAGTAACCTATCTTGGTAAGCTTTAGCTATAACTGTGTCTTTTAGAGCTTCAGTATTAAAGGTAAAATTTTTAACCCTAACACAACACATTTTAAGTTTAAGTTGCAAGACACTTTTAACAAGGTAATGGTCAGATCCAATTTCAGCTTCCCTATATCACCTGGTATTCCTAACAGAACTAGCCCATTTGCTGTTAATTAATATATAATCAACCATATTCTTATGCAGCTGATCAGGTGAAACCCATGTGTACTTATGTATGTTGTGGTTTCTGTAATAGGTGTTATTTATTCTCAATCCATTAAGTTTACTTACCTGTAAGATACGTTGCCCATTGCCATTGCAGCTACCAATACCAAAAGAGCATATCACTCGTCCACAAAGGTCAGAGTCAGTACCAAATTTGGCATTGAAGTCACCTAGAACAAGGATAATACACAGTCATATCAGAATAATATGACCACCTACCATAGTATATGTATGGTAGGTGGTCATATTATTCTGATATCACTGTGTATATCCTTTCTTGACAGAATTCAAAATATCCTGAGGTTGTCTTTAAAACCTATCCTTCTCATTCTCATCGGCATCCTCAGTGGGGGCATAACAGCAATAACATTCAAGTTTTTAATGCTTGTCTGAAATTTTGCTGTAAGAAACCTTCCATTAATGCATTCATATCCTAGAAGAGCATCACTGGCATGTCTGCTGAGAAGCAGACCTACACTTTGGTGATGCTTATTATCAGTCCTCCTTCTGGAAGATTCTCCCTCCACAGAAGCCCATCAGTGCAGCAAAATCAGGATCTATTATCAAGCTCAGAGCCTTAATCCAGTTCAGTAATTTTATAAGGTGAGCACAGGACCCTTATTTCACACACGCACACAGATAGGAGTGAGTGTGTGTGTTAATGTCATGAATGAGTATAATTACAATATGTGGTGGAATTTTATTCATTGAAATGGTATTGTGGGAAATTTGACACATGTATTTTTCATTGTTAAACTTATAGTTTTCATTACATATGTATTTTTTAAAGATATATATATATTTAAGATTATAAGACAAGTATTGCTTCTATGGACATTTTTCCACTGAACTTTAATTGAGGAATCTGTTTCTTATTAAAGTAAACAAAAAATAGTTGTAAAAGGTCTAGTAGCAAAATCAAGTATGATTGGTTATTTTGGTTTATAATGTTTCAATGATAATAATAGGTTTGTATGCAAATTACAGTGTTTAACGAAATGTTTTTTGTATTGGATTATCTTGATACATGAATAATATATTTTCAGGATGTGGAGAGAATCAGAGCTTCAGCTATTGTTGAAGACCCATTACAGTTAGCTAGGTATCCAGACAATAAAACACGTACTCTATGTGATATTATATATAGTGGGATGGAAATATCTGGTGAGAAATTTTAAGATTTTCATAAACATGTTATTAATCCTTCAGCTGCTGTCATCTATTATTGTTGCCTAATTAATACTACAGATCATGTTATACACTCTTTAATTTTTGTTTTAGATTTAATAATATATTTGCTGTAAAAAAATGTGAAAAATACTCAGATTTCTAGCATAACCATGAAGTATAAATTAACACTTTTTGAAAATTTCTGAACATAAAATTTCTTTGTTCAGATCAATACTTATTTATTGAAATTTCATGTAGAAAGTTCAGGAATATTATTATATTGTGAAAAAAAAAATGCACCCTTTATACTCCTAAAAGAATGGTGTTCTCATTTCTTTTGTTATTTGCCAAGAACTTCAGGAATATTAAAAAAAAAAGCAACATAACTCACTGAAACTAACTTGCACTATTGTATAAATTGCTTCAATATAATTGCTATATATATATTATTTTTATAATAATATGATATGAGCCGTCCCGTGGCCGAGTGGTTAGCGTGCTTGGCTACTGATCTACGGGACCTGGGTTCGAGCCCCGGGTAAGGCATGGCTGTTTGTGTCGTTTTTCTGCTGAGGTCCTGCCATCCTCTCAGATCTTCTATCTGTGGCATATAAACTGACAGGCTCCTGTCAGACCTCTGTGGCAAGCAGCTGCTTGAGGGGGTATTTTTTTTTATTTAATATGATATCAAGATATGTGATATTATAAAAAATGTGATTAAAGAAATTTGCATTTTGAAAAAATGGTTTTTGAAGAACTTATTGCATCTGGTCTGTAAATAGTAGCTAGGCATAAACTGGAAGGAGAGCTGTGTAACATTTCCCAGTGTGTACCATTTCACAGAACTGGCCAGGCCTAACACCTAATTTTGACCCCGCCTTCTCATGGTGCAGGCTAGTAGACCTTTCAAAAGAGATATTTTCTCTTGAAAGGGGTGGGCTGCCAGATCAGTGTGGCCTATTGATCTGGTCATCTATGGCAGCTTTCTTTTATTTTTTTTTCTGCCCTGCTGAGTAGTGGTCAACTCACAGGGCCCTGTTCTAAATATTTATACCCACTAGACTGGACTGGTTTGTGGCACTGCATCTTATTATAGCTGCTGGACTTGCTACACTGGTGGACACTTTTGAGGAAAAATCTGCCACTGTGTTTTCTCTTTGCCTATAAGTTGCCTACACTAAGTGAACAGAGGCACAAGATACCTTATATCAGCTGGTGGATAATCTTGATCATAGGCCATCATAGGTACCTGAACCCTCTGTCTTTTAATTGGGCATAGTCAGGGCCGCCGACAGGGGGGGGGGGGGGGGGGGGGGGGGGGGGGGGCAAGGGGGACTAATGCATAGGGGCCCATCAGCAATAAGGACCCGTTAGATTAAGTGACTCTTTACTTTTTCTTACAAAAATTATTCTTAGTTAGGCTATATATCGATCCTATAAAATTCCATAAGAACATTATTTGTTATAATATGCTTTTAAAAAGAAACACTAGTTGGATTATGGCATATTATCTCATTAATAGTAGTTGAACGAACCATTTCTTAACACCTTTTGTCCGCGTTAACTTACAGCATTTGCTTGTATTTTCCCTGTTAACCAGCCCACCCCTGCAGCAGTAGCAACAGTTGGACTCTCCCAAACCCAACCCGTGCGATCAGGTATCTTACATTGTTCATGTTTGGAGATTCCAGTAACATCGTCTGTGGTCTGTGTGTCAGTGTTACAAATTATAACAGTTTAAAAGTCTCTTGTCGGCACATTTGTTTCACCATTTCGTTGTCATTTGTTTAGTAAAACGATATATTCATTGGTGCTATAGTCTAACTGAACAATGGACAAGTATAAGCATAAGTCAGGAGCTGAGAAGCGCAAGGAGAGAAATAAAAAATTCGAAGTTATTAAGAAAGGGAGTAGAACTTTGTTTGAAGTCGGTGTAAAAGTGAATGTGGACAGTGAAGGTGCAAAAAATGAACTAATCCCAATCTCAAGCTCGTCTGTTCCCGCTCTCAAAAATAAAGAAATTTCAAGTTCAGAGGGGAATGATGATGGTTCTTTTATTTTTTTTAAAAATTATGACGACAGCAGTATTGAAACGAAACAACCAAACAGCAGTGAAAATGATGCGCGTTCTATAAACTATGAAAGTGAAGCGAACTTACCCGCTCCAGTTATGAACTCTGAGTCATGGCAAGTATCGTGTGATCTTGGAAAATTAAAAAGTGGCAGCCCAAGTGTAACTGTAATTGAAGGTATAGTTCGAAAAGGTCCCCCTTCTATGCCTAATAACCTTCCAAGTGACGGAACAAGAGCCTTTCCGAAAACAGTTTTATTTTCAAAACTCAAGAATGGAGAATGTGTTCCTAGAGACTGGTTAGTGTGGAGTGAAACAAATCAGTCGTTATACTGTTTTCCTTGCAGATTATTTGGTCGCAACCCTGAATCCCACAAATCCATTTTAGTTAGTGATGAAGGCTGGAAAAAGGATTATTCTTGGCGTAAACTATATAACAAATTGCCAGTTCATGAAATGAGTGCTAATCACAAAAAAAGCTATATTGAATGGAGAGGATTGGAAAGAAGACTTCGTCATGGAACGGATATTTATTCTCAAATGAACTCTGAAATTGCCTCTAAAGTGAAATATTGGAGGGATTTATTTCACAGGATTCTGTCTGTTACATTATTTCTTGGTGAGAGGGGTCTCGCATTTAGAGGTTCTTCCAGCAAAATAGGGTCATCGGATAATGGTAACTTCCTCGGGATTATTGAGTTGCTCGCTCAATCTGATCCGCTGTTGAGAGAACATGTGACTAAAGTTCAAGAGTCACAACAAGAAGGGAAGAGACTTCAAGCTCACTATCCTTCAGCGGATTCTCAAAACGAGTTCATTAAGGCTTGCAGCAACAAGGTTCTTCAAGCTGTACTCTTAGAAAGAGAAAAATCAAAGTATTTTTCAATACTAGCTGATGCTACTCCAGATACATCTCATAATGAGCAAATGACATTAATTTTAAGATATGTTCTAGATGGTGATTCTTCATTTAAAATAATGGAGAGGTTCATAAGTTTTGTAAAGTGCAATAAGAAAACTGGACAAGAAATTGCAAATGTACTCATTGAAGAGTTAGAGAAACATAAGATCCCTTTAAAAGATTGCAGGGGGCAGGGATATGACAATGGAGCGAATATGGCTGGTGCATACAATGGCGCGCAAGCCATTATAAGTGCGCTATATCCATTTGCCATATTTTCTAACTGTAGTGCACATAGTCTAAATTTGTGTGGTGTGAACGCTGCTGAATGCTGTGAAGATGCTATTACGTTTTTTGGTATGGTTCAAAAAGTGTATGACTTCTTTTTAAAGAGCCCTCAGAGATGGGAGATACTAGAGAATACAATAGGTTGTTCCTTGCATAGCCTATCAAAAACAAGATGGTCTGCTCGTGTTGACAGTGTTAAACCATTTTCCAAATACCTATCACTCATCAAACATGCATTAAATCAATGCAAAAATTTTAATCTCTCAGCTTAGTGTAAAACGGAATTGATGGGAATAAAAGGATACCTTGAATCATTTAAGTGCACTTTGATGGCAACAATCTGGTTCAAGATTCTCTCGGCAATTGACATTCGCAACAAGGTTCTACAAGCTCATGATGCAACTCTTGATGTAGAGATTGATAATATTCGCGATCTGATCCAGGAACTGAAACAACTCCGTGATAAATGGGATAACTTATTAAATGAAGCAAAAGTAGTGGCCACCTCATTAGCAAGTGATCTTCCTGCAGAGACAGAACTTCCGAAGAAGAGAGTGAAAAGAAGGAAAACTTTCTTGGACGAAATAAATGAAGATGTTCCAGAATTTCGAGGGAATGAGGGGGAAACTAATGAAGAATGGGAGTTCAGAGTAAATGTGTTTTATAGGGTAATTGATTCTGTTGTTTGTGGACTTACTAATCGTTTCACTTTGGCGGAAAAGTTAAATGATAGATTTAAGTGCTTATGGCTATATCCAGACATTGAAGAACGTGACATTGAAAATATGGGTGTTACTTTGCATGAACAATATTATGAAGACATTAATAGAGAAATCAGTGATGAGCTGAAATATCTAAAATCAATTCATTCTTCTAATTTAGGGACAGGCCCATTGAAACCACTGGAGCTCTTAAACCGTCTGAAAGAATTGAAACTGGACAGTTTATTTCCAAATATTTGTATAGCCATTAGAATATTCTGTACAATTCCTGTGACAGTTGCTGATGCTGAAAGATCCTTCAGCAAAATGAAGGAAATAAAAAATGTATTCAGATCAACAATGTGTCAAGAAAGACTGAGTAACCTTGGTTTGCTTAGTCTGGAGAGCGATCTTGCTAGATCTTTAAATTATGATGACATAATTGACGATTTTGCATCAACGAAGGCAAAGAGAGTTGTTTGTTGACATTATCTACTGTATAAGTTAGAAGTTGCAACTTTTTGGGAATAATGGGTTATATTATATTTATGGCCGTCGAGTGGTTAGCACGCTTGGCTACTGATCTAAGGGGCCTGGGTTCGAGCCCCGGAATTAGGCATGGATGTGTGTGTCGTTTTTCTGCTGAGGTCCTGCCATCCTCTCAGATCTCCTACTGTGGCATATAAACTGACAGGCTCCTGTCAGACCTCTGTGGCAAGCAGCTGCTTGAGGGGGTATTTATTTATTTTTTTATTTATATTTAGTGTTGAATCTGCTATTATGCTAATGTGAAGTTTAACAAATACTGTTGCCTATTTTTCAGTTTTCAGTACTAACAATTAAAAATGAAGACTCGCAGAATTGCATAGTTTTTCTCCATGATATGTTATGTAGCCTATATTAAACTTACTCAAAAATCCTAAATCTTGCTGTGAGCTTTGCAAAATATGTTCCCTAAAATAAATGCTAAAAAGTTTTATGTGACACTAACTGTGTAGGCCTATGTTTTTGCATGCCTGACTGCGTAACAGGCTTTTTTTCCTCTGAATGTTATCATTGTGTCCAGAATAATTGCTATTAATGATTTGTAAAGATAAAAAGTTTTCAAGGGGGGGGGGGGGGGGGGCGAGCATAATATTACATAGGGGCCCATAAATTCTCTCGGTGGCCCTGGGCATAGTATCTCAGGCAAGTCAGATTCTATTTAGATTCTAGTTCTTGAAAAAGTCCAATTACAGAGTATGGTGCCTGAAGTTTCTACCAGCATTGGTGGCTTCTGCCTTTAGTGGTGGGGGAATGGCATTTTGCTCCATGCCTGTGATTAGGGGGATGTTTGATATTCTTGACCCTACCTCTCTCAATAAATCTAGTTTTTTAAAAATCGTACTAATCTTTTTCTCTCTGCAGGTACGTGGAACACAAGGATGTTACATCGAGATTATTATCTTGATGTCCTCACACAGGAATTCTAGCATTATAACCTAGATATTCTAGGCTTGCAAGAGACGAAATGAACAGGTAAAGGTGATATATTTAAAACTAATTTTAAATTTCTCTTTCCAGGTAGGAAGGATGGAAAGCATCTCCAAGGTATAGGTTTGCTTCTCAGCAGACACACCAGTGATGCTGCATGATTGCATTAATGAAGATTTCTTCCATCTCAATATATAACAAAAATTAAAGACTTAATTGATCTGTCTTGCCCCCACAGAGGACTTTGATGAGAATGAGGAGGATTGGTTTTACAGATAACTTCGTAATATTTTGAATTTTGTCAATAAATGAGATATTTCGCTTGTGCTAGGTGACTTCAATGCTAAAGTTGGTACTGACTCTGACTTTTGGCAGGAGTTTTAGGTCCCTTTGGCATTGGTAGTTCCAATGGTAATGGGGAAGATCTCCTATGAATAAGTAACAGTTTGCAAATAACTAACACATACTACAAACACCAAGACATTTATAAATACACATGGGTTTCACCTGATGGGTTGCACAGGAATATGATTGATTATATTTTAATTAATAGCAAATGGGCTAGTTCAGTTAGGAATACCAGATCATATAAGGGAGCTGAAATTGGGTCTGACCATTACCTAGTCAAAGGTATATTGCAAATAAAATATAATAAAATAAAGTAAATAATAAAATATTATAAATAAAATAAAAAAATAATAAAATATAATAAATAAAATAATAAAATATAATAAATAAAATAAAAAAATAAAAAAAAGTTGAAGCTTAAAAAATGTTGTGCTAAGGTTTAGAGAATTGCTTTTAACACCGAAGCTCTGAAAGATCCAGATATAGCCGAAGCATAACATGATAGGCTACTTAGTCATTATGATAATCATGGTTTGCTTACTGCTGAAGTTGAGAAAGAATGGGATAAGTTTAAATAGGCTTTTCTTCAAACCAAAGTACTCTTTTAGGCTAAAAGAACAGAGGAAAATAATTATTTGAGTGATAAGGTGCTGGAGCTTATTTCTTAAAGAAGAAAGTGCAGAATAGTAGGAATCAATGCCCTACTAGTCCTTACAGATGATATTACAACGAGCTTAATAAATGTATAAAGGATCAATTAACAGCTGATAAGAGTCTTTGGCTTGATAGTTTGTCTTACAAAGCATCTTTTGTGTGGGAGGAAACAGAAAGGTACACAGGGATTGAGGGATAACATGGTAAGTAAGATGGGAGTCTGTGATGGCTAGGTAGACTGAGCATTTCAGAGATGTTCTAAATGTGATTATTTTTACTCCTATTGTTTGTAATGAGGATAGGTACAGTACTGGCTTTAATGTTGGCCCTATATCATATTCTAAAGTCTCTTTGGCTATCTCAAAATTAAAACTGCATAAATCCCCAGTGGTGGATGAAATCACCACTGAAATGCTTAGAGCTGGGAATATTTGGTTGTCACATGGCTGACTGAAATTTTGAATATTTTTTATGATAAAGGTGTTATTCATAAGATTTTACTAGAGCTATTATTATCCCTATTTTTAAAAATGGTGATGGTAATTCTTGTGATAATTATAGGAAAATTAGTTTACTTTCTGTTCCAGGTAAAGTTCTTTGCATGATTATACTGAATTGATTATTGACATGATTAATAAAATTAAGAATTTGATTGATGGACAGCTGTGTGATGAACAGTGCAGATTTAGAAGTGGTAGGGGATTTATAGATCAAATATTTTCACTTATGCAGATTCTTGAGAAACATTTAGAGTTTCAGAAACATGTAGTTATTAGCTTTATAGATTTCAAAATGGCTTTTGACTCTGTTGATCGACATAACTTGTGGTTGATCATTATATCATATGGAATACCTGACAAATCAGTTAGAATAATGAAAGCTCTCTATAATAATACTTAATTGTGTGTGAGAGTTGGTACATTTTTTAGCAATTGGTTTAGCATTGATAGTGGAGTTATACAAGGGTGAATTTTGTCTCTTTTTCTCTTTGGTTACTGATTATTTTAGGCAAAATTCTTTTTAAGAGAAATATTTTGGCCTTAAATGGCCTAGAGATTTTAAAATTTCTTATTTAGATTATGCAGATGATTTAGCCCATTTGACTGATGATGTTGATGAGATGAATTCTTTCATTAGGGCTGTTGATGAGACTGGTAAATAGATTAGGTTTGGTGATAAAAGTAAAGTGATGAAAATTGGTCAGGCAGATGGTGCTTCAGTTGCTTTGAATGGTTTCTCTCTTGAGCAAGTATCTCAGTGTAATTATTTTGGGAGCTATGTAACAGATACTGGTGATGTGCTACATGAGATAAATAGAAGAATAGGGATTGCTGCTAGCACCTTGAGGAATCTATAGAGATTAATAATTGTATATTATATAAATATTGTATAATAAAATATATAATAATATAATTGTATAATAAAGTGTATAAAATAATATAATAGTTTGGTTCTTTCTAAGATTATGGTTTTATAAAAATTGAATAGATTAATGGTTTTTACAAGTAATATTGTGCTATTAGTTACTTATTATCTAGCAAGAATAATATAACTAACAAAAATAAAGCAAGAAATTTACATTTTTGTAGAAACTGGTGAGTGTCTTGGAACCAGATCTGCAAACACTGGGGAATATGAGTGGATTTCTTATTCTGAGGTAAGTATTTTAATATTATTGAGTATTAAATTTCAACTCATGGAATCTGGAGTCTTACTATAGACAAGTTTTCTTCTAAATGTAAGCACTGTTAATGTGATGCAATGGTGTACCATAAGAGGGAGATTGGTTCCCTTTTTTCCGAACCCTTAGGTGCATGGTTCATAATCCTGTTTGGTAATCTGCAGCTATGCATATGGGCAACATAGCCAAACCAACAGTCTGTCTCTGCACAATATGCTGCTCAAAGGAGGTTGATGACTGCTTCTTCTAACCTCATCATTACTTACAAAGTCAAACCACCTAATGCCCAAGATATTGTGTAAGCATCTTGAATCAAAGGCATCAAGTTTCTTATTATCCTGCTTACAAAGGGTCCATGTTTCACTACTATAACTAATCTTAGAAAGAACCAAACTATTAAACAGCCTAATTTTAGTCTTGAGATGTATATGCCTAGTTTTCCACACTCCATAGATTCTTAAAAGTCCCAACTACAATCCCTATTCTTCTATTTATCTCATGCTGCACATCATCAGTATCTGTTACATAGCTCCCAAGATAATTAAACTGAGACATTTGATCAAGAATGCTGCCATTCAAAGCAACTGAAGCACTATCTGCCTGATCAATTTTCATCACTTTAGCTTTTTTCTCTGTTTATCACCAAACCTACTCTATTACCATTCTCATGAATAGCCCTAATGAAAGAATTCATCTCAACATCATTAGGTAATAGGGCCAAATCATCTGCATAATCTGAATCAGAAATTTTCGTATCTCCAGACCATTTAAGGCCAAAGTCTTTCCTTGCAGTGAATTTTGCATAACATAATCAATAACCAAACTAGAGAGAAAAAGAGACAAAATGCACCCTTGTCTAACTCCACTAGCAATGCTAAACCAATCGCTGCAAGATGTACCAACTCTCACACACGACTCAGTGTTATTATAGAGAACTCTCATTACACTAACTAACTTATCAGGTATTCCATATGATCAACAATCAACCACAAATTATTTTGATCAACAGAGTCAAAAGCCTTTTTGAAATCTATAAAGCTAGCAACCAAAGGTTTCTGAAACTCTAAACATTTTTCAAGAATCTGCCTAAGTGAAAATATTTGATCAATACATCTGCTATCATTTTTGAATTCACACTGTTCATCATGCAGTTGTCCATGAATCAAATTTTTAATTCTATTAAGTATAATCAGCCAAAGAACTTTACCTGGAACAGAAAGTAAACTAATTCCCCTTTAATTATCACAAAAATGCGATCCCTATTTTAAAAAAATTGGACAATAATAGCTCTAGTAAAATCCTTAGGAACAACAACACCTTTATCATAAAAAATATTCAAAATTTCAGTCAGCCATGTGACAACACAAATGTTCCCAGCTCTAAGCATTTCAGTAGTGATTTCATCCACCCCTGGGGATCTATGCAGTTTTAATTTAGAGATAGCCAAAGTGACTTCCGAATGTGATATAGGGCCATCATTAAAGCCAGTAATGCATCTATCCTTATTGCAAACAATGGGAGTAGAAATAATCACATCATTTAGAACATCTCTGAAATGCTCAGCCCATCTAGTCATCACAGAATCTTCACCTTCAACCACCTTGCCATGTTTATACCTTAATCCATGGGAACCTGTCTTTTTGTTCCCGCATAAAGCATTAATAATCTGGTACAACCCCCCCTGCTGTTGTGCTGTCTAATTGCTTCCTCAGTTTTGTCAGCCAAGCTATCAAATCATAGATTCTTATCAGCTGTTACTGATCCTTTACACTTTTATTAAGCTCATTGCAGTTCCTTCTGTTAGAACTAGTAAGGTGTTTATTCATATTAATCCTGCATTTCCTTCTTTCAGAAATAAGTTCCATAAGCCTTATCACTCAAATAATTTTGTTTCTTCTGTTCCCTTTTACCCAAAGAGTACTGTTGGTTTCAAGAAAAGCCTGTTTAAACTGATCCCATTCTTTCTCAACTTCAGCAGTAAGCAAACCACTATTGTCATAATGACTAAGTAGCCTACCATGGTATGTTTTGGCTATATCTGGATCTTTCAGGCATTCTGTGTTATATGTAATTTTTTTAACCTTAACGTAACATTTCTTAAGCTTCAGCTGCAAAAAAAACACTCTTGACCAGGTAATGGCCAGACCCATTTTCAGCTCCCCTGTATGTTCTGGTATTCCTAACTAAACTAACTCATTTGTTGTTAATTAAAATATAACCTATCATATTCCTGTGCAATCCATCAGGTGAAACCCATGTATATATGGTGTTTGTAGTATGTGTTAGTTATTCACAAACCATTAACTTTACTTACCTGTAGGAGACATTCCCCATTGCCATTGGAACAACCAATGCTAAAATGAACTAAAACTCCTGCCCAGAGATTAGAGTCAGTACCAACTTTAGCATTGAAGTCACCTAGCACAAGAGAAATATCTCTTTTCTTCACAGAATTCAAAATATGCTGAAGCTGGCTGTAAAACTTATCCTTTTCATTCTCATCAGAGTCCTCTATGGGGGCATAGCAACAGATGACATTCAAGTCTTTAATTTTTGTTTTAAATTTTGCTGTAAGAAATCTTTCATTAATGCAGTCATATCCTAGAAGAGAATCTCTGGCGTGTCTGCTGAGAAGCAAACCTACACTTTGGAGATGCTTTCCATCTTCCCTACCAGAAAAGAGAAATTTAAATTACTTTTAAGTATCTCTCCTTTATCTGTCCATCTGGTCTCTTGCAAGCCTAGATAATTTTGAAAGCTTGCAAAAAGGCATTTCACTACAGGCTGAAGCCTGTAGTGAAATGTGGCATACACGTGATTGATAAACCATTCCAATGTCCAGCCTGAAAAACTGTTTTACATCCAGAGGCAGCTATTTTCTCCCTATGCTCAGCCAAAAAAAATTTTTTGTTTTAGAACTTTTTTTACTAAATAACTAATGAAAGGAATTATGACATGTTATTAGCCAAATTAATCAGCATTTAATTCTGGATTTTCTGAAAATGAAATACTTTACAAAAAAGATGATTAGTTTTATTTTAATAGGATTTTGTAGTGTCATGTAGTAAAAAAATGCATTTGGCCATGCAAATAAGAATTTATTAAAAAAGGAGCTAATAGACAGAAATTATTATACGTAATGCATATGAATAGAAAGGCTGTTTATTTCTGAATAACAAAAGAATAAATATATTGACAATCAGCAAATGCTGAACCTAAGAAAAGCAGCATCATAAAAAATCATTTTGTTTGAAAAACAAGATAATTTAAATAAAAATTGAAAATTTTTTTGAAAAAAGTGATAAACTATGAAAAAAAATCCAACAGAATCTTTCAAAGCATTTAAAGTTTAACTGTTGCATTAAATATAAGAATGAGTTCCAGCATTACAAAGCAGCATAACTGTTATAGAAAAGTTTTAATTCTAAAATTCTGGCAGAAATTTTGGTTGAGAATATTTCCTCACCTTAATTAGTTTATTTGGTTGAAATGTAATTAAAAATATTGATAAAATAAAGTCCTACCTTTTAAAAATTGTGCTTTGAGTTATCCTAATGTTATTCTGATTGCCACCATTATAGATTGCTAACGGTTTCATTTTCGATTGTTTCTAATTAATTATTGTTTATAATTGCCATATCCATTTAAGAAGCAATAAAAATTATTTTAGAAGCATTATAGTAAAAAAAAGTCTTTGAAATCGAAAGTCTGCTAAAATATTGATTGAAAGCTGATGTGTGTAGTTCCTGGATGACACAATTTCTGGTAGTAATAAAATCATTATCTTTACATTAAAGGGTAGAAAGTATTACAACTCTACTAGAGCTTATAAATGACCCAAGCTACCAGAAATCACAACCAATTGATAATCTGTATACTGGACAGCAGAATGAAAGCATAAATTGAATCATTCTACTTGATGCTATTTTTGGTGACTGAACATGCACATATATGTTCACAGCAGACTCAATTGGATTAATTTAAAAACTTTATCATGATATTTTCAAGTGGAATCAACAGGTAAAAAATACATATAAATTTAAATGCTATTTTTGATGTTTAATTAGAAACAGTTGAAAAAAAATTCAGATTTCCATTTGTAAAATTTTTTTACAACCTTGTACTATGGGAACAAAACTTGCTTCTCCCATCACTAGAATTCAAAAGATGAAAACAATTATTAGGTTTCTAACACAAAAAGGGTTAAACCATATTAGCTTAAAGAATGTGTATTTAAAACTTTCTACACACCGTGCATACCAAACCTTAATATTTGCTATATTTGTATCTATTTTTAATATGCTAAAGGGTGATCTTTTTAAACGAGAACCTAATGTTAGGAATATTAATAATGTCATGTATTAAGGGTTATATATATATATTTCTGTAGTTACATTAAAGAAAATGCCTATTGTAATAACCTGCAATCTGGAAGAACTAAAATCCAACATATTCTTCAATGTCACTATTAATGTTTCACCTATGACGCTGCAGGCAGTGTTTGCAAATGTGGTCATTACTTGGTTTTGCTATATACCAAGTAATGACAGCCTATATATGCAACATACTGACTCACACTTCCAAATTTTTTGTAACAAGATGTAAACAAATTTCTTTGAATAAAGTTATTCACATGTATTAGGTTCTCATTTAAGACCATCTTGCCTTTGTGTATACTATTTGTTGGATTTTATTTTCGTTAAAAAAGCTTTATTTTGGTACACTGCTTGCCAAAAGTTACATATGGATCAATAAAATGTGCATATGTCAAAATATATTTGATCAGATTTAATCAAATTTCACTGGAAGATACAAAGATAATGTAATGTCATGTAAATTTGGATCAAAATAATTTACATATACCCTAAAAACATGAATAAAATACACAAAAAAAATGGGGAGAGGAGTTTGAATACAAAATGTATAGTCAGTAAAAGATGTAGCCCCTCAAGCAAGGGGGCGGGGGTGGCTCAGTCGGTAGCGCGCCAGGCTCGAAATCTGTAGTTCCCAGGTTCGAGTCCCAGCTGGGTCAGTGTTGAGATTTATCTCCGCAAAATTCCCCTCCCTGCCCACGGTCAGTAGGGGACACCGATGGGCTTGGAAAGGCCGCCGTCCGTCGGATGGGACGTTAAGCCGTGGCCCCGTGTGCGGGAGAGCCATACCCTGTGCACGTTAAAGAACACGCTGGATGGCCTTGACGGGAGGCTCCCATCTGTCTCCCAACAGCTGTTCCAGTGGGTCCCCTCCCCCAACCTTCTCTGAGCCTTCGGGGTCCATGTGACCTGGCCATTTAGCCCATGGTGCGCAAAAAAGTGCCGCTCAGAGGTAAAACAACCCAACCCCTCAAGCATTAGGCTGGCCTGACAGCATCGATTCGTATGAAGGCATTTATATATATCCCCAGGGCATCACATGGATGCTCTGTTCGATTGAGATATAGAGGGAATGCATGCCACTCCATTTTTTTGGATAATTTTATTAAAATATTGGTTGGTCAGTCTTGCCTTATGTGGATGGGCATTATTATCTAATGGGAAAAATTGTCAACAACTGCAGCAACTTTACATAGGGACCAAGGATCTAATTCTGTTATTTCAGAACATTTGCAGAATATCCTTCAGATTCATAGCCTTAACTGGTATAAGGATTAGGAGCTAACTACTGTTCTAATAAGGCAAACTTTGTGTGCTGTGTAAGCTCTGAGGCAGTGGTCAACAATGACTTTGGTCTTAGTTGGGCATGTCCTTGTATGAGAAGACCTGTACCAATTAGGAGTAGTTTCTAGGATACTTCTCTGTCAGTTGAAAAAAAAAATGTTTGTCACCCAATGAAAACCGAGTTCACATGTTCAAGCCTCCACCACTAAATGTACTCCTCTCAGTGATGTTATGGGGCTTGTTATCACCTCTCTTCAAATCAGTATACATCTGTTATCCTATTATAGAGAAAATCTTGACTTGTTCCTGAACTGGACATAGCTCCATTATTTTTGGGTTCAGGCTATATTATTGTGACCCTATTTCAATTGAGCCTATCTCTGTCTGATGGTTAGAGATGCATATAATGGGTTGATGGGTATAGAGTCTGGCCTTGTAAAATCTTCTGGTCACAGTTGAAACAGAACCTGTATCTGTTTTCTGCCCTTGTCAACTCTGACCAGAAAATATGGTTCATTGTGCTTTACTGCTGGAAGTCTGAATGCAGAGAAGATGCTATTGCTTTCCTGTTTCATCAGGACAGTAGCCCAATATAGTGGCTTTCTTGAGGAGTTATATAAACCTAGGATACCCTATATACCCTATATATACCTTCAACAAGTCTGATATTAATGTCTGAGTTATTTGGAATTGCTGCCATAGGTTTGAGGGAAGAGAATGGTGAACACCAAAGAATATGGCCTCCTTTATAATTGTTTGACCAACGTCTAACCTACCAACAGACCTCAATCATTTTTGAATCATCTAAATGTTTTCCTTGAGGCATCATAAAATGTTTTTGGCTATTCAAGAAAATCAGAAAATATATTTTGACTACCTGACAAAATCAACTATTTATAACTGACAATGTATTTCAGTTTGATGTGATTGAGTGTCGACAAAAGTACTATTTTTATAGGATATCTGTTTTGTATATTCCATGATATTATTATTCCATGATATTAGACATGTTGACTTTTCCAAACCACACATTAAATTACTTAGTAATATTAAAAATCTTTTATTTATCTGTAATGATTATTCTTTTAGTCACATTTTGGTGATCCATACTTAACTTTTTCAACAGTGTATATTATTTCTGTGACTTTTAGCTATGTTAATAGAGAAAAGTTGTATATAATCAGATAGTTTTTATGTTTGTAATTTAATTTTTTTATATTTAGTAGTTTTAGAAATAATTAATATTGTTTACTATGTGTTATTTTTTATCTATAATCTATTGCAGGTTATTGAACGGAGTAAGAATGTAGGTTCAGCATTTATTGCTTTAGGACTAAAAGCCAGTAATGATACTTTAATTGGTGTCAGCACAAAAAATAGGACTGAGGTATTGTGACATTTATATTTGTTTGAAACAAAATGAGTATATTGAATTTTTTCATTGCATTCTTTTATATTACACATGGATATGCATTGAATAAATGCCCTGTTATTATCACTGATTGTCAAAATATAAGACTCATACTGTTAAGTATTCTTCGAATTCTGTTTGGTAGTTTTTCAATTTTGAAATTTGTACATGCTAGCTGGCTGGTGTACTAAACATAACTCTATTAATGTATTAAAACGCCATTACACATCTCATATATGGCACTTTTGTTTGCTGTCTGCTGTGTCTTTAATATTTGCTTTGTGCTCTATTGTTTTCATTGATCTTTTTTATTCATTTTCTACTCTGCACCTTACTTGAAGAGTTGGCAGGGTTTTTTTTATTAATCAGAATTCATAGTGGTATAGACTAGATTTATTTCATCAACATTTTACATTTTTAATTCAAATGTAAAGCACATACTATCTGGTTATAGTGGAGGGGTCCACAGCCTTTTTGAAAGTAGAGCAACAAGACATCCAAAGATGAATTTGATGAGTACCAAGTGTCCAAAGGCAGTCATTCAAATAAAATAATATAATAGTAATAAAAAAAATTGCAGTTTAACTCTTTATTCCATTTTAAACAAAAAAAATTATATTAAGTGCTTTAAATATCGCTATAGAAATGTGAAATGTAGACAAAGTTGTTTTAACAAGCAAGCTTTGCAGTAAAGACTGGTATATGGAGCAGAAATAACATCAGACTAATTCCCAATCTGTAAAACAGTTTTCAATACCTGTGCAAGAGAAAAGGTCATTACCAAGAGCCGAAAATGCAACATCTGAAACAGCTATCAACATCAAAGTGAACGGTAATATCAATTTAGGCCTTACTCAAGTAAAATAACCTCTATTTTAAATACAGCGAAAATCGTGGAAACTAAAACTTACTCTATATTGCTGTGGATAAATATATTTTAACTTTTTCTTAATGCGTTTAAGAGACCTAATAGGGTTCTTTGAAATATAAATTCTTGATATCTTCACACTCAAAATTTATGTGACATTAGATCCTGAAAAAATATTGTAGGATGGGGCTGGCTTGGGGTACATAATTTGAATATGTCAAGATAACTGACATTTCCTGTATTTTATCTGTAAAGTAACATGATTTTTTGTGCATAAAGATGGTATTCAAATCTCTTTGACATGGTCTGCCAGAATTTATAGTTTCAGTAACATTGTTTAATGCATTTTTTGATTTGAAAGGTAAACTGGTCAAAGGTAACTAAAGGAAGCGTCACTTTCACAAAAGCCTTTCAAGAAATGTTAAATTGATGTAATTTTTATTTTATTTCATCAAGATATAAGTTTCTATAGAGATAAGTTCATTCTTCATTATCAGTTTTTTTAAACATTGTTTTGATTTATTGCATCACAGTTAAACCTTCTCAGGTCCAGCTATTTTTTCACTCATGATCAGGTAAAAAAAATAATTTTAGAACTTTTTTGCCAGTTAACTTAATGAAAGGAATTATGGCATGTTATATGACAAATTCATCAGCATTTAATTCTGGATTTTCTGAAAATAGAATATTTGGCAAAATGACGAGTGGTTTTATTTTAATAGGACTTTTTTAGAGTCGTAAAAAAATGCATCTAGCAACACAAATAATTTTTTTTTTTAAAAACACTAATAGACAGAAATTATTATAATGCACATGAAAAGAAAGGTTATTTTTTTCTGAATAACAAAAAAAAAGAAAGAAAATCTTGTTTAAACATTTTTTCTGTTTTGTAATTTTTTTCTCCTTACCATACTTGGAGAAAAATCCAGGTTTATAGAATATTTTTAATAAATAACTATATATATATATTTCATATTAATAAATAACTATATATATATATAGATATATATTTCATATTAATAAATAACTATATATATAGATATATATTTCATAATTACTTCCAAAATCTTCCTTTTTTTTAAAAAAAGAGTTTTTTGTTAATTTTTAGGAGATTTTCGAAAATTTAAGGAAAAATATGTTGATAATAGTTC
Source organism: Ryuthela nishihirai (assembly GCA_038380435.1). Lineage (NCBI taxonomy): Eukaryota > Metazoa > Arthropoda > Arachnida > Araneae > Heptathelidae > Ryuthela > Ryuthela nishihirai. The sequence goes on along the minus strand of JAWZYU010000015.1, from coordinate 65,966,242 downwards.
AGATCAAACTTTTGAGCTTAAATCAGGTCATTGCTTCAATACAGAGTAACTTTAACAAATTGGGAATACCATATAGCACTTCTAAAATATGGCAATCAGATGGCTTTATTGAATTATTTATATTGTAGTTTAATAAAATAGGCATCAAATGAAAAAAGAAATTATTATTTTCAAGCTTGAATTACAAATTTTTAAAAGGTATATGTAAGAAAAATTTCAAATGACAGTAAAAAAAAAACGAAGTTTCATGTGTTGCACAAAAAAGTCTATAGATGACAAAAAACGTCTTGACCCTGGAAGGGTTGAGAAAAAAAAATATGTGCAGTGTTTTTTATTTCAAGTGTTCATTAACAATAGCTGATAGGACACCACCACTTGTGGGTTTACAGTGATATAAATTAGAAGATTTTGTCATAAACTTAATACAAATTATTGAAATAAAATTCTTATTAGAGACAGCTATTGCAAAAAAGTTTTATTTATTATTTCCATTTTTAGCAAGCAAATGATGGACCAGTAGATTTACTTACAAAAATAAGTTTTTGCTATTTTGCTAAAGATAAAGCTAGCAGTTTTTTTTCCATCTCTATTTTATGAAATAAATTTTATTTGAAGACTGACAAGAAGTAAAAAGAATAAAAGTGATTTCTTTTAATGCAGAATTATGACTATTATGAAACTTGCAGAATTTGATTGTGTGTAAATATTTAGTATATATTTTTTTCTTTTATAGTTTGTTTTGACCATGCTAGGTTGCAGTTTTTACTCGATGGTGCTTGTCCCACTTTATGATAACTTTGGTGATGAAGCAATAGCTCATATAATATCACAAGGTATGTATGTACCATATATAACAGAGATATATACATTCTTGCTTGGTTGGAGTTAATTTTTACAGTTAATAATCTGCATATTTTGAATTGGTGAAATCCATAAATTATAAAATGCTTATGCCAAAGATAAAATTGACAAGAGATTGTGATTGATTTTACAAGTTTTTATTTAATGAGCAGTGTCTAATTTGGATATGTATTATTTGAGATTTTCTTTCATAATGCACAATTTATATGGTTATACCATTTTATCGTGAACTGTATTGAGTTCAAATGAACTCCCTTTGTTTGTTAATAATGATAATTGATAATAAATTTATGGCAATTTTAGCAATAGTTCTTGCTACTTTAGGTCTAACTTTTATTATTTTTTTACCTTTTACCCTTGCAGATTTTTCAGCAAATGAATCATTTGCCTTACATTCTGTAATCACCAGTAGCTAAAGTAAAAACTTGAAACAAAGACTTCTTCTATTCATAGGGAGTATTTGAACTATTGGAACTTACATTTTAAGTTATATCTAGACTGAGAATTCTCAATAAAAATAAATTGCAAATATCATAATGTCAGTAGCTGCAGTTGCATACCACAGGAAAATGAAAGTAACATTTATTCATTTTATTTTTAACATTCATCAAATGCATCAAGTTTTCTTCTATCTTTCAAAGGGTCCAAATTTCACTACCATAACAACCTTTAGAAAGAACAATATTATTGTATAACATTTCAGTCTTTAGGTATATCTCCTATTTGATCTCAATTTCACATGTTCTTAAAAGTCCCATGAGCAAAGTCTGTTCTTCTGTTTATATCATGACACAGAATATCAGTATCTATTATACAAGATAATTAAACTGAGAACATTCTCAAGAACACAGCCATTCAAAATTCAGCCATAATTGGCATAGTGGTTAGGGAGCTAGCTATTTTTTCAGCAGGCAAACTTTGTTGTGTTAGCTCTAACTGAGGTGGTGGTCAGCAAGGATTTCAGTCTTAGCAAGGCATGTTTTTGTATTAATAGAAGGCCTGTAAAAGCTATGAATAGCTTCTTTGACAGCTGCATGACCCATTTTCATCACTTTAATTTTATCTTGATTTATCTGGTGAGGACCGCAATCCTTACAGATCCCTCTACTATGGCGTATTAAACTGACAGGCTCCTGTCAGACCTCTGTGGCAAGCAGCTGCTTGAGGAGGTACTTATTTATTATTTATTGTCAGATCATACCCTCTTACTGTTCTCATTAACAGCTCTAATGAAAGAGTTCATTTTATTGACATCATTTACTGAGAGGGGGAAATCATTAGCACAATCTGAGTAGGATATTTTCAAATCTATCAGTACTATTCAATACTAAGTGTTCAGTTTTACCTTGCAGTGAATGCCTTATAACACCTTGGCCAGACTTTTTTTTCTTTGTGTTTTGGGTGTTATCATTACAGACAACATATTCATGTAATTGAACTCAAAAAGTTAGTCAAATGAACGGCAAAATAATTAATTTTGGATGCATCAAAAAAATGAAATTGCTGGATTGTGAAAAAATAAATGAAATGTAATAATTTCTTCACTCTGAGAAGGGATATTTCTATGGTTTTAGATTGCTTTTAATAGTGTGATTTTGCCATTGATTGCAATATAATGATGTGATGTAATGCTCCAAAGAAATAAATTACTTTTAAAGTTTGGACCCTTTGTCTGATCCAATTATTTTTATGCTCCTGATAGCGGAGTTGGGTGCCAGGCAATAATTAAATTGCCAAAAAAAAATTTAATTAGGGTTCGAAATACCAGCGAGAGTTAATGAGTAAGAATTCAAAAATATTAAATGATTGTCAAAATGTAAAGGTTAATTCTAATCAAAACAATTAACGTTGCTCAAGAGAAAAAAATTAGTAAAGATTCAATAGGTTTATATAACAAGCAATTTATTTCCAAAAAACACTCACCAAAACTTCAATAAAGAAGATACTACATCATTTCTCAACTCTGTCCAAAAACTCTGACTACACACTGCACTAACTGTGCTCAACTCTCTTCTGTGCTACTGTGACAACATGTCACCAGGTTATAACAAGAGGTACAAAGCCCGCACGTGTCATGTTGCATGCCGGGAAAGACATTTGCATAAATTGACGAACGGCGCAAGCTATGACGCAAGAGTGGGCATGTCCTTGTACACGCTCTTTAGCGGGTGACAATCGAAAGTTCAGAGTTGCGAATTCACAACTCCTAACTCTTGGAAATGAGCACTGTGATGCCCAAAAATGAAATCAAAATCCCCAAAATGATAAATATAATGTAAATTAAACAAAACCGGTTAAGGTAAAGTAAAAGTGAATGAGGGGGCATCACAGTGATAAACTTGATGAGACAGAGAAGTAGCTAATAAATTATGAAAAAAAAAATGTAACATTTGAATGTGCATCATTTCAAGATTAATTCTGTAGTTTAATTAAAATTTCATTGTGTGAAAATATAAAACTTTTTCAAGACATCTTTATGTGTTTATTTTTAAATATTTTCTTGAACATTTTGCACATTTCATTCAGTACATGAATAATTAGTGCACTTTTATTGCATTGCATATATATATATGGTATGTAATTGTCTATTAAATATTTTTTCTATAATTTAGGTGAAATAAAATTAGTAGTGTGTGAAACAGTTAAGATAGCACAACATTGTCTTGAAAATATTGCTCACCACCCTCAACTGAAAGTCATTGTAGTAATGGATATTTCTGAAAAAGAAATGTCAGTGTTAAAAAGTCCAAATATCAATGTATTATCATTTGCAGAACTTGAGGTAAGAAAAATACCATTATATACTTTGTAACTTGCAGATATTTGTAAACAATAAAGTGTTGAGTAGGAAAATGTTTTGTTTGTTTGTAAACAATAAACTGTTGAGTTTGTAGATACTTGTAAATAATAAAGTATTGAGCTTGCAGATGTTTGTAAACAATAAAGTATTGAGTTTGTAGATATTTGCAAACAATAAAATGTCGAGTTTGTCAATGCTTGTAAACAATAAAGTGTTGAAATACAAGCTACAATCTTCTCATAAGAAGATTATAGCTTGCATTTCTGATGCTATCAATTGGAACAAATGTTTGAAATAGAATTCGCTTTCTGCAGCTTAATTAGGGCAATTAAGAATATGTAAAATAGTTTCTCAATTTGGCAAAAAGAATAAATCTTATTATCTATCGTCCCTAACTTAAACAAATAACTATTTAACATTGCAGTACCAGTTCAAAGTCTTAAAATTTTACAAAAATACTTTCTAGACATTTTAATTTTTTGTAAAGAGCATATATTCTAATTTAGTTGATATCTGAAATTATGTTTTCTAGAACTTCGAATTTTAAAATAATTATTTAGTTCTATTTTTTATGATTCATTTGTGTATTATATATAGGTACCATCAGTGATTTATTTAAGTTAATTGTTTCTTTTGCATATGAATCTGCTAAATCATTTCCTTTAATTCCACAGTGACTTGGTAGCCACTGAAGAATAGTAATTTTTCCTTCTTGATATAAAACATTATATAAATCTAAAATGTAAACTGAGTGATGGTATTTATTTTTTTTAAATATTCTTTGCTATTGAACATAAGGCAGATTTGCAGTCTTGACAGGATAACAAATTTATTTGAAACTGACTGTTCTTTTATCCAAAGTAAGGATGAGTAAATTGCAAAAAGTTCTGCCTGTAATTGTAAACTTGAATTTTTAATTAATATTCTAAATAATCACCACTTTGTAAGTCTATTTAATTTTAGAGGAAAAATTGTCTTGAGCTGGGTGGGATACGAACCCACGACCTCCTGATAACATGTCAGGTGCTCTGGACCACTGAGCTACCGGTTGCCGATCAAGATCTCCTCTAATTAATGCTATGAACATTCTCTTTATGTCACATATAGGTGTTATTTTAGGCAATTTTTAGCCCTAGTGGCTTTTTATTTGCCAATAGATGGAAAGCATGTCTTACAAGTATGCTAATGATAATAAATATTGAGATAAACTCGGATAAACTCGACAGTTCAACATCCAGTAATAAATAGGCACTTTGACGTCGTTTTCAATTTTGGAGGAAAAATTGTCTGAGCATGTGGGATACGAACCCACGACCTCCTGATAACATAGAAATTGCCTAAAATAACACCTATATGTGACATAAAGGGAATGTTCATAGCGTTAATTAGAGGAGATCTTGATCAACAGCTGGTAGCTCAGTGGTCCAGAGCACCTGACACGTTATCAGGAGGTCGTGGATTCATATCCCACCCGGCTCAGACAATTTTTCCTCTAAAATTGAAATCGACGTCAAAGTGCCTATTTATTACTGGATGTTGAACCGTCGAGTTTATCTGAGTTTATCTCAATATTTATTATCATTAGCATACTTGTAAGACATGCTTTCCATCTATTGGCAAATAAAAAGCCGATAGGGCTAAAAATTGCCTAAAATAATGCCTATATGTGACATAAAGGGAATGTTCATAGCGTTAATTAGAGGAGATCTTGATCGGCCTCCGGTAGCTCAGTGGTCCAGAGCACCTGACATGTTATCAGGAGGTTGTGGGTTCATATCCCACCTGGCTCAGATAATTTTTCCTCTAAAATTGAAATCAATGTCAAAGTGCCTATTTATTACTGGATGTTGAACCGTAGAGTTTATCTGAGTTTATCTCAATATTTATTATCATTAGCATACTTATAAGACATGTTTTCCATCTGTTGGCAAATGAAAAGCCACTAGGGCTAAAAATTGCCTAAAATAATGCCTATATGTGACATAAAGGGAAAGTTCATAGTGTTAAATAGAGGAGATCTTGATCGGCGGCTGGTAGCTCAGTGGTCCAGAGCACCTGACATGTTATCAGGAGGTCGTGGGCTCGTATCCCACCCAACTCAGACAATTTTTCCTCTAAAATTGAAATCAACGTCAAAGTTATTATTATTTATTATTAGTCAAGTTATAAGTTATTTATTATTGGATTATTTTTAAAATTAATAAAGTGCTGATGTTAGCTTTTCATTTACATAACAATGGTTTTTTCCCCTTAATCTGTAGAACCAGTTTATTTCCTGGATTGTATATCTACTAGAAGTCCAGTAAATGGTGACTCCATAGGAGTTCCTTTCTTTTGGTGATATATTTTATCATTTGCTTTGAAATAGTTTTTGCTTGTGATGAGTTTGAGTTTTCATTATTGTATTTCTCTCTAATTGATTTGGTTCATCTCTCTCTTGTAATATGTTTTCTATTATAGGTAGGATCTGTTGACTGTGTGTTTGGATATAATGTAACTGTGTTGAAAGATGACAATTTGTGGTGGGCATGAGGTAGCTCAGTCTGTAACGCTCTAGGTTCATAATCTGCTGCTCCCAGGCTCGATTCCCATCTTTGCCAGCATTGAGATTTATCTCTACTAAAAACTTGTCCTGCCCTCTGTCATAAAGGGGGAAATTGATGTATATGTTGGAAGACTACTGTCCATCAATGGGATGTTAATCCATGGCTCATGTGCAGAAGAGCCATGTCTTGTGCACATTAAAGAACATGTTAAATAGCCATGGTGGGAGGTTTCCATCTGCCTCGTAATAGTTGTCCAGTGGGTCTCCTTCCCCCTTCTTTCTCTTGCCCTTGATGCCCTTGTGACCTGGCTATTTAGCCCATTGTATGCAAAAAAAGTGCCACTCAGAGGTAAAACAACCCAACCCAAGCCAGTTTGTGTCAGGGTTCAATTTTGAGTTGCCTTATGATCTGAATGAAGTCCTGTGGGAGAGTTGATTTTATAGTCATTAGTTGGAAAAAATTGTTTTAAGTATTGGAGCATGACTTTCAATTTGGATAGTGGGTGTTGAGTATTTGCTTATTAGCGAGCATAGTGGCATATCATCTTTATGTGTTTTTATATTAGTGAACAGCAATGGAATGCTTGGGTATACATTGGCAGGTAACATGCCTTTTTTAGTATTTCTGGTAGTTGCTTGTAGTTTATTATGTATGCCAACTGTTTAATTATTGCATTGGTAGGGCTATTCTTTTTTTCCTGTGTTCCTATTTTATTTAGAGTAGCTTTTAGTTTGATATCATAATCCATTTGGTTTAAGACTACATGATGATAGTTTTATCAGTGGGTATTATTTTTATGTTTTTCATTTTCTCTGCATTTCTTTTTTACAAACCTGAATTTTCCAGCTTTGGTTTTTGCATAATGCATAATATTGATTAAAAGTCTAGAGTTAAAAATTTATTGACTGTAAAAATGCAGTATTTTAAGTAGAGATCTACGGAACTACTTTCTACTGAACTATAGTCCGCGAGGCTATTTATATAAAGACCTCATCCATCTCCACGTGCAACCGAGACATTAGAATCGCCCTTCACGACGTGGAAAGAAGCTATTTGTCTAAACACACCTAACGTCACTATATAGCATCACTTCACTGAAGATAGAGCACTGTCTTTGCCCCAAAAAGCTTCTGAGTTTTCTCCTAAAAACTTTTAACATGCAAATAGTTTGAAGGATAAACTTTAAAACTTTATTGCTCAACGACAGAGAATTTTAAGTTATTTTTAATGCAGTTTTTCATTTTTATGTAGCAATTTAAAATTTCTGATATTGTTTAAGGTTGGAAATGTTATTATACCTACAGTTTAATGAAATACTTAGCTTAAAATATAGAAAAGAAATAATATATCTGATTTGAAATTCTTTTCAGACTTTAGGAGCAAAGAATATTCAAAAGCCCAAAGTAAGTATCTTAGATGTGATTTGACATTAATTAGCTAGCATAGAAAATTGACCTTGTCAGGAATTAAATGCAAAATATTTTAATATGTCATAAACTATACATATATAAATGATATGTCACAAATAGCAATGATTGCATTCTGTGACAATGAGATCAGCTATCTTTTTAGTGATTTTTGTTTTTATAGTACTATATTCACTTTCTTAAATGGAATTTGGGTAGTGATGCTTCATGTCACATCTACCGTTATCATCTGAAAAAAAAAGCTACAACTTGTCATTGTTATATATCACTTAAATATTGAACTGTTAATGCTGAAACAAAAAAAAAAAATCAACTTAAACATTAATCCAAAAGTCAGTTTTGTTTTTACCATTTCAATTTTTATATTGCTTTCATTTTCCAATTTTTTATTTTTATTTTAGCAGCATTCAATGCAACATTTAGTGGTTTTGACATTTGTGTTATGTATTTTAAATCATGATTAATTTATAATTTGTACTTTTTCATTGTTAGGTTCCTTCTCCAGATGATTTATTTGCAATATGTTACACTAGTGGAACAACAGGTAAATAATTTTGCTAATAATATACTTAAGAACCAAAGTTTTAAATCAAGGCTACCGTGTAACATTTCCAATTGGATTTTTGATTTTTTTTTTAATTTCAAGTTTTTATGACGGCCAGAGGTAAAGAAAGTAAAATTATGCAACATAAATAAAGACAAATAGAACACAACAATTAGGTTTATATGGTATGTGAAATACACTGGTTTCTATAAATTAAGGAAAATCCCTGTGTTAAGTCAATGGGAAGCTAACATCAAAGCTTTATAACTTCTAAGATAAGTTTTTTTTTTGAAAAATGTAATTACAGATAAAGATCTCAATCAAATAAATCATATCTCGATTTTCAACAATATTCGTTTAGTATTTAATGAGTTATGGAAGTTTGAATATTTACAACAGCAATGCCAGTCTAAAGAAACTTACACAAAATTGAAGAATAGTGAAAGAATTCTTTACACAAAGTTCTAAAATACAAACTTATTTTATTAACACTGATCCAATACTTTATACTAAGTTTTAATTACTTCTGAAGTCAATTTTTGTGGCTGGCATTGTTATCGCTAAATATTCAAACTTCCATAACTCATTAAATACTGAAAGAATATTGTTGAAAATTGAGATATTGATTTATTTGATTGAGATCTTTATCTGCAATCACATTTTTCAAAACAAAACAACTTATTTTAGAAGTTATAGAGCTTTGATGTTAGCTTCCCATTGACTTAACATAGGGATATTCCTTAATTTTTGTAAATCAGTGTATTTTTCATGTATTTGTTGTTTATTTTTTATATCTTTAATTAAAAAAAATATACTTCATGTTTTTTCATATTTTTTGAATTTGTTTCAGCCAAAATGTTTTCCTGTAGATTGCAACTTGAGAGTGTTGTTTTAAATAATCAATAAATTTTATTACCTAATTGTTTAAGCTTGATATTTGTACAAAAAGAAACAGAGGTTTTCATAACTTTTGCAATTATACATTGAGTAAAATCTGTTCCATAAATTTCTTACTTGCATTTCAAGAAGATTTTATACCTAATAATACATAGTGGTGCTAGATTATTGCTATATTGGTAAGCAGGTTCTTTTCTCCACAGGACGATTAGTGCCAACTAGTCAGCCACCTTTTTATATGTAACTTCAACACTTATTAACATGCTTATAATTGCATTTAAACTTTCCAATGTGACTGCACTATATTATTTCAACTCATGGAAATTTTTTGGCTGTTTACATTATTTAAAACCATTGAATATAAATTACCAAATCTTTAGTTTTGATTTGACTCTATTTTTTAAAAAAAAAATCTTTAAAATTTTTTTGTCACATGATGGTTTGTAGGAAAGCAGATGAGATATAAATTTCATTGCTGCCATCAGAGAAGCAAGGATGAAACATCTTAAATCATGATTTTAATCAATAGATGGCAGAAACATAAAAAATAGCATCCAGATAGATTGAATGTATTTAATCACATCAATCAGACCATGCAAAATCTGAATTGAATATTTGCAACAAAGCAGGATCACTTGGGCAATGTTGAGTATACTTTATTGCAGTAAAGGATTTACAGTAATTTTTATATTGTTACCTAATTTATGTTAAGTGTATAGGGAAAAGTAATTTGATATGCTTTTAATATAATAATTAAGTATTCTTTAATCTTATAATACATATTATTTGTTTAGAATCAAAGAAATGTTTTTTAAGTTTATTTTTATATCAAAATGCTTTAAATAAAGCCATTTTCTTCTACATTCGATTTTTTAAAAAATAACTAGCGTCTGTTGGTCAAAAAGTACCATGAGCTTTTCAGTACTCATATTATGAGATGGAAAAATTTTGCATTAAGAGTGTTATTACTACAGTGGGAGAAAGCAGTACAGGTATTTATCTTAACTTGAGGCTCTAAAAATTTTGAGTCAATTTAAAGAATCTCAGCAGTCAGTTTGAAAGCCTTTTGAGTCATAAAGTTATCTTTCACAATGTCAAATCTTCACATTGACTTTTTGTTGTCAGTTGACTGAGTATGCATATTTATGAGTTAATACAGAAATCATCTCTGTAATATTCTGTTATCCATTTCTGTATCTTCATTTATGCATTAGTCAAGAGACCATACTTACTCTTTTGAAATAGAGAAAAAAAAAAACAAGCTAAGCCATAACAGGAGTTGTAAATTTTTTTAATGAAAATTTCAACATTCCACCTGTAGAACTATTTTAACATCTTTAAGGTATAATTCATAAGTCATTGAAAGCACAGAAGAAGAAAAGATTTACAGTGAAATCTCTTTACAGAGTAATCAATAGTGATAGTATAGTATTTCATCATATTCATATCAAAATCTAACTCTATATATATATTGCCTGTTTTTAGCAGGAGATTTATTTCAGTTACATCCAAAAATTTATCCATATTAATAACCATGATCACAGAGAGGTGCAAATAGATCTGTTTCAAAATTTCATACTGAAGTTCTTGAGCAATGCAAAATCTTTTACAACTAGGTAAAAAGAGTTCTAGAAGTCACCTAATACAAGTGGCCCAGTGAACTAAATTCCACTCTGGAAATTGGCAACAGTACTAGATTTTAAAATGCTCAATAACATTTCTGGTGTCAGTTTATTAAACACTGAACTTCATGCTCTTTCATAGATTATGAAAAAAGATTAAAAGGTTTTGTGGAAAATGTTTCATCGATGTGTGGGATTCGAACCCACATCTCTCCAGATACATTCTAGAATGTTCTAAGACCATAAATGTTGGCTTCATCTTTTTTCGATAGCATCAGGCAACTAAGTTGCCCCACGCTATTCGTTTTATTGATGATTTAATCAATGAATAATATCCACAGTTACTTGTTGACTTTAATGTTAATAAATCAATAAATGCTTTTGTGGAATAAAGTTATGTTAATGTGCAGGGTTCGGACCCATATCTTTCCAGATAACATACCAGAGTGTTCTAAGACCACTAAATTAATGTCAGCTCCATCTTTTTTTCCACTAATATGAGTTATCAATCTTCCCGTGATTGAAAAAAGTATTGTTTTCAATAAATATTTATTGATTTATCAATGCTAAAAGAGCATCAGGTCATGCTGCGATTATCATCTATGTTTGAAGTATTGTTTTGTTTATTCGTATGAATACTTAGATTTTCAGTTGTTGTAATTTTTTACAGGCATTCCAAAAGGTGTCATGATTAGCCATGCTAATATAATGTCATGTGTAGCTTCACTGAAAATTGTAATTGGGGTAAGCTGAAAAATGTTTTATACATAGGCTTAATGCATTAAAATCATAACATGTATTCATACAATACAATATCTGTAAAATATTTGTTAATTTAATATTTTATACTTTTATTATTGTCACTTAGAAAATAGAAAGAATATATCTAAAGTCTGAAAAAGCAAAATTAAATAACTTAAAGCTAGTAAAGCTAGTAAAAATATTTGTGAAATTTTAGTGTGTAAATTATATATATTTTTTGGCAGTGTTTGGTGTAATTGGCTTACCATTCTACCACCATGTCTGTTATGTATAGAGTGTCTGAAATAATTCCAGTGTTGATATACTTCATCATGCAGCCTCAGTGTAAACTGATTAAGTGAAAAGGATCTAATTCAAAAAATCTCTTTCTGTTACCAAGTTATATGCTGTGGAAATTTGCATCATATTGTAGCTACTTAGAAAATCAGACTATATTGGCAAGGGAATAATTTTGTCGCCAGACTCTAAAAGCAGTTGCACTGATCTCCACTTCAGATTTTTATTGAATAGAATATTACTAAGCCTAGAAAACATAAATGAGAACCCCCAAAATATCACATAAGTTGGAATTATAACTTGGAAAACAAAATAAACTCTTAATAGAGGATGAATACAAAGTAGGAGAAAGAAACTGCAATATATTTTGCAAAAGTGGTCATAGTGTCCTTGAAGTGTATAGCAAAGAACATAAGAAAATTTGATTTTAAGTTTCCTATAATTCTACTTTTTATATTTTATCTCAAAGTGAGAAGACAATAACTTTTGAATAGTGAGTTTAAAAGAAATGAATGCATATTAAATAAAGTGACGCATATTTTAATTTGCTGGTTTCTAACATTAAAATTGGTTTGGTGCATAATAAGCCTTAAGTTGCTGATGCACTGTAAAACCTCAACCAACCAAATCTAAAATTTAAAGATTACTCCCTTTTATGCTAATGGAAAGCCAAATTTGAAACTTTATAACTTATGAAATATGCTTTTTTTTGGAGAAATGAAGTTCAAGATAAGTTTAAAGGTCACAATGAAATATATTTTTTTACAACAATATTTATTTACTGTTAAATTGTTTTTTAATCTGGAACATTTAATAGCAGATGGTGTTATTACTCACCCTAGACAATTTTCTTCAGAATTAACTGAAAGTGAAATGCTCATTGTTTCAAGTTAATTTAAAAATACTTTTATTTTACAAGTGGTCTGATACAATAGTTAAAATGTTGTTTTTGTGTTTGAATGAACTTTTGAGTTAAATTCTTTTGACTAGAATTTTATGGTTAGTAAAATAAAAATTTCTACTATCCCACTTATCAAGAAGAGCAGCTAAAAGCCCAGTGTGTATACAATAAAAATGGAGTTTTTTTTTTGGAAGAATTAAGCTTCAGTGATTCTTTGCAGTTAACTTCATTGAACTCAATGTAGTTGTGATATTATTGGAAAGAGTGGAAGCAATAATTAATGCAAAGACTACTTTTACACTAAGCATACCTTATAATAGAATAAATATGCAGAGCTAGAACATATATCTTTTTGGAGAATGATAGAAATCATCAGTAGTAACAGAGTTTCCAGATCACTAATCAAGCTTGAACAAATATATCATATCAAATCTCTAAACTGGAAAAATGTGAAATGGTAATGGATCAAAGAATCCATATTTTGAAATGATGTAATGTTAAAAATAAATAAATAACGGAAAAGAATTTTTAATGATGCAACTTGAGTTTTTTCATGCACATGCTTTCAGAGTTGAAAAATTAGACATTGAGCTAGTTGAATCATTCTGGATTTTTTTGGTGGCATTTTAAATAGTTCAAGTGATTTTCCTGATGCTGTTTCTTTTGTTGATAAGAAATGTATTATTGCTTTGTCAATGAGAAATATATCATTATGGGGAGCATTAATCCAAAACTACATTTTTTTTGGCCATGAATGAAAGGAATGCATATGGGAACTACACTTTCAAGTCCTCCTTTCCCATCTGTTTTCACATTTTTCATCATTCCACAACCACTCAATGACATTAGAAGTTTAGAATGTGGTCTTTTCAACTTGCATAAACTTTATTATAGCTCTTGATACACAAATTGTTTTTGTAATAATTCCTCTACCATTGACATTATTGGCATTATTTTGTATGATGTGCAAGGGATAGTAAGAGATTATACATTATTTTCAACTGAACAGACATCTTTACTTTTTAAAGTTATGACTATATTCTCTGATAAAATTGAATTAATCTGCATTGTACAGTGTAGTAAGTATATGTTTTGATTAAAGGACAAAATGTTTCAGCTCTAATGACTTTTTGCTGGATGATTACAGCTGACCAATGTAGGGATTTTCAATATGATGGTAAGTTTTAAATTTCAGTAGCCATGAAATAGAAGTTTTGAAGCTTGGGTAATTTAATTGTTTCCACAACAATTATACATTTCCACAAATCTGCATCAATTTACATCAGATTTCTTCCATCTGGTAAAGAAATTATGTAAATGATGCCAGAAAGTTACTAGCTTTACTATGATAATTACTTTAGATTTCACAGTTTTTTTTTCCCATTTTCTAAGTTGCCCAGTGGGACTAACTTCTCTGGAGTCCTTTCAAATAGACATTATGATTCTTTCATTTTTTTGGTAGAAATTAACAATAATTTGTTAGTATTCAAAATCAATGTGTTTCTTTTTCTCTCCTAAGTCTTCTTTGAAATCAATTAGAATGAGGCTTGTTATGAAAATGACATAAATGAGACCAGGCTATACAATGATTTTAATGTTATAATTTATATGTTTGACTTGAACACTTCTAGAATTCTAGTTTCAAGATTTGTTTTCTCAATATACTCTTTGAAAAAGGTTCTCCATTATTCATTTCAGTTATATCAAGTATTGCCATTATCTGAAGATAGTTTCTGATACAGGTCAATGAAACTATCAATGTCTCAAAACTATCAATGATTTTAATGTTATAATCGAAACTCAATCACCATGTCACCTATTTTGCATTCCTGTGCATTTAAAATGCATGATCTTGTTTTTATATTACTAGTATTTATTCACTACATATACTGTATGACATTTACAAGATTTGCCACTGGCATCTTACAGAAAACTGGTGACAACAACACTTGTCTGTGTATGATGCTTTGAAATCTGGTGGTGAGACCTAAAATGCGAGCTGATACCTTTTCAGTAGTCAACAATAAAGTGAGACTGCAATGTAGTTTACCAGTACCCAGATATGCATGTCAGAAGTGCACAGAGGTGCATTGTGTTATGCAAAACAGGAGCACACAAAAGAATAACATTATGAGAACCAGAAATTCATAGGTACATATCATTATTCAAGCCAAGAATGCAGAGGTGCACAGCATTATGAAACTCAGGAAAGCAGGTGCATAATGTTATGCAAGCCAAAAATTTACAGATGCATAATACATCCATGTGAGAAGCTTCTTGTTTTGCTTTACTTGTTTCAATGTTAAATTTATTGCTTAAACTAAATTAGGCAGTTTTTTCCCACTTCTGACCAAAAAGTGGAAAGTATATAATTTAAAATATGGTGTAAAGTGATTAAAACGATAAAATTCTATTATCCACTGTAAAATGATGCAGTTTAATGACATGAAAAATAGTGTATTATTTTCTCCACCTCCATTATTTTTCAGCATACTGTTTTTCTATTTTTGATGTCATATCATGTTAATAACTCTGGCCAACTTTAGTTAAATTTGAGCAGACTATTTCCGATTGTTCCATGTTAAAGGTTTTATAATAAATTGAAAAAAAGTAAAAAGAATCGCACATGAACATATTTCACTTTTAGTGTAATAAGTTAGTAATATTTATGTATGTACATAAATGTTTCTAATTATGTTTATAGCTTATATACAAATGCAATATTGCTTATGTATATTATCATAGCTTTACCTCATTATAGTTTCCTTGTTGTTTTTTGTTTCAGCAAGCAGTTAGAAGAGGTGGAACTTTATTGTCATATCTTCCTTGTGCACATGTTTATGAAATGGTGAATGTGGTGAGTTTCATGCAGTGTTAATTTACATATTACCAGTGTGTATTTTATATTGTTTCAGCATGCAAAATTAGAGGTTTATATTTTATTGAATAATGTCAAACACCATGAAAGTGGTGTAAATTACCATTCTTTATTGTTTAAAAAGTTAAAGGTCTCAAAGCTCTAATAGAGGCAGGGGTGGCTCAGTCAGTAGTGTGCCAGGCTTATAATCTGCAGTTCCCAGGTTTGAGCCCTAGCTGGGTCAGCATTGAGATTTATCTCCACAAAACTCCCCACCCTGTCCACAGTCTGTAAGGAACACCGATGGACTTGAAAAGTTCACTCTCCATCACATGGGATGTTAAGCCATGACCCCTGTGCGGGAGAGTCATACCCTGTGCACATTAAAGAACGTGCTGGATGGCTTTAACAGGAGACTATCATCTGTTTCCCAATAGCTGTTCCAGTGGGTCCCCTCCCACAACTTTCTCTAAGCCTTTGGGATTTTTGTGACCAGGCCATTTAACCCTTTGTATGCAGAAAAGTGCTGCTCAGAGGTAAAACAACCCAACTCAAACCCAAAGCTCCAATAAGAAAAAAACAAACAAACCTGGTCTGGGTAAGATTTTCACTGGAAAAAATAATAATCATTTAATTGTACATTTACTTCATTTGTTGCCCTTGTCACATGCTGTCAAAGAACTGCATGCTTAGATGCACTAAAACACATTTCTATTAATGTTGTTGCTAGGCCTAACTATGTTTCAACCATAAATAGAATGATAATATAGTAAAAATATGACAGTAGTAAGAAAATTAGACATAAGGAATAGAAATAGTAAAAAATTCTTGAATAAATTCATTAATCATTTACAAGATGCATGTACACTGCTCAACATAAAAAATGCCATACCATGAAGGAATGCATGAAATAAGATGAAACTTACCATACATGTAGACAAGTAGGTGGGAAAGAAGTGATATAATTTCTGAGTGATTGCATGAATGTGATGGGTGAGGAAACAGTATAATGTGGCCTGAGTCAGTAGGTCATATGATTACATTCTGGGTTATACATTCAGCAACACGGCATGGCATCAAGTGGAAAAGTCCCTGGATGGTGTGCTGAGGTATTGGATCTTGTGTCATTCATCTGTGTCCATAATTCATTGACATTGTGAGGGAGTTGTGCAGAGACATGAAGTGACATCCCACACGTTCTCTATTGGGGAGAAGTCTGAGGATTGTGTTGGTCAAGGCAACACCTGGATACCTCATAGGCACTGTCTGCTGATATTGGTAGTGTGCGGGTGGGCATTATTGTGTTGAAACTGGACATCAGTTCATGGCAAAATGGGGCAACAAAATGGGCTGCAGCACTCAACAAAATATCATCGTGCTGTCATTGTACCCACTATGTATACGAGCAGTGAACGGTTGTTGAAACTGATAGCGCCCCAAACCATGACACCAGGCTAAGGAGCTGTATGATGCTCATGGATGGTAGCAAGATCAGCCCAATGCTAAGTGCATTGGCAATTGAGAGTCTGGAGACTGTTGTCTCCAGACTCTCAATTCTGTTGGCACTGGGACAGAAGTGAGACTCGTCGCTGAATACGACATGGTCCCATTCATGCCACCATGCATGTCTGGTATGGTGCACCACTGCAATCTTGTGCGACCATGTGCTGCGGTGAGTGGCAATCATCACAATGGCCAGCAAGAGCACAAACCTTAGCCAATCTGTGATTCACAGTCTGTGTTGACATGGGGAGGTCCATACTGCATGTACACCACATTGAATGTCATTTACTGTGGATTGTGGGGATGCTAAGTCTTGCCATTGAATGCAGCGATTGAGGTGTTTGGACGTTCTCCTACTTGCACCAATCCCACTATGGTAACACACATTATCTTCCAACCACTGTCCCAAATTTGGCCAACAGTTGTTGCATCCCAATGCGTTTCCACAGTGATGCAACACAGGGAACAGCCAGTCATATGTAACTCTATGATGAAGCCTGTATAGACTTCATCATGTAAAGGCTACATGTGTGGTAAGTAACACTGCATGAAACTCACCACCTGCATGAGTCATCAGCTGTACTTAGCCCTAAGATGGTGCCCAATATGTGATGGTAGGATTCCCAATGACATCTCCCAGGCACTCTCACTCCTTACATGTGCTTTCGCCATTGAGTTCACTCCAATGCAGTGGTCCACGTACCCAGGTGAGGACAACCAAACTTATCTATGCTGAGCAATTTTACCTTATCTCCCTTCCAGTATATTCTTTAACGTTAAGGCCATCCAGTGTGTTCTTTAACATGCACAGGGGTATGGCTCTCCTGTACATAGAACCATGGCTTAATGTCCCATCTGGCAGACAGTGGCCTTTCCAAGCCTATCGGTGTCCCCCTACTGACTGAGAGCAGGTCAGGGAGTTTTGGGGGAAATCTCAGTGTTGACCCACGAAGGACTCAAACCAAGTAACCCCACTGACTGAGCCACCTCCATATTTGTCAGCATATGCTGCTCATTCATAATTTATTCATATAAAATTAAACTGGCTAAATGACACATATATTTTTTCTGCTTGATACAGTTTTGTAATAAGACATTCTTTTTTGTTGATGCACTTAAGAGAATTCTTATTTAACTTCATCTTTAATTATTTTACACTGCTCAACATAGAAAATGCCACACCAGGAAGTATTTGTCAGAGTGCCATACAAATAGGTGGGTATATATTGACAGTTGGGTTATGTAAATGAGTGTAATTGCGAACCTATCACATGATTGGTTCGCAGTTAAAGGTGATTTGAGGTAGCCTTTGATATGACTCAGGTAACTGTCTTTTGACATATAACTCAGAATGTTTAGTCTTCACATTCACAAGGTATAGTGGAACAGTCATTTATACCATTCTCCTTTTTTTTTGGGGGGGGGGGGGTAGGGGGGGTGAACATGGAGAGGGTAAAAATTTTATAGTCTAAAACACAATAATTTCCCAGTCAGCACTTTAATTTTTATGAGTAATGTACGGGGTGGTTTTCATTAAACCAACAGTACTCAGAGTGATGTAGAGAAGGATCTGCTTGACAGATCACAGCAAAAAGTGGTGGATACCTTAATAAGAACATGGGGTAGAGAAATTGCATAAAAAAGTAGTTAGTGTTTGTGCCACCAGGTGAAGTGGGTGCGCTAAAAACGTGGTAGAACTTGCTAATTTCTCGTGACATTGCAGCCAATCGCACAAGAGAGTTGCATGAAGCACACTATAAAATGTGATGTCTTCCCTGTAATCACTAGAAGGGACCATGGGTATCTGCAAGAAGGACAGAGATTTGCTAGTGAAACTCTTGTACCAAAATAGCAGTAATGCCGCCGCTGCATTACACGAATATCGTTGTCTGAAAGATATGAGGAAAAGACCTTTGTCGCTAAACGGACTGAAGAATATGATGCAGAAATTCAAAGAAACAGCTGAGTTGGGTGTGGCTCCGGGTAGAGGCTGGTGGCCTGTTGCAATGTGGAAGATGTCACACTTACCGTTGCAGAAATCCAGTCGCAATCGGAGCTACCTGTAGTTAGTGCGAGACAGATGTCCCGGCAAACTGCAACTTCCATGGTTAACTGTCCATAAAATTATATGGTCCATTCTGAAATGGTATCCTTGTAAAATTCCTAGGTGCAGCAGCTGCAACCATGTGACCCTGAACAGCGCATCAACTTTGCGATTTCTAGCGAGGATGCAGCTTGACGCATGTGGCCTTTGAAAGTCTTATGGACTGATGAGGCATATTTTTCCCTATATGGGGCAGTGAATATGCACAGCTGCCAAATATGGGGACCTACACATCCTCATGCTGTGCATGATGTGCCCCTATACTCTGACTATGTAACTGTATGGTGCGGGTTGACCGCAAACTATTTGATCAGATCATTTTTAGTTTAGGAAATTACACCTCAAGACCCTGTGTGTTGATCGGTGAATGGACCATGTTACACAGATCTTCTCTGCCACAAGATTATTCTGGCTTTGCAAGAAAGAAATTGCTTAGACTCCTTAACCTTCATGCAGGATGAGGCACCACCCCTATATTTCATGTACAGCAACACAATTGTTGTGTAACACATTTGGTGAGGACAGAATAATTTCTCAAATGTTTTCCAATGCTTGGCCACCATGTCTTCCCCCCCCCCCCCCCCGACATAAATCCATGCGATTTTTGGTTATGGGGTTATTTGAAAAGCTGAGTTTACCAAGGCAATGTTGAATTGCTTACTGAACTGAAGGCAAGAATAGCAGCGTGTTGCAGCCATTCCCCTGAGACATATTTCAAGCAACTGCGGACCATGCCGTATTTTGTTTCCAGCACATTTTGCATACGAATGGTTCACTTATTGAGGATCTTGATTTGTAAAATAAAGATTGTTTGTTCAAATTGGTATTTTCTTTATTTTAGTGCACCCACTCCACCTGGTGGCACTAACATGAACTAATTTTTTTTGCAAATTCTCTATCCCCATGTTCTTATTAAAGTATCCACCACTTTTTGCTATGATCCATCGAGTAGATCTTCTCTACATTTCTCTGAGTACTGTCAGTTTAATTATAACCATCCTGTATTTTAAATTTATTTTGAAGATTGTTATTTTGCTAATTATAGTTTTTCGTTTTTTTAAATTTTACTGAGTTAATTTAAAATATTAATCTGATAGCTTTGTACTAGTTTTTATGATTAGTATTATCAAAACACATAAGTTCTATGTATTAATTGCAGATATTCTGTCTCTATTGTGGAGGTCGTTTAGGTTTCTACAGTGGTGATGTTACAAAACTTTTTGATGATATGGCTGCTTTGAAACCTACTTTTTTACCTTTGGTTCCTAAGCTAATGAATAGGATTTACATTGGGGTAAGAAATTTTTTTTTTCCAAATATGTATTATATATAGATTATTTCTGCTAGTTCATAACTCTAATGTAAACATTTTGTCTTTGTCCCCTTCAGAGGAATATGTATGTTGTGTTGAATATGATAACCACAATCACAGCTATTAATATTTATAGACCTTCTAAATGGAATTTAATATTTTATTTAAATAATTTTTTAATTCGTTTTTTAATTCATTTTAATAATTCATTTTTAAGAATGAATATTAAAACAAATATCAATGAAATGTTGAGATTTGTCGTCGTCTTCGTCCTCCTCCTCGGGGTGGGGGTGGGGGTGGCTCAGTTGGTAGCACGCCAGGCTCGTAATCTGTAGTTCCCAGGTTCGAGTCCCAGCTGGGTCAGCATTGAGATTTATCTCCACAAAATTTCCCCGCCCTGCACACGGTCAGTAGGGGACACCGATGGGCTTGGAAAGGCCACCGTCCGTCGGATGGGACGTTAAACCATGGCCCCGTGTGCGGGAGAGCCATACCCTGTGCACATTAAAGAACACGCTGGATGGCCTTGATGGGAGGCTACCATCTGTCTTCCAACAGCTGTTCCAGTGGGTCCCCTCCCCCAACCTTCCTTGAGCCTTCGGGGCCCATGTGACCTGGCCATTTAGCCCATGGTGTGCAAAAAAGTTGAATATAATTTCTTTTATAAGGGTGGTTAACTCATAAGAAGGAGTTATTTTACTCTATTTTGAAAAGAGTTCTTGGAAAAATGCAAAACATTCAACAATTTTATTGGAATTTCATAAAATTTTAAAGAATGCACAAAATATTGTAATCATAAGTCTGTATCAGACAATTAAACATTTCAGTTTACAAAATAATACTAAAAGGTTATGATGAAGCTAATAAAACATATCCTTTATGTGATGTGTATGAAGATGCATACAATTAAAGGGATATCTAAAGTTCATTGTAGAGAGTTAAATATATATATCACTGCTGACCACTAATGTTAAACAAAACTTAGCTATGAAAAAGAAACAGGTTGAGAAATTGGTCACGACAATTCTAAAATGTAGATTTATGAAATATTAAAATCAACTGGCATCAGTTGTTTTGCATGTAAAACCTTGTTTTTAATTATGAATGAAATCCAAAAGAGTAAAATTAGTGCAATTTTAATAGAACATTTATTCAGTTACGATTTAATTAGTCTCTAATAGAAAATTTTTGGAAATTAAATGCTAAACTTAAAAGAGTAACTATGTTTTGCAGACTCGTCAGAAGCTTATGGCATACCCATTTATGTGGCAACTTTTCAAGATTGGAATGATGATAAAAGAAAGGAATTTGAAACGGTTTGTGTTTATTTATATAAAGTTGTGCTTCATTTTGTTTTTTTGAAAATTTTTTAAATTCTAAATAAAAGTTTAATAAAGAAAACTATGGCACTGTCAAAATATTAAAAGGTACAGCAAAAATTCTTGTGCTGTAATGAAATTTCATAAGAGTCATCCAAGAATTGTACTCTGCAAATATTTTTACAACAATGTACCATTTAGCTGATTTAGCATTGATAGTGGCATAGGAGAGGTCAGTATTGATGGCAAGTCCATCATAAACCATTCAAAGTGCACTACATCCTCAAAATTCCACCAAACACACAACATTGCCTTTGTTTCAAAATGTTCCCTCTTTGGGAAAGTAAGTATGGGCTCGCCTGGATCAATCACTGCTTTTGGGTGTTTGGATTGTTGAAAAAGATTCGTTCTCCATCTCACATAACAATTTGATGAAATGGTGGTCACATGGATTAGGGAGGAGTTTCCTACAGACTTCGATACAATTGCTTTCTTGTTCAGTATTCAGTTCATGGGGAACACTTCAGCAGCTCCTGGCTACTTTACCAAAATGCAATGCAGATACTACATTATATTATAGTTGCTTGTGAGTAACCAAGTCATACCTTCAATGATAGTAATGATGTTTGAATATTGTAAGCAGATTTGAATCATAGTGTTTGTTGCCATGGTATTGTGATAATAACTTCAGCAACATTATGGTATGTCTCTTTTATGACAATGCTGGTTTCGAATATGGTGAGGCTCTAGATTAAGACATTAGATGTAATGGAATGCTAATTAACTTAACTCTTCCAGGGTCCATGTACATTAGATAAGTTGGAAGAATCCGAAATGAGAGGCAGACAATGCCTGTATCGGTTTTTAGTATAACACATAAAACTTTGATTTAGAAAACAAATTTGCTATTTGAAAATTTTCTTACATATATCTTATAAAGCAAATTATAATTTCATATATATTATAATTAAATATTATTTAAAATATTATTATATATGTAATATAATATTATATATATTATAATTTAAATTTTTATTTATTATAATTTATTATATATATTATAATTTAAATTTTTATGTACTATAATTTATTATATATATTAAATTTAAAATACATTATTATTACTTGAAAAATAACATTTTCTTTTCCATTTGACTCATAATTATTAAATTATGATTTAAATAATTTGTTAAAGCCATCTGATTGCCATTTCATAGAAGTGATATACGATATTGTTGATTTGTTTGTTAACATTAGCAGTGGCTTGATCCAGGCCAGCCTATATACTTCCTGTCCCAAAGAGGGAACAATTTGAAACGAAGGCAATGCCATGTGTTTGGTCAAGTTTTGAGGATGTTGTGCACTTTGAACTGGTTTCCAATGGATTTGCCATCAATGTTGACCTCTACTCTGCTGCTATCACTATGGAATCAACTGAACATAAGCTGTAGCAACTCCCTACTTAAGCTCACAAATTTGATTTGAACTATTGTCAACGAATTTTCCTTAAAGTTTTAAAAATCTTCTGAAAATTGACAAAAAAATTATTTTTAAAACTGAAGATTTTGGAAGTAATTGCAAAGTATGTACCTCTAGTTTGTTTTTATCATTTTTTGCTCACTCTTCTGCCTTAAAACTAGTTCAGTACACTAGAATTATTTTTATCATTCATCCCGGGATTCAACTGTGCTTTCTGGCTACTGAAACCAAAACCAGAACTAAAAATAACTTGTTTGTACAAAACTGTTGGTAAATAGATCATAGCCCAGCATATGTAGATGTTAGTTATTAGTAGAAAGTGTTTGCCTTGTGCACTGTGGGCTTCATAATAGCATCATGAAAAATAGATAGCTTTTTGATTAAGTTAGTGTTATTTTATTTCTGCTTTTATGATTAAAACTTTTTTATTTCTATAGATCAATTATTATTTTATTTCCATAGATTTATATGTATTGAACTTTCAGCATTATTCTGCATCACTAAGTATGAAAATGGCCATCTTACAATTCGTTTTTACTTTATCAATTTATTGATTTTTTATTCCTGTAGATCTTTCAGAGTTATAGGTCACTGACCAATCCCCTGTGATGATGCACTGAACCGGCCAGGCCTAGCACCTAATGTCCAACCCCGCCTTCTCATGGTGCAGACCGTTAGTACCTTTCAAAAGAGAGATTCTCTTGTGGAAGTGAACGGAAGGGGAGGGCTGCCAGATTAGTGTGGCCTACTGATCTGTACATCTATGGCTACTTTTCTTTTTTTTCTACACTGC
Organism: Ryuthela nishihirai; assembly: GCA_038380435.1. Taxonomy (NCBI): domain Eukaryota; kingdom Metazoa; phylum Arthropoda; class Arachnida; order Araneae; family Heptathelidae; genus Ryuthela; species Ryuthela nishihirai. The sequence goes on along the minus strand of JAWZYU010000015.1, from coordinate 65,942,239 downwards.
TGAGGAGTGGTCAACCACACAGGGTCCTGGTACTGACCATATATACCAATCTGAACGGAATTATGGCTCTGAGCTTGATTATGGATCCTGATTTTGCTGCACTGGTGGGCTTCTGCGGATGGAAAATCTTTCGCTGTGTTTTCTGTTTGTGGGTTGACAGCCCCAAGTGAATAGATTCACAGGATATGTTTATAAGCTGGTGGATAATCCTGAGCAGAGGTCATCGCAGGCACCTGAACTCTTTGCTTCTATTGGTATCATCAAATTCTACATTGGAGGAAGTCTTCCAGTGTAGATGGCTTCAGCCTTTAGTAATGGGGGAACGGGTCTTTGCCCCATGTCTGCGATTAGGGGGCTGTTTGATATTGTTGGCATTCCCTCTCTCAATAAACATAGTTTCTTTAAACATCCCACTAACCATTTTCTCTCCATAGGTAATTGGAATGTGAGGACTCTGCACAGAGCTTTTTTTCTTGATGTCCTCACACAAGAATTCCACCATTATAATTTAGATATTCTCGGCTTGCAAGAGACCAGATGGAGAGATAAAGGTCAGATTCTTAAAAATAATCTTAAATTTCTCTTTTCAGGGAGGGACGACAATAAGCATCACCAAATCGTGGGTCTGCTTCACAGCAGACATGCTAGTGATGCTCTTCTAGGATACGAGTGCATTAATGAAAGGTTTCTTATAGCAAAATTTCAGACAAGCGTTAAAGACTTGAATGTTATCTGCTGTTATGCCCCCACTGAGGATGCCGATGAGGATGAGAAAGATAGGTTTTATGGACAACTTCAGGATATTTTGAATTCTGTCAAGAAAGGAGATATTACCCTTGTTCTTGGTGACTTCAATGCCAAAGTTGGTACTGAATCTGACCTGTAGGGAGGAGTAATAGGCCCTTTTGGTATTGGTAGCTGCAATAACAATGGGCAATGTCTCCTACAGGTAAGTAAACTCAATGGTTTCAGAATAACTAATACTTATTACAAACACCGCCACATACATAAGTACACCTGATGGGCTGCATAAGAATATGATTGATTATATATTAACAGCAAATGGGCTAGTTATGTTAGGAATACCAGGTCATATAGGGGAGCTGAAATTGGATCTGACCTTACCTTGTTGAAAGTGTCTTGCAACTTAAACTTAAAAAGTGTAGTGCTAGGGTTAAAAAATTTACTTTTAATACTGAAGCTCTGAAAGACCCAGTTATAGCCAAAGCTTACCATGATAGGTTACTTAGTCATTATGACAATCACGGTTTGCTTACTACTGAAGTTGAGGAAGAATGGCGCCATTTTAAACAGGCTTTTTTGGACACTAACAGTACTCTTTTAGGAAAAAAGGAGCAGAAGAGACAGAATTATCTGAGTGATAAGGCACTTGAGCTTATTTCGGAAAGAAAAAACTGCAGGAATGTCCTTAATCAATACCCTACTAGTCCTAATAGAAAGGATTAAAGAGAGCTTAATAAACGTGTAAAGGATCAGTTAGCCACTGATAAGAATCTTTGGCTTGATGGCTTGGCTGACAAAGCCGAGGAAGCAGTTAGGCAGCACAACAGCAGAGAGCTGTACCAGATAGTTAATGTTTTATGTGGTAGAAAACGAACAGGTATACAGGGATTGAAGGATAAACAAAGTAAGGTTATAGAAGGTGAGGATTCTATCATGGCTAGGTGGGCTGAACATTTCAGTGATGTTCTAAACAATGTGGTTAGTTCTACTCCCATTGTTTGTAATTATGATGAATGCATTGGTGGCTTTAATGTTGGCCCTATAACACAATCTGAAGTTATTTTGGCTGTTTCTAAACTTAAACTTCATAAATCCCCAGGGGTAGATGAAATTACTACGGAAATGCTTAGAGCTGGGAATGTTTCTGTTACCACTTGGATGACTTAACTTGAATGATGAAATTTTGAATATCTTTTATGATAAAGGATTTTTACCAGAGTTATTATTATCCCTATTTTCAAAAAAGGTGATCGCAGTTCTTGTGATAATTATAGGGGTATCAGCCTACTCTCTGTTCCAGGTAAAGTTCTTTCCATGATTGTGCTTAGTAGAATCAAGAATCTGGTTGACAGTCAATTGCGTGATGAGCAATGTGGATTCAGCAGCGGTAGGGGATGTGTGGATCAGATATTTTCACTTAGGCAGATTCTTGAGAAATGTTTAGAGTTTCAGAAACATTTGATCACTAGCTTTGTTGTTTTCAAAGAGGTTTTCGACTCTGTTGATCGTCATAATTTGTGGTTGATTGTGAGATCATATGGTATACCTGACAAGTTAGTTAACATAATGAAAGCTCTCTATAATAACACTGAGTTGTGTGTGAGAGTTGGTAAGGCGTGTAGCAATTGGTTTAGCATTACTTCTGGTGTTTGACAAGGGTGCATTTTGTCTCCTTTTCTCTTTAGCTTGGTTATTGATTATGTTATGCAAAATTCACTTCAAGGGAAAGATTTTGGCCTTAAATGGACTGGAGATACGAAAATTTCTGATTTAGATTTTGCTGATGATTTAGCCCTTTTGGCAAATGATGTTGATGAGATGAACTCTTTCATTCGAGCTGTTGATGAAGACTGGTAGAGTAGGTTTGGTTATAAACAGAGAGAAAACTAAAGTGATGAAAATTTGTCAGGCAGGCTGTGATTCAGTTAATATGAATGGTTGCAGTCTTGAGCAGGTGTCAGTTTAATTACCTTGGGAGCTATGTAACAGATAATGGTGATGTGCGGCATGAGATTAAGAAACGAATAGGGATTGCTGCCGGGACTTTTAAGAGTCTATGGAGAGTGTGGAAAAATAGGCGTATACACCTAAAGACTAAAATTAAACTGTATAATACTTTGGTTCTATCTAGAGTTAGTTATGGTAGTGAAACTTGGACACTTTGTAAGCAGGATAACAGGAAACTGAATGCTTTTGATTCCAGATGCTTACGCAGTATCTTGGGCATTAGGTGGTTCAACTTTGTAACTAATGATGAGGTTAGACAAAAGAGTTTGCAACCTCCTTTTAGCAGCATATTGTGCAGAGAGACACTCCATTGGTTTGGCCATGTTGCTATATGAATTATTATAGATTGGTGAATAGGGTTATGAACAGTGTGCCTAAAGGCCTCAGAAAGAGGGGGAGACCTAGGATGTGGTGGGCAGACAATGTCAAACAGGACCTTGTTAGAATTGGTGTGCAGTGGCCAGATGCAGTAGATGTAGCCCAGCACAGACTTGCTTGGAGAACTAAATTGCATGGTCTATTTGGACCTCCATAGCCCATGGCTGCTTGAGGATGATGATGATGATATTCATATCCCATTATTGATATTTCAGCTATATTGCTGGCTATGATGATAGATGGCTTACATCTGTTTTGCAGCAGATTTTTTTTAACATCGAATTAGGTTATATGTTTTTCTTTATTCTTCATTTTCCAGTCAAAAACTGATGTTTTCCTGAAAATGAATGAGGTCTTCTCTGCAGCTTTGTACCTTTTTAGAATGTATTTAAAAGAGGAAAGAAAAATACTGATCCCCAAAATTTTTTATTTCTTAAACAAGTTTAGTTTATATTAAATAGCTTTAAAATAGTTACCCCCCCCCATCTCGATCCTTAATATCTTGGCCATACTGATGATATTAACATTCTTTAGCCTTGGTGCACCAATTTTTCGGCACCTTGCCAAAATCCCCAAAATTCAACACCCAAACGAAAAAAAAACAAAGAAATTGTTTTCCTACTTCATGAACAGGGCTGAAAATCCCATGAATATAAGAATCATGTAATGTTCTATAGCACTGGCACTTGTTTTAAAATTTACTGTACTAAAAAAGAATTTTATAAGAAGAAATAAAAATCATGTTTCAAGTAAATATATTATTCAGGAAGAAATTATATTTTGATTAATATATAATTTGACTGTTTTTATTCTTTATCATCATCTTCAAGCATCCATTGGCTACAGAGGTCCAACCAGACTGTGCAATTTAGTTCTCCAAGCATATCTGTCCTGAGCTGTATTTGCTGAATCTCGCCATTGCACACCAATTCTAACTAGGTCCTGTTTGACATTGTCTGCCCACTGTATCCTAGGTCTCCCTCTCTTTTTGAGGCCTTTAGTCACACTGTTCATAACCATATTCGCTAATCTATAATTATTCATATGGGCAACATGGCCAAACCAACAGTCTCTCTCTGCACAATATGCTGCTTTAAGGAGGTTACCAACTCCTTTGCCTAACTTTATCATTGCTTACAAAGTTGAACCACCTAATGCCAAAGATACTGCTTAAGCATCTAGAATCAAAAACATCTAGTTTCCTGTTATCTTTTTTAGAAAGTGTCCAAGTTTCACTACCATAACTAACCCTAGAATGCACCAAACTATTATACAGTCTAATTTTAGTCTTTAGGTGTATACGCCTATTTCTCCACATTCTCCATAGATTCTTAAAAGTCCCGGCAGCAGTCCCTATTCATCTGTTAATCTTATGCTGCACATCACCAGTATCTCTTCCAAGATAATTAAACTGTGACACCTGCTCAAGACTACAACTATTCAAATTAACTTAATGACTGCCTGCCTGACCAGTTTTCATCACTTTAGTTTTTTCTCTGTTTATAACCAAACCTAGTCTACTACTATTCTCATCAACAGCTCAAATGAAATAGTTCATATCATCAACATCATTTGCTAAAAGGGCTAAATCATCAGCATAATCTAAATCAGAAATTTTCATATCTCCAGGCCATTTAAGGCCAAAATCTTTCCCTTGTAGTGAATTTCACATAACATTATCAATAGCCAAACTAAAGAGAAAAGGAGACAAAATGCACCCTTGTCAAACTCAGAAGCAATGCTAAACCAATTGCTGCAAGCCTTACCAACTCTCACACATGACTCAGTGTTATTATAGAGAGCTTTCATTATGTTAACTAACTTGTCTGGTATGACATATGATCTCACAATCAACCACGAATTATGACCATTAAAAATTATGAAATTGAGTCGAAAACCTTTTTGCAATCAACGAAAGTTTCTGAAACTAAACATTTTTCAAGAATCTGCCCAAGTGAAAATATGTGATCTACACATCCCCTACCACTTCTGAATCCACATTGCTCATCATGCAACTGACTGTCAACCAGATTCTTAATTTTATTAATCACAATCATGGAAAGAACTTTACCTGGAACAGAGAGTAGACTGATACTCCTATAGTTATCACAAGAACTGCGATCATGTTTTTAAAAAATAGGGATAATAATAGCTCTGGTAAAATCCTTAGGAACCATGCCTTTATCATAAAAGATATTCAAAATTTTAGTCATCCATGTGGTAACTGAAACATTCCAGCTCTAAGCATTTTCGTAGTAATTTAATCTACCCCTGGGAGTTTATGTAGTTTGATTTTAGAAACAACTAAAATAACTTCAGACTGTGTTAATCAGACTGTGTAAATAACCCCCTAATTACAGGCATGAGGCAAAGACTCATTTCCCCACTACTAAGCTGATGCCATCTACACCGGAAGACTTCCTCCAATGTAGGATTTAACAATGCCCATAGAAGCAATAGTTCAGGTGCCTGCAATGACCTCTGCTCAGGATTATCTACCAGCTGATAAAACATATCCTGTGAATTTATTCACTTGGGGCTGTCAACCCACAAACAGAAAATACAGCAGAAGATTTTCCCTCCACAGAAGCCCACCAGTGTAGTAAATTCAGGATCCATCATCAAGCTCTGAGATTTAATTCACTCCAGCAAGTTTGTATGGTCTGCACCAGAGTCCTGTGTGGTTGACCATTCCTCAGTAGGGTAGAAAAAAAAGAAAAGTATACATAGTTGCCTAGACCAGTAGTCTACACTGATCTGGCAGCCCCCCCCCCATTCCGTTCACTTCCACAAGAGAGTATCTCTTTTGAAAGGTACTAATGGAATGCACCTGAGAAGGAGAGGCTTGGTTTACATTAGGTGCTAGGCTTGGCTGGTTCTATGCATCATCACAGGGGATTGGTGGATCAGGTTTTCCAAATTTTTTTTAAAATTCGGAATTTGCTTAATTTGGTGTATAACATTTTGGGTTGATTGGTTAATTTAAAAAAAATTCTATTAATTTTAAAAATTTCTTGATATGACTCAGCAAAGTTGGCAAAAAACCTGTACTTTTCTCAAACTGTGGTACTGAGAAAAAAAATTACAAAAGAGAGCAATTTTCTTGCTTGAAGTAAAATTTTATTTTTTGTTATTCAGAAATAACCTTTTTATTCATACGCATTATAATTATTTCTGTCTATTTTTTTTTAAAATAACTTTTTATTTGCATTGCCAGATGTGTTTTTTTACTGCATGACTAAAAAAAGCCCTATTAAAATGTAACTAGTTTTTTTTGTTAAATATTTTATTATTAGAAAATTCAGAGTTAAATGTTGATTAATTTTTGCATATATTGTGCCATAATTCCTTTCATTAATTATTTGACAAAAAAGTTCTAAAGTTAATTTTTTTTTGGTGAATATGAAAAAATAGCTTGCATTTTGGATGTAAACCAGTTTCTCAGGCTGGGCCCTGGAAGGGTTGAGTGTTATAATCGATTGAATTTTTTTAAAGTTCTTTAAATTTTTTAATGAGGTATTAATTTTTATTCCAATGATTATAATTTTTTAATGTTCTTGTACTGTACTTTTGTTTTCCTGTTTTCAGAGGAATAATTTCTAAAAATACTCTATGGGATAAGCTTATGTTTTCCAAGGTGCAGAAGATTTTAGGAGGAGAAGCAGAGTTAATTTTTACATCATCTGCTCCAATATCAAAAGATATAATGAGGTTCTTTCGATACACCACTGGATGTCTGGTGAGTTGATATGTAAACCATTGTCTTAATATATCTTTACAAACTGAAATTTTAAAACCAAATAAAGAATATTATTGCATTATTGAATTTGGGTGTTAAGCTGTAGGTGATGCAGCTTGGGTTAGGGTTTTTTGGCAAAATTTTCTTGAGTTGCAACTAAATTTTGCCAAAAACCTTATAATATACATAAATAGAAATGAAATTTGTAATAATGACATAATCCCACCACCCTCAGCATGGGAAATAATACTCAATAATTACCCAAACATTAAATTGGCACCCCTCCAACCGTACCTGACTTTTCTACATGCACACCTGGATAAACACACCACCACTACATGTATTATCCCACACTTTTCTATAAATAAAGCCTTCAACAGTATAACATTTCTTGTGTTCAACTTTAAAATTCTATCTCCCAAACTCCTTAAGAGAGGGCACTACAAGTACTACCACTCACCCCTCCACACAACATGCTTTGAGCCTAATGTAAACGAATACTGACCGCAGCATACTAACATCTGTACCTGCTGCAAAACAACTATTTCAACTGATGATGCATGGGAGCAACAATGCAAAATTGCACAGCACATATGTAAAAATAATACATTATTCACTCTGCTTGAAAAGTTATGACAGATGCTGTAAATCTACAAATACATTATTCAATGTGTGCAACAAATCATAGATTCCAACAACATATTTGGTCTCTCTGTGCCACTTCCAAATTGATGTCAACCTACAACAGAATCCCCCCAAGAACAATGGCCAAATCAATAACATTTAGAATTCATAATGTAAACTGTATTACCCACTACAGGACAATAGACTCAATCATATATCAGATATCAAACTAAGAAAAAACCAGGGTAATTTTGTAGATAATTATTCCAACTAATTGCCTCAGCTGTTCTGAACATTACAGTGATATAGAATAATTTTATTAATTTTTAATATGCACTGTGACTTAAACCACTATCTTTTAATTTTAATATACTAAAACTTCTTTTGCATGAAGCAGTAGATACTGGTAGAGTGAGTTATCTTCATAGCACCACATTATTATATGGATAGGAGTCGATTAGTCCAAAGTCATGAAGGGCTTGTAGAATGTTAAAAAGTATTGCACTTCTGAAGTCTGGTATTAATATAGGGGCTTTTTATTTGAAGCTTTCAATTTCACACGTGAATTCATATTTCTGCTATACTTCATAACTGGATCAATAGCTGATATTTTCAGATCATCTATGCTCATTGTTATTAAAGAAGGGCCAAAATTTTCATGGACAATCCTGAATTGGTCATAATGGCAATCTAAGTGACTCAATAGATTGTCATATACAGGGTGATTGTAAACTCTTTCAACAAAAAAAAGGGGTGATAGTACACATTGAGACAAACAATTTTTGCAATGGAACCTAGAGTCGCATTCCACTCCTTCTGCCAGAAAAGAGTACTTTTGAAAAATGCCACGCATGCACAAGTATTTACAACCGGTGCATGAAAAGTACAAGATGCAAATCAGATGCGCTGAGCAAGTGCATAGACGATTAAGAAAAAGCATTTAAAAACGCAGCCGAACCCGTTCATTGACATTACCGTGATAACGTCACATGATAAGTGACGTATTTGTGAAGGACATGAAAGACTACACATATGAGGAATTGGCAGATATGCATCTGATGTACGGCCAAGCAGGTGGTAATGGACATGAAGCACAAAGATTGTACTATGAGAGATTTCCGAATCGTCGTATTCCTTACCATTCGACCTTCACCAGTGTTGATCAAAGACTGTGTGAAACTGGCTCGTTGGCTATCTCAATGAGTGATACTGGATGTTCGCGAAGTGTGCGAACACTGGAAATGGAAGAACGTGTCTTGCATCGATTTGCAGAAGTTCCTTCCACAAGTACGCGAGTGGTGTCATCCAAAATGGGAGTTTGTCAAACCTCGGTATGGAATGTCCTACATGAGGCACGGATGCATCTCTTCCACATGCAGAAGGTCCAAGCTTTGAATGAAGATGACTATCCCCGCCGGGTAGTTTGTTAGGTGGATGCTCCCGATGAACAATGTTAATCTGCAATTTTCTGCATTAGTGTTATTTAGTGATGTGGCCATGTTTACCCGGGAATGCATTTTCAACAATCACAACCAGCATGCTTGGGCTCAAGAAAATCCACACGTCACCGACCCTCGTAAACGCCAGCAGAAATTTGGCATCAACATCTGTGCAGGTATACTGGGTGATTGTCTGGTGAGACCTTACCTCTTGCCAGAACGACTGACTGGTACCGTGTATTTCTGGAGCAAGTGCTTTCCGGTCTGTTGCAGAGTGTTCCACTCGCCACGCAGAGGGACATGTGGTTTATGCATGATGGGGCCCCAGCACACTTTTCTATTGAGATCCAATACTTCCTAAATGCAACATATCCCAGGCAGTGGATTGGATGTGGTGGACCTGTGGCTTGGCCCCCATGCTTCCTGGACCTCAATCCACTGGATTTCTTCTGGGGGCACATGAAAACACTTGTGTACGAGACACATGTGGACTCCCTGGAAGATCTCATCACGAGAATCGGTGTTGCAGCGGACAAGACCAACACCACACCAGGAGTCTACAGGAGGGTGCGGGAGTCCTTCAATCCACTAGATTTCTTCTTCTGGGGGCACATGAAAACACTTGTGTACGAGACACATGTGGACTCCCTGGAAGATCTCGTCACGAGAATCGGTGTTGCAGTGGACAAGACCAACACCACACCAGGAGTCTACAAGAGGGTGCAACAGTCCTTCATTCACCGGTGTGGGCTGTGCAACAACACCCTCGGATGCCACTTTGAGCAGCTACTTTGAGTCTTTCTCTGATGCGAATGTAATTAAGCAACTCATAAATTGGTTAAGTGCCTTTTTCACTGTTGAAGGATCAACATGGATATGTAACTTGACACTTCTCTGGCGGAAGGAGTGGAATGTGACCTTAGGTTTCATTGCAACAATTGTTCATCTTGATGTGTACTATCACTCTGTTTTTTTTTTCTTGAAAGAGTTTACAATCACCCTGTATATACTATTAATTTGCATTTTAAATAATTTCTGTGGCATCATCTAACATTTTTCATACAATATTTCATTTAGATACATTCTCTTAATTCTTTCATTTATCAGGAAATCTAATATCTATATATATGGTTTCAGTCAATTTATTAGTTTCGAAAAAAAATTCTGCTCTGATTCTTGCAGTCCTTGTAAAGCACTGTGTAGTCTATTAATTAATTTCGTGATTGGTCTATTGATGAATTGATTCCACAGATTGACTCCACAGAAACAATAATTAAAACAGTAAAAGAAAACAGCGCAGTGATTTGATTATGTTCAATGAATTCCTGCAGAAAACTTCTCCACAGCTTTATGTGGCAGAATAGAGGGAAGAAGAAGATATGGTAAGCCAAGAAATGGATTGAAAATATTAAACATTGCTCAGAACTGCACAATTAAACGTATTGAGGTAAAGGAATCAGTAGAAATAATTAGTTCATAAGATGCTCAACCCACTGTAAGATGGAAGAGATGAAAAATAGTAGCAATATTTTTTTTATTGTTTGATCTTATGTTTTAGGTGTTCGAAGCCTATGGACAGTCTGAAGTGTGTGCCTCTACCATGACTCTGCTTGCTGAGCATGGGAGTGGTAAGCTTTTTTTAATAGCTAAATTTAATTCTTATTTGAAAAGGTAATATATTTAAATATGCAAAATGTAATGTTTCCTCATATGATTGAGAAGTAATAAAAATCTGATTTTGAAAAAATTCTGCACAAGTATATAGTCTGATTCTCTTATGAATAACTAAAGAGGATGGTTGTAAATAGAAGCATGAAAGATATTGAATGATTAATGTAGAATGTCAACGGTATCAGATTTTGTTATTGTAATAATGCTGTGTAGAATTTGGAAATAAATAGGTATAAAAATATTTTAAATGCAAGTAAATATTTTCTTTTGCATAAACTTGTTTTTTTTTTATGAAATTATAGTTCATTCAAATAACTGGTTTAAAATATAACTTTACAAATGGAAGTAATAAGTTAAGATAAATGAGCTTCAGAATATTTCTTGCGAATAAAGAATCTTTTAGAGTTCAGTTTTGGGATCGATTCTTTTAATTTTTGTTAATTTTCAGTATTAAAAAGATTTAAATGACTTGCTGCTATTGTGTTATGCTGATGATACTGCAGTTTAGTGACAGCTTATCAGAATTTAAATGTGTCTTAAATAATTGCTTAAAATACATGAGGATTAACTTTTAATATATTTCAAATTGCAATGTGCTGAAAATGTTGTTGAATACTGAATATTGATAGACTGAATAACTTTAATTACCTTGTTGTTGAAATTGATTGTAATTTAAAATGGAAGAATCACATTGAAGAATTAACAAATAACCTATATGTTCTATGTAAACTTTTATAGTAAAAGGAGTTATCCCTGAAGAATTTGATCAATCATTTTTTCAACCTCTTTTTCAGTTTTTATAATAGAACAACTATTTTAAAATAGGATTTAGTGTTTTTACCTATCTTCATATTGCTTTTGGTTTTGATATTTGTCGGTTGGTTGGTCATTTGGTCAGTTTGTGGATTTGACAAAATGTTGCCTCCACATATCTTTCAAATGCGATGGAGAAACTTAATGATTTATGTTGTGCCAAATGAAAGCTTGCAACACGGGGGTGGGGGGTGGGGTTCTTACGCTATAAAAAATGACCCCTTATGCTTTCTTCCCCCTAAAAAGGGGGAAAATATCAAAATGATTGTTCCTATATATCTCCAAAATGCGAGTGCAGAAAATATAAGCTATGTGACAAGTGAAGCTTGTGACGTGGGGAACGTTATAAGCTATAAAAAATTGATCCATCTTTCTTTCTTCCTAAAAAATTGAGAAACGTGAAGTCATTCTACTATATCTTCCGAACACGAGGGCTTACAGTTATAAGTTAGGTGTCAAGTGAAAGCTTGTATAATGTCGGTCCTTAGTTGCTTTTTAAGTGCCATAAAACCCCAAATAATCCATACCTAAAAGATACCTAGCAACTTTATATTAAATGTAGTATACACTAGTTTACAAAATCACCAGCCATATGTAAAATTATACATATAATTTCATAGTTTATTTCTTATAGAGAACTAAACTTGTATTTCAGTTAAGGTTTAAAAATGAAAATTTTTCACTCCTCCATTTAGATAATGTAAATCAGATTTTACATATGTGAATGTATTTTATTCTTAAATCAACAAAATTGTGGGTGCCTCAAAAAATCTTTTGAAAACTCAATGGAGAAGATTGCTGTCTGTAGTGCTTTTGTAAAAAAAAATTGAAAAGACATTATCTATACCTTGCACCAAAATTATTTAATATGCCAAGTTTTGAAATGATATGTTCAGTTATGGTATATGAAGCTATAATACTTTTTTTTAGTATTGTTTTAGAAATTTTCTTAGTTTCTCACACACCAATAACTTTAGAATCTGGACAAATTGATAGGCCCTTTTATTCTAAATTGTAATATATAGTTTATTTATATTTGTATTTTATCTTTTCTTTCCTATAAATCATAATTTGTAAATGTATTGGAAAATTTGCATGTATTGTAATGATATGGATATTTGGAATAAATTAGTATGAGTATAGTAATTTGACTAGCATGATGAGGCAGGTATATTTCTATATTTCCTCTGAGGCATATGCAGATAAATGCAACCAATTTTGCCTATTGGTCAGAGGCAGAACTTGTTTATGATAGAAAAACTTTAAACTCCATGCATCAGATTTTTTACAAACAGAGATTTTTGCATCAGAGTATTGCAAGTGGAAGATTACCTGAAACTTTTAGAGCTATGTATATTGATTAAGTAAATTGTTTTTCTTAATGATTTCTGCAATAATTGATGATGTGATTGTAGTGGCTAAGGGAACTGGTAATAGAAGATATTCATTTGTAAACATTGCTACAAATTTCCCAATAAATAGAAAGCAGTAAAAAATTATTAAAATAAAAGCATTGTTAAAACATTTAATAAGTGAAGAAATAAAATAAAGTATTATATTTTGGTAAGGAAAAAGTCTTTCATGATAATTACTTTTGCATAGTTTTTTTTCCTGGAAGGACTTTTATTAATCCCTTTGTTTTGTACAGACATAAAATGAGGTGAATCTGTTGTTGAAGAATTATCTTTATTGTTTTGAGTTAAGTGAGACTTCATTCTTAAACATATAAGATTTGAACACCCCATATCTGATGGGACTTGTGAGATAAAAGTGGCTCCAAAAGTCTTCTAAAATATAATAATTACTCAAATGCAAAAATAATTGCTTTTTTATTTGCAATCTGTTGGAAAACAGAGACGTAATTTTCTAATGTTGATTTAGTGTTGACATGTTTTAGAAATGGTAAATGAGCAGATGGACAATTCTCAATACAAAGTTCTGCTTCTCATTCAAAATTGTCATTTACCTTTGAGTCACCTAATCATCCAAATAATCACAATGTTCTTGTTTTCTCTAGGTTTAAATTTAAATTAATTGAACCCATTTGTCATTTTTTCCTCAGAGATTTTCATCCTATACATTTGAGGCACATTCATAAGAACATAGTTATTTACGGTTTTTATGATTTTACTTTTAAATTCGATCATAAAATGTCTTATTGCCTATTTAGTAGCATGTTAGGTTTATAATTTGGGTTTTAATGCCATTAACTGTAATCTTATCAGTATGGAGTTTCTTTGTCCATTTCTCCAAACCTGTCCATTGGGAAAGGAGACAAAAGTGGGGTTGGGGAAATTACTATCTATTGCATAGGATATTAACTACTGCCCACATTACAAGAGAACTATACTTTGTGCATATCAAAGAATATACTGTATGGCAGGGGCATCAAAGTCCTTTCAATGATGGGTCACATGATCAGAAATCTTATGTAGTTGGGCCATGGGAATTTGAATACCCTTATTTTAAATTGCTCTGTTTTATCACATAATTAAATAACAAAAGTAGTTGTGTGTACATGATATCAAGAAATTCCCAAAGTTTCGTTATCTTCAACAGTTTTCAATATTTGCTCCTCCATGCGATATTAAACTTTGTCCATATTCAGCTCAGAATGTCTGTTGTAACACTTGCAACAGCTGCAATGATACTTTCCATTAAATGCACTAAAGTACATTTTTTTTGCAATAAATGATGTTTTAACATATTCTCCAAAAAAGAAGTACACTGGTGTCAAATCAGCCCAAATGGTCCACAAAATCAATCCAGCTGTACAAATCCAGCAATTTGAAAATTTGTCTCTAGATGACATTGTTGACCATACTGTTGTAATAAGGAAATTTTGAGAGTCTCTTGACATTTTAGACACACACTTATTTTTGTTACTTAAGTATTTAATAAAATATAAACTTTAAAGTTTAGGTATTTCACTATAATTACCCTTTATTTAATCTGTATTTTTCTGAAACCTACACAGTAAACAATATTAATAAAAATGTTTGTGTTTATGAAGCTATACTACAAAAACAAGCCAAAATTTGAATCACAAGTATATTATTGTTATTTTGAGGAAAAGCGTTTTTTTGTAGTATAATGCTAGTTACCTAGAGTTGCTACTATTTTTTTAACTTTTACTTCTTTGTTAGGTTTTGTAGGACCACCATTGCCTTGCAATCATCTAAAACTTGTTGATGTGCCAGAAATGGGCTACTACTCAGTAAACGATGTTGGTGAAGTATGTTACTGTTTACTCCTGTCCTAGTATAAATATTTTTATGTTAATATAAATAAAACTCTTTGCTGATTGCAGCAGGCATTATGATCTTTAAAATGTCTGCATTTGGCAAAACTGTATCCACAAATCCAATATCATTGAAAAATTGAAAATGGGGATACATGATTACAGAATGTAAAATTCAAAAGCGTAAGTAGATGCTTTATTGTAATAAAATCCTGTAAGAGGAAATACCTGTTTTCAGGCCTGGATCTAGGAAAAAAATAAGGAGGTGGGGGGGGGGGGGAGTAAATGACACAATTAGCCAGTAAAAAGGGGCCAATAGATTGGATTTCCATTGCACTATAACATTTTCCTCTCTGTTTTAGAGGTCTAAAAATATTTTGAAAAATGCTTGTAATAAGCACAAGTATAATAATATTTTTTTGCTTCTATTATCCTTACTATCATTCTCAGGGGGGGGGGGGGCTATCCCCTTACCTCCTCCCACAGCTCTGGCCCTGCATGTACTTATGCATGGAGTAAAGAAATCAAAAAACAAAATATCAAAGTAAAAATCCACTACTCTACAGTAAATTCTTCAGTAAACATTTAAAATAAGAACTAAACTGTTTTTTGATATAGTTGACTCACCCTAATACCTTTGTACTTATAGGCACAAATGTCTGTTTGCATAAAAAGAGATTAAAGAGGTATTTCTTGGCAGTAAGTGATATTGGACATATGTGTACAGTTCTTAGATAAAAAAAAATTGTTTTTTTACCTACTCTGCTACTTTATGCATACTGGGGCGGGGGTGGCTCAGTCGGTAGCGCACCAGGCTCGTAATCTGTAGTTCCCAGGTTCGAGTCCCAGCTGGGTCAGCGTTGAGATTTATCTCCGCAAAACTCTCCGCCCTGCCCACGGTCAGTAGGGGACACCGATGGGCTTGGAAAGGCCGCCGTCCGTCGGATGGGACGTTAAGCCGTGGCCCCGTGTACGGGAGAGCCATACCCTGTGCACGTTAAAGAACATGCTGGATGGCCTTGACGGGGGGCTACCATCTGTCTCCCAACAGCTGTTCCAGTGGGTCCCCTCCCCCACCTTCTCTGAGCCTTCGGGGTCCTTGTGACCTGGCCATTTAGCCCATGGTGTGCAAAAAAGTGCCGCTCAGAGGTAAAACAACCCAACCCAACTTTATGCATACTGCATATTTGTGATGTTTCATGTTAATTAGATCGTTGCTGTTATACTGATCTTTGCAGTTGTTTAACTAATTACTTCATTTTTTAATTAATAATCATTATTGTCTTTTATCATTTGTTTTTTCATTTTTAAAACTGTTTTTAATTTATTTATTTTACTTTTAAATGTAATATATACTACAACAACCTAGTCAAACTTCTGCTTTTGGGTTGTTTATATGTTGATAGCCGTCCCATAATCGAGTGGTTAGCACGCTTGGCTAGTGATCTAAGGGACCTGGGTTTGAGCCCCGGGTAAGGCATGGATGTATGTGTCATTTTTCTGTTGAGGTTCTGCCATCCTCTCAGACTTTCTACTCTGGCATATAAGCTGGCAGGCTCCTGTCAGACCTCTATGGCAAGCAACTGCTTGAGGGGCTATTTATTTATTTATTTTTATATGTTGATAGATTTTAATGTGGAATTTCTATGATAATAAACTTGAACTTGAACTAGCATGAAATGTTTGTCATGTGCATGAATACTACATAAGGTCGACTTATTCACTTGATATGGTTGAAAAAAAAGATGCATTTATATTGCTACATAATTTGCTTAAGTTGAACTTTTTTGTGTCAAAATCAAACCTTGTGTGATTACTTACTACATTACAATCAGAGCGAATTTAAATTTAGGAGCCATTTGTTTGATAAACTGTATTAAGGCAAGGTAAGGGTAAAAAAAAAAATATAAATTTCACACAGCAACCTCATTGAAATATAATAACTGAACTTACAGTGAGAGCACACAGACACTGAGTGTCACCCATTGCAGCCAATTCACATTTCTTGTAATGCCACTGGCTTGATACATTTATGTGCATGCCCATCCATAGTTCTCATTGATGCTACAAAACACCTGGCATGCATGTATCTGTCATGTGAGACAGTAGTCATTTATGTAAATGTGGTTTGCTTTCTACTATGTCATAAATACTTGATATAAAGTAATACTTTGTATGACTCATATTGGGTATGGGATTCAAGATCACACATAATAAAATTTTTTCTGCATTAACTGTTTCAATACCATACTGGTGCAAAACTGCATAGATTTAAATGGACTTGTCTAATCTGTGCTATTTCTTCCTCTTCACTACCTCTTACCTGCAAGTTTAGGCCATTTTGGGCTGGTATGGTAGAGATAGGGTTAAGTAAATTGGTGTTGCATTATTTACACAGGTAAAATCGGTTCCATGACAGCAAGGGTTTTTGTGCTAATATTAGCTATACCAGTTTTTTGCATTTGCTGATAAAAATACAAGTGTCAATGCAATTATTTTAATGTAAAATTGTTTCATTTGTTCTCTTTAAAACATTTACTCAGTTATGGACATATTTCTCTGAAAAAAATGTATAAATGTGGAAATTTGCATGTGACACTAGAGAATATGCAATTTAATAGGGACTGCAATCAGGTACTAATACTTTATTAGATGTCTGCATTGTAACATTTGTATACATTCAGTAATATAAACATTTGCTGGAAAAATAGATTTTGTATATTTTATTAAAATAAACAGGAATCTTTTGAACTGTGTATTGTTACAGAAGGGTTTCAGTGTGTTGCTGCTTATTTTAATATATAGTGTATCAGTGTGACTGCAAATATAGCAAAAACAAATTTCCTATATGCTGTGCACCTTTCAAGCAGAATCTTTCAAGTATAACATTGTGTGAACATTATTCTGGTAGACTCAATTAAGCAGCACCAAAAGAAGAAATATGCTGGTGTGAGATTGAAAGAGTGTGATGATCAACACATGAAAAATTGATGGGATGTGATTCAGTTATTGAAATGCTGATATGAGATTTTCTTTACAGATCTTGCAGTGATCACTATCTTGTATAGATCATGGAGGTAATGGAATTCTTTTGCTGTAGCTGAAAAGAAAATCTCATAGGCAAATATGACCATTGTGACAGATAGTGTGATGAACTCTCACAGACAAATAAGGGACAGGGGTGGCTCAGTCGGTGTTGCACCAGTCTTCTAATCTGCAGTTCCCAGGTTTGAATCCCAGCTGAGCCAGCATTGAAATTATCTCCGCAAAACTTCCTGCCTTGCTCTTGGTTAGTAAGGGACACCAGTGGGTTTGGAAAGGCCTTGTGCATGTTAAAGAACATGATGGATGGCTTTGATGGGAGACTACCATCTGTTTCCTAACAGGTTTGCAGCCTACTACTATATATAAGAGAAGGTGGAGCGGACCATATTCAATGGTCCGCTCCACCTTCTCTGAGCCTTCGGGGTCCTTGTAACCTGACCATTTAGCCCATTGTGTACAAAAAGTACGATACAGAGGTAAAACAAACCAAACAACACAGACAAATATGACCATTTCAAAGATCGTATGATGAAATCTCATAGACATGTTTGATACCATTCTCCTTGTCACACTGCATAAACACAGCATTTTAACAAAAAGTGAATTGAAGTTAGGTAAAGTTTAACTGCAGGGTGTATACTGTTCAGAAGAAGCATTTTTTAAATGTCAATATTATTTGTATGTATATACATTTCATTGTGTAAAAATTGACTCACCTTGAAGGGCGAAAGGATTACCTGAAAATGGTCACATGCATATAGGTTTTTGGAACAAGAAGAACTTTAGAAGTGAGAACAAAACAAGGAATTGCAGAAATCAATACATATGAACATATAGTATGCTCACTAATGATAAATACATACAGCAGAATGTAATGCCATTTCTGGCCGCTTCTCCTGGTTATACCCATGGTGTAACCAGGAGATTCCCGAGTTCGAGTCCAGGAGGTGGACAGGTGGATTTTTTTTTGACACTTGCCTAATTACTACAATGGAATGTTACTGTAGTGAGCTTCATTCCTTCCTATGAAATTGGTTGTCGGCCTAAGGTGGAGGGGTTATTTCCATCCAGAGCATTGATGCTGAGCATCTGAGTAACTGAAAATGTATTACTTGCAATGTGGTTATAAAAACTTGGTTCTCGTCAGTATAAATAGTGCATGAGTACGCACATAGCTAGAATCACATGGTAAAAGCTTCACAACACAACCATTACAATCTTAAGCAAGTGTGAATTTTGCCCGCTCTGGAGCCCAAATGGTAGAGCTATTGGCATGTAACCGGGAGATCCCAAGTTTGGCTCCAGGAGGTCAACAGATGGATTTTTTTCACACTTGCCTAATTATTACAAATGAATATCACTGTAGTGAGCCTCATTTCTTTCCATCAAATGCCTAATATGCTCTCTTTAGGCAATTATTACTTCAATGAAGTGAAATTTGAATCAAATAAAGATGTGTGAAAATTTACATTCAACATGTCCCAGACATCATTATAAGGTTATATTTGGATGGTTACATAGGAAATATATAGCAGTAGGCTGCAAACTATCACATTCCACAAATAAGTTTGGCATCACTACAAGCTGCTGCATTGCACAAAAACATGGATTTAATTTGGGGAAAAAAAGTAATATAATAAAAGTAATTGTGAAGATTAAAGTGGTATTATTTATTCTAACAAAGTATGCCATTGTTCTTGTTTTTCTGTTACCCAGATAGATTTTCCAGCCGACATTTTATAATAATTTGTTATCCAAATGAGTATAAGGAAGTGAGTCGTGTTCTTCTCAAATGATGCTTTGAAGCACTTCTACCATCTTTTTGAATGGCAACAGAAAATTGTTTAAGGATGTCATCAGGTTTTGCTAATTTTTCTCTATAATTTTTTATATATAGAGAGAGAGAAATCTGTCAAGGACATGAGCACAGAGAAAAAACCCCAACAAAATGTTGAACAATATATCAGTGGTAAGAAATTGTTCAGAGAAGAATTTTATATAATACTATAACTTGTATTATGAAGATGCGGGAAGATGTGGCAGTAACCTCTTCTACATCATATTATGTAATTTTTTTTATTTTAAAATCAGTATTTGATAAACAAAACAGTAATTGATCTGAAACATGGGTGTGGCTGGGTTGTTTTACCTCTGAGCATCACTTTTTTTTGCATACAATGGGCTAAACGACTAAGTCACAATGATCCTGAAAGCTCAGAGAAGGCTGGGGACCCACTGGACAGCTGTTGGGAGACAGATAGTAGCCTCCCATCAAGGCCATCCAGTGTATTTTTTAATGTGCACAAGGCATGTCTCTCCTGCACACAGAGTCATAGCTTAACCTCCATCCGATGGACAGCAGCCTTTCCAAGTCCACATGTGTCCCCTATTGACCAAGAGCTGGGCAGGGAATTTTGTAGAGATAAATCTCAATGCTAGCTCAGCTGGAACTCGAACCTGGGAACTGCAGCTTACGAGCCTGGCGAGCTACTGACTGAGCCACCCCCTCCCCTATCTGAAGCATGAATTATTCTTTATGTAACATGTCTTCTTCCCCATCTTAAATTTTATTTACCATAATAAAGAAGACATTTTAAAGGTTTTTCAGAAATGTAAATTGGCAAGCATACTTGTGAAAGGTACTTTGTATATTTTCCTCCCCTAATGTCAACCGTATTGAATAGGTAAAATTCTGTCTAATTTTCAAACAATATACAAAAGCTATTGCATTTGAATCTTGCTTCATGCATGCTATTCATTGCATAAAGTGTTGCATTCTGTGTAGGTTCTTTCATATATATTGTGTCTGACAATTTTAGTGATCTTAATTGTATCTACATTATTTCTGCATATTGTGTTCTGAATTATGTTTATAATTGAAATGATGTTATGTATTAATATTTAGGTAAATTTGATACATTCTTATAATTTATAGGTTTGCATTAGGGGACCAAATGTTTTTCAAGGATATTTCAAAGATCCTGAAAGCACCAAAGAAACAATTGATGAAGGTGGCTGGCATCATACTGGAGACATTGGATGTTGGATGCCTGTAAGTTTCATTTTTAATTGCAAAATGTGTAAATAATAAAAACATGTAACTGAGATTTTGGAGGAAAAAGCAAAATTACTCTCTTACCTGGGATAGTTGCAGTGGCTATCATAAGAAGGGAGCCATAGCCTCCAAGAAATCTCAGAGGATTTTTTTATTTTTCCATTCTAAGAGGCAGACATTTTTTCATTGTTGAAAGAATTTATCTGCTGGGGTTTGGCCACCATTTTCTTTTCCAGGACTGAAAATCCCTGGCCCCCTCAATACCCAAGAGGCCAAATGACAAACTGTTAAGAAGGATTGGGATTACTAAATATACATTAGTAAAGTTGAATGCCATTCCCAGACTATGGGACAAAGGCAAATTTGTGACCTTCCCTTACACAGGTAGTGATTTAGGTTAAATGGGCAATATATAGGATTTATATTAAAACTAAGTGCTCTGATTTAGCAACAGCTGCTGAATAAGGAGCGAAACTGGTTGTGTGCCTCTTTGCATATGACAGACGTCAAAAGGAAGAGGAGAACCAGAAGCTGACTTGACTGCAATTGAAGTCAGCTCTAAGTAAGTGCTTCTTTTATTCCTCTGCAGAAAATCCTTTGGACACTTTAACGACATCAATGACTGTCATATAAACGTACTTTTACTTACAGCATTATAGTCAACTTTATGAACTCTTGAACCTCATGTTGTGTTTCTAACTTTATTTTGCAAAAAAATTCACGTTTCCAATTAAAGAAATTAGACTATGTTGATGTAATTGTAATATATGTTGATGGTGATTCATTATCACAAACTACAATTTCCGCCACTGAGGCACCGTATCATACATCTGAAGCAGAAAAAAAAAATTTCAAATTATTGAATGTACTGTAACTGTAAAAAAATTACATGTGAATACTGTTTGTATGACTATGATTGATGCTCAGTGATTTTGAAAAATATAATTTTATTAATACTTGGATTCCTGATAGAAACTATGTATTTTTCTATTCCGAACAGAGAAAAAAACCCCAGTGAAATGCTACTTTGGCCATCAGTATCTAGCTAAAAACTGCTGAATTGCATATTCAGATGTATAAAGAGGGGATTTACCACAATATTGCATTTTTTTTGCAACTGTTGGAAGAAGAAATAAGGCAATAACTTATACCAAGTATAGTTATTTTTTGGCTCATTAAAATATATCTTTCCATGGGCAGAGGGATGATGGTCCTTTATTGTGTAATAATAATAATGACATGTAATGAAGGAAATTTTTGAGAATTGCTTTTTTGCTGGTAGATGCAGGGGGGTGCAAAATTCTCAAATAGCATTTATTAAATACAACCTCTTGTACTAATTACATTAACAAAAGAACTCAAAATGAGATAATTAAATGATGTAGGGAGGAAAATTTGGTGTTTATAACTGATAAAGTTTTAAATGCTAAATATTACATCATAATTTTCAGTGAAACCATAGACATTTCTCATATTTCAAAAATATCCCTTTTATATTTAAACTGGAATAACATTTATGAAGATTTTGTGCATTTTTTGGATTGCCACTCTAAAATGTAATTTAGATACAAATATGTTATAACCTCTTTTTGTATAAAATGCTACCTGTTTGACAAATAGCATTTTCTCTCTTGCATGCAGGACCATGGCTTAACTTCCACAATGGACAAAGGCCTTGCCAAGCCCATCAGTATCTCAGTTCTCAATGAGGGCAGAATGGGATTGGTTGATAAATTCTCAATGAGACACACTTGGAACTGGATACCATCAAACATCATATTATGAACCTGGCTTTCTAATTAATGACTGAGCCAACCCTTGTTCCCTACTGAACAGGACTTATAAGAATAAAAAAAATTATGTTTGCTCTAAGTGCACATACATAGATTTTATCTGGGTCAAAAATAAATTTTTCTATGGCACTGAAATATCAGGTTGATGTAAGTTGTTGTGAAGTTACATTAGAATTATTTTGATAATATAATTCATATCTACTTTTAACAACTCTACTACATATAACAAAAGAAAGACAATTTTGATTAACCATTTAAAGATGGACCTCCTTAGCTACAATGAAATGTTTTGTAGGAAGATTGGGTAATCATTCTGGCTACTAATACCATTAAAGTGACTTTAAAAAACAACAACCAGTGTTTTTTTTTGAGGGGTGGGGGTTCCGAATGGAAACATTGACTTATAGTTACCTTAATTATACTTATTCTTACAAAATGTTTATTTTTTATTTAGTGAGCATGAAAAAAAAATCTCCATGACTTGGATGTATTATTTTCATAAATGACTTTTATATGTGAATATTGTTATTTTCACACACATTGCAAATTATATTTGATAAGTGCAGAATTGCATATATAAGATAAATTATTCATAATTAATTTGTTATTTAAGGGACTAATTTTGCTTATCTTTAGAACTTAGTGTTGCCATTACAGTGCACAATGAAATATAAATATGTGAAATTGAATTTTTTTCAGTTTGAAATAGTGGTGTCCAATTTTAGGATCTTATTGGGTCATGATAGAATTAGTTAAAGTGCCAACACTTAAAAGAAAAGTTCAGATATTGTTCCTTGGTGAAGCTCCTATTTGTGTAAAATTCTATAATAGAAACATTTGGTATAGAATTTCTTTTGCCAATGCTTTATTATTATTATTTTGTTCGAAGTTTCTCAGTGACTTTTAAGTGTGATCACAAAATAGCCACAGCACACAACAAGGAATTAGAGATTTATAGCCGTATTGCTTAATTTGTAAAATAAAATATCAGTTTTGTGAAACGATTCTTTATGGTTATTTTACATTCATATGAATCTTACTTTTTTAGAATGGAGCATTGACAATCATTGACAGGAAAAAAAATCTTTTCAAACTATCTCAGGCAAGTATTTATATTTATTCTTAAATTAATGTAATCATTATTTACTGTCTAAGAAATCACATAATCAACAGATGCTATCTTTATCCTTAGCTCTGCTAAATACCAAACTAGTTGAGTAGAAACTGAATTCTTACTTTGAAGTACTGTTTGAGTAGAAACTGAATTCTCACTCAGACAGCCAATCCCTGTCTAGCAAACATGGATAGAAATAAAAACTCTCAAGATGTGCTGAGAGCAGGTGTGATGATAGTGGCCTTTTGCCCACCAACTTAAATTTTTTTATCTGCATGTCAGTAACGTTAAATATGAGAATTATTCATTGCTCTCGATACATCCAGATGATATTTGACTCTCTTGATGTTTGCTGCAACACAACAGAAATCATATTTCCTGATGATCAATCATGAAAACTTAGACATATCTTCACTAAAAGAAGTCAAGTAGAGTGATTCTGATGAGCAAGAAAGCCAAGAAATTGGCACACCACAGCCAATCCATCGTATTAGAAATGTTTGTATAGAAAAATTTTTGACTCCTATGTCTTGTTAAAGTGGCACATCATCTTGTGTAAAATCACAGTGGTCTGCATGCATTTCAATAAGTTCAACTTTGCACCCAGATAACAAAGGGATTGGAAACATGACTTCTGACATGTTGCAGCAAACATGGGTTGGGTTGGGTTGTTTTACCTCTGAGCGGCACTTTTTTGCACACCATGGGCTAAATGGCCAGGTCACATGGACCCCGAAGGCTCAGAGAAGGTTGGGGGAGGGGACCCACTGGAACAGCTGTTGGGAGACAGATGGTAGCCTCCCGTCAAGGCCATCCAGCGTGTTCTTTAACGTGCACAGGGTATGGCTCTCCCGCACACGGGGCCACGGCTTAACGTCCCATCCGACGGACGGCGGCCTTTCGAAGCCCATCGGTGTCCCCTACTGACCGTGGGCAGGGCGGGGAATGCAGCAAACATGCATGAACTTCTTATACTGAATGTTATGAATGTGTGATAAAATATTTGAGTTGTTCTGAAAACTATCATTGATTCCACTGTTATTAAGTGCATTTGTTAATATTTTTTACAGATAGAATTTTTTTTCCAAAGCCAAAATTTATTTTCAAAATGAAAATTTTTTAGGACACTCTGCAATTGTTGAAGAAATTATTAATGAAAATTGAGTTTTCGTGACAAGTCTGCAAAAATATCTGTGAAAAGTAACTATCTTAATGTGATTTCAAATGTCAGTCTGAGTCATGTGCATGTAGGAAGAAATTTATCCCAATTTGCATTATTTATTACCATATAATATTTATCCTTTTAAATGTTTAACACTGTTTTCATTTCATGATGCAAAAATAATTTTCTTTTTCTGTTCATAGGGAGAGTATGTTGCTCCAGAAAAAACTGAAGGCATATATGAACAGTGTCATTTATTTTCTCAAATTTTTGCTGATGGGAACTCAGATCAGGTATTATGTTATTGATTCATAATGCTTAAAAATAAAATGGGTAATTCTTCATTAAAGATTACAGTGACATTTTGTATTATCTAGTAAAATAAGGTCAATATAATTTTTTTAATATGTAAATGAAATCCTCAAGCAACAAAGACTGTTGAAGCCAACCAACTGAACATTATTCATTCAACACATCTATCCTGAATGACTGCTGCTGCATTTTGTCATTGCAGAATAATTCTAAGAAGTTCTTGTTTGATAGTTGTATCCTACCTCATTCTTAGCCTGTGTCTCTTCCTAAATTCTCAAGGAACAATACATATAAGTTGAGTTTTTAATTAAAGTTTTACACATCTTTTGATTATTCAGTGGAGCACTTTCATGGCCTTACAAGCTACATCTTCAGCATCCATTTGGTCTCATACCTCTGTCCAAGCACTTGGTTTTAATCATCTGATTATCTTATTGGTTTCTGAAATAAAATTAGAAGACTAAAACCAAAAGAAAATAAGATGATTAAGTTAAAGTTCTTGGGTATATGCAAGACACCAAATGAATGCTGAAGATGTGGCTTGTAAGGCTAAAAAAATTACGTGCCATTTAGTACCATTATTACAACAGAACATTGCACAGAGCTCTAACACCTTGATGTACTGTGATAACATATCTCACCAAAATTCTACAAATATATTTGAAATTTAAGTGCTTTTGCTGGAAAAACATACCAAATGCCACTAGAAGCATGTTCTCTTATAAATACCCATCCCATTTACTAATTATTTCTATGATTGTCATTACAATTGTTTGAAAGTTCTCTTTTTCTTTAAGTTCTTTGTCTTTTCTTTCAGTTCATTGTTTTTTTTTTCAATTAAAAATTGAATAAATAATTATTTTGCAGTGTTTATTAGTGATATAATCTAAATTTTGAATTAAAAATATCTAGTTTAATTTTCTATTTTTATTTGGGTTACCAGCTATCCCAAATACATTAACTGTTATTTTTTTATTATGGTGTCAGTGCAACTAATATCATAAAATCTTTCAACATAAAATGAAATTCATTCAACATCCATGGCATGCACGGAGATACAATCCTTTAGTTGGAGAAAAACTGGTTACCATTCAAAAGTCATTTAATAGAAAAGCCCAGTTTTGAATATTAAGAAGTTTTATTACTAATAGTTAGTTACCTTCATAATAATGCAGATTTTTCACCATTATTGATATTGGGTTGAACCAAAAGTTTGTTCGGATTTTAGGCAAAAATTCAAACTCAAATATTAAACAGTAAAAAATCCTTTAATTAATAATGTATTCATCATTTTGTTTGATTATCTAAAGTCATCTGTAGGACAGCTTCATTATTCTGTTGGTGTAGAATTTGGTTTCCTTTTCATTGAAGTTTCTCATTTTTTCATTGAAGTTTCATCATTTGAATTTCATTGAAGGCTTTTCATTTAAGTTTCTCATTGAAGATCAAGGTGATATTTGATGGCCTCCAAAGATTGGAACTCTACTGTTCAAACAGTTTTGCAGCACCCAGAATAAATGGTAATCCAAGGGTGCAAAGTCAGACGAATATGGTGGGTGGCACAAAACATCCCAACCCAACTGGAACAATTTTTGCCAGGAGGTAAAAGACACATGTTTCACATTGTCGTGGTGGAACACAACTCTGTGATTCACCAATTCTGGACATTTTTCTTAGATCGCTGGTTTCAGTCAATACAATTGCAAGCAGTACTGATCTGAATTAATTATTTGGCTGCTTGGCAAGAGCTCAAAGTGAAGGATTTCTTTCCAATCCTACCACATAGAGAGAATGACATTCTTTGGATGCAGGGTAGCTTTGGGTTATCCCAGAATCTTTTTCTTTGGACATTCTTGTAAAGGATCCATTTTTCATTGCCTTTCGCTAATTGATGCAAAAATGGATTGTTTTCTTTGCATTGCAGGAGTGAATCGCAAACAGTGACACTGTCCATTATATTTTTTTCACTTAATCAATGCAACACCCACACATCATACCAATTCACATATCCAAGTTGCTCCAAATGTCTTACAACTGATGTTTGTGATATTTTTAATGTCTCATCAATCTCTCTTGTTGTGCTATTCTGGTTAGTTTGGATTAATGTGGCGATTTGGTCATTGTCAATTGTGGAGGCATTTCCAGAGAAAAATTTCTGGTTTGGAACTTCGTAAACCATTTCTGACACATTTGGCCATTTATAGCATCGTCTCTATACACAGCACAAATCTTTTTTCGATTTTGTGTTGCGTTTTTACCCTTCCCCCCACAAAAAAGATCATAAGATGGCAAAAATTCGCTTTTGTGTCCTCCAGTTTGAATTCACCCTACACAAATATCACAATCAATCTGCATGATTTGTTTTTCAAAACACGCTACCAACTGTCCCTTGCCGGAGGCACACACTTATTCATAGCTGCTAATGCATGTGGTTGTGCAGATCTCATCCAGTGAAATCTCTTGGGAAAAAAATGAACAAAATTTTGGTTCAACCCAATATTTGAAGAAGTGTGTAATTTTGATTGACCTTTTATATTTGATCATGACTGAAAATGTCTGTTATTGTACTCAAATGGTAAAGTTTTTCATATTAACACGAGAACTCAAAACTTGTATCAGAATAAATTACATGATGAGTTATGAACTTTCTAAATTATGAAATTATAGATAATCAAATCCTGATATGGGTGTCCCAAATATATCAAATGTGATGGCTCTTCATTGCTGTGAAGAAATTAGGGCAGCATTTCATGTCTGTTATAATGAAACTCAACCTAGTGAGAGACCTTCCTTCTTTTGATTGAGCAATCAAAGACCATTGATTGACTCTTCAATAGATCATTCCTGGTAGCAAATACTATAATATAGAAATATGACTAATAATATGACTATAATATAGAAAATCACTTTAGTTTTCTCTCTGTTTATAACCAAACCTACTCTACTACCAGTCTCATCAACAGCTCGAATGAAAGAGTTCATCTCATCAACATCATTTGCCAAAAGGGCTAAATCATCAGCATAATCTAAATCAGAAATTTTCGTATCTCCAGTCCATTTAAGGCCAAAATCTTTCCCTTGAAGTGAATTTCGCATAACATAATCAATAACCGAGCTAAAGAGAAAAGGAGACAAAATGCACCCTTGTCGAACACCAGAAGTAATGCTAAACCAATTGCTACAAGCCTTGCCAACTCTCACACACGACTCAGTGTTATTATAGAGAGCTTTCATTATGTTAACTAACTTGTCAGGTATACCATATGATTTCACAATCAACCACAAATTATGACGATCAACAGAGTTGAAAGCCTTTTTGAAATCAACAAAGCTAGCAACCAAAGGTTTCTGAAACTCTAAACATTTCTCAAGAATCTGCCTAAGTGAAAATATCTGATCCACACATCCCCTACCACTTCTGATTCCACATTGCTCATCACACAATTGCCTGTCAACCAGATTCTTAATTCTATTAAGCACAATCATGGAAAGAACTTTACCTGGAACAGAGAGTAGGCTGATACCCCTATAGTTATCACAAGAACTGCGATCACCTTTTTTGAAAATAGGGATAACAATAGCTCTGGTAAAATCCTTAGGAACCATGCCTTTATCATAAAAGATATTCAGAATTTCAGTCATTCAAGTGGTAACTGAAACATTCCCAGCTCTAAGCATTTCAGTAGTAATTTCATGGTGATGTGCGGCATGAGATTAACAGACGAATAGGGATTGCTGCCGGGACTTCTAAGAATCTATGGAGAGTGTGGAGAAATAGGTGTATACACCTAAAGACTAAAATTAGACTGTATAATAGTTTGGTTCTTTCTAGGGTTAGTTATGGTAGTGAAACTTGGACACTTTGTAAACAAGATAACAGGAAACTGGATGCTTTTGATTCCAGATGCTTACGCAGTATCTTGGGCATTAGGTGGTTCAACTTTGTAACTAATGATGAGGTTAGGCAAAGGAGTTTGCAACCTCCTTTAAGCAGCATATTGCGCAGAGAGAGACTCCGTTGGTTTGGCCATGTTGCCTGTATGAATAATTATAGATTGGCGAATAGGGTTATGAACAGTGTGCCTAAAGGCCTCAGAAAGAAGGGGAGACCTAGGATGCGGTGGGCAGACAATGTCAAACAGGACCTTGTTAGAATTGGTGTGCAGTGGCCAGATGCAGTAGATGTAGCTCAGGATAGACTTGCTTGGAGAACTAAATTGCACGGTCTGGTTGGACCTCCGTAGCCCATGGCTGCTTGAGGATGATGATGAATATAGAAAAAGTCAAGAAGTCAAGTAGATGTGCTAATTGTCTAAGATAGTTGGACTGTGAAACTAATACACTGGCGGAAATTGAAAAAAGAACACCATTAACAATTGAAGCATAATCTAAGATTTATTTAGTAGAAACAACTTGTTGAGAAAGGACAGTGATCACACATATGAAGTGATTCAATGTTTATTGTACCTTTTAATGAATATTACATTTTACAGAAGGCACATTTTAATGAGGTGTTGAACCTCCTCGAGCAGCAATACAAGCTTCCAATCTGGCATGCAATCGGTCGTATAAATACTTGATGTCATGCTGGGGGATACCATTCCATGCGCTTTCAACTTGGACACATTATTCAGCGATGCTTGTTGCCTGCCATGGCCCGTGGAAGAGTCTGTCTGATCCGGTCCCAGATATACTTGATTGGAGACAAGTCCGGAGAGCATGCTGGCCAAGGGAGTTGGTGCACTGCCTGAAGAGCATGTTGAGTTGCCTGGGTGGAATGTGGGCAGGCATTATCCTGCTGGAATATCGCATTTGGGATTACACTCAAATATGGCAGGATGACCAACTGTACAATGTCGCTGACTTACATATTGCTATTCAGTGTACCCTGTACAAACACCAGACACTTACAAGAGTGATAGTTAATCGCTCCCCACACCATGATGCCCGGCATTGTCCCTGTGTATTGCTGGTGGAGGCATGATGGAAGAAGCTGCTTACCTTGTTGCCTTTGGACACATAAACAACCATCAGATGCTCCTAAGCAGAATTGGCTTTCATCACTGAAGACACAAACTACCATTCTTCCCTCCAATGAACTCGTTCTTGACACCACTGTAAATGTGCTTGACAGTGACAAGGTGACAATGGTAACCATGCCAGCGGCATGCGTGCCCATAGTCCTGCTACCAAAAGATGATTGCATATTGTTCTAGTAGACACTCTTGGTATGACGGAGAATCAAATTTGTGACATCATAGCCATCTGCTCTGCCACCACCGCCCTCCTGATACGCCGATCCTCTCGTGCGTCCTTATTCTGTGTTGCTGAGAACCATATCTGCGAGTGTGCGAATGCTCTGACCATTGACACCACCATCATACCACTACCGATACCTCTCGTCCAATGCAGTGTGCAATTTGAAGAAAAGACCAACCTGCTTCCTGAGGACCCACTATACCACCTTATTAATGATACCTCGCTCAAACTCTGCTAACTGAACAAATGTTGTGTGCCTGCATCGTCCAGGCATGGTAGCTTCTTCAAAGAGCACTGAACAACATGACACAAGACAAATAACTTTTTTCTTCACGCCCTTGTCCTTAAATACATGTTGCATACATTTGCATATTGTCGTCCTCAGTGATGTCATTATTTCATCCAATGACTTTCAATCTTGGATCATGGTTTCTGCTGCCCTTAACTATTAACATATTAACTATTGACATTCCTAATGGAATTCCTTCTGGGTGTTCTTTTTACAATTTCTGCTAGTGTATGTGTAATATTTAAAATTTATATTTTTGTTTCACCAAAGATACTGTTTCACTACTTATCATTAAAAAAATGACTGCAGACGGAATTTATGTTTTTAAATTATTTTTTATTTATGTTATGATTGTAATTATGGTGTTTTATTTTTTCTTACATAGCCAGAACGGGAAGAACCAATTTTTTAAAACTTATATTTAATGACTTGAGGGGTTGATATATTACCCCACTCATGTTTCCAAGGAATATAAATAATATTCAACTTTTTTCGTCTTATTTAAATATATACTGGAAAAATGCAAAAACAATTTATTTCTGCCAGCACAGTTTTTCTATACTTGAAGGGGTTAAATGTCTGGGGATTCGAAAATGATTCTAAAGATGATGTATCGTACATACTACTTGATCTAAATTTTAATTTCCAACAAAGGAATTAAATTAACATGTTGAAGTGCATTGAAAAAAAGTGCTTCTGTGAAGCTGAACAGATTTGACTTCAACAGCAAAGGCTCACGAGAAAAAGTCTGCTATTAATGCATGGCTGTAGGTCTGCAATTTCAGGGTTTGGCTTGTCAGGCCATGTTATTTTGCCACTGAGTTTCAGTTCTCAACTGTTAAGTACATAGCTGAATATTAAGGAATATTAAGGATATTTACTGATTTGTAGTTATCTGATGGACAATAAATTTCTCAGAATATTTGTCCTTATATTGAGGTTGTTGCTTACTGACATGTTAATATGTTAATTTCATTGAACTGAATATTTTATTTACTATGTTTCTACATTAGCTTTTAATGGCTATAGTTTAGTGTGACATTGTATAATTATGGTATATGTTTACAAGTTTGCTGATGAGGTTTTGTAGTTAAAAGACCACTCCTCCATAAGAGCAGGTATGAGCTAATGGTGAGTTCTGAGAGAGGGATGATGATGTCCTGCAGTTCACTTCTCAGACATCCCATAAATGCTTAATTGGCTTTGGGTCCAGGAATTTGATGGCCACTCCATCCTATGAATATCTTAATTTTATGGAAATTGTTGACCACATGAGCCCTATGGATCAGGTATTATCATTATTATAATTAAAATTTCAACTGAACCAAAAATGCTATTCTCATTTATTGTGTGGTATCTTTTAAATTGATAGGCCTAATAGGCTATTTTGCCTGTGTTGTGGTTGTGCATGGGCTGTGATATTATTAATCACTCATCATTATGTCATCTATCAGTCATTATATTTACAAAAAATATTTTACTTCTCCACTTAGGTGGATCATGATCCACCAATGGAGACTACTTCTAATAAATGACAAAAAGACAAAAATTTCACATGAAAAAAAAAATGCATGAGGTGTAGAAATGTAATTTGAAAATCATTAAGAAACAGAGGTAAGGAATCAAAAGTAACAAGAAGTGTAGTGTATTTTACAAATATAGCACAAAAATTCTTTTAGGTAAATGTCTTGCAGTCAGTTCTTTTGTTTCCTAGTGTTTATTGTTAAACATGATGTGACAAATACTTATATGTTTAAACATTTTTAGGACTTTCTTGTAGTAATTGCAGTCCCTAACAAAGATCCATTTCTGAAATGGGCCAAAGAGAACAAATTTAAAAGTGAAGACTTTGAAATATTGTGCCAACAAAAGGTAAGACTAATTGTAGCTGTTGTCTATTTCTTGTACTTGGTTCATCAGATGCCTACTAAAAGCAGATTTTTTATTACGTAATGTTTATTCAGAATAGTAACTGGAAGCTGAAAATCATTTTAAATGTGTGTTTGACCAACACAATAATATTTATATTGTTCAGTATTGTTAGGTTTAGGCCATGTGAAGTTTTCACAGAAAGTGCCTAGAAGCATCTGCAATTGAGTGTGATCTACTGAAAATTGATGACATGAGCTGGTGTCATATATACTGAATTAGCTGTGCAAGAGGCAACAGTGTCTGCTGTAGATTGCAACATACTGTTGGAGATTTTATTTATAAACTGATTTCAGTGAATGCTGTTAAATAATATGGCTATGCTGATTAACAAATGTGGAAGAGATATATTTGACATTCTGGAAACATACAATGTTATGTCAGCTCCAAAACGTTTCATCTTCATTGTTCAGAATATTTGCAAGTTCAATGTTGAAAAATGGGAAAAAATTTTTTAAAAAAGTTGAATGCTGTGGCTGAAAAGCAGAAAAAGGAAAAGAAGCTGAAACTGCAAAATATGAACTATGTGGTTTATGAAGAACTTCCCTAGAAGAAAGTGATCTGATGAACTTGCAAAATGTGTTTCAGAAAATGATTAAATATGGATGGGATTTGTTGCAATAGTGTATGGATGATATCTTCGGTTACTGACCATTGGAGACGTTAGCTGATATAGTTGTAGAACAGTGTGTATTACAGATTTACAAATTTTGTATACAATATAATTCTCATACTTTGTGTATTATAACTTTGTCATTAAACTAGTATAACACTTGCCTAATGAAGTTGGTATTTTCATGCAATATTTGATGATTAATTGTAGACCTGCATAAGTAATATCATGGAACTGGAAATATGCTGAATCTTAATCTTAGTCTTTATTTAAGTAGAAAATAGTTAAAAGAATTATTTTTGTACTTAAATACTATTGGTTCTTTTGTTTCAAGTAACATTTTATTTTATATTTAACTGTGAATCCCATTTGAGGCAGTTAATACTGTTTTATGTTGTTGACATTAACTATTGCAAATGGAAAGAATATTACACCTATAGATGAATTGGAGTCATTAAACCAGTCCTTATTCCCATTTTATGCATGAAATGCCCTCTCCCCATTCACCTTCCACCAACTAAACTAGTTACTTGTCCCTAACAAGCAATTCATAGCTCAGTGATCCCTTTCCACAACAAACAACTTATAACTCAGTGATCCATATGGCTATCTGCACTTGATTGTAGTTTTTCCTGTCAAATTTTTGATTTTGTGTTTTTTTAATAAGTATTTATACAAGAGAATAAAATGAGTTTATATTGAAAATTAATGACTACAATATTGCAGGATGTACGAAAAGCAGTATTGCAAACACTGTTGAGTATTGGAGAAGAAAGAGGATTGAACTCATTACATCAAGTAAGTAAGGAAAAAATATATTAACCCTTCACTTGGTTACTAAGTAATGTATGAAAGATTTTTATTATATTGAAAAGGTATGGTTTTCTCTGTTCTGATATGCAAAAAAAGTTAGAGAACTTTTTTTTCGTCAAAGGTCAAAACTTAAAGTTAGCATTTTCCTAAATTTATTGTGATACAACAAAATGCTTACTGTTACATATTGTCGAATATGTAATATTATTTCCATTGACAGGTAAGTTATATACTCCAATATGTGATTTTCCTTATAACCTGTGTGTTTTTGATTTTTGTGCATTCTACATTAAGAAATTATTTTCTCTACCCTGGAATTATTTGTAATTTTTTTTAAATTTTATACAATCAGTTCGTCTTTCCATAAAATATATATCAATGCCACATTATTATCAGTTCCAAAGAACTAAAAATTATTGCTATTACACGAAAGATCTACTTTTTATTACTATTATGAGCTTAGTATTATTAGTATTCAGGGAAAAACAGAATCAATACTCTACTGGTCTTAAGAAACAGCAATATAGAGAGCCTAATAAGCATGGAAAGGATCATTTTAAAATTGATAAGAATCTTCTGTCTTGATAATCTAGTGAAAAAAGTAGAGGAAGTAAATAGACAGCACAATAAAGAATTATACCAGATAGTGAATGTTTTGTATGGGGGAAAATCAGAATGGTAGACAGGGATTCAGAGATCAGCATGGTAAGGTTATTGAAGATGAGGATTCTATCTTGGCTAGACAGGTTGACCATTTCAGAGACATTCTAGATAATGATATTAGTTCAGTTCTCATTGTCATCCTCCTCCTCCTCCTCAAGCAGCCATGGGCTACGGAGGTCCAACCAGACTGTGCAATTTAGTTCTCCAAGCAAGTCTATCCTGAGCTACATCTACTGCATCTGGCCACTGCACACCAATTCTAACAAGGTCCTGTTTGACATTGTCTGCCCACCGCATCCTAGTTCTCCCCTTCTTTCTGAGGCCTTTAGGCACACTGTTCATAACCCTATTCGCCAATCTATAAATATCCATACGGGCAACATGGCCAAACCAACGGAGTCTCTCTCTGCACAATATGCTGCTTAAAGGAGGTTGCAAACTCCTTTGCCTAACCTCATCATTAGTTACAAAGTTGAACCACCTAATGCCCAAGATACTGCATAAGCATCTGGAATCGAAAGCATCTAGTTTCCTGTTATCTTGTTTACAAAGTGTCCAAGTTTCACTACCATAACTAACCCTAGAAAGAACCAAACTATTATACAGTCTAATTTTAGTCTTTAGGTGTATACGCCTATTTCTCCACACTCTCCATAGATTCTTAAAAGTCCTGGCAGCAATCCCTATTTGTCTCTTAATCTCATGGCGCACATCACCATTATCTGTTGCGTAGCTCCCAAGATAATTAAACTGTGACAACTGCTCAAGACTGCAACCATTCAGATTAACTGAATCACAGCCTGCCTGACCAATTTTCATCACTTTAGTTTTCTCTCTGTTTATAACCAAACCTACTCTACTACTACTAGTCTCATCAACAGCACGAATGAAAGAGTTCATCTCATCAACATCATTTGCCAAAAGGGCTAAATCATCAGCATAATCTAAATCAGAAATTTTCATATCTCCAGTCCATTTAACGTCAAAATCTTTCCCTTGAAGTGAATTTCGCATAACATAATTAATAACCAAGCTAAAGAGAAAAGGAGACAAAATGCACCCTTGTCGAACACCAGAAGTAATGCTAAACCAATTGCTACAAGCCTTACCAACTCTCACACACGACTCAGTGTTATTATAGAGAGCTTTCATTATGTTAACTAACTTATCAGGTATACCATATGATCTCACAATCAACCACAAATTATGATGATCAACAGAGTCGAAAGCCTTTTTGAAATCAACAAAGCTAGCAACCAAAGGTTTCTGAAACTAAACATTTCTCAAGAATCTGCCTAAGTGAAAATATCTGATCCACACATCCCCTACCACTTCTGATTCCACATTGCTCATCACGCAATTGCCTGTCAACCAGATTCTTAATTCTATTAAGCACAATCATGGAATGAACTTTACCTGGAACAGAGAGTAGGCTGATACCCCTATGGTTATCACAATAACTGTGATCACCTTTTTTGAAAATAGGGATAATAATAGCTCTGGTAAAATCCTTAGGAACCATCCCTTTATCATAAAAGATATTCAAAATTTCAGTCATCCAAGTGGTAACAGAAAAATTCCCAGCTCTAAGCATTTCTGTAGTAATTTCATCTTCTCTGGGGATTTATGTAGTTTAAGTTTAGAAACAGCCAAAATAACTTCATATTGTGTTATAGGGCCAACATTAAAGCCACCAATGCATCTATCATCATTTGCAAACAATGGGAATAGAACTTACCACATTGTTTAGAATATCACTGAAATGCTCAGCCCACCTAGCCATGATACAATCCTCACCTTCTATAACCTTACCTTGTTTATCCTTCAATCCCTGTATACCTGTCCTTTTTCTACCACACAAAACATTAACTATCTGGTACAGCTCTCTGCTGTTGTGCTGTCTAACTGCTTCCTCGGCTTTGTCAGCCAAACCATCAAGCCAAAGATTCTTATCAGCAGCTAACTGATCCTTTACAAGTTTATTAAGGTCTCTGTAATGCTTTCTATTAGGACTAGTAGGGTATTGATTAAGGGCATTCCTGCAGTTCTTTCTTTCCAAAATAAGCTCAAGTGCCTTATCACTCAGATAATTTTGCCTCTTCTGTCCTTTTTTCCTAAAAGAGTACTGTTAGTGTCCAAAAAAGCCTGTTTAAAATGATCCCATTCTTCCTCAACTTCAGTAGTAAGCATACCATGACTTGTCATAATGACTAAGTAACCTATCATGGTAAGCTTTGGCTATAACTGGGTCTTTCAGAGCTTCAGTATTAAAAGTAAATTTTTTAACCCTAGCACAACACTTTTTAAGTTGCAAGACACTTTTAACAAGGTAATGGTCAGATCCAATTTCAGCTCCCCTATATGCCCTGGTATTTCTAACAGAACTAGCCCATTTGCTGTTAATTAATATATAATCAATCATATTCTTATGAAGCCCATCAGATGAAACCCATGTGTATTTATGTATGTCGCGGTGTTTGTAATAAGTGTTAGTTATTCTGAAACCATTGAGTTTACTTACCTGTAGGAGACATTGCCCATTGTCATTGCAGCTGCCAATACCAAAAGGGCCTATTACTCCTCCCTACAGGTCAGATTCAGCACCAACTTTGACATTGAAGTCACCTAGAACAAGGGTAATATCTCCTTTCTTGACAGAATTCAAAATATCCTGAAGTTGTCCGTAAAACCTATCCTTCTCATCCTCATCGACATCCTCAATGGGGACATAACAGCAGATAATATTCAAGTCTTTAATGCTTGTCTGAAATTTTGCTGTAAGAAACCTTTCATTAATGCACTCGTATCCTAGAAGAGCATCACTAGCATGTCTGCTGAAAAGCAGACCCACGCCTTGGTGATGCATATTGTCGTCCCTCCCTGAAAAGAGAAATTTAAGATTATTTTTAAGAATCTGACCCATCTGGTCTCTTGCAAACCAAGAATATCTAAATTATAATGGTGGAATTCTTGTGTGAGGACATCAAGAGAAAAAACTATGTGCAGAGTCCTCACATTCCAACTACCTATGGAAAGAAATGGTTAGTGGGATGTTTAAAGAAACTATGTTTATTGAGAGAGGGAATGCCGACAATATCAAACAGCCCCCTAATCGCAGACATGGGGCAGAGACCCGTTCCCCCATTACTAAAGGCTGAAGCCATCTTCACTGGAATACTTCCTCCAATGTAGAATTTGGCGATGCCAATAGAAGCAAAGAGTTCAGGTGCCTGCAATGACCTCTGCTCAGGATTATCCACCAGCTTATAAATTTATCCTCTGAATCTATTAACTTGGGGCTGTCAACCAAGAAACAAAGAGAAAACACAGCATAAGATTTTCCCTCCATAGAAGCCCACCACTGCAGCAAAATCAGGATCCATAATCAAGCTCAGAGCCATAATTCCGTTCAGGTTGGTATATATGGTCAGCACCAGGACCCTGTGTGGTTGACCACTCCTCAGCAGGGTAGAAGAAGAAAAAGAAAAGTAGCAATAGTTGTCCAGATCAGTAGGCCACACTAATCTGGCAGCCCTCCCCTTCCGTTCACTTCCACAAGAGAGTATCTCTTTTGAAAGGTACTAACGGTCTGCACCACGAGGAAGCGGGGTCGGACATTAGGTGCTAGGCCTGGCCGGTTTTATGCATCATCACAGGGGATTGGTGCATAGCTCTCCTTCCAGTGACTACCTAGCTACCATTTACAGACCTCATTGTAATGAAGGTAAAATATATCATAATTTAAAGTATCTTTGGCTATCTTAAAATTAAAACCACAAATCCCCAAGATATGAAGAAATTGCTATTGAAATGCTTTGAACTGGGAATCTTTCTGTTGTCACATTTTTGCCTGGAACTTTGAATACTTTTATGATAAAGATGTTCCTAAGTAATTTTATTAGAGTTATTATTATTATTATTCCTTTTTTTAAACTAGAAGAATAACTTATTGCCTGTGATGAATATGGGATACTAGTTTTGAAAGAAAATGAAGTTTTTCATTTTTTGAATTTTGCTTCCTTTAGCAGTAGTAATTCATACTAATGGTGGATTCGGAAATGTAAATAGTAATATATTATTACCTTATACAATGCAAAAAAATGTCATTTATCCCTTAAAATGAAAAAAAAAAAGTTGCACATTTCTTATCCCCAGGGTTAAGGGAGAAATCAGTCATTGTATATAAAATAAAATTATTTATTATTGTATTAAAATTCGAAAATTTTGAAATTAAGTACTAACTTTTTGAAAACAAAGAGCTACTGGTTGAATTTTAACCAAGAGTGATTTAATTAAAACACATATGAATATAAATTATACATGTATTAGTAAGATATCTGGATCTGCTCTTGATCAACAACTCATTCTACCACCAAAATTTCTAACTTCTCGCATAAATATATCATTTGTAATATTACATTTTTTTGCATTTATTGCCCTCTAATAATTGGTGTTGTTTTCTGCTGAGGTCCTGCCATCCTCTCAGATCTTCTACTGTGGCATATAAACTGACAGGCTCCTGTCAGACCTCTGTGGCAAGCAGCTGCTTGAGGGGGTATTTATTTATTTTTATTATTTATTTAATGATGTAAATTAAAAAATTTTGGTGATTTGAAAACTATGAATCATTATATTTTGTTAGTACCTATCAATGCAAAAAGAATTTTTCATTAATCTCTTAAAACCATAAGTTGCATTTTCCCACTCCCCTGGTGATGAAGGGACAAATTGTTGCTCCCAATGTATACCCCTTAATCATTATATTTCTAGCCCAAATAGATCGTTTAAATATTCATTTAAATTTTTTGCAACTTTTCCCATCAGAGGTTGCAGTTAAAACTTTTGGGAGATTCAAAAAGTGTTAATTGTAAATAGTTTATCAATATTTATCCAAGCAAAAAGAATTTTTAATTTTATCTCTAAAAACAAATAATTATCTCTTTACAAATAATTAATCTCCCAAGGATAAGGATGAAAAATCATTGTTGGCAATGGTGACCTTCACATTTCACCACTAAAATTTCTAATTTTTAACGTAATTGCATTGTTTAAAATTTCGTCATTTTTAACGTTTTCTACCATTAGGGGTGGAATTATAGGTTTTACAAGACTTTGAAAGTGAGAGTCATAATGTTTTATTAATTCCTATCTAACCAAAGAATGGATAGAAAATGTTACCTTTTTTTCCCTAAAAATGAGCTAAAAAAGGTGATTGTGTTGCATGCTTCCATAGGGCAGGAGGTGTGAACATAGGCCAAGGTGCAAACATTTAATGCTTGCATTGTAAACATAGGACAAAGTGCAAATGCTTAATGACCAGTGTTGTGTATCTGTCTGTATACCACACACCAAATGGCTATGGTTGCCATACAGATACCACTCGAAGAAAAGGTAATGATAGAGATTGTGGCTGGAAATTCCCCTTTTCCCTACAATTACACTAAAGTACCACTGAATTAGGGATAGGAGATGTTATTCAAATTCAGTACTGCAAGTCCTTCATTTGCACTCATGCATGGTTGAAACTCTGGTCATATATAACTGTCAGCTTTGGCTTCCCCAAGCATTCGCCGTGAGAAGTGTACTGGGAATGGCGCAGGATTTAGATGCATTTTATAGAGGGCAGATCGTAAGTGCCCGATGGATGGGACACTCAATCTCCGAAATTGTCAACGAACTTGGATTTTCTCGTACAACAGTTTTAAGAGTGTTCGGGGAATATGAAAATTCCAATAAAAAAACAAGCACTTGGACAAACTGCAAAGTACAACCAGTCTTGAATGATCATGGACTTCACCATTTAACCCACATTGTAAGGACCAATAGGGGCCAGACATTATCTGAAATCACTTCACATTTGAATGTGGGTTCCCGCCGAGAAGTCAGTGCATGGACCGTGCAACGCTCACTTCATTGTCTTGGTTTCGGGAGCTGCCGACCTATGAGAGTCCCACTTCTAATGGCACGACACCCAGCTCAATACCTTGTCTGGGCTAAAGAACGTCAAAACTGGACCATTGAAAATTGACAATGGATAGCCTGGAGTGATGAATCCCGATTTAAACTTCATCACACTGATGGGAGACTGAGGGTGTGGTGCCAACCCCATGAAGCCATGGATTTTGCATGTCAGGTCAGAACTGTACAAGCTGGTGGTGGCTCAGTGATGGCCTGGGGTGTCTTCAGTTGGACGTCTGTGGGACCTTTGGTATGTGTACCGATGACTCTCAATGCATCCCGGTATGTAGAACTCATGGCTGACCATTTACCCCCATTTGTGACTATTATGCATTCGAATGGAGATGGTGTCTACCAGCAAGACAACTGTTCATCTCACATGTC
Source organism: Ryuthela nishihirai (assembly GCA_038380435.1). NCBI lineage: Eukaryota > Metazoa > Arthropoda > Arachnida > Araneae > Heptathelidae > Ryuthela > Ryuthela nishihirai. The sequence goes on along the minus strand of JAWZYU010000015.1, from coordinate 65,901,194 downwards.
CAAGTTGGCTACTGCATGGTTGCAGGAGAATTCTGCTGACTTTGAAATAATGAATTGGCCACCTAGAAGCCCAGATTTAAATCCCATTGAAAATCTTTGGGATACCGTTGAGTAGAGTGTTTGGGCCTGTGTCTCATCAGCGATGACCTTAAGGAAATTGTGGACAGCTCTGGAGGATGCCTGTCATACCTGTGGAACATTTACACAAGCTTGTGGAGTCCTTGCCTCATCGTGTGGTGGCTGTTATCAAGGCCAGAGGGGGTCCAACATGTTACTAGGTTGCTATCCCTAATTCAATGGCACTTCAGTGTATATCCCATCAGTTAATTATGGAACTACTGATAATTAAAATAATATTTAAATAGTTTCTGCTAATAAGTAAAAATAAGCAATAAGTTCTAGACTGTTTCTTGAACTACTTGTTAGTGAAAGTTTTTTCCCAATGGACAGTCAGTTAGACCTACAGAGCATGGCAAAAGTGTACCGTTTGACTGTCTCTCAAAACAACTGAGGATATCTGCCTGAGATCCTCTTTTTTCTTCAGGGTCCAACACCTGGAAAAATACACAGAGCTTCAGAGTCCTACAGGGCTAAGCAACAGTGCTTTGGCAATCTAATGCCCTCTCCCACTTTTAGATTAGCTGATCACTTAGTCTAGCAAGACACATTTCACTGGGACAAGAAATAGCATTCTGAATGGATCACTGAAGTCTGGCAATTTAAATAATAATAACAACAGTTTATTAGTTTCTAAATGTACAGTTGCTGTCCTGCAGATGGTTGTAGATGCTACCTGTAATAGTCAGCCTCCTAAAGGACTAATAAAACAACATATGGCATGACTAATAAAAATATGATTGAATCAAATATCAATATTCTAAATCGAAAGTTAGACCAAGATTATAAGGAGGCAAGGCATTAAATCAGCCTACCTAATATTTCCAGTGCAATACTTATCTCAACCTCATGGAATACTTTTGGAATCCGACTGCGAGCTAGGCTGAACCACCCAACATCAGTGACCAGCCTCACTAATGCTCTTGTGACAGAATGGCAGGCAATTCCCGCAGCAGTGTACCAAAATCTAGTGGGAAGCCTTCCCACAGAGTGGAGGCTGTGATAGCAGGAAAGTATGGACCAACACAATATTAATTCCTTTCCTATTACCAAAAGATTGTGGATGAGCAAGTGTCCAGACTTTTGATCATATAAATATGTGACACCTATATAGAAGTGAATAAAAGAATCATTTGCAAGATTTACACTCCAGAAGCTAAATTGAGAGATGGTGCACATCAACTACAATAGGCTAAAATGAACCTTTTACAGCTGCTGAAAAGATACTCTATTTATGATGGTCCAAAGTGATATTGAGTGAGTCCCAGATAAAGCACCAAGGATAGATCCCCCTCAATTCCCCAGCAGTTGAGCCATCTCACATGTTGAAAATCACTGAGCTCTGGCCAGTTCTCCTGTTCATGCATATCTATGAGGTTTAACAGGCCACGTGCATCCTTTTATACCTTTTGCTATGGCATATAATTGCTATGGCTATGACATATATGGGCGAATCCACTACTCAGAAGGGGTGTCCAGATACTTTTGATCAGATAGAGTATTTCATGAGACATTGTTAATGTTCATTTAATTTGAGCATTCAGTCTCCATATCTAAGACTACTTTAGGGAGCAGTTATTGCTTCTCTGTTATCATGCTGCCCATGCAGCTGGTATTTATATCTAACTGTGACTATTGTGATCTAACCAACATTGGAAAATGACAATGGGGAAGAAGGGAAGAAAGATGACTGCTTTGTGGCTGGGAACTGGTTGGTATCTTACACTCCAGTTGCATAAGAATGCTAATCAGAATGCAACAATTATGGTAAATACAGGGGCATCAGTCTACTTTTATTACAGTTCTTTGCATTATTATGCTTAATAGAATTAATAATTTGGTTGATGGATAGCTTCATGTTGAACAGTATGGGTTCCACAGTGGTAAAGGATGCATTGATGAAATAATTTTCCTTAGGAGATTCTTGAGAAATTTCTTCCATATATTACATCATTTTTGCTCAAAGTGGTGAAGAATCGAATACACTTTACCTTTCTCAATGAAAAGTTTTGTCTTAAGTTAAATAGTAAAAATATTAAAATTATAAATAAAATAAAATAAATATTATTATTATAAATTAGTTAAATAATAGTAGTTAAATAGTCATAAGTTAAATAGATTTATGATTTCTTTACAGCAATCATTAGTCAGGTTACTTCATGTATATTTAGTTTTTCTGATATTTTCTTAGGAGCTTCTAGAAGCATAGTTTGTAATAAAGTGTGTGTTAACCTCATAGAACTTTATTGGAATTGGTCTGCAGTGGTCAATGTTTTTGCCAATTCATAATACTCATCAAAATTGTAGATATATGTTTTAATCAACATATTTTCTCTATTCCTTAAATATATAATATTCCTCAGAAAGACTTCAGAAAAAGGAGATCTAGAATGCAGTGGGCATACATCATACAGGACCTTGTTGGAATTGGCCTGTGGTGACCAAATTCAACAATTGTAACTCGTCTCTGATACCTTTTGATATTAATGATGATCTCCAAATTTGGAGCCTGTACTATATTTATATTTTTAAAAACTGCCTTAAGGATTATCATCATTGAATAATAGACTTTAAGTTATTGTCCAATATGGGTTAATTTTTGTTTTCATTTAATTTTTAAAATGCTTTATTGCACAGGCAGGAAATGTATATCTCCATACTGAGAAATTTACCATAGAAAATGGGCTTTTGACACCAACGCTGAAACTCAAAAGGACTGCTGCTCGGAAAATATTTGAAAGTAAAATTAAGGAACTTTATGCAGAAGGATCAATGAAAGAAGAATGTAAAATAGCTCTATGAATATGTATGTGGCATCAATGATTTGATTCAAGATGAGTTTAAAGAATCTCTGTTGGACAATTTAATTGCATACACACATGAAGTAATTTCATATTGTGTTATGCATAGTAACTGAAGACAAGTGTATAGGTAATATACAAAGTAAATGCATTTCTTGAAAATTTTATACTTGTATAATAATTTCAAGATTTTTGAAAATTTTGTATAAATATGCATCTATTTTTTTGTGAATTACACGATCACTCTTTGTGTAAAACAATAAAAGTTTCAATTTTGTGTCAAGTTTTTGCTGCTTAAATTGTACTACATGTAATTTAATTTTATTTGTTGTGTATGCAGTTAGTATTTCTATATTATTTAGACCAGGCCTATTCATCATGTGGTTCATAGAACAAATAATCAGTGTATTGAATCTGATTCATTTCTTTCAACCTTTTTGACCAAACATTTTTATGTGCATAAATAAAATATTTGCAAAATCATGGTATTCCTTCAATATATAAATTTTAATCAAGATATTTTCTCAGTTCCTTAAAAATATAGTTCCCCAAGAGAAATCCGTTAGAAATGTGCGTTTTCGATTTTAAGCAGAGAATTTTTCCTGTGGTTCTTTCATCATCATTATCATCATCCCCAAGCAGCCATGGGCTACAGAGGTCCAACCAGACAGTGCAATTTAGTTCTCCAAGTATATCTATCCTGAGCTACATCTGCTGCATCTGGCCATTGCACACCAATTCTAACAAGGTCCTGTTTCACATTGTTTGCCCACTGCATCCTAGATCTTTCTCCTCTTTCTGAGGCCTTTAGGCACACTGTTCATAACCCTCTTTCATAACCACCAATCTATAATTATCCATACGGCAACATGGCCAAACTAACGGAGTCTCTCTGCACAATATGCTGCTTAAAGGAGGCTGCCAACTCCTTTGCCTAATCTCATCATTACTTAGAAAGTTGAACCACCTATTCCCCAAGATACTGCGTATGCACCTAGAATCAAAAGCATCGATTTCCTCATGTTTACAAAGTGTCCACGTTATACTACCATAGCTAACTCTAGAAAGAACCAAACTATTATACAGTCTAATTTTAATCACTAGGTGTATACGCCTATTTCTCCACACTCTCCATAGATTCTTAAAAGTCCCAGCAGCAATTCCTATTCATCTGTTAATCTCATGCCGCACATCACCAGTATCTGTTACATAGCTCCCAAAATAATTAAACTGAGACACCTGCTCAAGACTAACCATTCAGATTAACTGAACCACAGCCTGCCTGACCAATTTTCATCATTTTAGTTTTCTCTCTGTTTATCAACAAGCCTCTGGGTCCACCAGTCTCAACAACAGGTATGATTAACGACAAACCCCAGATGCTCCGCAATTCAGACTTCACTGCATCTATCGGGAGAATGCCGCGTTATACCACTATCCACCGTCTCGGCTGAACAGTACTATAAAAGTAAAGTCCCACCTTTGACAAAATCTGCTCTACGACCTGGGTCGCTCCAGACAAAGATATTGAAGATCCAAGTTGAAACAGCTCCCATGACGCCAAGTCTCATCAACAGGTAATTAAAATGAATGACATACCCAGATGTATCGCAATTCAAAGACGGGGCGGGGGTGGCTCAGTCGGTAGCGCGCCAAGGCTCGTAATCTTTAGTTTCCAGGTTCGAGTTCCAGCTGGGTCAGCGTTGAGATTTATTTCCGCAAAATTCTCCGCCCTGCCCGCGGTCAGTAGGGGACACCGATGGGCTTGGAAAGACCGTCGTCTGTCGGATGGGACGTTAAGCCGTGGCCCAGTGTGCGGGAGAGCCATACCCTGTGCAGGTTAAAGAACACGCTGGATGGCCTTGACGGGAGGCTACCATCTGTCTCCCAACAGCTGTTCCAGTGGGTCCCCTCCCCCAACCTCAGCCTTCGGGGTCCTTGTGACTTGGCCATTTAGCCCATGGTGTGCAAAAAAGCCGCTCAGAGGTAAAACAACCCAATTCAAAGACTGCACGCCATCTCTAAGAAGTATGCCAAAATCGGCACTAGGTCGGGGACAAGTCAATACCACATGGGCGACATCCTAGGGCGAACAGTACTATAAAAGTAAAATCCATCCCTCGGTCAAAACCTAACTTTACAATCTTCGTCACGGGTCGCCACAACCAAGGATATAAAGATCCAAGTTGCCTTGGCGCCTGTGACGAGAAGTTTTATCAACAGCTCGGATGAAAGAGTTCATCTCATCAACATCGTTTGCCGAAAGGGCTAAATCAGAAATTTGTACTTGCCATAATTAAATGATCTTTGCATTCGCAATGTTTGTAACTGGCAATATTTGTGATATTTTTCCTGAAGCCAAGAACATACTGCAAAATGCCTCAATCCAGCAATTGGTATGCCTTGCCAACATATATCATCAAAAGTGTCCGGACACTCGCTTATCCACAATCTCCCAGTAATAGGAAAGGAATTAATATCGTGTTGGTACACCTTTGTTATCACAGCCTCCACTCTGTGGGAAACGCATTTGGTGACTAGATTTTGGATGTTGCTGTGGGAATTGTTTGCCATTCTGCCAACGAGAGCATTAGTGAGACTGGTCACATGTCGGGCTCTTCGGCTGGCACAATCAGCATTCCAATTCGTCTCAAAGGTGTTCCATGAGGTTGAGATAAGGGCTTTGTGCAGGCTAGTCAAGTTCTTCGATACCCATCTCAAACCATTCCTGCACGGTCCTTGTTTGTGGACAGGAGCATTGTCATGTTGGTAAAGGAAAGGGTCTTCACCAAAATGTTGCCATAAAGTTGGGAGCACAAAATTGGCATATCGTGTTCATTATATGTCATTATAGGCGTGCTGTTCAGAGTCCCGTTTCACTGGAACTAGGGGGCCCAGCCCGAACCATGAAAAACAGCTCCAGAGCATGATGCATCCTCCACCAAACTTTACAGTTGGCACAACAGTCAGGCTGGTAGCATCCTCTACAGCCCGAGGTTCGTCCAGCGAACTGCCAGATAGTGAAGCGTGATTCATCATTCCAGAGATTCATCATTCCAGCAGTTCCACTGCTCAAGAGTCCACTGGCGCTATGCTTTACACTACTCCAACCAATGCTTGGCATTGATATTGTCGACGTTAGGCTTGTATGTGCTGCTCGGTTATGGAAACCCATTTTCTGCAGCTCGCGATGTATTGTTATGGTGCTGGCATTGCTTCCAGGGGCATTTTGCAACTTGATAATAGTGTTGCTACCAAGGACAGGCGATTTTTGTTGCACCACCTGCTTCAGTACTCGTCAGTCCTGATCTGCCATTTTACGTGACCTACTGGGGCGTGATTGCAGTGTTGCTCCTAGGCTTTTGCACTTCACAATAACATTTACAGTTGATCGAGGCAGCAGGGTCGAAATGTCCCGAACTGACGTTGCTAAGGTAACATCCTATGACTGTGACAGGTTGAAAGTCGCTGAGCTCTACTGATCCATTCTCATGTTCATGCATGTATTAGGTTTCCCAGGCCACATTAGTCCTTTTATACCTATTTGGGCCATGGCTGTGGCGTATATGGGCGAATCCACTACTCAGAAAGGATGTCCAGATACTTTTGATCGATAGTGTATTTCCATCCAGTATCCTACCTGATTATTTGTCACGGAATTGTAATCATTTGCATATTGCAGCTAATACAAGGCTTTGTGTAATTTCTATTACTGTCACTTCTACTTAACGTTGAAAATTCCATGTTACGTAGTGTATATTTTGAAACCATACACAGAAAAGAAATTTTACCCATTTGTTTTTTGCACTAAAGTTATGCACTCCAAAATTTTGTCTCCCTAAGCTGCAGCCTACTGTGTAAAATTTTAATTAACTAGAAGGTCAATAAATTATCTATCACTTAATAAAATCTGTGTAAAAATATTCAGCATTTTAGTCATACATAAGACATTTAGCTGGCTATGATTACAGAATTTAGGATTCTGACTATAATACCTAAGGTATCACTATAGTGCTAATTCCAAATATCAATGGTAAAAAAGACATTGAACTTTCAATATATTTAGTAAGCAATCGTGATCATTCTTCACGTATGACTGTCGACTGGTTTGAGAAAAAAAAACGACAAAACATTACAGCACATATATAGGTCATATGCAAAATAAATGAAGCAGAAATGACATAATCCCTCTCCTGAGATTATTACAGCTACTGTATGTTCTTGTGTTGATATAAAAAGTTTAATGTGTACGAGATGTAATTTAAGTTGAACTTCAGGTGTACAAGCTTTTGATTTAGTTGGATAGTAGAGCCAACGCCTTTACATTTTGTATTTTATTTTATTTTTTCATAGTTTTAATATTTTATCTGCGCACGGATTTTCTTGAATAATTGAAAAGAGTTTCTTATCATCATCTACTGTCTCACTAATAATTACAATTGCATATTTGTTGAAATACATCAGACCTGCAAATAAAGATTTCAAATCTTAGCAGTCGTGTAAGTGAAGATAACACTGACTCATAATGCACCTAAAAAAAGTTGAGCCTGAATCTTATCATTTTCTGGAACGGAAACTCATTAAGCGTCAGAAAAATGAAAGCAACAACGCTAAACATAATCAAAAATCATCGCCGTGAAAACTAATCTAAAAAACAAATTAAATTTGTCGAGTGCTCTGCTAATTTCGTACAAATAATGGAGCTTCAAAAGAAGTTGCGAATATGAACAAGTTTAATATTAGAACAGTTTAAAATGATCATGATTTTAATAAAGGGTGAACCTTTATAATTGGATTTTACGCCTCAGACTTTGCGTAAAAACACAATTATCCTGAAAGAATTGCATACGTATTATTTTCTTCATTACCATCTTAATGATTTACTCATTTTTAATGCAAACAAGTACGTCTATAATTCTTCTTTAATTTCTCTCTAGGTACGTAATCCAACGGAAATTGGTTTTCGTCCGTTTCACGCACTACATTAAAGTCTAATTTCTGTATCAGGAAACGAAAATAAGAATTTTTCTGCTAAGTTCTCACTTCTTAGGAATTTGTTGTTCTTTATGTTTTGCTCATTTCCGGTCGTTCTGCAAGTAAAGTACGATCAGTGGCCAAAATCTCAAGACAGTGTAATGCTGCAGGGAAATCGTCAAAACTCTGGTTCGTGTTCATGATATGTATTCAACAATCCAGCGTGATCTTTAAATTCCACAGGTTTTTTTAACTCTACGTGGACCACGGTTTAACGTCCCACTTGACAAATGGCAGCCTTTCGAAGCCAACCAGTGCCTTCCTCATCAAAGTCAGAGTAAAGGTTAGTGGGAAATCTCGACGCAGGAACTGTTGGGTCTTGACCTTGCTGTTACAGCTGGGTGCATTAAAAAACGTATGCTGTTGCATCATCATCATTCCAATCGCTTCCACAGTTGCCAAAGCTGAAATGGCAACTGTACATAGGTAGATCGGATAGCAATTAGAATTTAAGGATTAAAGGCAAAACATGGCTTCAGGACTGTCAGAATGGCCTGTCATTTGCTTTACTTATTTAAAGTACTTGTTTTTCTGTATCAGTCGACGATTATACATAAAGTGTATTTTTGATTATATTTTGTCACATGTCTTAAACAAACGAATGTAACCATAGCCCTGTGCTGCACAGGCCTCCCATATAAAACTTGCTCCATCGTTGTCTTAATCTGACCTGGGCTATGCTGTTTTTGCGTTTATAGCTGATTTTTTATTGCGGGGCATTTTTGTGATATTTTTGGTTTTCCATGAAACAAGTTGATTACGAATTCGCTCTGGGGAGAGGGTGTGTATGTGTGTGTGTGTGTGTGGGGGGGGGGGGTTAACAGTTTATGACAAAACATTAATATATCCAAATGCTAAATTTCCATGGGAAGAATATCTTCCCCTCCACCCGTGGAACCACCGCTGAATAATGCTTCTGAAAAATTACTGAAGTCTATATTCATTTTCTTACAATTTCACTTTTATATGCCAGAGTATTCCTCGTGAACCTTTTCAATTATTCACAATCACAATATTATATATTTTAATCATTTCAGAATTAATTACAACACGAAACTTGAGAAGAACGGAACATATATGTAGCAACAAACAACGACTATTGAATTTCAAGAGGTATTAGAATAAATCTGTTACGTAGCAAACACAGGATCCTGGAAAGTTGAACAAATCAGTGGAAGACTCCAAGTTGTTCTCGTCGAATGCAAGGAGTTTTCTTCTGATGTACTTTTGAACACAACGGGACTTACTGGCTCGGCAGAGGTTGCAGGGGGCGTTCTCTCCACTGTTCATAAGAAATGACAAAAGAAGTGTAAACTTGTATGAAGAGACAGATATAGTCGAGCATCAATAGAACAAGATATAACTTCAAAATATAGTTTGGGAGGGGAGAGGGGGTTAGAAGCAGAAAATTTCAAATACCCCCCCCCCCCCCCCCCCCCGTTACCTGAGGCTTTCTTAAGCGATTAGATTCACATATCACGTAACATCAGGAATGTTGTATTTCTGAGTTTGTACAAATAAATTTTCATAAAGTGCAAAGAACTCGTGAATAGCTAGATAGTTATATAGATTCGCTGCGAGTGGGATACGTAACTACGAATTCTAATGTCAGGTACTGTGACCACTGAGCTATTGCAAGCTAGCTCATTTTTCAGCTAATCGTGACTGAATTTTCCCAATTGTTGTTCATGACGTCATTGAGGATCGAGAAAAAACAACCAAGCTACTCCGTGATGTTGAAATTTTTTTATATATATAGTCTATACGCCTTAATAGCGTTTATCAATGCGTTTCACCTCGTTTGGTGCAATATGGCCTTTGTCGCCCTTGGGCCATAAAACCTCAAACAACCAATCAATGCGTTTCAATAGTAGAGAAATCAGAATATGTCTTGTAAACACGAAACCTCATAAACAGTTCAATGAATTGAACGAATCATCACTAGCATCGAAAAATCGTGTTTATTGATAGACCGTTTTACTTCTTTTGGCGACTGAAGCGCAATTCAAAATTAGCAGCGATTCACAACCTCTTTGATAATTTAATAAGTAGTACTATTATATATAAAGTAACCCAACCATCTCCTCAATGATGGTACAACGTTGATAAAGTATTCCTTCACAACTGCCCCCCCCCCTTTTTTTTTTCTTACCTGCATTGCTCAATAAGTACTCCTTGTTTGTAATCGGTGGTGTCTATGTTGACAACATACTTCCATTTATCGCTTGATGTCTTGGCTGCTTTTGGAAACACGACTTTGGTGACGGACTCACAGACGGGCTTTTCTGTCCTGTCTGTCTCCAGAGGAGGTGTGCGTCCGAATGTAGACTCTTCAGAGACCGAATTATGGCGCAGAAACTCTAATGCAGTGGCATTATTAGAAACTATCCGTTCCAATTCTTTTCTGAAAAGGAAATAAATTGCATTTTTTTTTACTTTATTGAAATTTTGGAAGTTGTTGTGATTAAGCGATGGCTATTCGATTATGTTAATTAATTATTCGATAATATTAATTGCGGAAGCGCGATTAAGCATTGGCTATTCGAAAGCGGGAAAAATTTCCCTAGTTTTCTGTTTTACAAAAAAAAAAAAACGTAAAGAAAAAGCTTGAAACATTTATGGGATAGAGATGAGTTTGGGATGTGGCTTTGTCGGGCTCAAAGCAATTTAAATTCGTATATTTCTTATAATAGGGAAAAAATAAGCAAAGTTATTAAAATATTTTTCGATTATAATTTCAACCTTTTAATCAGTATAGTATTTGAAATGAAAAGCACCATGTGCATTTTGATTATTTTTTAGGTAGTCTGTATCTTTAATAAATGAATGACTCTTTTCGCTATGATAGTTGATGATAGTGATGTTACTTACGAACTTACAGTTTCTAATAATATTCCTAATATTTTTCGTTCTAAAATAAATAAATAAATAAATACCCCCTCAAGCAGCTGCTTGCCACAGAGGTCTGACAGGAGCCTGTCAGTTTATATGCCAAAGTAGAAGAAGATCTGAGAGGATGGCAGGACCTCAGCAGAAAACAACACGAACATCCATGCCTTACCCGGGGCTCGAACCCAGGTCCCGTAGATCAGTAGCCAAGACAGCATTAATATTTTATTTTGACGTAAAATGATTATAAATAATAAGGCTAAAATAAATGATTAGCAGCATGCATTTTTGTATATATGTCTTATGATGCATCAGATAATTATTTTCCTGAAATCGGGCTCAGGATCAATAAGTGTCGATATGGTCCGGGCTCGAAAAATTGAACCTGAACTTATCTCTAATATGAATCGTATTCAGAACCGTAATAGAAGTTTTCAAGACCCAACCTGAAGATTTTTAGAGAACTTTCTTAAGAGCAAAAATGCGAAGTGTTGTTTGATCGATGAACCACTAAGACTCATCAGAAGCGAAGCAGTCATTGCAAGTCCATCGATTAAGCAATCTAATCCTACACCGAGAGCAAACATTAAAAAGAAATCCTACCGCTGGCAATGTAGGAGCAGACTTTTTGGCTCCTCCAAGCGAACTTTTTGTCACAGAAAGTAAATATGCTATTTAGCAACTAAATGTAAACGTATTTTTTCCACTCCCCAAAAATTTTATTATTTGATGTTTCAATTGATTTTTTTTACCTCCTATCTCAAGAGTGGAATTTTTGTGGATTTAACTGATTGCATTTTTGTATTTCAATACTTGAAATATAATGACAGGTAAATCTCATTTAATGATATTTCAAATTCATTATGCTAACAAAACCATGTAAGGATATTATTTTACTTCAATGATTTGGATTATTTTATCTCATAGCGGCACTTTTTTGCACACCATAGCTAAATGGCCAGGTCACAAGAACCCCAAAAGCTTAGAGAAGGGTACCCACTAGACATCTGTAAGAAGACAGATGACAGCCTCCTGTCAAGGCCATCCAGCATGTTCTTTAACTTGCATAGTATGGCTCTCCCGCACACGGAGCCACGGCTTAACGTCCCATCCGACAGACGGCGGACTTTTCTAGCCCATCGGTGTCCCCTACTGACCGTGGGCTGGGCTGGGATTTTAAGGAGATAAATCTCAATGCTGGTCCAGCTGGGCTCGAACCTGGGAACTACAGATTACGAACCTGGCGTGCTATCGACTGAGTCACCCCCGCTCCACTTCAATGGCATTTTCATATCGAGCTGAGAATAGAGAAAGTCCATCCAATCACTACTATGCCGCCGACAAAATTTAATCATTCCAAGCGGATACTTATGCTGTCGGACCAGCCCTGAGTTGATCGGATAAAACGAAGGAAATTTCTGCAGTGAGAAATTCATCACGTTTATGTGTACAGTTACAAATGAAGGAATCGTATTGCACTGAAGTTTATAATTCTGATTTGCTTACCCTGGATAGTGAGGCACGTCTTCGCAGAAGGTGTCCGTATCTGAACAGGCGGCGATTGGGGTTTCGGGATTTGGGAACTCGATCCTCAGGTCATCGCGACTGTTGTCAGCTCTGAAGCTGGTGCCTTGGCGTCGTCTTCCTTCCCTCCCTGAAGATGATGATGCGGGAGTCTCTTCAGGAAAGATGACGTCCAGATGCACAAAGTGGACTGCAGAGAAGATTACGACGACGATCTGGGAGAAAAGAATGAGAAAGTGTTGCCAAAAACTAAGGGAAAAAAAGATTAGAAATTCGTTATCGGTGACTTCATATATTTACTATTTACAAAGAGAAATGATTTTTTCCCCAGGTTAGCGCGCTTGGCTACTGATCAAAGGGAGCAGGGTTCGAGCCCCTGGTAAGGCATGGATATTGGTGTTGTTTTTCTGCTGAAGTAACTACCTTCCACACAGACCTTCTGCTATGGCGTATAAACTGACAGGCTCCTGTCAGACTTCTGTGGCAAGCAGCTGCTTGAGGAGATATTTATTTATAATTTTTTTATGTATGAAATTATATATGAACAGAATGAAATTCATTTTATTTTCAGAAATGGAAAGAAATTCATTGTGTAAAAAAAAATCTTAAATTATGAAAACTAAGAAATTCGAGAGAATCAATTCATGGCACCCTGTTTCAATGGTTCTCAACGGGGGAGTTTGGATTTGTCAAATCGATAACGGGTGCTCCCTTCCGTTTATTTTCAACTCATTTGATACAGTTTTATGCAAGAAACAAATACACCTAATTCTGTTTTTAAAGGGTAGATAGGTTGCCGAAAAAACCGTGTAAAACGTACAGTGTATATAAAAAAAAAATAGAAGATTGGTTCCAGACGTGAAAACCCAGTATAGATAATAAGTTGTTTTCAAACAAATCATATAAAATTTTTTAATTAAATCTGTATTTGATTTTTATTCATTTGAACACATTTTTTACTTTATAAACTTATAAAGATAATTATATGTAGATATATAAAGTAAATTATCCTTCATAAAGAAAATAATATGTCACTAATTCAAGAATAAGGAAGTGCAAAAAATATTATTTACATATGCTTAATAACTAGATTTTATTTGCTGTCACTTTCTGACAATATAAGAAATCTTTTGCGTAAGACTGAAATTAAATCACTTTCATCGCTTTTGGCCGTCGTGTTCATACTCCAATGGTGAAATGCTCTCTGTGGCATGGCGAATCAAATTATCACTTGTTTCCAGTGAATCTGAAGTTTGATTAGTTTTGACAACGAACTCTGTAATCAATCGTTGAGATCTTGCTTTGACTAGATCTTTACATAATTCTTGATAACGCGCCATACATGACTTCATTTCACGTTTAAACTGCTCAGCTCGTTCGACAGCGAGATCATATGTAAGAAAATGACTTTCCAATTTACAAGCCATTTGAAGCCCTTCTTTAATTAAACCTGCAGTGAGTGGAATCTCTTCATCACCATCACTTTTTCTTTTCATCAAGAGTCTCAAGGACAACTACAGTTATTTCATCTTCGCTAAGAGCTTTGTCAACCAGCAATTCATCAATATCTGCAAACGATAAATCATCGAATCCTTCTCCACCAACTGCATGTGCTAAAGTGATGATATTAGGATATTCATTCGTATATGGGGGTACAGGATCTTTGCTTTTTACGCATTCTGGCCAAATAACTTTCCAACATGCGTTTAAAGTTGATGGTTTTAATTCTGATAACGTCAATCCAGCATGGCTGATATATCTAAAATAGAAAATTTCTTCCACACATCAATAACTGTTAGTGTTTTATCCTTATCTAATTTATCCAAAATGTATTAGAATGTTCGTCTTACGTAGTAAGTTTTAAATGTGGCAATTATACCCTGGTCTAGCGGTTGTATTAAGGATATCGTATTAGGCGGCAGAAAACAAAATTGCACATTTGGGTGTTCTAAAACAGGACGGCCAGGCACATTGTCTATAGTCAATAGAACTTTAAATTCGAGATTTTTTTCTTTCAAATAGCGTTTAACTTCTGGAAGAAAACATTTATGGAACCATTCATTAAAAATTTCTTTTGTAGCCCAGGCTTTTTTGTTTACCATTCAATAAATTGACAATTTATTCAAATCTACACCTTTCATTGATCGTGGTCTTAGGGATCGATTGATGAGCAGCGTTTTAACATACGATCTCCTGAAGCGTTGCTGCAAAATAGGAAGTTCACAAGGTTGTTAGCTGCTTTAAAATCACCAAGAGTTTTTGTGATTTTGCTTCCTAGGTTCTACTCGGCATTTTTTTCCAAAAAAGACCAGTTCCATCTCCATTCCAAACTTGATCAGGAGTGTTTCCACCATCTTCAATGATTTGGGCCAATTTTGGACAACATTCTTTAGCACACAGCTCATCTGCAGATGCAATTTCACTTTTTATCTTTACATTATGAAACGCGTGTCTTTGAAGAAATCCTGCAAACCAACCTGCACTTGCAGAAAATTCCTAATTTTTGTTTAACTGTGCTGATGTTGTTGGTTCCATTTCTTGTATCTCCTTATATGTTCGTATTCCATCTGTTTGATGGTATTTCCGTCTAGAGCTATTCTTTTTTTGCGTGTTATCTTCTTCCACATTACTAGTGCCTTTTCCATCTTCACTTTTACAATATCTCTCATGTACGATGACGACTTAGCGCTCAATTTTGTTCCAGAAAGAACATCTTTTCTAATAGCATCTTCATTTTTCTTGATGGTTCTTACGGTAGCTTCGTTGAAACCAAAATATTTCCCTATGGATGTTGAACCTTCTCCAGTTGCAAGACGATCTAAAATATGGATCTTAGTATCCAAAGAGATAGCTTTCATTTTCTGCTTTGTATAGTTGAATTATCCGGTATCGTGGTGAGGCTAACGAAAAATATTTGAATTGTAATTAATAAATCAGATGATGAAAAATTGTAAATTACTTATTAGCGAAATTTAATAAATTTATATTACGCACACAAATTTTCAAAAAACAAAATTTTTTTTCGATTTTTTTTTTTATTAAACATCTAAACACTTCTAGCTTTAAACATGAAATGAGGGACCAAGACTAACGTATGTATTGAAGATAAAACTGAGGGAAATTCACGGAACTCAGTGTTGCCACTTTATTCCGAATGAAGTAGGTTTTGTTAAATTTTTCCATAAAATAGAGAATAAAATAGAGAAAACTTATTGTGTAGTTATGTTAGTGTAGTTTTTATTTTGGGGATTTTAGTGCACAAAATGTGTATCAATAGTATATTTTCAAAGTTAAAACTACTGCGAAAAATGTGACCATAAAAGCGGCATCTTTGTAATAAATGTAAATTCTAGGAATTTTTTCTTGAATAGGAATATTTTTCCAGAATTAAATTCAAATAGAGATTTTGAAAAAGATGTAGTTTGAACCTTGTTAGATCAAAATAAATCGTGTAAAAAAAGAATTGGAATTTTTTTTCTAAACCGTGTTAGATCAAAATAAATCGTGTAAAAAGAGAATTGGAATTTTTTTCTAAAGCCTGTTAAATTAAAATCGTGCAAAAAAAGAAGTCCGTGTAAAAGCAGAATAGGGTGTAGTTTTATTTTCGTGAAGTGCGCTAAAAAATTATTCTTGGTTGAAGGAGACGTTAGAAAATAATATATCGTAAAAAGACTTTAGAATATACATAATACTTAGTAAAAAAAGAGGCATTGGACTCAAAAAATTTGGGAAACGTTATCTTTGAATTATTCTTCAATCTCTAAAAGAGGTAAAACTGAGGAATAAAAGAGTTTCAATAAACAGATATTCCTCATGGTAAAAAAAATAATAGCCGTCCCGTGGCCGAGTGGTTAGCGCGCTTGGCTACTGATCTACGGGACCTGGGTTCGAGCCCCGGGTAAGGCATGGATGTTCGTGTTTTCTGCTGAGGTCCTGCCATTCTCTCAGATCTTCTACTGTGGCATATAAACTGACAGGCTCCTGTCAGACCTCTGTGGCAAGCAGCTGCTTGAGGGGGTATTTATTTTTAAAAAATAATAATTTTACTACAAAACAAGACAAAGGAACGCAATCATCCAATCTAGCGAGGAAGACCAAAGTCAACCTCCTTAAGAAATATGCTCACCATCCCTCTAGGTCATATGAGTATTACCCCTTTAGGGAATGTGGAGACATCCCATCTCTAGGAAATGGAGACACTACTGTCGAAAATTATTACAGCACTGTTGATTTCAATTCCTGAAGAAAGCAGAGCTTGACAGTTAGGTTCCATTAATGGGTTACAATTAATGACAACTTAGACAAAAAGAACAATTAAGGAAGGTTAAGTCAATGTGTTTTGTTTTCACTCGACGAGAGACTAATTGCTATCGCTTTTGAAAAAACCGAAATTTACCTTAGAAATCAATTCACATATGAAACAAATGCAATTATTGTATGATCAAAAAACCGATGTATGAGGTTTAGAAGCTTTGCACAACATCGGATGATTATGGCAGAAGCTCGCCTAAAATTAGAAAAATTAATCGATGTATCTGCGTGTCGTGTTTTTCTTTTCATCAGAGAGGAATCATTGAGACGATGTGAAACGAGGCTGTCAGTTGAGGAGGCTTAATAAGCGAGTTAATAAATAAAGCTTTGTTAGTACATAACTCGTTGGTAAGAGTTTCTAATTTTAATTATGGAGAAGAAGACTGGAAGACGTTTATAAAGGTTGAGAGAAAGCTAAAGACGAGTGAAGTAATAACAGCCGGAGAGTAATTTCTATTGGCTGGATTATTCATGATTGTAATTTCAATGGTTTCTTCTCTTTAAAAGCAAACGGTTGGTTTAGTAATCAAAAATACTGAGGAACTCGTCGTGGAACATAAAAACATTCGATTATCAAACGTCTCAAATCTTGGGCGTTCCATAGATCGAGAGAAGAAAGGCATTTGCTTCGGCCCATATTTTTTTTTTATTTTCACTACTTTGCAAAACCGAAGGACATATTGAAAACCATATATATTAGAAAGTTTGTGTGTTTGTTTGTCCGCTTATGCACTCAGATCCCCTAACGAGTTACAGGCACCAGACTTTGCATGAACCTTTCACCCAGGAGAAGTTTATGGGCTATTTTGAATCGAGCTGAGATAATTCAAATCCGGTGTGTAAAGGATTGAATTCGTCGAAATCCCCGTAGACAACATTAACGGTTAAAACCCGGTGTGTCCCACAGATTTAACAGTAGCAGTTCTGAATAGTTAATGAGATTGTGTTATGCACGAGTGCATATTAGAGCTCACTGCTCCACCAGAGCACTTTTAGTCTCCTGTAAGATGTTCGCAGTGGACTGTTAAAACGCAACAAGTCTTCCTTCAACAGGAATACAGAAATCCTAATCCTTTTGAAAGTATTTTCTGACCCATCAAACATTTAGAAGTTTTCGAACTTGTGGCACGCATGCCTCCCGATTGTTTTGCTCTTTCGATTCGACTGGGTGGCAGGCGACACATTTCCAATATATTATATGGCACGTTGCAGAAAAAGGTTCGCCGCACCTGATTTAAAACGAATAGATCTCAAGTGGCATGAATTGACTTTTTGCCCTTTCTGCCATTCCTTTAATGAGTGTTAATCTTGAATAAACAAAGATATTATTGCAACAAAATACGTTGAAACGCTAACGAGAGGGGTTTAAATATTTCGTCCACAATCCAAAAAGTTATAAATAAAAAAAAAATACCAACCCCACAATCTAAACCTTACTCTAGAGCAGAGGTTCCCATTTTTTTCTATCCCAGCACCCCCTTTTACCAAATATTATTTCTTAACACCCCTTCAAGGAAATCAAAATAATTTTAATAATTTTTTTCCTCTGAAAAAGTACACCCATCCCTCGATTTTTACGTTCGGTTATACCCGATCAAAAAAACTGCAACCAATTTCGTTTTACACGATGATAGACTCAGCTTTACACTGTGCGGATTGAATTATTTTTTATGCATATAATATGAAGCAGCAGTGGCATAGTGTCAAATGAGACTATTAGACTGTCTTCCCAAAAAATTAACTAAATGTTTTAGTTGATATCATTTGTTTTTAAGAATAAATTAATTAGAGAGAGAGAAAAAAGTTCCCAGGTTCGAGTCCCAGCTGGGTCAGCGTTGAGATTTATCTCCGCAAAATTCCCCGCCCTGCCCACGGTCAGTAGGGGACACCGATGAGCTTGGAAAGGCCGCCGTCCGTCGGATGGGACGTTAAGCCGTGGCCCCGTGTGCGGGAGAGCCATACCCTGTGCACGTTAAAGAACACGCTGGATGGCCTTGACGGGAGGCTATCATCTGTCTCCCAACAGCTGTTCCAGTGGGTCCCCTCCCCCAACATTCTCTGAGCCTTCGGGGTCCATGTGACCTGGCCATTTAGCCCATGGTGTGCAAAAAAGTGCCGCTCAGAGGTAAAACAACCCAACCCAAATTAGAGTAAAATTTCATATATTAGAAAAATCGTCCTCTATAACAAGTTATATTTGTATTCTTTCGTAAAAGCTTATTCTCTTTTTTGGTAGTTTACATCTACATTTGCGATGAGCATTTTTCGTGATCAAAAGCTTATCTAAATTAAAGTACATATAAAACGCAAAATTATGTAACACTAATGTTTATTTTTTTTATTCGCAGACCGAATTTTTCGCGCCGCCAGCGAAGAGAGAAATGATGATACGGCCTTTATTTTTAACACGGAATGATAAATTTAGGCAAGCTTTCGAACAAGTCGTAGCCAGTTAACGTCGGAGGAACGCGTGCAAATCTACAGACACGCTGCAAGAAGTTTTTGAACTCTTTCCGTAACATAATCCCTATTGTTGCATAAGTTTCCAAGTTTAAGTTGATTTGATACATACCGCGATTTTCAGGAACGTAATTCCAGCGTAAAACAAGATTTAATTGATTTATATATATATACAGGGTGTTTCAAAACTCTCTGTAGAAATTTCTATGGGAGATAGGGAACACCAAGACAAACCTTTTTCGTCTATGAATGTATGTTCGCTGTCGTAACCTTTTGGTGTTAGAGGGCGCTGTTTGGCGGAGCTGCAATTGGCTATAAGGGCGAAGTAGGAATGGAGAATGGACTTGTGTTTACCGTCGGCATTCGTAAATCAGAAACATTACGTGTAGCATGGAGTGTTTCACGACTGATGAGATGGCGGACATGCATCTGGCGTATGGGGCTGACAATAGAAATGGAAGAGCTGCTGTGGGATTGTACCAACAGCGCTTCCCAAACAGGCGTGTGCCAAACCACCAAAAATTTGCGCGTTTGCACCGTCAACTGCGAGAAAGTGGAACGATCCATGCAATCATGCATGACATTGGTCGGGAGAGAACCATGCGCACTCCTGACATGGAAGAAGAGAGCCTACGAAGGGCGCCAATACACTTCAGCAATGATGTGCGGGATTATCTGAATGCCACTCTTTGGGGACGATGAATAGGCCGATGTCGACCCGTCGCCTGGCCATCAAGATCGCCCGATTTAACATGTATCGATTTCTTCCTCTGGGAACACATGAAGAACCTCGTGTACGAGACTCCCATTGACTCAGATGAAGACCTCGTCGCAAGAATCTCTGTCGCCGCTGCAACTGTTTGCGAAATTCCGGGAATCTTTCACCATGTACGGCAAACAATGCTTCGACGCTGTCATGCATGCAATGCTGTTGCCAGTCGTAACTTTGAGCACCTTCTTTATATAAACATGTTGTTCACACTTGTTTCCATTCATTTATGTACCAGCTCCACCGATATTTCTGTCAGCGCCCTCTGGCCACCGAAGGGTTACGTCAGCGGACATGCATTCATAGACGGAAAAGGTTTGTCTTGGTGTTCCCTATCTCCCATTGAAATTTGTACAGAGAGTTCTGAAACACCCTGCATATTTCAATTGTAAAGTTGCAAACCGTGGTCTTCGTCGCATATATTCGCATATTATCGCATATATTCGCATATTATCGCATATTTCGAATAAACTGCTGGTGTCAGTTACTTCACAATTTGCATTTGGTGCTCCTCGTAAAATAATTAGTCGAGACAGGTGCAATCCGCCGTTTATAAAAGGGCTAAGAAACATTTTCCACGGGGATTTAATTATTACGCCATTCTCTTAGTTCATTCACGTTTTCGCTTGGTAAATGTTGCGTAAGGAATGTTTATATCTATCGACATATAAATGGCTGAAAAGAAACCGAACTTTTCCGATCATCCGAGGTTAAAGTTCTCGGGCCCAAGCGACCTCGTTATCAGTATTGACGGGCCATCGGTCGTTTCCGTGGAAATTTCTCTGGTCCACCAGACAGATGATGCGTTGCTAGGTGACCGTGAAGACAGCTGACTCCTCACATTCATTTCCATGGAGTTGATAACTGAAAATTCGATGCTCATTCTGTAATATTTTTTTCTCCATTCCCTTCCATTTGTTCTTCCCTC
The DNA here is from genome assembly GCA_038380435.1 of Ryuthela nishihirai. Classification (NCBI taxonomy): domain Eukaryota; kingdom Metazoa; phylum Arthropoda; class Arachnida; order Araneae; family Heptathelidae; genus Ryuthela; species Ryuthela nishihirai. Next base: position 65,880,361 of record JAWZYU010000015.1, on the reverse strand, counting down.
CTCCACAATATTTTCCAGTTAAATTTGACTTTTTGAGGGTCCTTCCCTATTGGTTGATTCGAAATTTGTCTCCTCGGTAAGATTTATGTTCTTTCCGTGACACAGCAGAAATATATTTGTTCAATGTTTTTTTCTTCCAATAATCATTATATATATATTTATTTTTGGGATATCTCTAAGCTTACTTCATAAAGCAAAAAATGTGAAACTGTTTCATTAGTTAGGAAACACGAGTTTCCGAGAGCACGAAAAGCCATCTCCATGCTATCCTTCCCACTTTGGAGCTTAAACTAACCACTCTGTCGACTGTGTAAGTTCGAAAGTTCTTCATTAGTTATTCTCAATCCACTGAGTTGGTTGAGTTTCTATCTCTGAGCGGCATTTTTGTGCACACAATGTGCTCAATGACGTGCCAAAGGGTTGGGGGGAGAAAGGGTTTGGTGTTGGTGCAAAGCGACTAGGTCCCTTTCCACCGAGCTCCAATAAGGTTTTATTTTTCTTGTGTTGTCGTTCTGTTGAGGCCTTGCCTTCTCCACAGATCTTCTCAATGGCGTATTATATTGACACGCTTCTGCCAACAACTCTAATAAGAACAGAGGCGACGTTTTATTTTTTTAAAATTCGTAATTGTCATTTATTCGATACTGTGATTACTTAGCGAAATGAGTTGAAGGATTAATGATGTTACAGATTCTTAGCATAATAAATAAGTGAATAACATTGCATGTTACAACTTACATGTGCATGACAAATTCCATGTCGAATACCGGTCAAGATCATTTGTTCACGCTCACAGCAATGTCGAAATATGAAAAGATAATTTATTTATTGATTGGCAGAAATTCGTCATTTAAAAACAGTTGTCAGAAGAGTCATTGAATGTGTAAGGTTGGATTAAAATGGATGATTTTAATTTTGTATCCACCTGACCCTCCTTTTCTTCATTTTTCAACTTTCGTACTTGGCTTGTCCGTATTCGTTTCTCACGATGTAAGATAGGAAAAAAACCTTTTACAACGAGAATATGTAGTCACTTTTCCATTATGTCAGGATTATATGTCCTCTTCGAAGAAAAGCTGTCTCAAAACTTTAAAATGGTTACAGAAAAACTCTTCGTAAAGCCATTTGAGTGAAAAAAATCAGAGGAAGAAACAACAACGTACAGGTCTGGAAAGAAAAAGTGTGGCTCTGTAGGGAATTTATAACTTCCGCGTTGTTTTCTTTCTCATGTCCATATTGTCTGACAGTTTGGTTTTTATTTTGTTTCTTGTAGGAGGATGGATATAAAAAAGAAATCGGTTTTAGTGGCTGGCTTGGGAGCACAAAACGAGTGTGTGACGCCCCCCAACCAGTTGACAAATATTAAGAGCCTTCCCTAAGTCATTGGCAAGCCACAAGGACTCAAAATCGTCTGGTAGGTTGCTAGAACCCCTAAATAAATCTGGCAGAAAACAAAAACTATTCAACTGATGAAGATCATGCAGATCGCAAGGACTATTCAATTCACTAGGATTCATATAGTCACTGAGATTCCCAACAGTTGGCGGATCACAAGGACCATCCACAAGTCAATTGCAAGTCACAAGGATCACAAGTCATCTAGTAGGTCACAAGAACCCCTTTAATTTTTCTGTCAGGCCACAAGATCACCTTGACCGTAGGCTACCGTCTGCCCAATGGGTCCCGTCCCCCCAGCTTTCTCTGAGTTCTTGGCATCCTTGTAGCCTGTTCGTTTAGCCCATTGTGCACCAAAGTATGCATCTCAGAGAAAAAGAAATCCAACCCAACTCTACAAATAATTTTAATCATAATTTTTGCTAGTGGCTTTATTAACATTCACATTAAAGAAACAACTGAATCAATACAGTTCTCTACGGGAGTGATTTTAGCCAACGGGATGCTAATTACTTATTCATTTACTAAAGTGATGAGTACTCCACAGACTTGTAACTGATAAATTAATCTCGAGAACATTTGACATCTAAGCTTTTAATTTCAAAATCACATTCAGAACTAAATATCCTTTCAACAAAACCCACCATAGACATTTTACACAACGGTCACTTCTGCCAAAGCATCACTTCCACTGGAACTACACCAAAGCGTCACCTCATGTTTTCAGTGCTTATCATTATCTGTTGTTTTAAGCTATAAATTCAGTGAAGATATTTTTTTTCTCTTTCGATTAAATTGCTAATGACTCCCTCGAGACACAACTCACACTCGGAGAAACAAGTCTTACAGATCTTTAATTTCTGCACTAATCAGTTGTTCTAATAAACACTTCAGTTCCGATTTCAACGGTTATGTATGCAGATGAGGTTTTCTTCTATGCCGAGTGATTTTTAATTTAAGCTTCTCTCGAAACATAAATTTGTTCCGCTCTTCGCTCTCTTAATTTATTCTTCAGAAGTCGATTTCTCTTTATTTAATTTTTTTTGGCTTCGGGTAGTATAGATCAGGATCGTCTACTCTCTGACGCAAACGTAGATTAGAAATCGCTGTTGCTGTTCTATTTCAAGAGGAGGGAATTTGGAGAGGGAATGAACATAAATATTTAAAGCCTTCGTGCAAATAAATTACTGACGATTTACTTTAAATATGAATTCTTTCTTTTGTCTTTGGCGAATATTGGAAATAAAAACCATTCTTGCTCCAAGCAGCATCCGTACCCTATCAATGAACATAAGACTCAGTTTTACTCGTTTTCCGTATTTATCACGAGATTTCTCCTTAAGAGACACTTAACAGTCGTCGTAAGTTCAAATCTGTGTTAAGTGGTTAAAAACGGAGTGAAAACGTGAAAAGGAATTAACGAGTGAAAACGTAAATTGAGTTAAAGAAGGTAATACAAAGACTCGGCTGCAACGAGGTCAGAAATAAATAAATAATAAATCAGTAAAACTACTCCTTAAACGAGGAACAAATATATTCTTCCTTATTAAATGTTGCATTCACTGTTATATATGGTGTTATCCTCATTAGAATCATCACATTTCTATGTCACGAGACTTCAGGAAGGATTTTGGCTCAGTTTGTAGTACAGTCGCTCAAAATAAAAATATCCGAACACTATGGTTGATTACAGAATTCAGAAAAAATATCTGGCAATGATCTTTTTAGAAATTAGTGATCTGACAACCTTCGTGTCACGTGACACCTAGTCCTGCCCAGGATGAGATTGCTCACTCCCTTGGTTCTGCCCTCGGCGAGAAATGAGACCTGAAGGTCTTGGGAGTAACGGCAACACGTATGGGACTTAAGTATTGGCCCAGTGTGAAGAACATCTTTTTCACGTTAACGACACTCTGAATTGCATTGACAGAAGGCTTCCCACTGTCAATGTAGTAGCTCTATTGTGGATACCCTTCCCAAACCTTCTCTTACTAGAGCAACTAATTAATGCAAAAAAGATCAATAATTCTAATTAATGCAGAAATTAAAGATCTGTCACATCGATTTCACTGAGTGTGAGGTGTCTTGTCGATATCATTCATTCTTCATTAAGAATAAACTAGGGTTGGGTTGTTTTACCTCTGAGCGGCACTTTTTTTGCACACCATGGGCTAAATGGCCAGGTCACATGGACCCCGAAGGCTCAGAGAAGGTTGGGGGAGGGAACCCACTGGAACAGCTGTTGGGAGACAGATGGTAGCCTCCCGTCAAGGCCATCCAGTGTGTTCTTTAACGTGCACAGGGTATGGCTCTCCCGCACACGGGGCCACTGCTTAACGTCCCATCCGACGGACGGCGGCCTTTCCAAGCCCATCGGTGTCCCCTACTGACCGTGGGCAGGGCGGGGAATTTTGCGGAGATAAATCTCAACGCTGATCCAGCCGGGACTCGAACCTGGGAACTACAGATTACGAGCCTGGCGCGCTACCGACTGAGCCACCCCCGCCCCAAAGAATAAACTAGAAGAACGCCTTTGGCGCATATGAGAATCTCGTTTTCAAAGAGAATGACGTTTTACTTTTAGCTACTTGCTCCTTAAAAGTTTTAATTCGAACTAATGGACGATGGGGGAAAAGGCAAACTGTAGTATTTGATTAGTATTTATGCGACAGAAAAAGTATTTGTCTTTTATGCTTCAATTTAAAAAGTTGGCTTTCTCAGACCCTTCTTAGAAGAGGAGGAAGACTATTGCTATCAGCGGAATATTTGTTGACACTTGATCACCGAAATTTCAACCACTTGCAAGATTCTTTGAAATTTTGCCATTTCCGTATTTAGTGAGCTATAATGATGTAAATTAAAACTACTTAAGGATTTAAATAATGCGAGTTATAATATTTCATTAGTTCCAATCACACTAAAAAACGCATTTCCCCGTTGTCTCTTTTAACAAAACAGCCCCTCATTGTTGCCAATGGAATCTTCATGACCGTCACATCCCACTACCAAAATTTGAAATTTCTAGCATAAATACATCGTTTGCACATTGGTTTGAATTTTTGGAATTTATAAAAATTTTCACCGATGGCACAATTATAACTTTTGGGAGATTTCGAAAGTGTGAATCGTAATATGACATCAACACCTATCTAATCCAAAAAGATTTTATAATTCATCTCTAAAACTCAACAATTATCTCTTAAAACAAAAAGTTACGTTTTTCCGCACTCCCTAGGTCTAAGTGGTCATCACTGTTGCCAGTGAAAACTTCATACCTTTCCCATTCCACTATCAAAATTTCAAATTTCTATCAAAAATACATCGTTTGCAATATTCGTTTGAAATTCGGGATTTTTCAATTTTTTCCACATTTAGAAAGCGCAATTTTAGGTTTTGGGAGGTTCGAAAAGTGCGAATCGTAATATTTCATCAATACCTATTCAACCCAAAAAAGGATTTTTAATTTATCTCTGAAAACAAAAAAATTCGATGTCTACTGATGGACAGACAGACGGACGACAAAGTGAACATATTATGTCGTTTTATTTTTTGAAAACGAGATAGAAAAAAATAATCTGACGATTCATTTTAATTACGAGCATTTGGAATTTCTATAGCTTCTCAAATTTGCAGCTCAGAAGATAAACGCATCCAAAATCACGAAACTTCATCATCGATTTATCACATCCTTTTAATCGCATGTTTTCTTCGTGCTCCACGTCACCATCTTCATCGTCGCATATTTTCTTCATCAATCTTCGTCAATTTATTTTTCGTTTTAAGAGATGCTGCTGGAGTCGACAGAATCGTCTTGCTTGCATTCACTTCAGCTTGATTAATCTAATTTTTATCGAGACATTTTCACCCAGCTTCTTACAATCCGCTTTACACACCCCTCGCTCGTCAACTACATCTCCTCCGATCTTTGCAACGCGACTAAATTGATCCCAACGGCAAAGTGGTTATCGTGTTGGCTTCGGAGCAATGGCACTTCATTCCTGGGTAAGGCTTTCGCATTTCTGATGTGTGTTTCTACCCCGTTGTCTCACTTTCCTCATAGCTCTTGCTTCATGGCATATATGCCGAGGGGCGGGGGTGGCTCAGTCGGTAGCGCGCCAGGCTCGTAATCTGTAGTTCCCAGTTCGAGTCTCAGCTGGGTCAGCGTTGAGATTTATCTCCGCAAAATTCCCCGCCCTGCCCACAGTCAGTAGGGGACACCGCTGGGCTTGGAAAGGCCGCCGTCCGTCGGATGGGACGTTAAGCCGTGGCTCCGTGTGCGGGAGAGCCATACCCTGTGCACGTTAAAGAACACGCTGGATGGCCTCTTGACGGGAGGCTACCATCTGTCTCCCAACAGCTGTTCCAGTGGGTCCCCTCCCCCAACCTTCTCTGAGCCTTCGGGGTCCATGTGACCTGGCCATTTAGCCCATGGTGTGCAAAAAAGTGCCGCTCAGAGGTAAAACAACCCAACCCAACCCATATATGCCGAAAAGTTCATCTCTGACCTGCATAGAAAACAGTTGCTTGAAAATTAAGTTATTTATTTAATTTTCAAATGGGCGAGTGGTAGGGAGCTTTGTTGCAGCGTAGTAGTGGTTCTTGGATAAAGTTGGGCAGGGTCGGATTTTTCAGTAGCTACGCCAGGCTCGTCGTCTGAAGTTCCTACGTTCGAATCCCAACCGCGCCAATTTATGTTCCCTAATTCCTACCTTGGCCCCGGTGAGAAAGGAAACACCGTTGGGCTTAGAAATGGGAGGTAAAGCCATGTCTCTCGTGCAGTAGAGTCATACTCTGTGCATATTAAGAAATACGTTGGGTGGCCTTGAAGGGAAGTTGCCATATGTCTCCTAACAGTTGCCCAAGGGATTTCTTTTCCCAACCTTCTCTGAACCCCTCGGGTCCTTGTGACGGGTCAGTTTTAGTCACCCCTCGGGTCCTTGTGACAATCAAAATTTAGGCAGTCGTGGGTATTTATTTATTTTATTTATTTATGCATAAAAGTGAAGCTCGGAGGCAAAACAAATCAACCCTACTCGGATAAAGTAAGGATTTTGTCTTTTTACAGAGTTCCCGACTTCTTAGATTTTTCATTTTTTCGCATTATATTTACGGTTTTTGTCAGATTCAGTGGAAATAGATGTTTGAGGAGTAATTTATTTTCTGACACCTACTCGATTAGTCTCCATTCAACCAGAGCTACACCTTGTTCTTTCTTCAGCACCCGAAAAAAACACAATTCCCATTCCTCTCACGGTTCCACCTGTTCTTCTCACAACGTCATCCTAAAAGATTTTACACTATTGAACTTCAACTTCCCCGGTCTTTCTCTTCACCCCACGAACCAAGATTCTAACATCGTGTATAGCCTCCTCAACTGTCGAACCGCACCTCGGACTCTGCCTCATCAACTCCTCTTCGGCTCTCATCGCTTCTGCAGAATTTCAAATCGCCATCCACGTGTCAAGACTCACCCAAGGCGCTGAGCGAGCGGTGTCCGTCCGACATGAAAGCCGCACACCGATTCGAGAGATGTTCGCCACTGTAGCCGGCAGGTCACCTAGCCCGAAGCTTTCGTGTGCCAAAGGTTCAGGGACGTCTGCTCTCTGACGCAAACTGCTGTTCACCAGACCGGAAACTTTTCAGGAACGGTTGAGTTGCGTTCTCTACGGGGACGTTCTCTCAAGGAACTTCTATTCTTTTTTTTCCTGCTTGACGTTACGCTCGAAGAGTTTCACTCACCGTACTATGAAACTAAATGTGTTCGTCTAATAAGTCTGTTTTGGTGGAGATCGCCGACTGGGCAAGCACTGATATGTGTAGGCACAGCTGCAGAAGTTTTGTCTGAAGTAACTTTAAGATTTGAAGCATCAGAGCTACGTAACTTCTGCGTCTTTAAGTTGAGTGCAACTGTTAGGGCGTGCAAATAGGATAAAAGTATGGTGCACTTCACACACTTATATGGGGATTAGTTGGTGTTACAATGTAATGTATTCAATTATAACACTTCCTTCATAATGTAATGGGGCGGGGATGGCTCAGTCAGTAGCGCGCCAGGCTCGTAATCTGTAGTTCCCAGGTTCGAGTCCCAGCTGGGTCAGCGTTGAGATTTATCTCCGCAAAATTCCCCGCCCTGCCCACGGTCAGAAGGGGACACCGATGGGCTTGGAAAGGCCGCCGTCCGTCGGATGGGACGTTAAGCCATGGCCCTGCGTGCGGAAGAGCCATACCCTGTGCACGTTAAAGAACACGCTGGATGGCCTAGACGGGAGGCTACCATCTGTCTCCCAACAGCTGTTCCAGTGGGTCCCCTCCCCCAACCTTCTCTGAGCCTTCGGGGTCCTTGTGACCTGGCCATTTAGCCCATGGTGTGCAAAAAAGTGCCGCTCAGAGGTAAAACAACCCAACCCAATCATAATGTAATTTATAGTTAGCCACAGAAATGTTACTTTTTAAGTGTTGTGTTTAAATTTAGTTTGCAGAATCGGAGTCAGAATTCAGAAGTTCTTAGGAAATTGCATTCTCTCTCCCACACTAAATTAATTGGAACAAAATATTAAATTTTCATAAGAAAATTTAATGAACATAATTTCTAAATTCTTAAAGAATAAGATTGTGCCAATTTCCAATATTTATTTCAAGAATTTGTCATTTATAAGATTTTTTTAATGACACATAACAAGTGACAAATTAATAGATTATTTTCTTAATCCTTTTAGACCCAGTGTACATTGCAATGTACATTACTTTTTAGATTTTTTTTAAACACAGGAAGCGACACTTGTCGTCTTGCAGTGCTTGCAAACTAAAGACCAGTCTTGTGGTTAGTGCGCTTGGCTACTAATCTAAAGGACCTGGGTTCGAACCCCGGCTAAGGCATGGCTGTTTGTGTTGTTTTTCTGCTGAGGGCCTGCCATTCTCTCAGACCTTCTGCTATGGCATATAAATTGACAAGCTCCTGTCAGACATCTGTGGCAAGCAGCTGCTTGAGGGGGTATTTATTTTTACTGCCGTCCCGTGGCCGAGTGGTTAGCGCACTTGGCTACTGATCTGAGGGACCTGGGTTCGAGCCCCGGGTAAGGCATGGTTGTATGTGTCGTTTTTTCTGCTGAGGTCCTGCCATCCTCACAGACCTTCTACTATGGCATATAAACTGACAGGCTCCTGTCAGACCTCTGTGGCAAGCAGCTGCTTGAGCGGGTATTATTATTATTATAAACTTTACTCCTCTGTACTAAAGACCAGTCTTTAGTACAGAGGAATGGATTGGAATTAGGTGCCATCTGTGGATATAATACCAGAAAATACACACAATAACAGTGAAGATAATTGTGCTTGGCAAAAGCTTGTTTTTGTTTGGAACTGCAACAAGAATGTTTGCTGCCTTTCACAGGTGTCACTCATTTGACGTTTTTGCTTACCATGACAAAGTGCATATAAATTATAATTCTCATCTTTTATGTTCCTTTTTACTGCTTTCTAAAATTTCAGAATTTTGTAACTTTTAGAACGGTTTGTACATTATAATGTGCAGGCTAAATTTCAGTGAAATGATGCTGAAAAAAATAAAGTTTGCATATTATTTTTCCTTTGGTCATAAATAGAGTACATTTATATGGGAAAAAGATTTCTTCTATGAACAAAAATTCTGGTATAAAGGAGTTAAGATGTCTAATATAGTCGGTAAGAACATTTACATCAAGTGCATCCCATCGATGTGCCGCGAAAGATCTTCCGATGGGCTCTGAAAATATGCAAATGTGAAAAATTTTCATCACTCCATTCTTTTCATTGTAAATTATATTTTTTAGTCTACAAATAATTTTTGATACAGATTTTTTCGTTTCATTTATTTTTACCAAATAATAGGAAATGTTTCTTTTTAATCTTACGATGAAGAAGATTTATTATAAAAATTTATTTAATTCCTTTGCAAATTTTATTAAAATCTGAGAAAAAGGTTTAATAATTTTTTTTAACCTTATTGAATTATCCATATATATATCTCAGCTGGTCGGCCTTCTTTGGTGAATATAAAATATATAAAAAACTGATTGATAAAAAGGCATATTATATATTAATTGATAAAATAAATTATTTAAAAAAATACTTTTTTTCCTGATGTGCAGCGAGAATTTTGGATTCTCGAAAGTGCCGCGAAGACTCAAAAAGGTTTTTTAAACCATGCATTATATTTTAAACCAAGCATTATATTATTCCTAATATTTTTGGCGATATTTCCCTTGCCCATCACCAAAAAGAACAGTTTACTATTTTTTTCTCTCTCTCTAAAATATGTCACCTAGGAAGCTTCATCGTCTGCCTTTGGGTAAATCGTACCCTGGATGCAAACAAAGAGAGAAAAAGAAAATTGTTTTCAAAATAGATTTAAATCACCTTTACTTCTCTAAATAAAGACAAAACAGGTTTTAGCATTCATTGATTTCTAAAAGTGCATTATTATCATACATTTCACATCCATCTTAAATTGTAGCAGACAGAAACGAGCGGCATTCCTGTAGTTCATATAAATGCAGCACTGCTCGATTCACGTGCTGCGACAGTTACCACGTGGGTGATTCATTTCTATAGCATCTGTCATACTCTAACATCCTGTTAGTCTGCTTCACCTATTTCGATAAATCTTTTTTTTCATTCGTGCTTCCCTTTTCAGCAGAAACATTTCCCACAAATGCCATTCGTCATCGGCTGCTTCATTTCCAAACATTTCCTTAAATTCTTTCAAACCACGGAACTTTCCATTTCCTTCATTATTTACAGAAGTATGATTCCAACGTTTCATTTACCCTTTGGATAAAATTCCTGTTTTCTGATATCTGTGGGAGGGTAGCCGTGGATGATGGATGACCTTCGTCCGCCCATTTCTTGCGACTGTGTTACACCTTATTTCAGTGCTGGTTGATCAAAAACTTTATTATTTTTTGCTGCTAAAACTAACTGGACAGAAACGACGACAAAAGTATGGCACGAAGTTATATACGTCGTTGATATTTGATTTAACATTCCATTACAAAACTAGAGGGGGAGGTAAACAAAAATATCTTAGAGTTAAAAGTTCACCAAGCTTTTAAACTAAGGGATCCTTAATGGCTGAAAGTAACGTGCAGTCCCCTGAAGTGAGAATGTTCTATGATATGGCTATAAAGAACAATTCATCGTTTATTATGGATGAAATTTTTTGGGGCGGGGGTGGCTCAGTCGGTAGCGCGCCAGGCTCGTAATCTGTAGTTCCCAGGTTCGAGTCCCAGCTGGGTCATCGTTGAGATTTATCTCCGCAAAATTCCCCGCCCTGCCCACGGTCAGTAGGGGACACCGATGGGCTTGGAAAGGCCGCCGTCCGTCGGATGGGACGTTAAGCCGTAGTCCGTGTACGGGAGAGCCATACCCTGTGCACGTTAAAGAACACGCTGGATGGCCTTGACGGGAGGCTACCATCTGTCTCCCAACAGCTGTTCCAGTGGGTCCCCTCCCCCAACCTTCTCTGAGCCTTCGGGGTTCATGTGACCTGGCCATTTAGCCCATAGTGTGCAAAAAAGTGCCGCTCAGAGGTAAAACAACCCAACAACCCAACCCCTGAATTGTAATATTACAAGAAGGTAAACCTTCATGGCGATGTAGATTTTTTTAAAATATATAGCGTAGTGTTTGGAATATTACGTTATATAAATTGGCAAAAGTTGATGAACATCTTAATTATTTAAAATCGCTTCTTTAAAAGTAAGTCTATGTTAGCTGAGCTACGACATGGCATCGACAGAGCATCAAATGCAAAATTTTAACTGAATAATAATAAATCGTTTAAGGCGCCAGATATCAGCACAAAAAAGTATATTACCAAAAGGTATTCTAAGGGCTTTAGAACTCTAAAATCTTTCCCCTAATTGATAACGATATCGATTTTTTTCACGACCTTAATATACCATAAGAAGTAAAAAAAAAAATTAAACTTCTGTAAATTTCAGAAGATTAAATTGTAGTTAATCAGTTGTTCCAATGGAAAGGAAATTTTTAGCAATGAATTTTTTTTGTGGAAATGATTGAGTTGGCTTATAGTAGAAGTATTTTCTGAATCCTAGTTGTAAGAACAAATCTGAAACTGTCCGGCAGGCGATATATTTTAAGGAAAATTTATTTACCCGAAAAATACAGTTGGAAACAGACAGGAAAAAAAAATTGATTGTATCGTTACTCAGAACTTTTAATTTAGGACCGGATTGAGTTTCGACGATGGACCAGCAATTAATGAAACCCGGAATTTCTGATGATTTTTGATACAGTTTAGAATTTTTGTTAAAGGCATTTTATAAAATTAACTTTTTTGTTTCCGTCTTTTTCATTGATTAAAATTTTATCTTTAACATTTGAAAAAGAATTGGCGAGATAAATGCAAATTTTGTCACAAAAAGGAAAAGGGAACTTAGATTACAGTTTTTTTCAAATTATATTTTTACACAAATAATACCCTAGATTGTATTGAATTGATAGATCAAGTATTTTATGTAAACCTATTTCCCCTCTTTTCTTTTCAAAATCTATATTTGTAAATAATTGTATTTTTCCGTTTTAATTTTTTAGAGTTTTAACCCAAAACAGGGTCTCAGAACTTTGCAATTTGATTCTCATTTTATATTCTGCACCATAAGCGCACCTACAAAATTTTGTTTGAGGGTACGTCACATTTTGCATATACTTGCCTACGCACGTTATACGCACAAAAAATTTATTCTTGAGATTATATTGTTTATGATTTGCATGAATGGCACTAAATTATAACCTGTATACTCATACCTGTAATTATAAATAATCTTATTTTTTTAAAAAAAGATATAGTACATGAAAGGGACGTCTGTATATGCCAGGAAAAAAAACTTTATTTGTCCTTCCAGTGGAACTGGCAAAAAAAAAAAAATCCCGCTTTAATGCGTGTGCTTGTTCCAAAAATATGTAAAGCGAGTAGTTTCCCCTTTTCTAAATTGCATTGCATGATCCAATGCTAAAAAATTCAATATTACTTGTGACTGGCTAACCTCTGACTTAAGGAAAAAAAAAGATTAATTAATTTTTTTCTTAACACCTTTTAGATTCTGTATACATTACAATGTGCATTACTTTTTAAAACTCATTTTTAAACACAGGAGGAGAGGCCCGTAGTCTTGCAGTGTTTGCAAACTGTAGACCACAGGCATCTCAGTCATGGTGTGTACTTTACAATCATCAAAGTAGGCTTAAATTATACAAGTTAAACTGCTCGAAATTCATCCGTTAGTAAGACTATCCTCTCTTGTGTTTCTGGATCAGGAGGTTTGTATGTCGAATAAAGAGTCTATCATCGACAGATACATGATAGAATGTGCTGATGAAAGAATCTCGATAGAGTATGTGTCATTAACTTTTGTTCAATACTTAACTTTCGATAGAATGCTACAAATTACATTTAGTTACCCAAACAGTAATAGATAACAATCTATTCCGAAAGACTGAATGAATAAAGGACTCACCAAAAACCACTCTCTTGCAGGGCACACGGAGAACTTCATTACTGCTGCTGCTGAAAAGGACACAAAACTGTTGTTTCATAAATCTAACAGTTTTCTAATGGTTATTAGATTATGGTCGTCGAATGTCAGGTGAAACAGGAAGGTGATTTTAACGATCAGATTTATCACAAACCTAGAAGAGAAATACTGAGATCAGAATGACTTTCATCTTTGGGATTAAACAGCGACGCATCATTGTCTCCTGTGATGGAGGTAATCCATGAAAACGTTCAACGGTCACTTTTTCCTTTCCACGCCACCGCTGTTTTCATCTCACTGTAAACCAACGCTGTAAAAGAGGCTGATTTTTCCTGAATGATGTTTTTTTTCCTTCTCTCTACTGTTTCCGTCTAATTCGTTGAAGTACAAGTCAATTCAGTGAAGGTCGAGTTACCTTTGAAAGCACAAAAACGACGGAAGTGACGCCAACAAACGATTAACTGGTAAGACACGTTTCCGCAACCTTGGCGTCTTTTATTCCTTGTGAGCATTTTGCCGACGAAGAAGGAAAAGAGCCGAATGGCACGAAAAGCTTTAATTGAAAGTAAAAGCGTGTGAACAGATGGGATCATAAATTGGGATTTCCCTTGTTCCTGAAATGTGTGGGAAGAATATTTTGTTGTAACTTCCATAATGGGACTTATTTGCCTTGTGATGCTTTTTCGTCTGAATGAGCGGAATTCGAATCGGGAATATTTTGTCGGAATTGAATTATTGGATCATTGGACAATCACAGATGCACATGTCACGAGTCGGGATTTTAACTCTGACACTAGTTTTAGAGGTCTTTTGTCGCCAGAAGGGAAATGAGTTTTGCAGAAATATTTTAACGAGTTATTCGTAGAATTCGTTTGTGTTAACAATCGTTCAATCCTATCAGACGAATCTGGAGATGAATGGTAACTAGTGTTCAGGCATGGAAAGGAACACTACTCAGAAATCCCTCTCCCTACACTCTTCTATTCCCTCTCTCCAAAAGAGAGATAGATTGCAAGCAGTTACACATGTTATAAGATATATATATGACAAAGTGAAAATTTATGTCGTGCGAGTGAATATGTTTGTGTATATATGCAGAAATTTCTTCTCCCATAAAACTTGTTCCAGGTTAGAATTTCCGCTATGTCTGCGTCGAAAGTTATTTATTTCCATCCATTCTGCTCTCAAATGAGACATTAAAAATGTTGGTAAATACATTAGATTTACTCACTGGCATCTGAAACATAAATTTGATTGTCAAACGCGTTCACATCACAGTAGTATTTTTATTATCAATTTTGTTTTTAGCTCACAATAGATTTCAAAATTATTTCGGAAATGGGAAATGTTCTATATAATATCTTTATATTGATTATAGATATGGACTAGTGTCATATCATCTCACCTAGGTGTATTATTAATTTTAGGTTCAGCGGGGGATGTAGCTCATTATGTACAGTCGCTCAAAAAAGTATCCGAACACTATGGTTGATTGCAGAATTCAGAAAAAATATCTGGCAACGATTTTTTAGAAATTAGTGATCTGGCAACCTTCGTGTCGTGTCGTTTTTTAGAAATTAGTGATCTGGCAACCTTCGTGTCGTGACACGAAGGTTGCCAGATCACTAATTTCTAAAAAATCGTTGCCAGATATTTTTTCTGAATTCTGCAATCAACCATAGTGTTCGGATACTTTTTTGAGCGACTGCACAAAATAATTTTCTGATTATCCAGAATGATCTGGCAACCTTCGTGTCACGTGACACGAAGGTTGCCAGATCACTAATTTCTAAAAAATCGTTGCCAGATATTTTTTCTGAATTCTGCAATCAACCATAGTGTTCGGATACTTTTTTGAGCGACTGCACAAAATAATTTTTTATTTTCATTTGATATCCGTATTCTTAAAAGAGTAGGGTTTGGTGAGATATTAAGAGTGCGTTTCGACGATTTAATAGTCTGAAGTTCATGTAGGACTTTTCCCCCCATTTTTACAGCTGCATATCCCCACCTAAAAAATTAGTCCAATGAATACTAATAACATCAAACTTTTTTTCATGATTGGCTTTGAATAAAAGTTATTCATTTTATACCTCACGTATAGTGTATCGAAGTAAACGTTATCATAGTTTTTTTTTACAATCATTTTTTCAAAGCAATGAAACCTGCACTTCAGTGGGTCTTAGTCTTGGCCCAGATGTAAGTATTCTTATTGCACTTTAATTGCTTACCAAAGAAACATAATTGAAAATTTATTAACCCTTATTAAGGGTTGGTTACCTCAGAGCTGCACTTTTGCGCATAAATAAAAATAAAATAAATACCTCCTCAAGCAGCTGCTTGCCACAGAGGTCTGACAGGAGCCTGTCAGTTTATATGCCAAAGTAGAAGGTCTGAGAGGTGGCAGGACCTCAGCAGAAAAACGACACACACATCCATGCCTTACTCGGGGCTCGAACCCAGGTCCCTTAGATCAGTAGCCAAGCGCGCTAACCATTCGTCCATGGTAAATGGCCAGGTCACAAGAATCCTAAAGGGTAAGAGAACGCTGGGGAAGGGGACCCACTGGATAGCTGTCGGGAGACAGATGGTAGCCTCCCATTAAGACCATCCAGCGTGTTCTTAACGTGCACCTTCCACACACATAGTCACGGTTTAGCGTCCCATTCGACGGATGGCAGCCTTTCCAAGCCCATCGGTATTCTCTACTGACCGAGGGCAGGGCGGGGAGTTTTGCAGAAATAAATCTTAACAACTGGCCCAGCTGGGGACTCGAACTTGGGAACTGCAGATTACGATCCTGGTGCGCTAATGACTGAACCACATCCCCGATGTGGTTCAGTCATTAGCGCACCAGTCACCCGACAGATGTGCTATTGATTACATTATCAAAATAAATGGAAAATCTTCATTTTACCTACCCGGTAAAGTAATATAATTAGTATGATGTTGAACCGCCCCGCGCAGCAATGCATTCATGAACACGGCGGGAAGGCTATCGTATAGCTCTATAATGTCGTCCTGGGGGATAGAACGCCAAATAGCGTGAAGTCACTGTTCCATTTCAGCGACAGTGGTTGGCGCACCTCTTGGGTGTTGTTGGAGCTTGTCGGCACATCATGTCCCAGATATGTTCAATAGGTGAAAGCTCCGGCGAGCGTGCCGTCCATGGTAGTACCTGAACGTTTTGCTCGTGTAGATACTGCAGACTAATGTGGGCTGTGTGGGAATGGGCGTTATCTTGCTGATAAAATGGTTCAGTGCTGTTGAACAAATGGAACAGCCACTGGCTGCAAAATGTTGGTAACATATCGTTGGGAAGTTAGAGAACCCCTTATGATGACCAGTTCTGACCGTGTCCGACTAATGGCACCCCACACCAAGACACCAGGTGCTGGAGTTGTGTGACGATGTCGCACGCACTGGGTGGCGTTCCTTTCCCCTGGATGACGGCGAATACATTGTCTACCATTGTGCTGACCAAGACAAAAACGAGATTCGTCACTATACGCCATGATACTTCATTTTTGTTCCTTCCAGTTCTGTCTGAGGCGACACCACTGAAGACATGGTTACATGTGGGCAGATGTGAGGAACAAACGCAGTGCCGGACAATAGGCTCGCAATGAAAACTGTAAAAGCCTGTTGTTTACCGTACGTCTTTAGGTATTCGATATGTTGCCTGTTGCCAATCCCTTTGCAGTTGCATGCTAGTCTCGAATATGTTACGCAATACCAAGTGTCGCAAATGGCTGTCCTGTCGCTTCGTGGTCATATGTCGTCTTCCTGAATCCTTGTCAGCGTGGCTGGATCCTGCTTGAATCCACTGGCGCGATATGTGTACGATGGTGCTGGGATTGCGACTAACAAGGTTGGCCACATCTATGTACAACAAACCAGCTTCTCTAAGGTCGATGTTTCTTCCACGCTCAAAGTTTGTTAACCGTTGGAACGGCTGTCGACGGTTCTTTAACGGTTTAGACAATTTGCACAACCTTTTGTCAACCAGGGAGCTTTGGTTGCCTTTATCTGTGTTTGATTGCTCTGCACCTGTGACCTCAGCTCGTGTGTCCAATCGTTTCTATCGTCCTGTAAACCTAATCATTTCCATGCATTTTTATATACTACCGCCTAAATTTCATCATATTTGCATAATTTCTTGCAAGTGTTGCATTTTTTATTGCCTGTAGTGCATTATATATAATTATAATACATAGAATTTATTTATAAATTATATACTTATTTAAAATGTTTTATTTTTAAATATTGTTTTTTTTTTCTTTCTTCAAAATTCTCTCAAAACCTTTAAAATTAATGTCTCAACACTGACTGTATATTTTCTTGTAAAGCACGCCATTTCGTGTATGATAAATTTAAGAAAGGCACTTAACTAGAATCTAGGACTCAAAACTTTTATTCCCTACCGCTAGATATGAGTGTTAACTTGATTGGTCGCTGGTGATTTTTATGGTAGTGCAATAATGCACGAGCAACTAAAGCTCTAATGCGTCACACGAGAGATGTTCGAGTGCAAGGTGAAGCCTTTTCTTTCCCCGTCTTTGCTGAGGTGTAGTCTTCATCACAGATCTTACCTCTGTCCTATTGGGCCAGGACCCTGCCAGATATCTGTGGCAAGCAGCTCTTAAGGCATTATTTATTTTACCTCAGTATTGCTTAGAAACCGAAAATAAAACTGTAGGGACTCGGCAGGAGTGAGGGTCAGGATCGCCATTTTGGCGGCAGTGCCTTCCCGCCTGGCGACATAGCGCCAGCGGCGGATCCAGTTTGGGTAGCTGGACGAAGAAAGGCGACAAGAGTCAGCCTAGCACGGCGATCGCGTTCGAACACTATTGGCCGAGACACTCTAACGTCCCCCGAAGGACACGTGACATCATCCGGCGGATGGTTCAAACTGGACTTGCACGCGGACCACGAGGCTGTCTGGATGTCAGGCGGATAGTCTGCACCTCGTTTTTTTTAAGCTTTGTTCTGTATCTAGCGGTGGGACAGCTGAGACTCATTATAGCCGGTGTTGCATTCGGCGAGTGACTGTTTGTATATATTATAAAGTGTAAATTGTGTAAATAAATGTAGATATGAGAAACACACGAGTTTGTGTATTCGGCCACTGAGTTATTCATCCTGACAAGATAGGGACAGGTACCCTTCTACAAAGCTCTCACACACATAAGTAAAAAAAAAACTTAGCCCAGACAGGCAGAGAAGAGTGCCGTCTACAATTTGCGACCTTTAAGATCATACTAGTAATATCTATTAGTTCAAACATGTTTAAATTTTACAGTTTTTTAAATTTCACCTATTATAGCCCAATTAACTCGACTTTTGATTGTTTATTTCACTAAAAATATGTTCAATACTGTTCAGATATTGCTTTTTTCGGTTAAAAATATTATTAATTTTATAGAGGCACTTTTTTTTTCAGCCATTCATAAATTGAATTATAAAATATAGTAATCGGTATTAAGCGTTTGTATTAAACTGCACTGCAGAATAAAAATAACAAAATGGATTAATACTGAAATTATATTTGGAAAAATATATTTAGCAGAGAGAGTTTAGCAAGATGTTTTTGACGAAGTTTATGCCAATTTTACCCAAATAAGTTTACCCAATACCAGCTAACGGTTAGTAACTAAATTTAAAGTACTTTACTAATGATGTTAATTCATAAAGCTTCAGGAAAAAGAAATAAGAAATTTAGGAGAGAATCGCTCTACTGAAAAGGATCGGCTTGGGTTGTTTTACCTCTGAGCGGCACTTTTTTTGCACACCATGGGCTAAATGGCCAGGTCACATGGACCCCGAAGGTTCAGAGAATGTTGGGGGAGGAGACCCACTGGAACAGCTGTTGGGAGACAGATGATAGCCTCCCGTCAAGGCCATCCAGCGTGTTCTTTAACGTGCACAGGGTATGGCTCTCCCGCACACGGGGCCACGGCTTAACGTCCCATCCGACGGACGGCGGCCTTTCCAAGCCCATCGGTGTCCCCTTCTGACCGTGGGCAGGGCGGGGAATTTTGTGGAGATAAATCTCAACGCTGACCCAGCTGGGACTCGAACCTGGGAACTACAGATTACGAGCCTGGCACGCTACCGGCTGAGCCACCCCCGCCCCGAAAAGGATCGGCCATCGTCTCACAATCATTCTGTAAGATATAAGAAGGAATTGTTCCAGCCTTACGACTCTTAGAAATTCAGTTTTACTGTCGTGTTTTACTGTCCGGTTCACTAAAAGAACTGGAGGAAACTTTTTCACTCTCCGATCAATAATTTCTGCGCAACAGAAGATCCCAATGAAGTGTTATGTAGTGGAAAAGAGGAGGCTGCGCGTATCAACTCACGTTTTGTGAACTTAATCGAATGTTTTGCATTAACATGAGGAAGCTAAAACGGATTGTATTATTGGTACAACGGTAGAGAATGAATTTTACAACGGGAACTTTTTATTACGTCTTTCCAGGAATTGAAGTTATAAAAGTCGACAAAAATGGGCGACGACAATCCTTTGCAAAGCGAGGAAAGAGGTTTTGTCAAGTAAAAACATTATGAAGAGACTTTAAACTCGAAATGGTGAATGACGAAAGGAAGACACGCTCCTTGGCGAAGATTAGAATAGCGAATATGATCATTTAAGACAAGAGAGAGGTCATCGTTCTTTCCAGGATTTGATATCGGGGAGCGTGTGTTCATGTTTTATAAGGATATGAAAGGAGGGAAGATAAAAAATTAAATCGATAATATTTTCTGTAATTGCAGATACCTACTCTCAGGAGGGGCGGGGGTGGCTCAGTCGGTAGCGCGCCAAGCTCGTAATCTGTAGTTCCCAGGTTCGAGTCCTAGCTGGGTCAGCGTTGAGATTTATCTCCGCAAAATTCCCCGCCCTGCCCACGGTCAGTAGGGGACACCGATGGGCTTGTAAAGGCCGCCGTCCGTCGGATGGGACGTTAAGCCGTGGCCCCGTGTGCGGGAGAGCCATACCCTGTGCACGTTAAAGAACACGCTGGATGGCCTTGACGGGAGGCTACCATCTGTCTCCCAACAGCTGTTCCAGTGGGTCCCCTCCACCAACCTTCTCTGAGCCTTCGGGGTCTATGTGACCTGGCCATTTAGCTCATGGTGTGCAAAAAAGTGCCGCTCAGAGGTAAAACAACCCAACTCTCATATCCTCTCAATAGAGAAATTCCATGTTACGGAAAAATGCCGTTGGGTTGTTTTACCTCCGAGCTGCACTTTTTTTGTGCACAATGAACTGAATGACCAAATCACAAGGATCCCAAGGCCAAGGGAAACCACTGGCCAGCTGTTAGGAGACAGATGGAAAGCGTCATGAAGGCCATCAGCGTTTTCTTCAACGTGCACATGAGGACGTGATTTAACTCCCACCCAACAGATGCGACCTCTACCAACCTATTGCTATCCCTTTTCTGACCGAGGTCAGGGCGAGTTAATTTAGCGCAGATAAATCTCAACGCAGGAACAACTGGGACTCGAACCTGGAAACTGTAGATTACGAGCCTCACGCGCTACCGATTCGGTCAACCATCTCGTAGTGTCTTTGTGACCTGGCTGTTTAGCTTACATGTACCTAAGAGTGCATTCAGAGGTAAAACAACTCAATACAAAGGTTTTGGGTTAATAATAATTAATACCCTTTTCCCCCTACTTTAAAAGTTAAAAAAAATCCTTTTTAGTTACTGTTAGGCATGGGCCAAGGCTTATCGTTCCCTATAAGGTAGGGATTCCTCTCCAAGTTTCAGTGTTGTCTTTTTTCCTCTCCCAAGGCAGTATGGGGATAAGGGGAGAAATCTCTATGCAGACACAATCGGGTTGGGTTGTTTTACCTCTGAGCGGCACTTTTTTTGCACACAATGGGCTAAATGGCCAGGTCACATGAACCTCGAAGGCTCAGAGAAGGTTCGGGGAGGGGACCCACTGGAACAGCTGTTGGGAGACAGATGGTAGCCTCCCATCAAGGCCATCCAGCGTGTTCTTTAACGTGCACAGGATATGGCTCTCCTGCACACGGGGCCACGGCTTAACGTCACATCCGACGGGCGGCGGCCTTTCCTAGCCCATCGGTGTCCCCTACTGACCGTGGGCAGGGCGGGGAATTTTGCGGAGATAAATCTCAACGCTGACCCATCTGGGACTCGAACCTGGGAACTACAGATTACGAGCCACGCAATCGGGAATCGAATCTTTTGACCTTCAGTTTGCGCATAAAGTTCGAAAGATCTGAAGTTCCTAAAAATAGAAGACGATCATTTTTGCCTTATCTTTGGTTTAAATTAGATCGCCCGAGCTAAAACTGACGCAAGACACAATTCCGTTGGGACTCTATCCGTAGAATAAAACCTAAGCGTGTGTGTGTGTGTTCTAAGGCATCTGCGATGTGTGGAGTGGAAAGACCATTATATCCACGAAATTAACATATATATGAAATTTTGATGAGCTCGAAATCGAGGAAGATGAGGACAATACTCTCGAAGATTTATGGAATCGAATCTTCCTACTAACAAGGATCTGAATCATTTACATGCTAATTGGAGAAGGAATTTCCGTTAGGTATTTAATTGGAAACCGCAGAAGCAGGAGCTTTAAGCTTCGTGTTGCGCTTAAGAATTTATCATAAGCAATGAATTAAAAATGGATCAATAGACGATGATGTTGTTGTGCGAAATATTGGAGGAATTTATTTGCTAATAATATGCAGGATTTCCAAGAGCTAGTCGTGTCTCATCAGTTTTTTCGGGACTGTTTTTGCTGTTCTGCTGGGAAGTCCACAATACGTATTTTGAGATCCACATTCTAGGGAACGTATTGTTATAAGAATGGAGTAATTCGGCTGGAGAGTGAATTTAGTTTCAGCATAAAAATATTCAAAAGATTTTCAATTATTTAGTTATATTCGTCGTTTAGAATAGTGCTGCGATTCTTAAGATCTATGTTACTGTTGGCAGACTGATTTAGTTGATAATATTACCATGGTAGCTAGGCGTAAACTGGAAGGAGAGCTGTGTACCAATCCCCAGTGATGATGCACAGAACCGGCCAGGTCTAGCACCTAATGTCCGACCCCGCCTTCTCGTGGTGCAGGCCGTTAGTACCTTTCAAAAGAGATATTCTCTTTTGGAAGGGAACGGAAGGGGAGGGCTGCCAGTTCAGTATGGCCTACTGATCTGGTCATCTATGGCCACTTTTTTCTTTTTTTTCAACCCTGCTGAGGAGTGGTCAACTTCACAGGGTCCTGGTGCTGACCATTTATACCTACTAGACTGGACTTGTTTATGGATTTGAGCTTGATTATGGATCCTGGACTTGCTGCACTGGTGGGCCTCTGTTCAGGGAGAGTCTGCCGCTGTGTTTTCTGTTTGCTTCTGGGTTGCCAGCTCTAAGTGAACAGAGGCATGGGATACCTTATATCAGCTGGTGGATAATCCTAATCAGAGGCCATCGCAGGTACCTGAACCTTACTTAGCTAGTTGGGCATCGTCAAGCCTAAACTGGAGTAATGTGTCTCAGGCAGGCCATATGGTTCTTGAAAAAGTCCACTTGAAAAGGTGGTGCCTGAAGTTCCTACCAGCATCGGTGACTTCAGCCTTTAGCGGAGGAGGAACAGGTCTTTGCCCCATGCCTGCGATCAGGGGGCTGTTTGATATTGTTGGCCCTACCAATCTCAATAAACCTAATTTCTTTAAAAATCCTACTAATCATTTTCTTTTTGCAGGAACGTGGAACGTGAGGACATTACATAGAGATTATTCTCTTGATGTCCTCATGCAGGAATTCCAGCGCTATAACCTAGATATTCTAGGCTTGCAAGAGACCAGATGGACAGGTAAAGGTGAGATACTTAAAAATAACTTTAAATTTCTCTTTACAGGGAGGGAGGATGGAAAGCATCACCAAGGCGTGGGTCTGCTGCTCAGCAGACATGCTAGTGATGCTCTTCTAGGATATGAGTGCATTAATAAAAGGTTTCTTACAGCAAAATTTCAGACAAGCATTAAAGACTTGAATGTTATCTGCTGTTATGCCCCCACTGAGGATTCTGATGAGGATGAGAAGGATAGGTTTTACAGACAACTTCAGGATATTTTGAATTCTGTCAAGAAAGGAGATATTACCCTTGTTCTTGGTGACTTCAATGCCAAAGTTGGTACCGACTCTGACCTTTGGGGAGGAGTAATAGGCCCTTTTGGTATTGGTAGCTGCAATGGCAATGGACAGCGTCTCCTACAGGTAAGTAAACTAAATGGTTTCAGAATAACTAACACATATTACAAACACCGCGACATACATAAATACACATGGGTTTCACCTGATGGGCTACATAAGAATATGATTGATTATATATTAATTAACAGCAAATGGGCTAGTTCTGTTAGAAATACCAGGGCATATAGGGGAGCTGAAATTGGATCTGACGATTACCTTGTTAAAAGTGTCTTGCAACTTAAACTTAAAAAGTGTTGTGCTAGGGTTAAAAAATTTACCTTTAATACTGAAGCTCTGAAAGACCCAGTTATAGCTAAAGCTTACCATGATAGGTTACTTAGTCATTATGACAGTCATGGTTTGCTTAATACTGAAGTTGAGGAAGAATGGGGCCATTTTAAACAGGCTTTTTTGGACACTAACAGTACTCTTTTAGGGAAAAAGGAGCAGAGGAGGCAGAATTATTTAAGTGATAAGGCACTTGAGCTTATTTCAGAAAGAAGGAACTGCAGGAATGTCCTTAATCAGTACCCTACTAGTCCTAATAGAAAGCATTACAAAGAACTTAATAAACGTGTAAAGGATCAGTTAGCTACTGATAAGAATCTTTGGCTTGATGGCCTTGCTGACAAAGCTGAGGAAGCAGTTAGACAGCACAACAGCATAGAGCTGTACCAGATAGTTAATGTTTTGTGTGGTAGAAAACGAAACGAACAGGTATACAGGGATTGAAGGATAAACAAGGTAAGGTTATAGAAGGTGAGAATTCTGTTATGGCTAGGTGGGCTGAGCATTTCAGTGATGTTCTAAACAATGTGGTTAATTCTACTCCCATTGTTTGCAATGATGATAGATGCATTGTTGGCTTTAATGTTGGCCCTATAACACAATCTGAAGTTAGTTTGGCTATCTCTAAACTTAAACTTCATAAATCCCCAGGGGTGGATGAAATTACTACGGAAATGCTTAGAGCTGGGAATGTTTCAGTTACCACTTGGATGACTGAAATTTTGAATAACTTTTATGATAAAGGCATGGTTCCTAAAGATTTTACCAGAGCTATTATTATCCCTATTTTCAAAAAAGGTGATCGCAGTTCTTGTGATAACTATAGGGGTATCAGCCTACTCTCCGTTCCAGGTAAAGTTCTTTCCATGATTGTGCTTAATAGAATTAAGAATCTGGTTGACAGGCAATTGCGTGATGAGCAATGTGGATTCAGAAGTGGTAGGGGATGTGTGGATCAGATATTTTCACTTAGGCAGATTCTTGAGAAATGTTTAGAGTTTCAGAAACCTTTGGTTGCTAGCTTTGTTGATTTCAAAAAGGCTTTCGACTCTGTTGATCGTCATAATTTGTGGTTGATTGTGAGATCATATGGTATACCAGACAAGTTAGTTAACATAATGAAAGCTCTCTATAATAACACTGAGTCATGTGTGAGAGTTGGTAAGTCTTGTAGCAATTGGTTTAGCATTACTTCTGGTGTTCGACAAGGGTGCATTTTGTCTCCTTTTCTCTTTAGTTTGGTTGTTGATTATGTTATGCGAAATTCACTTCAAGGGAAAGCTTTTGGCCTTAAATGGGCTGGAGATACGAAAATTTCTGATTTAGATTATGCTGATGATTTAGCCCTTTTGGCAAATGATGTTGATGAGATGAACTCTTTCATTCGAACTGTTGATGAGACTGGTAGTACAGTAAGTTTGGTTATAAACAGAGAGAAAACTAAAGTGATGAAAATTGGTCTGGCAGGTTGTGATTCAGTTAATCTGAATGGTTGCAGTCTTGAGCAGGTGTCACAGTTTAATTACCTTGGGCGCTGCGTAACTGATACTGGTGATGTGCGGCATGAGATTAACAGACGAATAGGTATTGCTGCCGGGACTTTTAAGAATCTATGGAGATTGTGGAGAAATAGGCGTATACACCTAAAGACTAAAATTAGACTGTATAATAGTTTGGTTCTTTCTAGGGTTAGTTATGGTAGTGAAACTTGGACGCTGTGTAAGCAAGATAACAGGAAACTAGATGCTTTTGATTCTAGATGCTTACGCAGTATCTTGGGTATTAGGTGTTTTAACTTTGTAACTAATGATGAGGTTAGGCAAAGGAGTCTGCAACCTCCTTTAAGCAGCATATTGTGCAGAGAGAGACTCCGCTGGTTTGGCCATGTTGCCCGTATGGATGATTATAGATTGGCGAATAGGGTTATGAACAGTGTGCCTAGAGGCCTCAGAAGGAGGGGGAGACCTAGGATGCGGTGGGCAGACAATGTCAAACAGGACCTTGTTAGAATTGGTGTACAGTGGCTGGATGCAGCTGATGTAGCTCAGGACAGATATGCTTGGAGAATTAAACTGCGCGGTCTGGTTGGACCTCCGTAGCCCATGGCTGCTTGAGGATGATGATGATGATGATGATGATGATGATGATTCTTCTATTTGGTCAAGTTGCAAAATATTGTTTCTAATAACCACAGAAATAGATTAAAGTTCAATTTAATGCAAAGAAAATCGGTAGAATTCCAAGTAAATTAGTTACAGTTCCATATTATGTGAAAAGTAGCTTAGATACAAGACTCAATGACTTCTTAAATAAGTTTTTTATCAACAAAAACGTGACTGAAGATAATTTAAAAAGCTCAAACAAATCTATTTGAATCTCGATTTTCAACAATATTCCTTCGGGTATCTAGAGAGCTGCAGAAATTGAAATATTTAACAGCTGCTTTGGAAAATTAATAGAAGCAAGTTAAAACGAAAGCCATAACCGTTATGCTAAATTTCATTAACAGGTGTAAGGCTATTTTTTGTCATGTTTATTTTTCCCCAATTTTGAATGATTTTTTTTTGTAGAACTGTCTAACTTGCTAAATTTTTCTTTGTAGAACTGTCTAACTTGCTAAATTTTTCAGCCTTCATAACTCTAAATACTGAACGCATGTTGTTGGAAAGCTAGATTAAAATCGATTTTATAGAAATCTTTAGATTGTCTTGGGTCACATTTTTTCGTTAAAGCTTATTTATCATGTTACTGAGATTTGTTTGTGAGTTATTATTGACCTAACACGGAACTGTGTCTAATAAATTAATTTGTGCTGATTTGCCGATTTCTACCATAAAATGTATCTGCCAAAATTTATTTAAACTTCAGTTTCGTCACTACAGCTAAAGAAACCCTTTTTTTTCATATAGGATGCTGACAGTCTGCAGGGTGTGAAGATTTCTAGAAACGAGAGAAAAATCCTTAGGTATTCCATCTTGTTTATTCATGTCGTCTTGTTGCACTTGGCAACAGGCTTAATAAGCAGGTCACAAGAATCCCGACGGTTAGGGGAGAAGTTCATGAAAAGGTTTCCTTTCTCGTGGGAGTTTTGTCATGACATCTGATGAATTCTTTAATGAATAGTTTTTGGAACTTTTGGAGAGTGGCCCTCTCCTTCCCTCCCTCCCCTCCCCATCACGCTTTCGAATGAAGCAATATTAGTTCTGTGAACACCAACAGTATAAATGTTTCACATATTCTGATGGTAATGGTTAGAAAGTTTTTAAAACTTTAAACATTTCTCAAGATTGGCCTAAATTTTAAAAAAAAAATGATCTAGTCATCCCGTACCACTTCCGCCCCCGCATTGTTCGGCTCGGAGTTGTCCAATATTTTTAATTCTATTAATCACAATATTCGAAAGAATATCTGGATATTGGAAGACCTGTAACAGAAAGGAGCCCAATTCTATAATTATCCCAAGAAGTGCAATCACTTAAAAAATTAGAAACAACATCTTTTATTACAATATTAGAATTTCTCAGATATACATCTGGTAGTAGTTCATTAGAAAGATTAAGACGAAAATTGTAATTAGCCAGGTGGGATCTGAACCCACGAGGAGGCGGCGGTGGCTCAGTCGGTAGCGCGCTAGGCTCATAATCTGTAATTCCCAGTTTCGAGTCCCAGCTGGGTCAGCGTTGAGATTTATCTCCGCAAAATTCCCCGCCCTGCCCAAGGACAGTAGGGGAATCGTGTAGTGGATCAGTAGGGTTGGGTTGTTTTACCTCTGAGCGGCACTTTTTTGCACACCATGGGCTAAATGGCCAGGTCACATGGACCCCGAAGGCTCAGAGAAAGTTGGGGGAGGGGACCCACTGGAACAGCTGTTGGGAGACAGATGGTAGCCTCCCGTCAAGGTCATCCAGCGTGTTCTTTAACGTGCACAGAGTATGGCTCTCCCGTACACGGGCTACGGCTTAACGTCCCATCCGACGGACGGCGGCCTTTCCAAGCCCATCGGTGTCCCCTACTGACCGTGGGCAGGGCGGGGAATTTTGTGGAGATAAATCTCAACGCTGACCCAGCTGTGACTCGAACCTGGGAACTACAGATTACGAGCCTGGCGCGCTACCGACTGAGCCACCCCCGCCCCGGATCAGTAGGGAGGAGATATATTTTTGGCACGTTTTGTTTTTACTAGTGTACCAATGGAAAACGATGGCAAGGTGTGTGTGTGTGTGGGGGGGGGGGGGGGGGGGGTTCATGGTACGACATAAAAGTATCTTCCGAAGAAAATATCTAAGATAGCATGGGGCTGTACGAAGATTTCAGATTTCGCTGAAGGGTTACATTGTTATTATATCTGTGAGCGGCACGTTTTGGCACACAATGGGCTAAATGGCCAGGTCACAAGGACCCCGAGGGCTCAGAGAAGGTTGAGGTAAGAGGATCCATTGGACAACTGTTAGGAGACAAATGATAGTTTACTTCAAAGCCTTCCATTGTGTTCTTTAATGTGCTGACGGTACAGTTCTCTCGCACACGGGGCCACGGCTTAACGTTCCATCCGATGGTTGACAGTCTTCCAAGCCCATCGGTCTATCTTTTTCTCACTGTGGTCACCAGAAAGGAGTTAGTGGAGAAAATTTTCAACGAGGCCCACTTGGGGTCCGAACCTGGGAACATCAGATTACTAGCCTGGCGCGCAATCGACTGAACTAAGCCCGGCTCCTTTCACAAGGGGGGTGATTGCCTCAGTTGGGTTGGGTTGTTTTGCCTCTAAGCGGCACTTTTTTGCACACCATGGACTAAATGGCCAGGTAACAAGGACCCCGAAGGCTCAGAGAAGGTTGGGGGAGAGAACCCACTGGAACAGCTGTTGGGAGAGAGATGGTAGCCTCCCGTCAAGGCCATCCAGCGTGTTCTTTAACGTGCACAGGGTATGGCTCTCCCGCACACGGGGCCACTGCTTAACGTCCCATCCGACGGACGGCGGCCTTTCCAAGACCATCGGTGTCCCCTAATGACCGTGGGCAGGGCGGGGAATTTTGCGGAGATAAATCTCAACGCTGACCCAGCTGGGACTCGAACCTGGGAACTACAGATTACGAGCCTGGCGCGCTACCGACTGAGCCACCCCCGCCCCTCCCCCCCTATTGACTCAGTGCGTTCATAATTACATGTTATGAACCAATTGAGGTTGATTTTTTAGTTATGAAGCTGTAAGCTTGGATGAAATGGCATGGAGCATTTTTCAGTTGTATTTATTGTGGTATTTTTCTAATGTGTATTAAGCACTAAAATGCTAATAAATATTCAGACTACTTGTCAACATGTTGGCTGAATACGTGCTGGAAATAGGTTTCGATTATCTGCGTATGCTGTCCCCCCTCTAATGATTCGCCACTGATGACGTTTATTACGTCTCAGTAAAGTAGAAAATAATAAGAAGAGCTATTCATAAAATACCTCACTGATCTGGCTGGCTCTTTCACTCCAGTTTAGAGGAGAGAATATCTTCTTTGAAAGGTACTAAGGGCATGCATGCGTCACGAGAAGGTGAGTGAGCATTTTTTAGCTGCCATGCCTTCTCGGTTCTCCGGATTATCAAAAGGGAGATAGTGTAGCGCTTTCTTCTCAGTGTTTGCCTGTCTACCATTTACAGGACGATAGTTTCATGATTAGTAAAGTTTTATCAGCTTATCGAACACGAAACCAAACACAGACATTATTTAATCAAAGGAGAAGTTCGATTTAACTTAAGAGGATACTCCTTTGGGTATTCTGAGTATTGAAATTCATACAAAAGCCCGATTGAATTCGTTATGGGAGAGATTTTTCCGTTTGAGAAGTGCCGAAAACGATTGGAATTAGAAGTTAAAACTATTGGAAGAAGTGAAGTACTCTAGACGTCTCTGTTATAAGAAATGTACAAATATGCTTTTAAATGATGTTTTCTTTTGTAAGGATTTTGAGGAATGGAGAAGATAAAAGGAAAATGAAAGATAATTGATTTTGTTTCTGTTTGCATGGATCTTGACTTGAAAGTAGAGGTGGAAAAATAGGATTTCAATATAGGGAATTTGGTGGAGCGAACTGTAAGCGAAGGGACTTTGGAAAAGTCATTACCACACATAATTGATTTACTGCACTCATCTGTTAGTATTTTCTGTTAAAGACAGCCATTGGATTACTCTTTTGTTATGTCAGATTCAATTCGAGCTGCAATTCGTGTCACTGACAAAGCACAGTTTTCGTAAGGGTTTTTGAAGTGGATGTGTGTTTTTGGAAGGAGATAGTGCAGAGACATAAAAGCAACTGGTGTAGCCGAAATGCAATCAGTGGGGATTACCCGTCGCTTTTAACTGTGAAGCATCTGATTTTACTGGTGTTAGAAGATGCAAGAGGCAGCGGAAATTTTGAAGAAAATCTGCGAGATTAGTGTTACCACAGTCCAAGAGCATTTGTGTGCATGTAAAATTTTAAGAACTGTGTGAAACCATGGAATTCGATACTTAAATTCTGTTTTTTTTGGGCATTATTTGATTCTACGAAAGATGTTGATGTGATTGAAGTCAAGATTGATTGACTTCAACAATAAAAAAAGCTGTGGTTTCAATGTACAGTCGCTCAAAAAAGTATCCGAACACTATGGTTGATTACAGAAACAGAAAAAATATCTGGCAACGTTTTTTTTAGAAATCAGTGATCTGGCAACCTTCGTGTCACATGACACGAAGGTTTCCAGATAAAAAAAAACGTTGGCCATTCTAAAAAAATGTTGCCAGATATTTTTTCTGAATTCTGTAATCAACCATAATGTTCGGATACTTTTTTGAGCGACTGTAGCGCTGTATCAATAATCAAATATTGAAATAGGAATTCCTTATGATGACGTGTATCCTTTTAAGGAGAATGGCACACGAACCAGGCTGAGGATTTATCCTATAAACTTGATAGCGATGTAAAAATTGTCTACTTGAATATTAAAAAAAAAACTGTTTAAAAACATCTTGCATAGGGAGATATATTGCACAGAGAGAAATGTAATAACCAATAATTTTTAAATATAATTGATTAACTGTAGTATTTTTGTCCTTATATCAGATCCCTTCCCCAAATATTCCGTCGTTTTGTCTGAATTTCAAAGTCGTCGTCTTTTTCTTCCTCGATGCAGTAAAAGTCCCGCCTGCATGTTTTGATTTCATCACGTGACACAATCCCTCGATCGTCCAATTTCACGACCAACAAAAGGGGAAACTTCGAAGAAGACAAACAATTTGAAAACGATTGCTCCTCTTCGTCGTACCTGTTAGAAACCTTCAGTACTTCCTCCCCCCCCCACTTACGAAGAAAAAGGCAACACTCTAGAATCTTTCTACGAGACAAGGAAAGAGACGATACGAGCATTAATCTTCTCTGCTCAGGTTTTGGCGAAAAATATCTCGGAGGGAACGTGTTTTTATCTGCAGTCTCAGTCTCCTGTTCTTAAACCGAAATCCTTCACCTCCTCTTGCAATCAATGCTTTCATCTTCCTCCTCATTGCTGCTCTCCCATTTCTCTCCTTTTTGGCATTTTCATTTATTCTCTCCAACCTGTCTGGCTTATTGTTGAACGCAAACCTTCAAAATTTAGTTTCACATCTTTTCCTTTTAAACCTGTTTTCTGTTTCCGAGAACGGTGGTCACTATCCTCCTTCACATCCTCCTCCTCATCATCATCGAACTTAGATTATTCGAACCAGTGTTTTCATCAAGAATTGAAATCGGGTGAGAATGGGGAGTGATGGGAGAATGGGGAGTGATGGGAGGAACTTCTTTCGAAGCTCGTATCGCTTTCTATTTGGCTTTCTATTTTCGTGATCCTCCTCCTCATGATCACCACCACCACCACCGAATTTAAATTAAACGTTTTCATCAAGAATTAAAATCGGGTGAAGAATGGGAAGTGAGTAGGGAAGCAGTCTCTTTCGTTTTCACTTTCCGCGAATCATCCTCATGATCACCACCACCACTACCACAGAATTTAGATTAAGTGTTTTCATCAAGAATTAAAATCGGGTGAGAAATAGGAAGTGATTAGGGAAGCAATCTCTTTAGTTTTCTGTTTCCGCGAATCATCCTCATAATCACCACCACCACCACCACCACAGAATTTAGATTAAGTGTTTTCATCAAGAATTAAAATCGGGCGAGGAATGGGAAGTGAGTAGGGAAGCAGTCTCGTTTTCTGTTTCCGCGAATCATCCTCATGTAACCATCACCACCACCACCACAGAATTTAAGATTAAGTGTTTTCATCAAGAATTAAAATCGGGCGAGGAATGGGAAGTGAGTAGGGAAGCAGTCTCGTTTTCTGTTTCCGCGAATCATCCTCATGTAACCATCACCACCACCACCACAGAATTTAAGATTAAGTGTTTTCATCAAGAATTAAAATCGGGCGAGGAATGGGAAGTGAGTAGGGAAGCAGTCTCGTTTTCTGTTTCCGCGAATCATCCTCATGTAACCATCACCACCACCACCACAGAATTTAAGATTAAGTGTTTTCATCAAGAATTAAAATCGGGCGAGGAATGGGAAGTGAGTAGGGAAGCAGTCTCGTTTTCTGTTTCCGCGAATCATCCTCATGTAACCATCACCACCACCACCACAGAATTTAGGATTAAGTGTTTTCATCAAGAATTAAAATCGGGCGAGGAATGGGAAGTGAGTAGGGAAGCAGTCTCGTTTTCTGTTTCCGCGAATCATCCTCATGTAACCATCACCACCACCACCACAGAATTTAAGATTAAGTGTTTTCATCAAGAATTAAAATCGGGCGAGGAATGGGAAGTGAGTAGGGAAGCAGTCTCGTTTTCTGTTTCCGCGAATCATCCTCATGTAACCATCACCACCACCACCACAGAATTTAAGATTAAGTGTTTTCATCAAGAATTAAAATCGGGCGAGGAATGGGAAGTGAGTAGGGAAGCAGTCTCGTTTTCTGTTTCCGCGAATCATCCTCATGTAACCATCACCACCACCACCACAGAATTTAAGATTAAGTGTTTTCATCAAGAATTAAAATCGGGCGAGGAATGGGAAGTGAGTAGGGAAGCAGTCTCGTTTTCTGTTTCCGCGAATCATCCTCATGTAACCATCACCACCACCACCACAGAATTTAGGATTAAGTGTTTTCATCAAGAATTAAAATCGGGCGAGGAATGGGAAGTGAGTAGCGAAGCAGTCTCGTTTTCTGTTTCCGCGAATCATCCTCATGTAACCATCACCACCACCACCACAGAATTTAAGATTAAGTGTTTTCATCAAGAATTAAAATCGGGCGAGGAATGGGAAGTGAGTAGGGAAGCAGTCTCGTTTTCTGTTTCCGCGAATCATCCTCATGTAACCATCACCACCACCACCACAGAATTTAAGATTAAGTGTTTTCATCAAGAATTAAAATCGGGCGAGGAATGGGAAGTGAGTAGGGAAGCAGTCTCGTTTTCTGTTTCCGCGAATCATCCTCATGTAACCATCACCACCACCACCACAGAATTTAAGATTAAGTGTTTTCATCAAGAATTAAAATCGGGCGAGGAATGGGAAGTGAGTAGGGAAGCAGTCTCGTTTTCTGTTTCCGCGAATCATCCTCATGTAACCATCACCACCACCACCACAGAATTTAAGATTAAGTGTTTTCATCAAGAATTAAAATCGGGCGAGGAATGGGAAGTGAGTAGGGAAGCAGTCTCGTTTTCTGTTTCCGCGAATCATCCTCATGTAACCATCACCACCACCACCACAGAATTTAAGATTAAGTGTTTTCATCAAGAATTAAAATCGGGCGAGGAATGGGAAGTGAGTAGGGAAGCAGTCTCGTTTTCTGTTTCCGCGAATCATCCTCATGTAACCATCACCACCACCACCACAGAATTTAGGATTAAGTGTTTTCATCAAGAATTAAAATCGGGCGAGGAATGGGAAGTGAGTAGGGAAGCAGTCTCGTTTTCTGTTTCCGCGAATCATCCTCATGTAACCATCACCACCACCACCACAGAATTTAAGATTAAGTGTTTTCATCAAGAATTAAAATCGGGCGAGGAATGGGAAGTGAGTAGGGAAGCAGTCTCGTTTTCTGTTTCCGCGAATCATCCTCATGTAACCATCACCACCACCACCACAGAATTTAAGATTAAGTGTTTTCATCAAGAATTAAAATCGGGCGAGGAATGGGAAGTGAGTAGGGAAGCAGTCTCGTTTTCTGTTTCCGCGAATCATCCTCATGTAACCATCACCACCACCACCACAGAATTTAAGATTAAGTGTTTTCATCAAGAATTAAAATCGGGCGAGGAATGGGAAGTGAGTAGGGAAGCAGTCTCGTTTTCTGTTTCCGCGAATCATCCTCATGTAACCATCACCACCACCACCACAGAATTTAGGATTAAGTGTTTTCATCAAGAATTAAAATCGGGCGAGGAATGGGAAGTGAGTAGGGAAGCAGTCTCGTTTTCTGTTTCCGCGAATCATCCTCATGTAACCATCACCACCACCACCACAGAATTTAAGATTAAGTGTTTTCATCAAGAATTAAAATCGGGCGAGGAATGGGAAGTGAGTAGGGAAGCAGTCTCGTTTTCTGTTTCCGCGAATCATCCTCATGTAACCATCACCACCACCACCACAGAATTTAAGATTAAGTGTTTTCATCAAGAATTAAAATCGGGCGAGGAATGGGAAGTGAGTAGGGAAGCAGTCTCGTTTTCTGTTTCCGCGAATCATCCTCATGTAACCATCACCACCACCACCACAGAATTTAAGATTAAGTGTTTTCATCAAGAATTAAAATCGGGCGAGGAATGGGAAGTGAGTAGGGAAGCAGTCTCGTTTTCTGTTTCCGCGAATCATCCTCATGTAACCATCACCACCACCACCACAGAATTTAGGATTAAGTGTTTTCATCAAGAATTAAAATCGGGCGAGGAATGGGAAGTGAGTAGCGAAGCAGTCTCGTTTTCTGTTTCCGCGAATCATCCTCATGTAACCATCACCACCACCACCACAGAATTTAAGATTAAGTGTTTTCATCAAGAATTAAAATCGGGCGAGGAATGGGAAGTGAGTAGGGAAGCAGTCTCGTTTTCTGTTTCCGCGAATCATCCTCATGTAACCATCACCACCACCACCACAGAATTTAGGATTAAGTGTTTTCATCAAGAATTAAAATCGGGCGAGGAATGGGAAGTGAGTAGCGAAGCAGTCTCGTTTTCTGTTTCCGCGAATCATCCTCATGTAACCATCACCACCACCACCACAGAATTTAAGATTAAGTGTTTTCATCAAGAATTAAAATCGGGCGAGGAATGGGAAGTGAGTAGGGAAGCAGTCTCGTTTTCTGTTTCCGCGAATCATCCTCATGTAACCATCACCACCACCACCACAGAATTTAAGATTAAGTGTTTTCATCAAGAATTAAAATCGGGCGAGGAATGGGAAGTGAGTAGGGAAGCAGTCTCGTTTTCTGTTTCCGCGAATCATCCTCATGTAACCATCACCACCACCACCACAGAATTTAAGATTAAGTGTTTTCATCAAGAATTAAAATCGGGCGAGGAATGGGAAGTGAGTAGGGAAGCAGTCTCGTTTTCTGTTTCCGCGAATCATCCTCATGTAACCATCACCACCACCACCACAGAATTTAGGATTAAGTGTTTTCATCAAGAATTAAAATCGGGCGAGGAATGGGAAGTGAGTAGGGAAGCAGTCTCGTTTTCTGTTTCCGCGAATCATCCTCATGTAACCATCACCACCACCACCACAGAATTTAAGATTAAGTGTTTTCATCAAGAATTAAAATCGGGCGAGGAATGGGAAGTGAGTAGGGAAGCAGTCTCGTTTTCTGTTTCCGCGAATCATCCTCATGTAACCATCACCACCACCACCACAGAATTTAAGATTAAGTGTTTTCATCAAGAATTAAAATCGGGCGAGGAATGGGAAGTGAGTAGGGAAGCAGTCTCGTTTTCTGTTTCCGCGAATCATCCTCATGTAACCATCACCACCACCACCACAGAATTTAAGATTAAGTGTTTTCATCAAGAATTAAAATCGGGCGAGGAATGGGAAGTGAGTAGGGAAGCAGTCTCGTTTTCTGTTTCCGCGAATCATCCTCATGTAACCATCACCACCACCACCACAGAATTTAGGATTAAGTGTTTTCATCAAGAATTAAAATCGGGCGAGGAATGGGAAGTGAGTAGGGAAGCAGTCTCGTTTTCTGTTTCCGCGAATCATCCTCATGTAACCATCACCACCACCACCACAGAATTTAAGATTAAGTGTTTTCATCAAGAATTAAAATCGGGCGAGGAATGGGAAGTGAGTAGGGAAGCAGTCTCGTTTTCTGTTTCCGCGAATCATCCTCATGTAACCATCACCACCACCACCACAGAATTTAGGATTAAGTGTTTTCATCAAGAATTAAAATCGGGCGAGGAATGGGAAGTGAGTAGCGAAGCAGTCTCGTTTTCTGTTTCCGCGAATCATCCTCATGTAACCATCACCACCACCACCACAGAATTTAAGATTAAGTGTTTTCATCAAGAATTAAAATCGGGCGAGGAATGGGAAGTGAGTAGGGAAGCAGTCTCGTTTTCTGTTTCCGCGAATCATCCTCATGTAACCATCACCACCACCACCACAGAATTTAGGATTAAGTGTTTTCATCAAGAATTAAAATCGGGCGAGGAATGGGAAGTGAGTAGGGAAGCAGTCTCGTTTTCTGTTTCCGCGAATCATCCTCATGTAACCATCACCACCACCACCACAGAATTTAAGATTAAGTGTTTTCATCAAGAATTAAAATCGGGAAGTGTTTCCTTCAAGAATTAAAATTGGGTGAGGAATGGGAAGTGAGTAGGGAAGCAGTGTCTTTCGAAGCTCTTGTCGTCTCTTTCGTTTTCTGCTTCCACGAATCATCCTCATGATCACCATCACCGTCCTTGGATTATTCCATCCTGTGTTTTCGTGAGGAATGGAATCGGCTGAGAAATGGAAAGTGAGGAGGGAGAAGCATTTTCTAAGGCAGCAATTTCTCAGAGTCAACATTTCCCAACTGAAATACCCCAGGCTGTTTTAAAAATGTTCCATGTACTATCCAATTCATTTTAAACATGTACGAAATATATATGAATTTTTGTAAACTCTCAGCAAAAAATCTAAAAAAATGAGAAACAAATGAAATTTGTGGCCGTCTATGAATAGATATTTATTTACATTTTATTGCAGACCAGGAGTCCCTTGTTCTTAGAAATTCCGAATATTCGCTCCTTCTCTGTTATCGTTTTCAAAATTCGTTTACAGAAATTTTTTTGAAAAATTCATAATTTTTTTTATTGAAGTCTATGTAATTGCTGTGCGCATGTTAAAACTCTCATGGAACTTGTGTATATGTACCTATGAAAAATGATAAATTTCCGCAAGTGCTACGGTTTGTTTTTCTTTCTAACGAGTAAAGTTATTCCATCGTTCGAATTTCTCGCAACTCGAATATTTTTCTTTCTCCTATAAGATGGGGCGGGGGTGGCTCAGTCGGTAGCGCGCCAGACTCGTAATCTGTAGTTCCCAGGTTCGAGTCCCAGCTGCGTCAGCGTTGAGATTTATCTCCGCAAAATTCCCCGCCCTGCCCACGGTCAGTAGGGGACACCGATGGGCTTGGAAAGGCCGCCGTCCGTCGGATGGGACGTTAAGCCCTGGCCCCGTGTGTGGGAGAGCCATACCCTGTGCACGTTAAAGAACACGCTGGATGGCCTTGACGGGAGGCTACCATCTGTCTCCCAACAGCTGTTCCAGTGGGTCCCCTCCCCCAACCTTCTCTGAGCCTTCGGGATCCATGTGACCTGGCCATTTAGCCCATTGTGTGCAAAAAAGTGGTGCTCAGAGGTAAAACAACCTAAATCCTATAAAGATCGAGTTATAGAATTTTTATTGTATTTCGCCTTAATAAAAAGTCCGTTTTTGAATGTGGCATATTTATTTATATTTAAAATGTCAACCTCAATCGGTTATAATGATTGAGATTTACGTTAATGAAGAGAATTAAGAGACCCTTTTGCTTAATCTATACCTCACTATAAGTATTATTATGATTTGCCAACAACATTCGTGCATTAGTCTTTGGATTTTACGATACTGCCTCTCTCAAATTACTCTTCAGATTTCCACAGCAAGCAAACATCCTTTAACTTTCGGGATCATCAAGATTTCTCTCTTGGGTTTTTAGCAGCTAAATACTTTCCAAACCATTCATAATTAAGGTCGTCTTTTGCATTAAAAGCGGCATTAACCAGAAATAATTCTCTTTAAACAGGCTCTGGGAATATTTTCGGCAAATGTCACACTCTCTTTAGATGAAACTCCCTGAAGGGCTAGATCTCTTAATAGGGATGAAAGTTTCGACGAGGAGATTTCGAGACCGTCCTTGTATCATTTATTTTGAAGTAAAGCGGCGGCGTCGAAATGTCGGAGATGGAGACTTGCTAATGCTGTTTCTATATTCGGTATTAGAAACGATAAGATCATTAACAAATATTCCTTTTCTCTGAGTCAGAATAGAAAGCTTCAAATATTCGAGAGAACGCCACCAGCGTAATTAAATTAGGCTTTTCTCAAAGGCCGCGATCATTAAGTTTCTCAGATGCCTGAAACGTTTCCCAGAAGTATGTTATACTGAGATTGAATTCTCAGCGAGTGTGTGGCACTCCACTGATTTATTGACTAATGGTCGGGTTGCTGTTGACTGATTTCGCGCCGATGTTCTGTGATCTGTGGTTTACATAACTGCATGTTTCGACGGCACGTAAAGACAGTTTCGAGACTGTAATTCATTCACTGTAATCGAAACTAGGAAGATTGTTCTAGCCATAAGGTATTTTGGCTGTAAATGGAAAACACTGAAGGCGGCTTAGAGCTGCTTATTTAAGATGGCGAGATATCGATGAATATGACGGCAAAAGTTATTGGAAACGAAGCAATTAGAGGCACAATGGTAGAATGTCGTCTTTTACACCTAAAGGAAGACAGGTGTGTTCTGATATTGACCAGTAAAGGTTTTTAACGCTATAAAACTACATTTGTATATGGCTTGCTTTGAATGTTTATCCTCCCATCAAAATACTTCTTTCTAACAAGCTCTCTTTTGTCCGATTCTTAAACGCAGAATAAATACTAGTATCTAAAATAGAAAAGTAAAATAAAACAGAGCATAAAAAACATAATCTTTAAGACGGAAAGGAATTTAAACGATAGAAAAAAATATTTTTTTCCCCTAGTTCTTGCAGAGTAAAGATGCAATCAATGAAGTTAAATGAAGTAGCTTTATTTCTTGTCTGTCGCAACCTAGATATAGCTTCTCTTTCCAAGAGGATTTCCGTTTGTTTTGCTCCCCATTGTATAATCCATGCAAAGATAATTAGTTCTCAAAAACTTTCGGAAAGACAAAGTTAAAGAGCATCACTGAGATGGATAAAAAAGAGATTTGTGCACAGACATCTTGCGTAGAATGAACTTTTGGTTTTGTCTTGGGAGTTAGTTAAGAATTAAAGAGGGGCAAAGATTGAGTTGTCATTTTATATTTTCACGATATATTTATATTGTTAATATTTATTGGAATTATTTCCTCTTTCAAAACCACATTATCGTTTTCAAAAAGCAAAATCAGATCAGAGTTAGGAAATGTTTTTTTTTTGAGGTAGAGAATAAATTACCTGACAGATGTTTAAAGAAGAAATCTAATTCCATCTTTTGCGCAATCCAAAGTTAACTTACCATAAGACGAGAGAAATAAAGTGGCAACACTTTGAAATGCATAGGAAGGAAATTGAAAAAAAAAAATCATCATCCAGTTACTTTAAAATATTATTGATCGCCGAAAGTTTTTTTTTTAAAGAAAAAGGTTGTTTTGAA
This sequence comes from Ryuthela nishihirai, assembly GCA_038380435.1. Lineage (NCBI taxonomy): Eukaryota > Metazoa > Arthropoda > Arachnida > Araneae > Heptathelidae > Ryuthela > Ryuthela nishihirai. The sequence goes on along the minus strand of JAWZYU010000015.1, from coordinate 65,840,975 downwards.
ATATCGAGAAATGTAAATAACAATTATTAACAATGGAACAAATATAAAGAGTTGGGTTGGGTTGTTTTACCTCTGAGCGGCACTTTTTTGCACACCATGGGCTAAATGGCCAGGTCACATGGACCCCGAAGGCTCAGAGAAGGTTGGGGGGAGGGGACCCACTGGAACAGCTGTTGGGAGACAGATGGTAGCCTCCCGTCAAGGCATCCAGTGTGTTCTTTAACGTGCACAGGGTATGGCTCTCCCACACACGAGGCCACGGCTTAACGTCCCATCCGACGGACGGCGGCCTTTCCAAGCCCATCGGTGTCCCCTACTGACCGTGGGCGGGGCGGGGAATTTTGCGGAGATAAACCTCAACGCTGACCCAGTTGGGACTCGAACCTGGGAACTACAGATTAGGAGCCTGGCGCGCTACCGACTGAGCCACCCCCGCCCAAAATATAAAGAGAAACAATCTATTTCACATTATTTGGTTGACTCTTAAAAAGGAGATTCACCTAAATGCGTTTCGTATTAGTGCATGCTTAAAAATGATGGTAAAGATTTACAACTGAAGCGAAGATTGGGTTGGGTTGTTTTACCTCTGAGCGGCACATTTTTGCACACCGTGGGCTAAATGGCCAGGTCACATGGACCCCGAAGGCTCAGAGAAGGTTGGGGGGAGGGTACCCACTGGAACAGCTGTTGGGAGACAGATGGTAGCCTCCCGTCAAGGCCATCCAGTGTGTTCTTTAACGTGCACATGGTATGGCTCTCCCGCACACGGGGCCACAGCTTAACGTCCCATCCGACAGACGGCAGCCTTTCCAAGCCCATCGGTTCCCTATTGACCGTGGGCAGGGAATTTTTCGGAGATAAATCTCAACGCTGACCCAGCTGGGACTCGAACCTGGGAACTACAGATTACGAGCCTGACGCGCTACTGACTGAGCCACCCCTGTCCACCGAAGCGAAGGAACTGTTGATAAGTTTGGGTGACGTCACTGGTTATGATATTAACATTACTGTTATTGTTGTTCCTTTTAGTTTGTATAATAAATAATATACGCTTCAAAAACAGCATGAGTTTTTAAGTCTCTGACACGAGGGGTAATCTGAATATTACAGTAATTCCTTACACCTTCTTAAAGCAAATTCGCTTCTTTGTGGATAAGGGAGAACTGACAAACAATCTGTTTATATGAATCAATAATTTGCACTATACTGTTTGTTCTCAGTATTTTTAGTTTAAATTTCCATTTTTTGGAATTACTTTGAAGCTGGGATAAGCTTTATACCCTCCTCACTCCTATCAGGGTACAAAAAAAATACTCGCATCCTACCCGAGTATGAAAAACGATATCAGTTACATATAAGAGAAAGAAGTTAGGAAAATTTGTCAGATTTTGAGTATGTGGTTCTGTCCATCCACAAGGAGCATCAGAATGAAGCGACTCTCTTCTAAGGTCTTTCTCTATATTTCTAGTCACAGCTGTATTAGCGTGGATATTTTATCTTCGCTAACCCCCCCTTCCCCCAATTGTCGAAAAAAGGTCAGGAAAGGTGTATGAGAAGGTCGGAAATAATACAGTACTATGCAAATTAGTTGGGACAATAGGAAAATGCAGTAAGAAAGACACAACTAAAATACTTATTTGTTTAATAGTGTACATAGTTAATAGTGAATGTGACCCCCTTTAGCTTTAATTGCTTCTTTTACCCTCTCAACCATTGATGCCACTTTCTTTCCACATATCTCCTTCACTTCAGGGTCGTGGTACCACACTTTCATGACACTTTTTATCATTTTGGTTTTCGTCGTGCAATCCATCTTAGATATGCGCGCTTTAATAATGGCCCACAATTTTTCAATGGGGTTTAGATCGGGTGAATTTCCTTGCCACTCCAATACCTTCAAATGTTGCTGGGTGAAGAAGCTCTTAGCAAGCTTAGAATTGTGGCATGGAGCCAGATCCTGTTGAAATACCTCATCGCCGTTAGGAAACAGCTTCTGCAGTGTTGGGACCATTTTCGCCTCCAGAACGCCTATGTACTTTTTGCTGTGCATCATTCCTTCAATGGGGTGAAGCGTCTGTGGCCCGGAAGCTGTGAAACATCCCCAAAACATGACCTTGGGTAGGTGTTTGGGAGATTGCTGGATGTGGCCGGATCGAAGAGGTTCACCAGGCGAGTGGCGGACGAAATTTGACCTGTAGCCATGCACCTCAAAATGGGTTTCGTCGGAAAATATCACTTTTTCCCAATTCTCCACAGTCCAGTCTCGATGTTTCTTTGCCCAGGATAGCCTTTTTTGCTTCATAGCGGGTGTCAAAAGCTGCTTTTTGGAGGGGCGTCGAGCTCGGCGGCCACACTCCAGAAGGCGACGACGTATGGTGGAAGCATCTATACTAACCCCATGAGACGCAATCTCCTTTTTGATGTCTCCACTGGTCTTCTTCGGTTATGTGATACTAATTCTTCGAATTAGACTATCATCTCTAGGAGTGGTTTTTCTTTTTCTTCCACAATGTCCTTTACGGGATGTGTCCACGGACCCTGTCTCCTTATGCAGCTTTATGATCCGTGAAACGCTGGATTTCCCGACGCCAATTGCTTTTGCTATCTGCCCAGCAGTAAGTGAAGTGTTTTCGCCTAAAGCGATTATTTTAGCTCGTTTACGAGGCGTAATGTCCATGATGTATTTAATAAAAAAAAGTTTCCAACGAAAATTGGGAACTACTTACATAATCACGTCCTCAACATATGAAATATCAATTCTGACTAAAGTGGAAGTGCCACCTAGCCATGACAGAATCCTCACCTTCTATAACCTTACCTTGTTTATCCTTCAATCCCTGTATACCTGTTCGTTTTCTACCACATAAAACATTAACTATCTGGTACAGCTCTCTGCTGTTGTGCTGCCTAACTGCTTCCTCGGCTTTGTCAGCCAAGCCATCAAGCCAAAGATTCTTATCAGTGGCTAACTAATACTTTACACGTTTATTAATCTCTCTTTAATCCTTTCTATTAGGACTAGTAGGGTATTGATTAAGGACATTCCTGCAGTTCTTTCTTTCCGAAATAAGCTCAAGTGCCTTATCACTCAGATATTTCTATCTCCTCTGCTCCTTTTTTCCTAAAAGAGTACTGTTAGTGTCCAAAAAAGGCTGTTTAAAATGATCCCATTCTTCCTCAACTTCAGTAGTAAGCATACCATGACTGTCATAATGGCTAAGTAACCTATCATGGTAAGCTTTGGCTATAACTGGATCTTTCAGAGCTTCAGTATTAAAAGTAAATTTTTTAACTCAGCACAACACTTTTTAAGTTTAAGTTGCAAGACACTTTTAACAAGGTAATGGTCAGATCCAATTTCATCTCCCCTATATGCCCTGGTATTCCTAACAGAACTAGCCCATTTGCTGTTAATGAATATGTAATCAATCATATTCTTATGCAGCCCATCAGGTGAAACCCATGTGTACTTAGGTATGTCACGGTGTTTGTAATATGTGTTAGTTATTCTGAATCCATTGAGTTTACTTACCTGTAGGAGATGTTGCCCATTGCCATTGCAGCTACCAATACCAAAAGGGCCTATTACTCCTGCCCAAAGGTCAGAGTCAGTACCAACTTTGGCATTGAAGTCACCAAGAACAAGGGTAATATCTCCTTTCTTGACAGAATTCAAAATATCCTGAAGTTGTTCATAAAACCTATCCTTCTCATCCTCATCAGCATCCTCAGTGGGGACATAACAGCAGATAACATTCAAGTCTTTAACGCTTGTCTGAAATTTTGCTGTAAGAAACCTTTCCTTAATGCACTCATATCCTAGAAGAGCATCACTAGCGTGTCTGCTGATAAGCAGACCCACGCCTTGGTGATGCTTATTGTCGTCCCTCCCTGAAAAGAGAAATTTGACCTTTATCTGTCCATCTGGTCTCTTGCAAGCCTAGAATATCTGAATTATAACAGTGGAATTCTTGTGTGAGGACATCAAGAGAAAAAGCTCTTTGCAGAGTCTTCACATTCCAACTACCTATGGAGAGAAAATGGTTAGTGGGATGTTTAAAGAAACTATGTTTATTGAGAGAGGGAATGCCGACAATATCAAACAGCCCCCTAATCGCAGACATGGGGCAAAGACCCGTTCGCCCACCACTAAAGGCTGAAGCCATCTACACTGGAAGACTTCCTCCAATGTAGAATTTGACGCTTCCAATAGAAGCAAAGAGTTCAGGTGCCTGCGATGACCTCTGCTCAGCATTATCCACCAGCTTATAAACATATCCTGTGAATCTGTTTCTAAGTATGTCAACCCAGGAACAAAGAGAAAACACAGCGTAAGATTTTCCCTCCACAGAAGCCCACCACTGCAGCAAAATCAGGATCCATATTCAAGCTCAGAGCCATAATTCCGTTCAGGTTGGTATATATGGTCAGCACCAGGACCCTGTGTGGTTGACCACTCCTCAGCAGGGTAGAAAAAAAAAGAAAAGTATCCATAGTTGTCCAGATCAGTAGGCCACACTAATCTGGCAGCCCTCTCCTTCCGTTCACTTCCACAAGAGAGTATCTCTTTTGAAAGGTACTAATGGTCTGCACCACGAGAAGGCGGGGTCGGACATTAGGTGCTAGGCCTGGCCGGTTCTATGCATCATCACAGGGGATTGGTGCATAGCTCTCCTTCCAGTGACTACCTAGCTACCATTTACAGACCAGCAGAGTAACACAACAGACAATTCTAGACTTGCAGATATCGCTCTGCTGCAAGTCTAAACTTGCGCGTGTCCATTGTAAGGGACACGCGCAAGTTTAGACTTGCAGCAGAAGGTTACGAACAAGTTTAGACTTGCAGCAGTTTAGGCTCTGCAGCGGATGGGACTTAGCGTTCCTTCGCTTGTCCCAACAAATTTGCACAGTACTGTAAAACAAATCCAATGAACGAAGTGATTAGCTTGATTAGTTCCTGCTTTTGAACGGTTTAACGCTGAAAAGCAGGATAACAAATAGTTGTGCACTTGTCCTGAACTAGATATTGTGAAGCCCGATTTTGAATTCAACTAGAAGAAACTACTTTCCTTCACTCTCCATCAAAATATTTATTTTCTGACGTACATTTACATAACCTACAGAAATAAAATAATACTAGAAGAATATTACATCGCTTTTGGATTCCATATATATATTATGCGATTCGATTTATTTCTTTAAATTTGATCCTTGCAACCAGTCAAATTAATATCTCATACGAGACAGAATCTAAACTTCTGTAATGAAATAAACATACTTTGTTTATTATTAAGTGTCGGTTGTTACGGATGATTGTCACTACCGTTTTATGTCCGAGAAGAAGCTGCAGATGATCTTCGGATTTAGTGGTACCTTTGCGTACATATTTTATTTATTTAAAAACGAGAGGATCCACGTGCAGAAGTTGAGAATTACTGCGTCGATATGTAAAACATTCTTAGAAATCAGAGACATCATCATGCTAATCGATGAGTATAGCCGACATAAGTCCGATAGGCTCTGCGTTAAGTGAGTGCTCAATCATGTTTCGTAAGAGATTAAAGTTTTCTCTAAACCAATATTGACACAGTGAATCGAATCGATGAACTCAAGCGTTATTCGTCTCTGCGATGTCTTCGGGTGATTATGCGAAATAATATTCAAAAGGTTAAAAATAGCATTATTATTAAATGTTCGTCAGCTTCGAATGTGTTGTGAAATATGTTGTTTCCCAGGGTCGAGTGGAAGTTATTAACTGCATTTTGTTATGAAGTGCGGAGCTCGGTTAATATATTCAGTGTGCGCAAGGCTAAGTAAGTTATGGATGTCATAACATGTCGGATTTAATTGCTGAGAAAGGCTTTCACTGAATGAAATGGGATAAAGTATATGTGGAGGGGGGAGTGTAGAGTGGGTGAGCATTAACTTGGAGACGGAACTTTAGAGCTCACTCTAGAGCACGAAAGATTGAGTTGTATTGGGCTGTTTTATTCTGAGCGGCACTTTTTTGCACACAATGGGCTGCATGGCCAGGTCACAAGGACCACGAGGGTTCAGAGAAGGTTGGGGGAGGGGACCCACTGGAGCAGCTGTTGGGAGACAGATGGTGGCCTCACGTCTAGGCCATCCCTCGTGTTCTTTAACGTGCATAAGGTATGGCTCTCCCGTCACGGGGGCACTGCTTAACGATCCATCCGAAGGACGGCGGGCTTTCCAAGTCCATCGGTGACCCCTACTGATCGTGGGCAGGTCGGGGGGTTCTGCGAAGATAAATCTCAAGGATGGCCCAGTTGGGAATCGAAATTGGGACCTAGAGATTATGAGCTTGGCGAATGAACCCTAATGCGAATGACTGACATCAGTCGAAATTACAAAATATTTTTACTTCAGAAATGAGAGAATTAAAATTGATGACAATAATTATAAGTAAGATGTGATGAAAACACGAATTATGAAATTTCTGAATTGCATAAATTTTAAAGCACTAGAATTTGTATTTAGCACCGAAATTTCTTTGCTCTCAAATATCATGAAAAATATTTCAAAATTATCATTTGTTTAGCAGAGTTCTAAAACCTGATTATTGAACCTTGATGATGTAAAAATGTTTGTGCATTAAAATTCTAGGAGGATTGTTTATATAATATTTCAATTGAATGTTATTGTTTTTAAGAATTTCGCATTTCTTATTGTATTCCTGAACTGCACTTTGTTTTTGTGTGTCTGTTTTAAACGCCACAGCTAACATTTGCATTTAAATCGTTTCTGTGTGGATATCTCACGAACGAGTCTAATCTTGTGAGCTCACAAAATCTGCTTTTTATACTGTGAAATATTGTATAGAATGAAACTACTACTAACTCTTGGAGGTCGGGCTCAGACTGCCTTGGCTTCCTCTCCCCCTCTCGAAATGTTTATGATCTCTGTCCGTAAGCGTATATTTCTGAAATCCACTTTCTCTTGTCATGCCGATCTCGAGACATTCTCGACGTAAAGAGATCCGAAAGTGCAAGACAAGACTGAAATATGTATTAATTCTGAGGCTGAATCAGATTTACGAGTCTTTCAGTGAAAAGGGTCCTGAATCTCTGTCTCTTCCAATCCCTTCGACAGTCATCCCTGATTAAATCCACATGACTCGGCAGTTTCGTTCCGATCTTCTCCATCTTTGCGAGTTGTTTACAAATGCCAGTTCTGTCTTCGCAATCGCAACCCAGCAACTGTCGAGCATTAACTTTTCGTCTCTCACAGCGAGAATGCATGCAGACGAAAAAAATTATCTTAGTAAACAACGTTTGAAAACATCTCTATTTACAGACCTCGGAATCCAACTACTGTCTCTTCTTCCAAACCAGACAGACTTAACGCAACTGACAAAGAAGTCACTGTTTTTACTTTTACCTATGCTTTATTGTGTAGCTGGAAGTTTTTCTAGCACTTCTTCTGGAGTCGATTTAAAGGCCCGCTGAGAACCAATCAGTGATCTCCACTGTTCCTGGTCTTCCTTCATCCTTTTCAGCATCGTCTCTCATTTCCTTCAAAGGATTGGTGTTTTCTTTTTCAAAAAGGATCTCTCTTCGGAGAAAGAAAACTTCATTGCAGAGCGAGTGCGAACAGAATCTAGTTTCTCACTGGGGCGGACTAAAGCAATAACCTTTCGTCCTTTGCAGCCAACTCATCGGATTCCTAATGCATTATGCAAGATCTGAATTTGTAAATTCACGTGCTATGAAATCGTTAGTACGTCAAGTCTGCGAAATTTATAGTTAAGGGAGCAAAGAAGAAAAAATTGGTTAGCTTTTTATATTTTTAATGCTAAAGAATGTTTGGAGCAGTATTTTATGTGCGGTGTTTAGGGAAATACTTTTCCGCTAAAAATATCGTGAATGTTTTATATGAAAAAATAAAGAAATATATTAAAACCGACGTATCTCATACAATATTGCAAAGTTTACAGTTGATTCTATTCTATAACATTTTTGTTATATCAAAACGTGTCAATCTCACCGTTATACCATATATTTAATTTATTAAATGTTTCATTACTGGGAAGAATTCAAAAACACTAAAGGTCAAAGTAAAAGGTTATATAGAAATTCTGTTCTACTTTTTAAGTTTTTATCTAGAAATGAAAAAAAAAATACGAAAAAAAAATTAAAAATAATTGCTATATTTAGTTAGGGAAACGAAATAGAAAATGAAAGCAGAGTTTTTGAATCATTTAGTTTTCTATGCACTTGGTTAAGCACGTCGTGTACTTTAAATCTCTTTCGGAAAACGTTTGTAGACAAATCTGCATTTCTTTTCATCTGATTGACTTTTTTCAACAACATTTGTTTGACAGTTTTTATATATTTATTTTACACACACTGATACATTTTTGTTAATGTATTGCAACTGTCGACATACTGGGATAAGATTATTTGAATTTCAGTTTTTTCATAGAACTTTCTGTCACACACACAGAAAACAAATCACAAACAACGCGATGCTTTTGTTTGTTCCTTCAAAATAGTGAACAACTCGGTCCGTGCAGAAGAGAAGCGTCAAATATTGCTCACGGGCAGGATGACGTTGAGCTAATAAAAAACTACGATGATTCATCGAGTAATTGTGCAGCTCTTGAAAAAATGATTTAGTTTTTACGTCCGATTCGTGTCAGCCAATTCTAACAGATTTTCTGATTATGTAACTTGAAACACCACTTTGCAAAGAAAACTTCAGATTTTGCCTCTTATTCAAATTGAAAAGTTGTTGAATATCTTTACATAGTTGCTTTTACTTACTTATGAAAGGATTAATTATCCAAAATTCAAGATGTAAGGTTGGCTCCAATTATTAATTTGGTGCATGGGTACGGCAAAAATATTTCCTGTAGAGGGAAGCAGAAGAATATGATATCGACGACCCCCTCCTCTTGCCTAGTAGTATTTCATGGAGTGGAACGAAGATACATTATTTAAATTACAGATCTTTTTACTTCTATTCTTTGTAAATAGTATTATTGCACGTAACATTTTAATCAATTGTTAACTAGAATTTTTTTTAACTACGGACTTGATGAATTAGAAAAGAATTAACAATGGCTTAATGGAGACCGCTGTAGCTCGTATGTTCTCCCATTCCCTCTCACACAGTCTCATTTATCCATTAAATCCATACACTGGTTTTCAAAAAAATTAAGGAAAATCCCTATGTTAAGTCAATGGGAAGCTAACATCAAAGCTCTGTAACTTCTAAAAATAAATTTTTTGTTTTGAAAAATGTGATTGCAGATAAAGATCTCAATCAAATAAATCAATATCTCGATTTCCAACAATATTCCTTCAATATTAGTGCGTTATGGAAGTTTGAATATTTAGCGATAACAATGCCAGCCACAAAAATTGACTTCAGAAGTTAATTAAAACTTAATAATAAGTATTGTATCAAAGTGTTTAATAAAATAAGTTTTATTTTAGAACTTTGTGTAAAGAAATCTTTCACTATTCTTCAGTTTTGTATAAGTTTCTTTAGACTGGTATTGCTGTTGTTAAATATTAAAACTTCCATAACTCATTAAATACTAAACGAATATTGTTGAAAATCGAGATATTGATTTATTTGATTGAGATCTTTATCTGTAATCACATTTTTCAAAACAAAAAAAATATTTTAGAAGTTATAGAGCTTTGACGTTAACTTCCTATTGACATACCATAGAGTTGTTCTCTAATTTATGTAAACCAGTGTATGTTAGAAGTTATAGAACTTCGAAGTTCGATTCCCATTGACATGACCTGTAAATTCTCTAATATTTTGTAGAGCAGTGTTGTAGGCTGATATTAAGAGACGGAGAAGTGTGGAGACATATTTAATTGGCGGCATTAAAATGAAAAAGACGGAAATGTTTTCGTTCGAATGAGGCAATTGAGTCTTTCATCGACGTTAGATTATAAATTATGACTTTCCGCATAAATGTCACGAGGAGGGCTACACGAAAAAAAAAAGTAACTGTAAATTACGAGATAACGAATAAAAAGAAAAAATAAAAGTTTTAATAAAACTGTGTAATGAAGTGTATGTGAACGATTCTTCTTAGATATATGAATAGAATAAGCCACCATAAGCTATTTTTTGTACTCGGTGTAGGATAATCTTTTTTATGCTCTGTTTTTTTCCCTAAGCAAAAAACTAGACCATCATTTTATAAACCTTTCCCTTTCAAAAGTAAAAAAAAAACCTCATGCTTGAATGACTATGCTGAAGAAAACGATTAAATTGTCTCTAGAGAGTCTTGAGAGGGTTGCTCTATATTGCCGATGAAATATGGGCAGAGAAATTAATGACAGAACCAAAGACCTTATGCTCATTAAAAAAAAAGTAAAAAAAAAGAAGAAAAAGGTCTTCCCACAGTTATCTTCTTTCTTTCGGATTCTTTTCATCGATTCTTTTTTTTTCCTTTGTGATCTTTATCAAAAAGAAAATAAATTAAAACATCGATCCCGTGCGAGGAACATCACTCTCGAAACACGTGTTAGGGTTCTCATCTTCCAAGAAAGGCGCTTATCACAAATGTGGCTTAATGTAATTGTTTAGGGAAAAGATAAATTTGAGTTTCTTTGAAAAGAATAGAGCAAGAAAAATCGATGCTTCGAAGTGTCGAATTTTGTTTTTATGAATTAGAAGCTGTTAAAAAAAACTACGATGGAAATGTTTCTCTGTTGAGGTCTTCAATAACTTAATTGAATCGAGAAGACTCAATTGATAAAACATGGTTCGATTTTTATTTTGTGATCCGGTCACAGCATTTTATCTTTCAAGAGTGAGATGGCGCAAAATGCCTTGGGCATGTTTTCCAAGTATTAAAATATTAGAAAACAAGGGAAGGATTAAATTGAATTTGGTAACAAGAGATATTCCTAGCTTGAGGTTTCCTGATTCGGGTCACTTTAGTTATGTGGTCATTTGAGGAGGAGGGCTAGCTCAGTCGATAACTCCCTAGGCTGGTAATCTGCAGTTCCCAGCTTCGAGGACTGAATTATTTACGCTAACTCCAGTTTTTCCTTCGATGAGAGAATGGAACACAATGGTCTTCGAAAGGCAGTCGTCCATCGGATAGGACACTGTGTCAAGCAAAGGCAGAGCCTGCGCACGTGATGGGGTGCTTCCGTCTCCTCCCAGTTGTCCAGCGGATGCCCTTCGTCAAATCATCTCTCAGCCCTTGGGGTCCTTGTGACCTGGCCATTTAGCCCGTTATGTGCATAATAGGGTCACTCAGAGGTAAAACCAACCAACCTGGTCAATGAGGTCATTGTTCTACAAAGAGTTCAAGGTCATTTGCCTCAATGAGATATGTTCACGATATGATCACTTAAATAAAGCTCTATGTTTTTTAAAAGGTGAGGTTTCATGTTTAAATAATTTGTGCCATTTTAAGTAAGCGAGAATTTCAGCAAAACATTTCAAGAAGTCGCAGTGATTTGATACTGGCAATGTCATATAGTGGGTAAATGTTGATAGAGGGAGTCAATGCTAAAACAATGACTGTTATGACAGCTGACGGTAATAATGGTTGGGATAGTGTAGTTAATGAAAATTATGACCGACTATATAGAGTTTTTAACTGTGTACATCTATTTCAATATTCTTTAACTCGTTTACCGCGAAAAACAATATTTTTTTGCATGTTCCTATTAATCTTATAATCTACATTAGCAATGAAAACGTTTTGTTAACTTACTTAACTTTGTTGTTTTACCTCTGAGTGGCACTTTTTTGCATACAATGGGTTAAATGACCAGGTCACAAGGACCCCGAAGGCTCAGAGAAGGTTTGGGGAGGGGACCCACTGGAACAATTGTTGGGAGACAGATGGTAGCCTCCCGTCAAGGCCGCCATCTAGCGTGTTCTTTAACGTACACAAGGATGGCTCTCCAGCACACGGCGCCACGGTTTTCTTCCCATCCGACGGACGGCGGCCTTTTCCAAACCCATCGGTGTCCCCTACTGACCGAGGCAGGGAGAGAGTTTGGCGGAGATAAATCTCTACGCTGGCCCATCTGGGACTCGAACCTGGGAACTGCGGATTACTAGCCTGGCGCGCTGCCCACTGCACTACATACCCGCCCCAATTTACTTTAGGATTCTGGCAAATTTTACACCGTAATTTGAAAGTTCTTTAACTATCTTGCTTTTGTCCTTCATAAAGCGGTGAAATTACTGAAGTTATCAAATTTCAGATCTGGGAAATGGATCACTTTATGTTGGTATCGTAAATAAGGAGGCATTTTCAACCATCGGACCAACCATTAATTAATTTCAGTTTAAATGATCCAATGAATTTTAACGGATCATTTGATTGCTAGTATTTTAATACGACGGAAAAGCAAACTATTTCGCATAATTTAATCGTTTATGTAAATGTCAGTTTTTATGTAATAGTAATATTCAGAAGAAATGTAAACAAGTGTCGTTTTTTCGTAATCATTTTTTAAACACATTTCAATTCTATTCATTTCGCCAATGAAAATTTAACAACAGCGGTGTAAGGTATAAAACGTCTGAACAATAGTTTTCTCTTGTTAAATTCCTTATTATATAATAGTTCTTTCTGTCTGAGTTTGCAAGCAAACTTTTTTTTCTCGAGGTAACTGTTGTTGGTGCAAAAATGAAATGAAGAACGTTTATCCAAAAAGTTCTAAGAGAAGGGATTAACATGCTTTAGTCTGATTCCGGGATGACTTAGAAACTACATGTTATTTAACTCCCTTACAAGGGGGAAGGGATTATGATCTCATAATTCCCCCCTGCCCTGGGTACACCACTGCCATTTATGTTCTTAAAATTAAAAGTAAGAGTTGAAATAATGAAATAATGATGTAGAAGAGAATTAGGTTCGGAAAAATCGGTGTTAAGCACAAAGTTAGAATTTGTTTTATGTGTCGAATTTCTCTCTTTATGTAAACAATAATACTAATGCCCAGAAAATGTTCTGCTGCCTTAAAACGTTTGAACAATTCAACTGATTGCAATGGAGTTTCTCTGTGAATGAGGGAGAAACTTCTGAGCTCAGCGGTGTACTCAGAAGCTTTCAATTGGAAGGATTTTGACAAAGTTGAGTCTCATTTGGCTATTTGTGTCTGTATTTCGAGGACTGGCTTAGAAAATATCTGATATTAAATTCCTGAAGAGGAGGAGGTTTATAACCCCTCAGACAGCTACGACAGAAATATTAAGTTAGCTAAGACAGTCGTAGCTAACTTAACTAACTTAATTTTAACTAACTTAACTTTTTTAACAGAATGTCTTAGCTAAAGGACACTCCATTAGTCTCCTATTGGATGTGGGTGGATACAACTGGGTGCGATTGATCAATAAATATAGAATACTTAGCATGGTTTCAAAAGATGGTGGGTAATTAAAAAATTGATTATTACGCGAGCTATTAACAATACTCTTACTCGTGTTAGCCATGTTAATCGCACTTGATTTTATTAACTTTTTGTAGCAAAATTTAAAAGCATTTTTATTATTAAATATTCCAATTTCCGTAATTCTCTTCACGAAATTTGCTGGAAATCGAGATTTAAATAGTTTTGATTGAGGTATTTAAAATATCTTCAGTCACTTTTTTTTATTAAAAAACTTGTTAAGAAGTTGCTGAGTCTTGTATCTCAGTTACTGTTGACATAATATTGAACTGTACCTAATAAAGTGAGTATATATTTCAAAATGAAAATTTGTATGCATTAAAATGTAGTATAATATCATTGAGTTGATTTAAATAACTTTCGTTACGTTGCATAATTCACACAAAATGCGACACAGCAGAAACTTTCGATTATTGGTCGAAACTCGAAAAATCCATTGAATCACCATCTTTTGTAAATCATTTCCCTTAATTGAACTGGCAGCATGAACTCTGAATTCTAATTTATAAGAAAACATTTCTCTTATTAGAGTTTCATTTCTTTTTGAAGAGTGGTTACTACTAGTAGTTAGGAAAGGTCATTTCTGTTAACAGGCTTTTAACTGATGCCTTATAATTAAAGTTTTAAGTACGCAGAAATTAAATTTTTTAAAGATCCGTACTTAGTTCCTTTTTCATCATTGATACTTTTCAGTTTATTCTTTAATTAATCAAGACTTTTACTATTGAATGTCTTAATATTAATTTCTCTTGTGTACATCTTCTTTTTTGCTTTTGGCGTCTAGTTTAATCTCGCATATAAACTGAGAATGTCTTCGAAGTTGCTCATTGAAGTCGCTTTCATGTCAGACGTCTTAATTATTCTTCCTAACAATTAAACGTTCCGGAAATCTATGGAACATATTAATTTTTAATTTTTCTGTTCAGCGTCTGTTTTAATTTTGATCTTAAGCTGTGAATGTTGATGGTGAACGATTTAATTGCTTCATTTAAACGGAAAAGTTTCAGTCTTTTTTTTTTTTTGGAAATTAAATGTTTCTCGACGTTCCCCTGCTTCTTAATATCCGCTCTTCAAAGATCCAAGCGTCATTCGGATTTTTTTTGGATTCAGAGTTTTTTGTTACAGTTATTAAACTCAACCGAGTTCCACTATTAAAATTACCTTTTCCACAATCAATAAGAATATCTGATAAGCTTCAGGATCGATTGCAGGAATTTGGCCAGGTGAGGCGGGATGAGCTGGGAGTAAAAATCAAGCAAAATAAAAATAATGAATTTCATTCTGGGAAAGGATGGGAGAGAAAGAAATTTTTAAATTTACATGGCATGATTTTGATTAAGATGTATATGAACTAGGTGAACTTATCACACCTAGGGAGTGGAAGAAAAAAGTTATGTCCGTTTGCACTTCTAGCGGATGTCTGCAGAGGCGTAACAAAGTTTAAGATGAGCCAATATTATATTAAAAGTTAATTTGCAGCTCCATGTTACGTTAGCGGAAGCTAAATTTTGTGATGAACTTTTTAAGGTAAAATGTCCGTGAAGAGAAATTAAAGATCTTAATCAAATCCATCTAAATCTCTAATTTCAAAAATATACGTCGACCGTTAAAGAATTAGGGATGTTTAACTATTTAAGAACAGCAATGTCAGCCATAAGAATTGAGCTGCAAAGTTAATTAAAATTTTAATAAGTGTTATTTCGAGCCGTTCAATAAAATAACTTTGCAGTTTTAGAAGTTTTCGAAATTAATTCTCTCAATGTTCTACACAATTGGATGTTTCTTAGAATTGCAGGACCTTGTTAGAATTGGTGTGCAGTGGCCAGATGCAGTAGATGTAGCTCAGGATAGACTTGCTTGGAGAACTAAATTGCACAGTCTGGTTAGACCTCCGTAGCCCAGGCTGCTTGATGATGATGATGACAGAACTCCTGAAGTACATAGTTATTATTCGTGACAAACCAAGATTTTGATGAATGTGACTGATATATTAAATTTATCCTAAGAAATATTCTATCATGAAAAAAGATTATTTCGTAAGTTACTGAGCTTCGAAGCTAGCTAATTATTTGATGTAGCATGGGTTTATAATTTAAATTTTGCTTTTGAATGTAGGAAGTGATGGTGAACCTATGGCACGCGAGACGATTTTTTGTTGACACGCCACTGGAGGGGGAAAGGAAATACATGTCTATGACTAATATAGAGATTTGAAAATAATGGCCTTAGCAATTCAATGCATAGTTATAGATGAATCACTAGTGGCAAGACGGCTACTATGTTACTATAATTAATTAATTAATTATTGACTTCAATGGTGCGTCTATTTGTTAAAAAAACTCCCCTCAAATAACTGATTACACATTGCACAATATACTGCATCATAAAAATAGTCTTTCTAAGTCTATCATCTACCAATTATTCTTTGGTTTCCTTTAGACCACTTCTCTATATTTTAAAACTTAATTATGGTTTCCGTTTACTGCTACTTCTGAGAGCTACATTTTTCTCTCAGCCAGGGAAAAATTCGTTCTTACAACGGAGGCGTAACGTCGCTGATGCGCTGCGCAGAGTAAGTGGAAAGTCGCCTATGAATTTGTAAGTGTGATTGAATAATTTTGGTTACGGTAAATTTAAAAAAAAATTCCCTTGTGTAACGGAGAAGCTAAAACTTAGTGTTTCGTATCCTTAGTGTTTTGCATAATTTAATTTACATTGTATGATAAACGGATACGTAACCTTAGCTGGAATAAATTGCATTTTAAAGTCTTTTGGTAACGTTGACACGCGAGCTCACCATTATTGGTGTAGGGTAATGCTTTGAAAGTCGCCATTACTGGTGTAGGGTAATGCTTTGAAAGCCATCGCTAGGTGAAACACAACTTTAGGATAGCGACAAAAGTTATCCTCATTTATATTACACATAGAGCTTCCTGTGTTAAGACCTAGACGAAAACCAATTCATTGCTCTACATGACTATTTAAACAACATGTTGGCAAAATATGCAATGTAAATAGATTTCGATTGGTGGATGAAAGGGGGTGCTTATTTACACATTCCCCCCTTCATGGATGCACCAATGGAACTCGCACTACTTGGATATAGGTAAATGTATTCTTCAACTTTTCATTTCAGAGCCTCTCTGAATACTGTCTTTCGTTAAAAAAATACACACCTCCATATGAAAGGTTGTTCTTCTGAATCTCTGATTGAAACCATGAAGGGTACTTAATCTGTGGGGCGGGGGTGGGTCAGTCGGTAGCGCGCCAGGCTCGTAATCTGTAGTTCCCAGGTTCGAGTCGTAGCTGGGTCAGCGTTGAGATTTATCTCCGCAAAATTCCCCGCCCTGCCCACGGTCAGTAGGGAACACCGATGGGCTTGGAAAGGCCGTCGTCCGTCGGATGGGACGTTAAGCCGTGGCCCCGTGTGCGGGAGAGCCATACCCTGTGCACGTTAAAGAACACGCTGGATGGCCTTGACGGGAGGTAATCTGTCTCCCAACAGCTTGTTCCAGTGGGTCCCCTCCCCCAACCTTCTCTGAGCCTTCGGGGTCCATGTGACCTGGCCATTTAGCCCATGGTGTGCAAAAAAGTGTCGCTCAGAGGTAAAACAACCCAACACACAACTTAATCTGTATGGCAGTGTGTAGAAGAGAAACGACCATTCAAATCTTGATTTTACTTAGAGCAAAAGAAAAAAAACCCTCTGTCACATAAAAGTTTTGTTGAAGACGAAATTGATTCTCTGTTGTCCTTTGGTAGATGGCAGCACTGATGTATATTCCTTAGAAGGAAAGTCATTGAGGTAGAAGAATAAGCGTTTTTTCCTAAAAGTTTTGTATTCAACTTCAGAGAAGGAGAGGATGGGAGGCTTGGCTCAGTCGGTAGCGCTCCTAATCTTATGTTCCCAGTTTTGAATTCCAACTGTGCCTGCTATAAGAATTTTCTCGGCTAGCTCTTTTTCAGAAAGGGGACGCCGATGGGCTTGGAAAGGTCGCCGTATGTCGAATGGACGTCAAGCCGTGACTTCGTATGTAAGTTAAAGAGCACGCTGGACGTTTTTTTCCTAACATTGTCCAGTGAGTTCTCTTTCCCTACCCAACGTACGCAACGTACCTTGAGGGACGTTTTGAGCCCTTGGTTTCCTACCCAACGTACGTTGAGGGACGTTTTGAGCCCTTGGGGGTCCTTGTGATCCCCAAGGATTACAAGGACCCCAACATTAAATTCAAGTTCCAACTGTGCCGGCCTTGAGATTTATCTCCGCTAAAGCCTACCCTTCGCTTGGTGAGAAAGGGGACACCCACGGACTTGGAAAGGCCGCCGTCCATCGGATGGGACGTTAAGTCGCCGTCGAGTAGGGGAACCATACGCTGTGCACTTTAAAGAACACGCTGGATGGCTTTGATAGGAAACTTCCAGTGAGTCTCTTCCCCTAACCTTTTCTGAGCCCCTTGGTGTCCTTGTGACTTGATAATTTAGTCCTTTGCGTGCAAAAAAGGGCGACTCAAAGGTAAAACAATCCACCTTTTCATCAAAGAAGCAGGTGCATAGAGCGAAATTTCTGAAAAGTTATCTCGAAGTGCAGTTTTTTTCTTTCACTTGAAGAACTGATACTCAGTTAATAAATAAAATGCATATTCAATTTTTTTTGACTCGCTCATTCAAGTTTCAGGTTTCCAATATTGATGTAAGTCTTGTGTGTCACTCTAATTTTTAACTTCATCTTGAAATAAAACTTTTGAACTTTAGAATTTCATTCTGAAGTAACCAAAAAAAAATAGATCATGCTATACTAAAAAAAAAGATAATTGAATTCTGAACAATATAAAATAATAG
The DNA here is from genome assembly GCA_038380435.1 of Ryuthela nishihirai. Lineage (NCBI taxonomy): Eukaryota > Metazoa > Arthropoda > Arachnida > Araneae > Heptathelidae > Ryuthela > Ryuthela nishihirai. Next base: position 65,822,724 of record JAWZYU010000015.1, on the reverse strand, counting down.
AAATTAAAATGATTGCAAAATATTTATAAATTGATTAAAAAATAAACACAGTTTAAATCCAAAGATTTCTATTAAAACAAATATTCGAAGTTGTTTAACTTGCGTTATCGTGATCATCCCTAATTCTGAAAACTGTGTTAATTTTACAAGTTTAGGATGCTACGACGAAGGATTATTTTCTGCTCGGCAATACACAATAAAAGTAAGAAGTATCTGGTTGAAAGCGACAACTGATAAAATGGATATTTGCTTGAATAGAAATTTTTACATTTAAGCAGAGCGAGAAATGTTGGAAAGAAAAAGGAATAAGCGTTTACAATAACAGTTTCTAACCTTTTTTCTATTGAACATAAGAACAAATTTACCCAGAGGGCTCCGAGAGGATATTGACAAATTTCTTTCTTGCCTTCGGAGTTTAGTGGATTCCGTTCAGAGAGAATTTATTGCTGCTCTCGAGAATCCTGACCCGAGAATCTTTTTCCTCCTCTTAGAATGAGAATGTTTGACGTTTACAACATCACGTTGATCTATACGACCCCCTTTCCACCCCCCTATCCGATCTCATTTTTTTCCCTATATGTGTGTAAGCGTTTTCTTTTAATTCAGAAAACGTCAAAGACTGCCCAGGTCGTCAAACACTATCCTTGGTTGCACTTCACAGTGGTCTTGTATGAGGCGCTACTGCGTTGCCTTGCTCTAATGCATTGAGAAATGGCGCATTTGTCAAGGAGACGAAAGATGCTTGCTGTAAGGATGAGAGCGGGAAAGCTTTGCGCCAGTGGATGAGCGATGGAGGTACTTAGAAGACCGGTAAATGTCAGGCATCAGGGTGGGTGGAGGTTTATGTTAAACCTGAGAGCAGCTTGCTCTATTGACGGATGAACGGGTGGCCGAGGTCAGGAACGACTGCAAGTCGGAACGACTTTTAAAACACTTTGTGTTCTGTGGTTTGTGTTAGGATTGAGAGTGGCTTGAGCAATGATGCGTCCATCGACGAAGACAGTTCGCTTAGTTTTAGACCCCCCCCCCCGACCTTTGGCATTCTCTGTCTCGCGCTTTTCTTGTCCTTCAGATCAGATTTCGAAAATCCTGGGAACTTTTTATTTAACTTTCTCTGGAGTCAAAAGATATAAAAGGAGTTATTTCTTTTTATTCGATCGTTGTTTGTTTCGATTCATTTCTTATTTTTGGTAATAAAAAGGCTTGTGTTAGAAAGAGTTAAAGTTTGTCTTTTCAGATGCTCTTTTTCATTAAATGTTCTGCCAGCCTTTCTATAAAAGAGGAAGTTAGATTTCCAGGGGGAGGGGCCAGTTTATTGCTATTGGAAGACGCCATATTACTGAAAGTAATGTTAATGTTATTGCGGATTTCCATGGGTAGGATAGTTGGGGGGGGGATTTTCCCTCCACTGTTGAATTTTCCCTCCCCTGTTCTTTTATTTCAGATTTCGCCAAAGCAGAGATTAAGCGACCGGAGGAATTGCGATCATTTCACTGACTGAGTAGTTTAAAGCCCCTTAAGCAAATGTACCTTCGGAAGCCCGAATGTTTGCATAAGAACATTCGCATAGCTAGTAGAGTTATTGAACTGAAGAGTAAACATGGCAAAGCCGCATCAACGGTAGAGTTATGAAGCCTTTTTTGAAGTGAGATCTCGAGAGGGCGCTTCTGCTGACCAGGAAACAGTAAAACCTAACGGAATCATTTGGGGTAAGGCTTGTGTCGCTTACAACGAGCTCCAACTATAAGACGGGGAGTCATGGGAGCCATAACCTGCTTCTTTCCTTCGTCTGTGTAATTATGTTGATAACAGAATGGAGAAGGAAAAATATTAATGTTATGTTTTATACATATTTTGGAAGAAAATTTTCCAAAGACCACATTATGAAGGGAAAAATTATATACGGTAACAGTTTTCCTTCTCATCAGTTCACTACAACACCCCCCCCCCCTCCTTAAATACTTTTCTGGATCAGGCTTAGTCACAGCCATAAGGTTTTAACTAAAAACGAATGAATAACGATATGGCTTTTTACTAATAGTTGTATCGATTGCGTTATTATATCCGCAAATCAGTCATTAAAATTCGTAGCAATTTGGAAATTTGTCAGATTCTTGATCATGTTAGTAATTATCATATAATTTATTGGCATTTTCTCCTTCCCATCTAATATTGGATTAATCATGTTCCAGGACTGTTTTGTGTTGCAAGTAATGGACAGGAAACGCTTTTTGTAAAATTTTGAATGTTTTCTTTTTTATAAAATCGGTTGCTAACATTTTCACTTCTGTTTCTGTAAGCATTACATAATTTATAGCTTTTTTTTTCATTATGTTCCTAATTTCCGGATCATCCCATTCCTTATTTCTTTTTTCGAAATTTGAAATTGCGTTGGTAGTCCTACAAAATCATATTTAGTTTCAAAGCTAATGAAGGTACAGTCGCTCAAAAAAATATCTGAACACTATGGCTGATTACAGAATCAAGAAAAAATATCTGGCAATGATTTTTTTTTAGAAATTAGTGATCTGGCAACCTTTGTGTACTGTACACAAAAGTTGCCAGATCACTAATTTCCAAAAAATCATTGCCAGATATTTTTTCTGAATTTTGTAATCAACCATAGTGTTCAGATATTTTTTTGAGCGACTGTACATTCATCAGCGGATGTACCGTGATGTTCAGAACTCCAGTTAGTCCTAACACGGTTAATATTTTTATTGTCATATATCAGTTTTTTTTTAATTAGTTGTGTATTAGCACACTAATTTATTAAAATTTAGTAATATCGAAATAAAAATGTGACCTGCTATTTTGAAACGAGAGATCAAAAATTTATAAGTGAAATTCCCATCTAATTTCACATTAATGTGATCAATACGAGAATGCCTAATTGAGCCTCCTTTGATCTCTCTCTCCTCTTAAAAATCCTCTTATTGTGGAGAAGAAGCCAAACTGAGCAGCCGAACTCCATTCTTTTTTTTTGATTAGAAATATAAATTCTAAAATCTTCAGTGGTAATCGCATTATTAAGTTTACGTTTCCCCCCCCCCCCAATCTTTTAAAAGTAGAGAAAAATTTATTAATACGATTACGGGCGATAGACAAATCAATCGATAACCACATCACCAAGTTATATCTTATTTCATTTTTGATAATCCGTAAGTGCAGAGATTCTGCTCATGAGATAAGTATGTTAATAATTTCAATGACCAAATCTTCTCTGTAAAAAAAGTATGTTAATATTTTTAATGACCAAATTTTCTCTGTAAAAATAAAAAGGTATATTAATATTTTCAATAACCAAATATTTTCTGTAAAAAATGTCAATATTTTCAACAGCCAAATGTTTTCTGTAAAAATCTGTAATGTTCCTTGATTTATTACTCGTAGTACTATTTAAAGATATTTGACAAAATAAGCTTCCATTATGTAAAGGTTTTTTTCATATTCATTTACATTCGCTTCTGTTAATACAATTCTATCTGAAAAAATCCAAGACACGAAACAAACAGTAATATAGGTATACCCATTTTTTTCATAAGCTTCTGATATATCAGTTTTTATAACTGCCGACCGCTCTATTATGCCATGATTTATGCCTTTATTTTATAGAAATCATTTTTCAACATCAGCATTTTATCAACGCTTTACGTTGTTTCTGATGAAGAACAATAGTAAGACATTTGTGGTTATGGACACCGGAAGAAAGTTTTTCAGGTGTGAGTGGGTGCAAAAACAACGCAAAGTTTAAAGATAGAATTTTTGAATTGTTAAATTAAGTTCCTTAATGAGCACAGTTTCGAATATCGAAATCATACATGCATCATACCATAATTCGACTAAGGATGACGGGAAAAATTCGAAAAATGTTTTTCATAGTAATTAACGAAAATTGTGTTTCCGAAAACATAAAAAAATAATGATTACTTTTCGGTAAGAGGAAAAAACGGCATTAATTATTCAATATAAATTAATTTTTAATTTGTTTTTTCAAGGAGGGAGTATCTGCTGATCCCCGCAGACACTCATGTTTATGATCTTCATTATATTGTTGCGAATTTTAAAATGGATAGGCACTGAGCGTGAGTACTAATAACTATATTTTCAAACCAATTATAATACAATGAAAATTGTTTCAAATATATGAATGCAGTATTTTATAAACAAATTAACTACTATCATACATAAGTCATTAACCTTTTTGTACTGAGCATACAATATCAGCTCTGTCTGTTGTACTAAAATACTATCTTGAGTTGTACACTTGAATACCTTCAGACGTAAATGAACTCTCGTCCTGTGCTAGTTCACTAAACTTTTATTACTAACAACAGAAAACAAACACCCGCGCCCACACTAATAAATATACTAATTATTTTCACCTAACGTGCACTGAATCAGACCATCTGAACGTCCTTTCAGATCTCACCACTTTAACACACTGCACTGCTATCTTTTTTTATTCTTCCGAATCGTTCTAAGTTTCAATTCGTTGGCTAAATTGAATCTCACGTAGAAGCACACACGAGTGTTCAAGTCACGTTATGTCATGAAGTCACTGTTGCTCGTTCATCTGTCGTAACAATATTGTAAACAATAGACATATGCATAGAAAGGTGCTATTGCGAAATTTCGATATGCTCTAAGGAAATAATGTTAATAATAATAATAAAAAAATTATAAAACTATTAAAAAATTCAACAAACATCAACTGGTTGATGGTTTTGCTATTTTATAGTGAGCTTTAAAACGAACGCGCTCGTGCTCTATTTACAGCCCTGAAAATCTTTTGAATTTCTCCATCCCTCTCTTCTGTGAAGGAACGATGCTTTTCGAAGGATTTTTCGCTTTCTTCGGATTACGGGTCACAGATGACAAAACAAGGAATTATTTCAGCGTCGGCGGACGCGACTCTGGGTTCTTTGTTTTTCACACAGTAGCTTTCCCCTCTTCATCATCCCTGCATCCCTTCCCTCCTCCTCATCCATTCTTTCCTCGGCTCTGCTCTTTTTGTTTTCTTCCGCTCCTGCTTTTCTTTATAGGCAGCAGAAGCAATAGAATTGGGACCTAATTAGTTTGGAGAGATTTTTGTTAAAAGTTAACTGGGGCTCCTGTTGAAGACAGGTTTCTTCCTTAAGATTGCTGTTAGGATTCAGTTAACTTTTTTTTCTTTGTAGATCAGGTATTCGGATTTCCTTGGAATGTGATGGTTTCTTTTTCTCACCACAAAAAAAAAAGGTCGTTTCGTTTCACTAAAGAGGAGGACGTTTTCAGCTGTTGAAAATTTGTTTTTGACGCTTTTCATAAATGCAAAAAAAAAATGAATCGAAACAGAGGATAATCTTAAAGATTCATTATTCTCAGAACCATAAGAACGAAATCATTAAAGTGTAGTGGTTTTATAACTTTGGGACCTGGTGGTGGGCAATTATTTATTGTCGGTAACTTACTCAAAATGTTAATATTTTATGGACTGACCAAACAAAAGTTTTGGACTTCAAGATATTAAATGTTGATCATTGATTTAGACCTAGGTGCTCTCTGAATAACTCTTATTCTACCTTCCTTTTAAATTATTTTATATTTATCGGTATCTGAAGGTTTGCAACTTAACCACAACTTTTTTTTTTCATTTCATACAAATCAATTTGCATCTACTTTGTGCCACTGCGAAATTCTCTTCGGAAATGTAACCATCAAACATTTTCTTGATGAAAGAAACATGAACTGTTAAGCCTATTTCCCATATTTCTAATCATCTTACAAATTAATGATATTTTGCTAATGACACTCATAGCTCATCTGCAATACACAAAAAAATTATAGTTACTAAAGATGAGTTATGAGACTCTAGCTCATTCATAATTTAAATTTAAAATTTTCTTTAAAAATATTAAAAAATAATTAAAAAATTTGAGATAATTTATTTTTACATTTTAATCTTTTAATAAATGTTTAGTAATTAAAAACAATAAGCTACATTCAGTTTTCGATTTTTTTTCTCGTATTCTTTCTCTCTCATGAGCGAATTGCTCTTAATATTTATAATGATGTCACTCAAGAATTTTCATTTCCTATGATTTTATTTCTAATATTTTTAATTCCAAATAACCCTGAGATTTTAATTTAGTTTCAAAATAATTATAATTGTTTTAAAGTTTTTAATTCACCTTTAATATGAAGAATTTTAAAAAAATGCATTAGCGGCTTGCATTTCTGTATAATATGTGTTTTACGACTGGTCAGAAATTTTTGTATTATTTAAATGAGCCCCATCAAACCCAAACTTATTGAAGAGCGACTAGGAAAAATGTTTTTTTAAAGAACCGCAGGTAAATTTCTTTACCTAAAAACGAAAATATACAAATCTGATAAGCACAGTTTTTTTACCAGATCAACTGGTAAAAAACTGTGTTTTAAGGAATCAAAGAAAAATCTTGATTAAAAAACATGCATTTTAAATGAGAATTATGAAATGTCAAAAGGATTTAGCTATGCCCAAGTAATGTTTGGTCAAAAAATTGGAAGAAATGAGTCAGAATCAGTGTATTGATTATTTCTTATGTTAGCCATTGGTTTGGACGTGCTCCCTCTAAACGGTCTCGAGCTGAAAAAATTTGAGCCCAAACTCGTCCCCAAAGTTTGTTTTCAGTCATATCTTTATTGTATATATTTGAGATTCTAATCTCTAATGTGCTGAACTATATACTGTATAATGGTATTAATTCTTTCTCAGTGTGTTAATAGTTTTAATTTTTCTTTCTTAATTTCTTCTCTTTGTATACAATTTCAAATACTCCGAGTTCGATTTTTTAATCAAAATAAGCTTTTTTTAGCGACTGAGTTTGCTCTAAATGATATTTCAATACATCTATGTGGAATTTTATAACCACTTTTACATTTATTACTGTTGTTTGGAAAATGTGGTAATTTATTTTGCTTTGATTTTCGGTTAATTATCATTTTGAATATTTACTCAGTCATCAAAAAGTTTTGCATTGCATTATTTTATCTATATAAGACTGAATTACCTAAGCGTTTCAACATTCATTTTCTTTAGTTGTTCTTCAATTTATGTGTTTGTTACAAGTTGTAACGTTTATGCCGTCTCATGGATGAGTGGTTAGCGAGCTTGGCTACTGATCAAATGGACCTGGGTTCGAACCCTGGAGAGGGCATGGAAGCTTGTGTTGTCTTTCTGCTGAAGTCTCGCCTTCCTCACAGTCTATGATATATTATTCCTCATAGAGTGTCTATGGCGCATTATACTGACAGGCTTCTGTCAGACCTCTGTGGCAAGCAGCTGCTTGAGTGAGTATTTTTCTTTATGGTGTTGATAAGTATTGTGGGTTGAAATCATTCTGTCCTTCTTTTAATATTTGTTACGTTTGTTCTAACATCTATTATTACATTTAATTAATTTTTATTCATTTTTTTATTGATTGAATATTTTAAGGTAAACATTCCTTTGGACAAACAGCAAGATATATGAGAGAGTTTGAAACTCATAGTAGAATAGTTCATCAAAATGGAAGAGAAAGGGTCGAGCCAAAAGGATTGACCTCGACCCCAAGAGGTCCGTACATCTCCAGGCAGACAGGAAGCAAGCTGTTGCGGATCGTTTAGTAAAACATTAGACATGTGTGAGTATTTATGTATTGCAATTTACAAAATTTTCCTGGGCATCGCCTTTATAAATTAGGTAAAGGAAATAAATGAACATAGTTGGAATTTACAGTTCCGGCCATCACGTTTCTATGATTAAGAAGGCAATTTTTTGATTTCAGCAGCAAGTTTGTTGAACTGAGGTCCTCGTTTCCCGTTAGCAATTTTTTTACGAACGTTTATTCTGCCTATTCCAGATAAGTACATTATCGAAGTCCAAACCCAATTATTCCATATTTCTGCCCATCCCTTTAATCGCAATGACTTTTCTCGTTATTCATAATATCTGTATTAATACTACCTAATTTTTGTGTTTCGTTAAGTAAATTAGTTTCAATTTTATACCCTGAGGAGTGGTAAAGCGTCTATTTAATTTTTTCGCTAATTAGATCAATTTTGCTCCGATTCAGTTGACGTGCCATATTATTATAATCTTCCATTATTTTTATACCGATCAAATAGGTTTATTTCGACAATATTATGAGTTTATCATTAACACAGGTATATTTATAAAGCTAATTATAGAAATATTCTTTTCATATTTAATGTTTTCATACCGTTAATGCGTATTGAAAATAATAGAGGCAATAAAATGGATCCTTGAGGAACTCGTAATGACGAGGTGTTATTTGGAATCTGTATTCTAAATTGTTTCTAATCTGTGACAGTAAAGTTCCTATTACCGTATTTATTTAGTTTATCGAATGAAATATCGTAGTTCAATGTATGAAATGCTTTGTGCAAATCATAAACATTTTTAGAAACTTTTCTCCCTGGTTTAATGCACTGTAAACTCTGTAAAATTTGTTAGCAACATAGTTGTATTCCGACCTTTTTAAAACATACATTACTCATTATTAATTATAAGCTTTACTTTTTGGAAAACTCGTATAAAATGTTATGAATATATTTTTTGCCAGTGCGTTATATATATATGTAACCGATAAAATTGCTATTGGCCGATGATTTGTGACATTGGATTTCTCTCGTTCTTTATATTTTGGTTTCATGATCGAAGTTTTTAATTCTGTGGGAATGTTTCTGGCTCTTATATTTTGATTCTTCACTACGTCAGTTATGTTAGCATTAATCAGTGCTGTTATATATGTGTTTTATTTGTATGTTATCGAACACTGGTGATTTATTGTCATCTAGGAGTGTACATTTATTAAATCCTTCTTATCTACCAGTGATGAGATATTTGCATAATTTAGTTCATTATGCAGTTTTTTCCTTTGTCGATTTTACCTCCTTCATTAGTTTTTTGAAATTGTTTTGCATGCATTATTAAATCTTTTTGTAAGTTATAAATGTAATAAAAATAATAAGATGAAATATTTTGCATATGTAATTTTTTGCAACAATAATTTAATAATTTGAGCCTCTAATATTAGCGGATCAAGTCCTAGTAATGTTTTCATTTCGTGGTGCATCCACAAAATTCTAATGAAGATCTTATATGTTTATTGGAAGGGGGAGGTTGTAAGTCCCACCCTAGGCTATGCTACTGTTTTGCCTATTTTGATTTTAAATTTTTTGGATGGTGGTGGTGGTATGGTGGTTCTAACTTCAGATGTAGTTAAATTACGAAATTTATTGTAATTTTCTGCGAGAATTAATAATTTGCAAAACTTTAGTTCTTGGATCACTTTTGGCCCAGTCTCTACTTTAAGTACTAAAATCATACGAATAATTTTAAATAGTGAAAAAAAAATTTCTTTATTGTGTATATGGACTATTTATTGTGTATATAGTGAAAAAAAGATTCTAGTATTGGAATTTTACTAGAAATTATTAGAAGTAAAAAAAAATCTTTATCGGATGTTAAAATTAGAGAGTAGAAGTAATTATTAGTATTAAAAGAAATATTCTATTAAAACGTATATTTAATGATATTTACATTAAAAGATCTCAATAGAAGACACAAAGAATTGAATCAAAGCACCAGGAATTTCGAGTAAAATAGTGGCTGAAAAGCGACAGAAAATAAACATTTTCTCTTGAATGCACTGACAGAACGGATTAAACTGTACTCCGTTTTCCTTCAAAGTCAATGATCATTTGCAGTGGTACACTTCTGCCAGTGGTCATATAAAGTCTTCCGCGAACTTAAAGCATTCCGTACTTTCGTTCATCTACTAGAAAGCTCCCATTGTGTAATTAGCAAGAATCAGACCTCAATTCAATCAGAGTTTTTAGCAGACCAACTTTCCTCCTTTTCTCAAGAGAAATCAAAAGAAACTTTTTGATATTCACTAGCGTAATCTAACAGATTGAACAAGACCCAACAAGAGATAATAAACTCAAAGCGTTCGCATAAGGCAATGAAGCAATATTCCTTTTCCCTTGCGACCGACATCACTTTCCCACGACAAATGGCGCTTTCGTGTTGCTGATCCCGCAGAAAGAAAACGGAAGATGTTGATTGAATTCGTTTGTTTGCCGAGGCTCGAGGCCGTAATCGGGAGTTAATGTCTTTAAATAGTCTTCATGGACGCAACATCCTTCTTATCGTCGGGTGATCAAAGCTTTTGCTGCATCATCTTCTTCCCTCTGGGCCTCCCTCTCTCTCAGCTGGAGGAAGGATCCTTTCTTTTCGGAACTCTCTCTCTTTGCTGGACGATAGATCTTTCCTTCTTGGAGCTCTCTTTCTGATGGAGGAAGGATTCTTTTCCCTCAGAGCTCTTTCTCTCTCTCTACTGGAGAAAGGACCCCTTTTCATGGAGCTCTCTCTCTCTCTCTGCTGGAGGAATGATCCTCTCTTTTCGGAGCTTTCTCTCTCTCTCTAGTGAAAAAAAATCCCTTTTTTGGAGTTCACTCTCCTTGCTGGAAAAAGGGTCATTTCTTCTTGGAGCTCACTCTCTCTCTCTGCTGGATGAGACATTCTTTCTTCTTGGAGCTCTCTCTCTCTCTGCTGGACGAGGGATCCTTTTGGATCTCTGCTGGATGGACAGATTCTTCCTATGCTGGAGGAAAAATGCTTTCTTCTTGGCGATCGCTCCCTCTCTGCTGGAGCAAAGATAATTTCTTCCTTCCTCACTCTCTCTCTGATGGGGGAAGGGTCCTTTTATCTTGGAGCTCTCTCTTTGCTGAAGGAAGAATCATTTCTGCTTGAAGCTCTCTCTCTCTCAGCTGAGGGAAGAATCCTTTTATTTTGGAGCTCTCTTTTTCCTGGAGGAAGGATCCTTTTATCTTGGAGCTCTCTCTTTGCTAAAGGAAAAATAATTTCTTTTTGAAGCTCGTTCACTCTCCTCTGGGGGAAGGATCCTTTTATCTTGGAGCTCTCACTTTGTTGGAGGAACCCTTTAATCTTGGAGCTTTCTCTTTGCTGGAGGAATCCTTTTATCTTGGAGCTCTATCTTTGCTGAAGGAAGGATCATTTCTTCTTGGAACTCGCTCTGTCTCCGCTGGAGGAAGAATTCTTTTTTCCCGGTGCTCCTGTGAAGATACAAAAATATCTCCTTCTATCAAGAAATGATGAATCCGACCCCCCCCCCCCACAATAAAAAAAAACATTGCTAACATTTAAAATGTCATTGTAGGAACTTGATTGGTAATTGGATTGGGTGATTTTATCTGATAAAAATTGTCAGAAGATGTACTGAGAATACCATCCACTTATTGAATTGTTATTTATATCGTTATTTTGAATTTTTTTTCTTTCTTTCAGGGACTTAAATGGTATTGGATCAGTGTAATCATAATTTGATGAACATTTTTTTAAGTGATAAAGTGAGCGTTAGGTAGAGAATATTAAAGGTGTAAGTTATACTGTTAATAATAAGATAAGAATATGGTTATCGTGCTCTACTGCGAATCGAAGGGACCTCGTTCGTGACCTGAATAAACACTAGATCAGGCGTCGGCAACCTATGACCGGCGGGTCACCAAGTGACCCATTTAATAATTTCAAGTGACCCACTTGAGTTCTGCAAATAAAGTTTATTATACTTTATTTGCAGAACTCATTTATATTAAATGGGTCACCAAGTGACCCATTTAATAATTTCAAGTGACCCACTTGAGTTCTGCAAATAAAGTTTATTATACTTTATTTGCAGAACTCAAGTGGGTCACTTGAAATTATTAAATGGGTCACTTGGTGACCCGCGGGTCATAGGTTGCCGACGCCTGGACTAGATGTTTCTTGTATTGTTTTTCTGATTACTTCTTGTCTTCTTCACAGTCTTACTTTATGTCATATTAAACTACTCAACATTAAAGGTTAATCGACAAAAACGTGTTTAGCTTCCGATATATGTAAAAGAAAGCACTGAAAGTGGGCGAACATGGAAAATATACAACGCGGAAAACTATCCCGCATTTACAGTTGCCGCACATAAGGGTTGGGTTGTTTTACCTCTGAGCGGCACTTTTTTGCACACCATGGGCTAAATGGCCAGGTCACATGGACCCCGAAGGCTCAGAGAAGGTTGGGGGAGGGGACCCACTGGAACAGCTGTTGGGAGACAGATGGTAGCCCCCCGTCAAGGCCATCCAGCGTGTTCTTTAACGTGCACAGGGGTATGGCTCTCCCGCACACGGGGACACGGCTTAACGTCTCATCCGACGGACGGCGGCCTTTCCAAACCCATCGGTGTCCCCTACTGACCGTGGGTAGGGCGGGGAATTTTGCGGAGATAAATCTCAACGCTGACCCAGCTGGGACTCGAACCTGAGAACTACAGATTACGAGCCTGGCGCGCTACCGACTGAGTCACCCCCGCTCCGCCGCACTTAAGCCGGAATATACAAATTAGGAATGCCTTAAAAAGACGCCCGAGTCTACCCGCAGCTTGTAGCTATTCTAGGCAACTCTTGCTCAGTGGGGGGCTGGGGTAGCTCAGTCGGTAGCGCGCCAGGCTCGTAATCTGTAGTTCCCAGGTTCGAGTCCCAGCTGGGTCAGCGTTGAGATTTATCTCCGCAAAATTCCCCGCCCTGCCCACGGTCAGTAGGGGACACCGATGGGCTTGGAAAGGCCGCCGTACGTCGGTTGGGACGTTAAGCCGTGGCCCCGTGTGTGGGAGAGCTATACCCTGTGCACGTTAAAGAACACGCTGGATGGCCTTGACGGGAGGCTACCATCTGTCTCCCAACAGCTGTTCCAGTGGGTCCCCTCCCCCAACCTTCTCTGAGCCTTCGGGGTCCTTGTGGCCTGGCCATTTAACCCATGGTGTGCAAAAAAGTGCCGCTCAGAGGTAAAACAACCCAACCCAACCCTTGCTCAGTGGTACGTCACGCTGATTATGTCCCGAAGATATCATATGGATGATTTTCAGTGGTGGAGAACGATTGGAAGGATGGAAGCAGGCCAGTCCCAGACGGAAGTTCCCACAGCATTGAATGTTCCTCAAAATGTCCTGTCAAGATTCTAGAAACAGTTTCAACAGACAGGAGATGTTCGTCGTCGATTAGGCTGTCTCAGAGCCACAACTGCTACAGATGATGTTCAGGTTTTAAGATTTCATTTTTAATTGGAGAGGAGGGTGGATTGTTTCTTTATTTTTTAGATGGAAAGGGAGCGTTCCAATTAACAGTTCTGCACGTAAATATTTCATCGCCACGTGTGGTTGAGGAATATTGAGATGATTTAAGGATGGGATTAATTTTAGATTGACAATTTTAGACGTCTTTGTAAGTAAATCGTTAATTCTATAACTGAAAGTGTAGGTCAATAAATATCGATAGCTAATATCTGGCAATTAAAATAGAATTTTTTTTACGATATAGAGAAGAGGTCTCAGTTAACAACTGGGCCTTTTCGCATTTGAGTTCTAGGTAAAGTTCTTTTTGTGTTGTTGTTCTCAATTAAATTAAGAATTTAGTTGATGGACAATTGCATCATGAGCAATGTGGATTCAGAAATGGTAGAGCATACATAGATAAATTGTTTTCACTTAGGCAGACTCTTGAGAAATGTTTAGATTTCCCGTGGCCGAGTGGTTAGCGCGCTTGGCTACTGATCTACGGGACCTGGGTTCGAGCCCCGGGTAAGGCATGGATGTTCGTGTTGTTTTCTGCTGAGGTCCTGCCATCCTCTCAGATCTTCTACTGTGGCATATAAACTGACAGGCTCCTGTCAGACCTCTGTGGCAAGCAGCTGCTTGAGGGGGTATTTATTTATTTTATGGTTACTAACTTTGCAGATTTCAAATGACTTTTGATCGTGATATCGTATAGTATACTTCGTAAGTTAATTAATTAACATAACGATTACACTTAGTCATCTGTGAGAACTGGTAAGGCTTTTAATCATTGGTTTAGCAATTCATTCGAGTTCGACATTTGTACATTTCGTCTCCTTTCTTGTTAGATTTGTTATTGATTATGATTCGCAAAATTCAGTACAAGGGGAAGATTTTGGCCTTAAACAGTCTAGAGATTTGAAAATTTGTGATTTAGATTATGCTGGTGATTTAACCCTTTTAGCAAATGATGTTGATCAGATGACCTCTTTTATTTGAGCTGTTGATGACACTGGTAGAGGAGCGGTGGTGGCTCAGTCGGTAGCGCGCCAGGCTCGTAATCTGTAGTTCCCAGGTTCGAGTTCCAGCTGGGTCAGCGTTGAGATTTATCTCCGCAAAATTCCCCGCCCTGCCCACGGTCAGTAGGGGACATCGATGGGCTTGGAAAGGCCGCCGTCCGTCGGATGGGACGTTAAGTCGTGTGCGGGAGAGCCATACCCTGTGCACGTTAAAGAACACGCTGAATGGCCTTGACGGGAGGCTACCATCTGTCTCCCAACAGCTGTTCCAGTGGGTCCCCTCCCCCAACCTTCTCCGAGCCTTCGGTGTCCATGTGACCTGGCCATTTAGCCCACGGTGTGCAAAAAATTGCTGCTCAGCCGTAAAACAACCCAAAACAACCCAAGAGACTGGTAGTAGAGCAGGTTTCGAGATGAACAGAGAGAAAACTAAAGGGATGAAAATTGGTCAGGCTGGTTCATTCTGAAGAACTTTTTTGACGAAACTGGGGAGTTGCACCTTTTTTTCATCAACTGCTCTAATTTTCAACTTAGAAGGGTTGCACCTTTGAGCAAGTGTTTGAAGAGCTAAATTGCACAGACTGTTTGAAGCTCAGTAATCATTGGATACTTGAGGATTATGTATGATGTACGTCCTGTGTGTGTATATGTGGGAACTACGCGGGTTAAGTCCATTCTTGAAACTTCCCCACCTTTCTCCATCTTTCTCAGCATTTAAAGAACAAATCCTGTGCCTTATTGTTTCGATATCTCTTATGGGTTTCCTCAGCCGACATCGCTCCATGATCGTAAACTGATTTGCAAAGTTCGAAATCTTTCCACTCAATGCGCCTGCATTGAGATTTTCTCCGTTTTTGGAAATGGTGATTTGTTATAAAACAAGTCACCATTTCCAACATCACTCTCAACTCTGAGACCTTGAAGTCTTTGTGATCTGGCCGTTTAACCTATTCACAAAAGTGCCTCTCATAGATAAAATAATCCGACCCAAAGTTTGAGAAAAAAAGTCAAGTAACCACTGAATATATTTTACTGGAGAATGATTATAACAAATGGTACCCTTTATGTATCAGTTATGACGAACCAGGAAAGAAACAGAACAACCTCTTGGATCAATATTTTGTTTATCTTATGTTCCATACATTGATCTTGTGGAAACAAGCAATTCATTAGAAATAAAACAAACGCTCATAGAAGATTATTTATAAATCACCGCACAGCCACTTCAAACGTGGGAGTCGCTTACTAAATCGTCGTCGTAACCGTCGTAGCGGCAGATATGGTGATGGGTAAGCTTGGTGTTCACTGTGGGACTCGCCCCTATTTTGTGTTTGCCGTTTAGTTGATCTCTGGGTGAGGCTTGCGCCGATCCATGAAGACTCATCGTTCGAACGCTCGTATACGTCGAGTACGTATTGCAGCGCTGGAGGGTGTGGTCTTCCGTCAATCTTCGGCGCATGCGTGCACAGGACAACTGACGACAGAGCTGTAGGAATCCTTCGCGGAACTTGGAGTTCATCCAGCAATAGATGATGGGGTTATAGGTGGCGTGGCTCATGGCGAGCCAGTGACACACGAACCACACATATACGATGTGTTCGTATTGCCAGATGCTGTCGTCTTGATCACCGACCACGATGAGGATGTTGAGAGGCAGCCAGCAGAAGGTGAATACGGTGACCACCGTGATCATCATCTTCACCATCTAGTGAGGAGAACAAAAATAATATCAGTTATTAAGGGAACAGAAAAAATGGAAACCTGGAAACGAACTCCGTAAATCACTCTGTTTACGATTAGGTTAATTTTTTTTCATTGCTGAAACAGATACTAATTTTTTTTATCGCAGAGGAATGTTTCAAAGGCGCGAGGATTATTGTTCCTATATGTAACGCTGATTATCATATAAGCCTCATCTATAAGTGTCGGTGGTTAGCTCAGTAGATAAGAGTGCCAGGTTCGTAATCTAACGTTTCTAGGTTCGATTCCCTAGCATTCATGTTTCGAGATTATCTCCGCTCACTTCCCGCTTGTTCTTGGTGAGAAAGAGGACATCGATGGACTTGGAAAGACCATCGGATGGTCCGTCTAATCACTGTATCCGTCCGAAGATTGGTTTTGGTTGTTTTACCCATGAGCTGTACTTTTTTGCACACAATGGACTAAAGGTCCATATCACAAAGCCCACAAGGGCTGAGAGAAGGCTGGGGAAAGGATACTCACTGAATTGCTGTTAGAAGACAGAGAGTAGCCTCCAGTCAAGACCAGCCAGTGCGTTCTTTAATCCTAAAAAAGCCAGCTGTCGAATTATCGGCAGCAGAGGCAGTTCTTAAGAATTACTTCGGCTCTCGAAAATTCAACCCATACAAACATTAGGGTCGAGGTAGTTCTTAAGAACTTTATGTGATAAAGTGTTTCGACAATTGGAGCTTCTAGTGTTAACGTAAACGGGGAATAGCTCTCCCGCACACGGGACCACGACTTAACAACGACTGCTCTTTTCGCAAGGACGGAAGAACTGGAGTTAACGGAGATAAATCTCAAAGCTAGAACAGTTGGAACTCGAATCTGGGAATTGCAGATGACGAGCCTGGCGAGCTACGAAATGAACGAATTCCCGCCCTACTATGTGAAGTACAGTCGCTCAAAAAAATATCCGAACACTATGGTTGATTACAGAATTCAGAAAAAATATCTGGCAACGATATTTTTAGAAATCAGTGATCTGGCAACTTCGTGTCACGTGACACGAAGGTTGCCAGTGTTCGGATATTTTTTTGAGCGACTGTATCATAGTCACCCGGTCTGCTGTAACGCCATCGTAGATGACTAGATCCCTTCGGTGTACAACATCTTCAAAGCTGGGGTTCTCGATATCTATTTATTTGCACCACAAAGAGGGTTAAAAAAAGATAATTTCATTGTCATTTTTATCATTGTTCTTTTCTGTTCCTTGTCGTTATTATTAATGTTTTTGTCGTTTACCGTATGTAATCTTTAAATGAAATCGATCTGATTTTCCTGCTTCTCTTTTTATAACTTTTTTATGTTCTGGTCGGCGCACATATCTATAGTTTCTCTATTGGGCCATCAACACTTAAGCAACCACCCAGCTGTTACAAATCGAGTCTGCTTTCAGTCAAGCAAAATGATTAATTCAAAGAAAATTAATTAGTATCCAGGAACTACTAATATAATTCTCTACTGTTCTTTAATGTTATCTGCCAATCAATATCTCTTGAGAGCATTGATATTCTTCGTGTGGTTTTTTTTTCAACAAAGGGATATGTTTTGCTTAAAACACAAGGATTTAGGAGGCTTTAAAATTTCACTTTATGACTGAACAATTCCTTACAAAAGTTTTTCCCTCAATTTCTGTTATTAACAAACAACTGTCGATTATTAAGAAATTTTCATAGAACAACTGGAAGTAAAGGTGTAATAACTTATGAAATAATGAAATGGAGAATGAAAATGAATTTGACTCTAATATATGTATATAAATACCCTCTCAAGCAGCTCCTTGCCACAGAGGTCTGACAGGAGCCTGCCATAGTAGAAGTTCTGAGAGGATGGCAGGCCCTCAGCAGAAAAACGACACATACATCCATGCCTTACCCGGGACTCGAACCCAGGTCCCTTAGATCAGTAGCCAAGCGCGCTAACCACTTGGCCATGGGACGGCTATATAATGTGTTTATATGTAAAATGTAAATATGAATTTATATATTGTAAGTACTGAAGTTCTCAAACGAATATTTTCTTAAAAAGAGAGAAGAAATTTTGAAGTTCGAGATCAGGTTCTGCTATGAGTAGGGATTTAAGTTTTAATTAGCAGATTTTTTGCCGAAATTCCATGAATTCCATCCTCTTAATGAAGTGGAAGAGTATGCAAAATTTGAATCGCTGAACGTTTAAAATGGGGAAAAATAACGATTCGAGGATCCATATCGTATTCTGTTGTAGGTAAGGACTTGAATTTTTAATACAAAATCTGGGGGAGGGGTATTGTAGTGATCGAAATTTGCGACCTAGCTATCAAGTATTTGAGGTATTGTAAGGGGAGGTCGAAATCTGATAAAAAAAAAGATTTTGAACATTTTCTGTGGTAATGTTGCCAACTATGAACCATCTGGTCTGTTGGGGAGATGCCGAGAATTGCCCCTCATGCCGTAGAGAGTTCCAGCCTCTCGCCAATAGCGACAACTCTTGTTAGCACGCAGTGAAGCCATCAATACAGTATATATATATGTATATGACTTTTATATTTAATATATCATACATACCGCATCCATTTATTAACCTGGCCAACTCTACCACCATAATGCGGCCTTCTTGTGGGCTATAGATAGGTCAGATACCTATCTGCTGTATAGCGTACCTGCCACTATTATGACGTCGACTTGAGCGAGTTCGATCATGGGCAGATAGTTGGTGTGAGAAAGATGAGGTGATCCATATCCATGATGGCAGAACTACGGATTTCCATGGTGACCATCAGATATGTGTACCAGGACTATATGAAAACTACCAAAACTTGCAGCCACCAGCAAAAATGTGGCCGTAATCAAGCAGTTGATGTTTGAGGGCTACGCCACCTCTCCTATATCGTAATGCAGCCGCAGTGCAGATGATAATATTGGCATTCAATGACGGGGCAGCTATGAAGGTTTGTGAAAAGATCTTTCGACGTACGATGACGTGACTGGGCTATAAAAACTGATGCCCATATCGAATACCTTGTAAACAACACATCATCGGACTATGAGGCTGCAGTGGATGAAGGAAATCGTCAATGGACCCTGAAAGGCTGGAAATGGGTAGCTGGCCTGACTAATCGAGATTCCAACTACAGTATGCAATGGGAGGTTGTGTGGTGTGGCATAGATCACACAAGGACATGGACCCCAACTGTCAAGTCAGGGTGTTACTTATTGGTGGAGATGGTTTAATGTTCTGGGTCATGATTACATGGGGTACCTCGGGACCCCTTGTACCTATTGAGATCATCATCACCGCTCAAAGCTATGCTGACGTATTTGCCGACCACCTACACTTGTTCATGGCTATCCATTTCCCAGAGAAGAATATCTTCTTTCAACAAGGTAATTCCACATCTCATCGCTCCTGTTTGGAAAAGGACTGTGTAGACAGACTTCTTCCCTGCCTGTGTGCGCTGGGTTCTTTTTCTGACTATGTGTGTGAGAGCGTTTGCAGAAGGGTACCTGTCCCTATCTCGTCAGGATGATTTGCTCAGGTGGCCGAATACACAAACTCATGTATTTCACATATATACATTATTTATTTACACTTTAACTATATACATACAGTGACTGCCCACCCGGTACAGTCACTGGCCGAATGCAACACAGGCTATAATGAGCCTCAGCGGTCCCACCGCTAGATGGAGAACAAAGATTAAAAATGAGCTGCAGACTATCCGCCTGACATCCGGACAGTCTCCTGGTCCGTGCGTAAGTTCCAGTTTGAACAACCCCACTGAATGAGGTCACATGTCCTTTGGGGACGTTAGGGTGTCTCCAGCCAATAGGATACGGACACGGTCGCCGTGCCAGGTCGACTCTTGTCGCCTAGCTCCCAAAACTAGCTTCCCTGCTGCCGTGACTAGCTGGGAAGTCGTTGCCGCCAAAATGGCGATTCGGGCCTTCGTTCCTTCTGCCCTAGCTGCCGAGTCCCTACAGACTGGTTGGAGGAGCATTACAGTGAGTTCACAATCATCGAATGGAGGCGCCCCTCTCACTCTCCGGATTTGAACTGTATTGAGCATCTGTGGGACGAAGGGGAGCGATGCATTCGAGCCCGAAACACATTGCTACAGCTCACGGCGCTTTACGGACATGTGTCCTGGAATCATGGACCACAATACCACCCGAAAACTTCCAACACTTGTTAGCGTCCATGCCACTACGTGTTGTGAGGGCAGAACATGGATCCACATGTTATTAGGTGGGTGCGTAAAATAAATTGTTCTTTCAGTGTATATATAAGGTTCAGTACTACGTGCTACATAGGCATATATGTATTCTGTGTGTGACCACGCATTGGTAAGATAATTGACTTACTGAAACGATCCTATTAATTCATAATATGAATAATTTTATTTTTGGTTTTAATTTCTTCTAAATAGATCAAGTGGCTTATCGAATAAAGAGCCTTATACTTATTCATATCTCTATAAAATAAGGCTGTTTTCATTGTTTTTGTTTTTAAATTTTAAAAATGCTTTTAATAACGCGATATAAGACCTCTCATGAATGCTAGGTTCATATCTTAATTAATTTAAACTGTATATTAGAATTTGTCTGAAAGAGTTTTATTAATGGAAGTCGTTGATAGTCATTTCAAGCGAAATGAATTCACGTAAGTCTGTGAAAGAATGTTTACCTGGATTAAAGCTGTAAAAGCAACCAGTTAAAAACGATACCCGTAAGAACGCAAATTCATGAAATAAGAACAATTGAATCTTCTCCAGCATTAGTTTAGAAAAAAAAAATATCACGAGATGGGATGGGCGGAAAAATGTTTACTCACTACATTTGCTCATTTTTATTTCTACCGTAATAATTTTGATTACCATAATAATTTGAATTACCAAAATGAGTATATTTATTTCTATGAAATGAAGTTAAAAAGTAAGCTTACATTTTATTAATTCCTCCATTTGAAGTACTATTTTTAAATGAGAAATCAAGGATCCCTTTCCTCTAAATCATCATTCCTAATCGAATTATTCGTACACGAAAAATTCTTATTAAATAATACTTCTTATTAAGTAATAGTACTGGACAGAAAAATGGAAACAGTTCCATATTATCTAAATATAAAATCACATTCAGAGCTCAATAACTTCTTCAATATGTTTTTTAATGAAAAATACGTCTTACGATAAATTAAAGATCTCAATCAAATCTCTCTAAATCTCTTGAAGACACAAGATAATTGATAAAAGTTTATATCATTGAAGATGCCCCAACGCAAAATGCTAACAAAGTAAATGTTTCGTACAGATAAGACATTCAAAGGGTTCTTCGAGTAAGGAAGAAAATGGGATTCAGATATCTAAGAGTCTGTGCGTGCAATTTATAGGTTGGTTCAGGGGGTGGTATGGGGAAAGGGCCACGTAGCGGATCTTTCGGTGGCCATCTGGTGAACTATTTATATAGCCTTAGTTGCTCTGCTCCTTCAATAAAACCCCAAAGTACCATCCAACCGATGGCCGTTGCCAATATCTCACAAAAAAAGTTGTAAAATCGATTTTATGCGATCCAGGTTAGTGGTCTTGAGGAAAGAAGTGACCTCCTCTTCTGCAACAGCAGTGTGGTTGCCACGTAACAGAAGTTAATGAACACTTCTTCTTTTTGTCTGCAGGAAGTAATACACGCAAATTGCTCGATACAATACCCTAAATACGAAAATAAATAAAAGAGTTTTTAGACCCATAAACTGTTCACAAGAATTAAACAGCATGTACAGAACAATATCAGTAACTAATCATAGATCTCGGAGATTTAAATCGAAGTGAACGCTGAAAGTGCATTAATTCGTAAAGTTAGCAAAAAGGCGGTTTTCAAGATCTAAAAATACATACATACACACACATATAGTATATTTATATGCACACACACACATATATGTTGGGTTGGGTTGTTTTACCTCTGAGCGGCACTTTTTTGCACACCTTGGACTAAATGGGCAGGTCACAAGGACCCCGAAGGCTCAGAGAAGGTTGGGGGAGAGAACCCACTGGAACAGCTGTTGGGAGACAGATGGTAGCCTTCCGTCAAGGCCATCCAGCGTGTTCTTTAACGTGCACAGCGTATGGCTCTCTCGGACACGGGGCCACGGCTTAATGTCCCATCCGACGGACGGCGGCCTTCCCAAGCCCATCGGTGTCCCCTACTGACCGTGGATAGGGCGGGGAGTTTTGCGGAAATAAATCTCAACGCTGGCCCAGCTGGGACTCGAACCTGGGAATTGCAGATTACGAGCCTGGCGCGCTACCGACTGAGCCACCCCCGCTCCCTTCTAAAATAGTACATATACACACACATACATAATCCTCATGCAGCCATGGGCTATGGTGGTCTAAACAGACTGCAATTTAGTTCTCCATGCACGTCTGTCCTGAGTTACAGCTGTTGCATTATTAGACATCGCAGGTAAATTCTAACAAGATCCTGTTTGGCATTGTCTTCCCACTGCGCCCACCCCATACCACCCACCGTTTACAGTATTTTTGGCGTGTTCCATCTAACTAGGGGTTTAATTATCGCCCCCAAAAATTACATTTATATTTGTTAAATTTATTCTTTAACATTATGCTTGATGCTTATATATTTTATGATAACTGGGATTCCTCAGAGAGTGCATCTCCAAAATTTGGACCTAAGTCATTATGCAAGCTGTTAGCATGAATAGGAAAGCGCAGATACCTGAACGCAGAGCAAAGGGACCTAGGTTCGACTCCCATGTGAGGCTTGGATCTTGCCTCCTTCATAGACTTTCACTCTGGCGATTTAGAATGAAATATTTCTTGCAACTTAGCGACATGTTAGCTGAGTGGAAAATGTTTTACCTAATCCTCAGAGAAGACAGATTATTTTTTCGCTCGTTTTGCATTCGTTTAGAGAAAAGGAATGATCTTTTGCTTTGTATTCCCTCACATATAAAGAAAAATTTCTTCTCTTCGTTCCATGTTCTTTTAAAGTAGAAAATTTTCTTCTTTTCAAAAGTGTTCCGTGGAGAAATGGATAATTTCTCTTTCGCAAGGTATAACCTGAACTCGGAAAGAAAGGGTTTTCATTTTGCTGTGAATGCGTATGTAAATGAAGAAGGCGTTTTCCTTTTGCCTTGTGATTTGCCTTTAGATAAAATTCCATTCTTTGTATTTTTCCGTACAGATGTATTGCAGAGAAAAGCGTTTATCTTTCTCTAAATATATTCGATTTTACCGAACTTGACTTGTATGTGTATTCGCCTGTACAGAGAAAAAAAGAAAATCTCTACATAAATTTGCTACAAAAAATATATTTCTTTTTCGTTATAGTTAATATCCGATTTATGTGAAACATCTCTCAAGAAGTTGACCTTACTTGTTGGGAAACATTCCTTCCAGTAGGAAGCGGAGGAATTACAATGATGAGAACATTCCTATGTGACAGGAGACGTGTGCGGGATGCGCATCGAGTCCCGTCGGCTTCGGCGAATAGCTGCGCCTCGCTGCCGTATGGGGTTAGACGTAATTAAACGCAGACGGGTGTGCACTTTGAATAAACCACGAGCTATTCGAGTAAGGCGCATCTAACGGGAAGGAACCTGTGGGAAAGCGAAAGGGAAGAGCAGTTGGTGCTGTCAGGAAAACGGCATTGGGGAGGCGGAGTGGTTTAGATGGGGAGTGATTACTCCTTGTTCCTGAGAATGGAGCCGAATGACTCCCTCACTTGGGAAGAGCAATAGGTCAACGGCTCTCGATTGGATGCTTGGCACTTTTGTATTTCAGTGATGGTTAAAAGAGCAAAAGAAGATGAATTGAGAAGAAGAAATCGTCGGAGGAGGACATCTCAATTTCTTTGGTCTTCCAGGGAAATGTGGATCAATCTACAACCAGACAACAATTTTGATTGGTTTGCGATACTGAGTGCTAAGACCGGGAAGAAATTTAAGTCAATTCATATAAGACAGAGAAGAATTCTAGAAGCTACTCCTAGCTTTTACAGGCCTTCTGAGAAAAGGACATAGCCTACTAAGACCGAGTCATTACTGACCGCTGTCTCAGAGCTAACACAGCACACAAAGTTTGCCTTGTTGGGAAAAGTCGCTAGCTCCCTAACTACTATGCCAGATCTTTCTTTTTCCGTTTGGTTTCTTATGTAGGTGGGAATATTGGAGAGTTAGACTGTGTTATCTTGTGACCTGGCCATTTAAACCATTCTCTGCAAAAAAAATGTCCCTTAGAGGTAAAACTACTTAACCCTTGAAAACTAGCTGAAAAAACTGAGTATCGCTTGAAATGGGATAAGAACCGATCACCTCCTGACGACATGCTAGATGCTCTGACCACTGAGTTATCGAAACTAATACCTTTTCAGATAATTGTAATTGTAAGCTTTCCCAGTGTAGTCGCACGTGGCGCCATTTGTGATCGGGAAAGAAACAGCCAAACTGTCGCGGGATGTCAAAAGAAATATTCATTTTTATATAGTCAACATGCCTTATTAGCATTGCCTTAATGCTGATGAGGATATTTTTAAGAAATTAATTTATGTTTCGATAATTGGCAACACTTTGAGAATCTTCCGTAAACATGGCTGCCATACTCTCTGTCTGCATCGACGTATCAAAGTGTAAAGAAGCCAGTTTGAGGTAAATAATGATTTCCAGTTGTCTATTTTCATTTGGAATAATTATTTTGGCCACGATACTGTTGACGGTACAACATGGCCGCTACGTTTTTCACATAACGTAAGAAATGGGAACGTAACGTATGACAACGGTTGGAGGTTTTTACAGAATTGAATGGAAGATATTGTCTGCTGCTGAGATTTGCGGTGGCGTGTGAATAACACATTTTGCGATGTTTTTTAGGTTTATAAAGAGGCTAGGGTATATCTGAAATGAATATTTGTGAGTTTTTTAAACTGTCAGGTGGGTGGGTGAGTGGTGGGACTTATCCCATGGATTTTAAGCGTGAATTTTTACGAATGCTACAAATTAAAAATGTTTTTAGTAATGTAGACTATCTACGAAAGGGATCCTCCCTACCAACCGAAATTACTGGAAATTTAGGCACCTACAGGTAAGTATTTTATGTGTGTGTATCCTTTGATTTGATGTTTTTTGCTTTCTTTTTTAAAGTACGAAACAGAAGTCTTGTTTAGCGATATAATAAATAAATAAATATCCCCTCAAGCAGCTGCTTTCCACAGAGGTCTGACAGGAGCCTGTCAGTTTATATGCCATAGTAGAAGATCTGAGAGGATGGCAGGACCTCAGCAGAAAACAACACGAACATCCATGCCTTACCCGGGGCTCGAACCCAGGTCCCGTAGATCAGTAGCCAAGCGTGCTAACCACTCGGCCATGCTATAGTCGAAATGGTTGTTTTCGATTAGAATATTTACTTGGCGGGGGGGGACTTTTTTTTAACATGCGAAACTCAAATTTATTCTTCAGGAATAAGATATAGTTGCCTCCGATGTGATTTTTTTTGGGGGGATGGCTTTTTATGCGTGTGGAGCGAAAATTATTTGTTAAGCGATATGCTAGTATTAAAATTGTCACCTGGAATTATAAATATTTTTTGACTTTTTTGAGTGCAAAACGGAAATTTGTTATTTATAGATATAGATAGATAGATTTTTTATTCACTACTCTCAACACCAGTACAGTTCAATACAAAATTCCGTACCAAAAAACGTACTTTTACATAAATTTTTCCAGTTCAAAAATTTATACACATGAACTTATTAATGTAAATTATATTGTAAAGTATAAATTATAATCTGTTTTATAGGTAGTTTTTTCTTAAACGAACAAACTGAACAAATTTAGCGATATGATGTGGTTCAAATTGTTATCTCCGATTATATTATTTTTGAGTGCGGAATGGAAGTAGGCTGTTGAGCGATTTGCTTGTGCTAGAAGTGGCGTCGCTTGGCATTGCTGAAGCGCATAAGTGACGTTCGTTGTTTAGTGATGTGGGTAGTTAGGAATAAATGCCCTAGATAAAATTAATTAGGAAGATATTCTTTTATATGCTAAGCAAAAATTTTACTTATTAAGCAATTATCATTAAATTATTTTTGGTGTTTGATCGTGCCTTCAGTGGCTTGTAATGCAAGTTTTAAACTATTATTTTCACAACTTAGTTGAGTATTCTTTATAATGTTCTGTTTCTGTGAGGTTTATTTTATTTAATATTAAATTTCTTTATAGGAGTAATTTTGGCGTCTTTTTTTATATTTGGTGCAGCAATTTTTTCCGTTTTCATCAGTTGCCGGTAGGGGGCGTAAAAGGCAAAATGGCGGCCTTTGTACTCCGAACTTCACCTTCTGCCATTGTTTTATATGCTATGTATTATTTCTTATGTTATAGTGTACTAAAGTAAGATTACGATTATTCCAAATTAGTCATAAGAACGATTTCTCAACAGTTAACATGATTCGGCTTATGAATTAAATACAATACAGCGCTATGTAAAAATGGATGAAATATATTAATTAAAATGTGTGAAATGAAATACAGTTAAATATAATTCAGTGATTTTGTGTTCTCTCTTAGCTAGGATAAGAATTTCACCTTGCTTTTACAGTGCTGCATTAGTAGGTACGAAGTTTTTTAGAACAGATAAAGCAGAAGAATGTTTAGGATAATTATTTTATAAACTTTTGCTTCATAAACAATAGTTCGTATCTCAGTATCGCTAATTGCAGTTACATAGTTTCAGCTATGTTGGTTGTCTGTGCAGTGCTTCGTGACTTCAGTTAGCATAATGACCCAGAAGAGTACAACATTACAGAGCTAGTTTTAACAAATCTCTCTTTATTCGGAAGATAGCTGTAACCTACGAGGTTTGAGCAGCACTTTCTTACACAAAATAAATGGCCAGATCACAAGGGCTCAGAGAAGGTTGCGGGAAGAACAACAACTGAATAGCTGTTAGGAGACAGATGGGAGTCTCCCATCAAAGTCATCCAGTGTGTGTTCTTTAACGTGCACAGGATATAGTTCCCTTGAAAACGGTGGTAGCTTTACCTGACCTTTCCAAGCCCATGGGTGCCCCTTTTCTCACTGAGGTGGTATGGAGGGTTAGCGGAGACAATTCTTAGTTCAGTCACAGGACTCGAACCTGGAAACTGCAGATTTATGAGATAACTGAGCCAACCCAGTCCCCTTCCATTATTGCCAATTAAATTATTTCTTTCTGCAGAATACTTTTATGCTCACAATGGCAACGTCTCAAAGACTCCTTGGATTCGCAGTTGGGTAGAGGAAGGGGACTCAGTGGGCAGCTATTATAAAAAAAAAATAAATACCCCCTCAAGCAGCTGCTTGCCACAGAGGTCTGACAGGAGCCTGTCAGTTTATATGCCATAGTAGAAGGTCTGAGAGGATGGCAGGACCTCAGCAGGAAAACAACACAAACGTTCATGCCTTATCCGGGCATGCCTTATCCATTTGATCAGTAGCCAAGCGTGCTAACCACTTGACCACGGGACGGCCCGGGCACTGAGAATTAGGAACCATAACAGCCCCCCCCCCCTTTAAGGTCATCCAGCGTGTTTTTAGCGTGCACAAGGTATAGCTCTCTTGCACACAAAACCACAGCCTTTGACTGTATTCTTCCTCATCCGACGATGGGAACTTTTGGGATTCAAACCTGAGAATATCAGAATAGGATCCCGGTAAGTTGTCTTCTGAGGAAAAGAAAATTGAAAATTTATTTATTTATTATTTTCTTTTGACTTAATTTTATGGTGTTTAAAGGAGATATTTTAATGTTTGGAGAAGCCGAACAAACAGCTTACAGTTCAGAAGCGAAAGCGGCTTGGTTCCGAATAAATGCTGCATTTACCGAACGTTTTTGTTGCTTAACTTCAGTTGCACGGAGGAAAAAAATTCCAGATAGAAGAACAAAATGGAAGAAGCGCATTTGAAATGCAAACATCATGAGCAACCGCATTTCTTCAACAAAGTGAATGCGTAATATTCTCCTAGGTGTGTAACTTCTTTCTTTCTTCTGAGTTCTAGTCAAACACTCGGAACTTTTTCCTCCTTTGCTACCCTTACTTGATTATCCCACCTTTAATGTTGTGCTCTTATTAAGAGCAGCACCGTAGGAGGTAAAGGTTGAACTCAACGACTGCCACCTGTTTACTTCACGCTCTTTCTTGGGGCTAATCTTCCTCCCAGATCTCGTTATCCCCCTCACTGATTTCTCTTCCTTCTTACAGCCACCTGAGGTACGATGCACCATTGAGAGAAAGAGGAGGAGGGGAGGGTGTCAATCGCTGAACCGGGAGAGCTTTTACCTTGCAACCCTTGGGACTACAAAAGTTCTACCTACTTCACTAATTAGGGAGCAAGCTTCGCTACAAGACATCATTTCTTCTGGCCATTAACAGCTTTGATCATTTATTTAGTTTTCTTTTTTTGCTTTGCTGTAGGTTTTGAGACATTAACAGAATGCTCCATGCAGCAGATGTTTGCTTCAACACCTATCCCACTAATGTGTTCCAATCAGACCCGTTTTAATAAAGAAACGCATTCGTTGCGCTGTTAACGTAACTCGTTTGGGTGAGGTGAAGCTCTTGGTATTTTCTTTTTTTCGATGCGTAACATTGAGCTCGTTGCCGCGCGGCACGCATTCGTCACGTCTTATCTGCGTGAACGTGGGACGCTGATTGACTTAGTCGATAGCTCTGTAGACTCAAAAGTTCTCAGGGTTCGAGTCCTCGCTGCGCCTGCGTTGTGATTTTTTCCGATAACTCCAACTCTGTCCTCAGTGAGAAAGGGGACATAGATGGACTTGGAAATATCGCCATCTATCAGATGGAAATTTAGGGAGATATGCACTCTGAACGTAAGGAACACGTTGGACGAATTTTGCAGGATGCCTCTATCTCTCTTCTAACAGCTGTTCAACGGTCTCCTTCTCCAAACCTTCTCTCAGCACCTGGATGTCCTTGTCACCTGGCAATTTAGCCTGTTATGTGCACAATAGCGCCGCTCAAAGATAAAAGAGCTCAGCCTTTGTGAAAGTTCTTGTAGGTTTATGAACATGTAAAAAGCGCTGATCTCATGAGACACTTCGTCTGCTACCAGACTAGTTAACGAATAGTTCCCCAGTCAACGTAATTTGCTTTAGTAAAGTAGAGTCGTGAGTGAAAATTTCATTCACTCAAACAGTTTCTGAAAATGTCTACAATTCACATCAGATCGATCTCTCGAAATATTTTAATTTTTGTGAAACGCATCGATGAAATTTTTCTCTAGGAAGCAAGCAATTGATAAAAAAAATTGGATGAGAGGAATGAGATGGGGGGAAGATTTACGATGATGAGCTAGAATGGAAATGATGTGATCAAGAAGACTCAGATGGTGAGAAGGGATGGAAGTGATATAATTGAAAAGACAGATGATAAATCAGAATGCATATTATATAATCAAGAAGACTTAGATGGTGAGCCAGAATATAAATGATAAAACGAAGAAGACTTAGATGATGAACCAGAATGGAAATGGTATAATCAAAGAGACTTCCGATGATGACGCTACTTGAAACTTCGAAGATATACTACTAGTAACCAGAGTTTGCCAATTCAGATGATCATCATAATGTAGTTAGATATGGAATAATGTCGTTTAACATTGTGAACAGAGATAAACCATATAAGGAGCCAGAATAGGAATGAGATGGTGGAAAATTAAACGTTAATTAGAATGTGATTAAAAGGGTCAAGGAGGCTTGCCATGAGTAAGCTACATAGTGTGGGAATGATATTATACAGTAGTCTAACTATGAGGAATCATAGTGTGAATGATACGGTAAAAGTCACATAAGCTGATCCAGAGTCAATGAGATAATAAAGGGATCTGACCACTAGGTGCCACAGTGTGAACGAGATGGTGAAGGATACTTCTCACGAAGTGTCAGAAATGGTAAATTAGTCTTACCTTGAGCACCATGAGAAGTCAGAGCTAGAATGAGTTGGAGAAGGAAATACTATGAGGAACCAGAGTGGGAAATAAGACTTACTATGAGAGGACTAAGCGTGGGCGAGACAAAGAGAAGTATTATTATGAGAAACGGAGCTTAATCAGATGGGGAAAGAAAACGAGATCACGAGGAGAGAGACTGTGAATGAGATAGTGATGGAAAGCTCAACTTGAGGAACTAAGAGAGGAGATAAAGGAAGCTTATCACGTGGAGACAGATTCTGAATGAGATAGTAAAGGGGCGTTTTAAGAGGAGTCAAAGTAAATGACATGATAATGGAGATTTACGATGATGTGCATAGTAGAAATGAAACGTTGAAGAAGATTTACAAGTAGTAGCCGGAATGGGAATCAGATAGCTTTGAAGCCTTACCATGAGGATCCAGAATGGGAAAAGTGAATAAAATAGCATGATGAAGAGAGTTGAAATGATACGGTTAGGACTTGCAAGGAATTATAGTGTAATGAGATTATGAAGGGAGTTTATGTTAAAGAAGCAGGATATAAACGGTATAGGAAGATAACCATGAGGAACAGATTAAAAAAGATATCGAAAGCGTATCACGAGGAGCCAGAGTAGGTGTGCAGAAGAATTAAATTCTAGGAAATTTTATCTAAATTAAATCGCACTATGAAGAATGCTTGTCACGATAAGCCTAATTGGAAATCTATGGAGACGTGAAATTATCATGAAAGATAATCACGAGTCACGTGATGGGGAAGGCACTCTGAATTGGCTAATGAAATTACCAAAGGCTGTAAGGACTCGATCGCTAGGGCCAGGCAGAGGAGAGCAAAAAGAAGCCAGAGAGCTCCTGGTCGGGTGAGAAAGCTCCCAGAGCTGGAGAGATCCCCACTAGCTTGGAACGTGGGCGTACCTGATTGGGTCGAGTGAGTCTCACACTCAGCGCCCTCCCGAAATACATCACGTGACTGCACTGGCGGTATTTTTAACAAAGAACTTTGAAAAGACAGTTGCGCCTGGACTCAGGTAGGGGACGGTCGTGAAGATGTCGCTGTGTGTCGATGTTGGGAACACCGGAAGGCTTGATTAGAGCCTTGTCAGTCTACTGTATTGTTTGATTGATTTGCCGGGCGACAGTCGCTGTACTTTGTGATTATATTTGCCTTGTTCCGAAGTCGAAATAAATGTAGATATGTAAATAATATACATATGAGTCCAGTTATTTAAGCGAACGAGTAGCGACAATCTGACGACATATTTATTAGCGAACCTACTCAGAGGTAAAAGGGGCGGGGGTGGCTCAGTCGGTAGCGCGCCAGGCTCGTAATCTGTAGTTCCTAGGTTCGAGTCCCAGCTGGGTCAGCGTTGAGATTTATCTCCGCAAAATTTCCCCGCCCTGCCCACGGTCAGTAGGGGACACCGATTGGCTTGAAAAGGCCGCCGTCCGTCGGATGGGACGTTAAGCCGTGGCCCGTGTGCGGGAGAGCCATACCCTGTGCACGTTAAAGAACACGCTGGATGGCCTTGACTGGAGGCTACCATCTTTCTCCCAACAGCTGTTCCAGTGGGTCCCCTCCCCCAACCTTCTCTGAGCCATCGGGGTCCTTGTGGCCTGGCCATTTAGCCCATGGTGTGCAAAAAAGTGCGCTCAGAGGTAAAACAATCCAATCCAGAGGTAAAAGCTCACACACACACACAGTGAGAAGGAAGAACGATCACACACACAGGAACGAACCGTTACAAACACTAAATTGGGAACTGCTTTCTTTAAGACATTTCGAACCTACTAATGGAGCTGAGATTATCTTGTTCACAGACAATCGGAGATAATTAATTTAACTTTTCTTTTTGTGAAGTGATAATTTGACTTCACTTAATGTTTTAAATTTTGAGCGTTTTGTCGTGTTTTTGTGAGGATTTTAGTTAGTTACAGCCAAAAACAAAAGGAATCCAATATATGATTGAAAAAAGCCTCAGTTCTTGTAAATTTCTCTCTTATTTTTCGCATCATCGTAGGACGGTATTAGCAGACGTTGAAAGGTCTGATAAGGAGTAAATATCGAAAGAGAAAACATTGAACACAAAGCGTTAGAGGAAGAGACGGCAAATCATCACTCATCGTTTAATTGGTGAGATTTCACTGATGCTTCGTCTCTTGAGACTGAAAGCAACTAATGGATGGTGTGGGAGGAATCCACGTGATACTAATCCGAATGAAGCAACAAGAAATCATTATCAGAATTCTGCGTGGGCAAGGCACTGCTAAGTCGGAGGTGGTAAAGAAAACATTTCGCTTCTGGCGAATATGAGATGCTCGTTTTCAAAGAGAAGAAAGTTATTTTACGCATTTAGAAAATTCCAACAGGAGAAATTCGAGCTAATGGATAATTGGAAAATGAAAATATTTTATTAGTATCTACAAATGCACATGGATGTTTGTGTTGTCTTCATGCTGCGATTTCGTCTTTCTCACAGTTCTTCTCTATGGGGGTATTAAACCGACAACTCTGTTTTACGAGCTAAAAATATTCATCATGTGGCGAAAGATAGTGACGCACGTTGCTGTTGAGTGTTACTTTGGGATCGATTGTTGGCGACGTCTCAGAGATAATGTGACCCAGTGGCACGTGGATTTGAAAACAAAACCACGTGTTTTTGAAAGCATTCTGATCCCTTTCGGAAAAGAATGGGTTATAGCAAGTGGTTGAACACAGATATTCATCTATGAAAGCATAGTTTGCTTTGTAGGAAGAAGGTAACTCTTTATGTGATCAGCAAAAGGTCATATAAGTAATTTCAATAATGAAACACAGACTTGGTGAAAAAGATAGTCAGTATAAGCTAATCAGTCCTATATAATATCCTTATAAGCTAAGCAGTCCCCTTTCATCCCAGTTCAACTTTTCTTTCTTACCAAATTCTTTCATCCAACCGAGTTCTTTGCTCGATTCCCTTCTTTTCACATGTCTTTTTCATCTCTTCATTCGTATATCCTCCTTCTCATCAACAAAAATCCATTTCTCAATATGCTGTTAAGTATCTTCCACAAACAACGCTATTCAATACATTCTTGTTTCGCAATATCATCTGTTTGGCTTTTGAAATGGTTTGCTCAAACCTTTCTATTTTTGGACATTCGGTGAATGCACTTATAACCAATGCGCTTTGTATTTCAATGCGATGACTTCGGAAATTTGACATTTTAGAGATTTAGAATTTTGAAAGATTAACAGACCCGCGCAACAATCCAGATTTTAACTTAGATCTCATTTTCGGCTTCGATATATATATATTATCTCTATACGATACCATTTAACACCGTCGGGGTGGCAATCGAAACTCTCCAATCCAATTTGGTTGTTGGGATTTATAGCCAATATTCGCTTTATTTCGCATTGCTCTGTATAACATATATAGACAGAACAACCGACCATGCCATACCCGGAACTCTGAATAGAACCCGAACCCGGATCCTGGCAGTCGCAGTGTCATATCGTAAGCCCACGCGATACCATTGAGCCATCGAGGTGGCAGTCAAAACTCTACTTACAAACCAGAAGATACCCGAAGAGCCAAAACATTATGACCATCTGCCTAATATGATATCCACTAATATGATATCCAAAACAGCTCTTACTCGACGACGCATGGACACCCGTACCCGAAAAGACACCTTTAGAAATGGTGTCTTGTGATATCTGGTACCAACACGTTACCGGCAGATCCTTTAACTCTTGTAAGTTACGTGGTCGAGCCACCGCAGATCGGATATGCTGTTCCAACACAAACCACAGATGCTCGATTGGATTGATGTCTGGGGAATTTGGAGACCAGGACAATACCTGGAAATCTTCCTCATGTTCCGCGAACTATTCTCGAGCAATCCGGGCGGTGTGGCATGGCGCATTATCCTGCTGAAAGAAGATATTACTAGAGGGAATGTATCATTGCCATGAAAGGATGTACCTGGTCTGCAATGATGTTTAGGTAGGTGGTAGACGTCATAGTTTCCTGCACATGAATGACTGGATCCAGGGTTTCCCAGCAGAGCATTGCCCAAAGCATTACACTTCTCCAATGGCTTGTTTTCATCCCACAGTGCATCCTGTTACCAACATTTCCCTAGGTAAACGACGCACATGTACCGGCCGTCCACATGGTGCAATAGGAAACGAGATTCATCGAATCAGACGACCTTCTTCCAATTATTTAAAGTCCAGTTTTGATGCTCGGGTGCCCATTGTAAGCGTTTTCGACGGTGAACCGAGGTTAGCATGGGCGCTCGGAGCGACCTGCGGTTGCGCAGCCCCATTTTCAGCAGGGTTCTATGTACTGTATATTGTGACACATTACTCCCGTCACCAGCATTCAAATCACGGGCGAGTTGCGCCAAAGTATCCCTTCTGTTGGCTCGTACCATACGAGATAGCCTTCGCTCACCTTTAGCATATATGAACCGTGGTCGACCCACATATTGCCGACGGTTCGTGGTTTTTCCCATCTCGGACCAATTTTTGAAAGCCCTCTTGGAAATGCTCTGACCCAGTCGTCTGGCCATTACAATTTGACCTTTGTCAAACTATCTTACGTCCGCTGCCTTTTCCATCTGAAGAACAAGAATAACACTGATTAATAGAGCTCAATATCAGGTGTTATTGATACCGTTTCATGACCTTCACACGCGCCGTCGTTCACCTGCAGTTGCTTCGATTTGCATAAAGACGCGCTGGTCATAATGTTTTGGCTCTTCGGTGTATATATCTAACGTACGAAACTATGTCATCACTATTTCCTCTAAAATTCCGTCATACATTCAGAGTGTTTCGAACCTTTCTCTTGAATTTTCATAGTAATAAAAGTATTGACGACAGTAGCGCATTTCAATATCAAGAATAAATATTACCAAAGTCGTGGGTGATATTGTGTTTGTACTTAAGGTGAAATCCCCTTTCCAAATGAGACATTAAAGACATATTAAATGACGGAGTCTGAATCTCCCCATAATTCTTCCGGCGTAAGGAGATCTATATTTATCATCATCACATGTATCATCCCATTGTGTGCAGAGATCCGGGGAGCAAACAAATAGAATTTCCTCTCCATATTTACCTCTTCTTTCGTTATGCAGCGGATGCTATATTTGGCGTCACACGAGTTTAAGGTTCTCATCTTGATGACCTCGAGATAGACATCGAAATTCCTTGTTTTGCAAAGTGTTCGTCTTCAAAAGAGGCGCCAGCTATTCGAGAATAATCCCTCGAGGCTTTTGGCAGAACTTCTGAGTACACACAGAAGTAAATCACGCTGCAATTCATAAACGAGCTTTGAAGATATAACAGCAGCATTTTGCCGCAAAACAACTTTAGTTTAAATTTAACTCGTGCAAATAACATTCTTTATGAATAGGTTTGAATAGGTTTTTATTGGTTGTTCACCTCTGAGAAGGTCTTTTTATTTTGCATCCAATGATATAAACAGCCAAGTCACAAGGGCCCCAAATGCGCGGATCTGGGTAATGAATCCAATGAACAGTCAGTTGTTGAGACAAGATGGAAGACTCTCTTCAAAGTCATCCAGCGTGTTATGTAACGTGCACAGGATGTTGCACTCCTGCACGCTCTCCACGATTTAAGGAGCCATCCAATTGACGACTGCGTTTCCAAGTCCATCAGTGTACTCTTTCTCATTATCAGAGATCGCAAAGCAGCCACAGTAAGACTCTGGAGAATATCAAGTGACTAGCTAGCGCTACCGAGAGCGCAGATTGACTCAGTCGGTAGCGTGCCACGCTCTTAATCTGCAGTTCCCAGGTTCGAGTCGCAGCTGGACCATATTTATCTCCGCAAAACTCGTTGCCCTGCCCTCGGCCAATAGGGAACACCGAAGGACTTGGAAAGCCTTACGTCCGTCGGATGGGACGTTAGGCCGTGGTCCCGTGGGCGGGATAGACATATCTGTGCATGTTAAAGAACACACTGGATGGCGACGGATGATTACCATATGTCTCCCAACAGTTGTTCAATGGGGCCATTCCCCCAACCCCCTCTGAGCCCTCGGGGTCCTTGTGACCTGATCATTTAGCTCATTGTGTGGGAAAAAAGTGCTACTCAGAGGTAAAACAAACCCAAAACCCGTTTAGCTATCGGTGAGAAAGGAGACACGGCTGGGTTTAGAAAGGCCGCCGTCCGTTTTTAAGCCATTACGCTACGCACGCACCATTACGTTAAAGAGCACGCTGAATGACCTTGATGGGAGACTTCCATCGTGAGAAATTCTCATCAGCTTTTAATATTCCGATGTGTAAAAATAACACAAAAGATTAATTCGTTTACCTCCATTTTTATAATTTATTTTTCGGAAAACGAAACGGTACAAAACAACTCAAGATTTCGTTGTTACAATCTGAGTACAACTCCTTAATGCGAGTTATATATGAAAAAGCATTCTCTGCTCTTTCCTAAACAAACAATTTCATTCTTAAGTTTGAAAATTCTTAATTGAGTTGTCTGGAAAATGCGTCAGCTGATGTTGAATGGAACGCACGTGTTTTCATGGCTCTAATTGCTTCTAGCTGCGTTTCGGAAGATCGAGGTTCAAGTAATCTTTCTCACTAACGACCTGCTCTGTGATTTATGAACCATGTGATCCCACAATACAATTCCAGAGATGACAGAAAGAACTGTAATATTTTTATTACAAACTTCTAACGATGATCCTACACCTTTAATAATGCATTTTTGTCTGATTAATGACGTACTAGTGTTCTTCACATAAATCTGATTCAGAGCAAACGAGGGAGGTAAATGTAAAGTTGCACGAATAAATAAATAACAAGTTTGATTTGTGATAGACAGAAGTGACGGTCTTCGATTGCATACCTTTTTTTTGGCACTTTTCGTTTGTGGATTTTATTTTCGCCTATCGTCCTTTGCTCTTCTATCATCATTAGTCAGTTTGTAGACTTGTGTGTTTATGGAAACTGTTCTCCCATCATATCTTCCCAACTCGCTGCCAATCGCAACGAGCCAAATATAGGCGTGTCAGATGGAGATAAGGAGATAAAGAATTTCCTCCGCAAAGAAATTACTATCAGTCATCAAATAGGTATGCTCTGGGAAAGGAATCTGAAACACTTTAAGCTCATAAAAAGTTGTGTTCAGCGTTTTTCATATATTCAGCATAATTAAGTTCATAAAAAGTTGTGATCATCACTTTAGCAGATGCAGTTGGTGGAGAAGGATTCGATGATTTATCGTTTACAGATATCGATGACCTGCTGGTTTTGACAAAGCTCTTAGCTCATGTATGGCGCGTTATCAAGAATTATGTAAAGATCTAGTCAAAGCAGGATCTCAACGATTGATTACAGAGTTCGTTGTCAAAACTAATCAAACTTCAGAATCACTGGAAACAAGTGATAATTTGGTTCCCCATGCCACAGAGAGCATTTCACCATTGGAGTATGAACACGACGGCCAAAATGTTTCAAGCGATGAAAGTGATTTAATTCCAGTCTTACGCAAACGAATGCGTCTATTATCAGAAAGTGACAACGAATAAAATCTAGTTAATAAGCATATGTAAGTCATATTTTTTTGCACTTTTTTATTCTTGAATTAGTGACATATTATTTTCTTTATGAAGGATAATTTACTTTATATATTACATATAATTATCTTTATAAGTTTAAAAAATAAAAAAAGTGTTTAAATGAATATAAATCAAATAAAAATTTAATTAAAGATTTTGATATGATTTGTTTGAAAACAACTTATTATTTATTCTGGGTTTTCACGTCTGGAACCAATCTTCGATTTTTTCATATGCACTGTGTTTTTTTTGCACGGTTTTTTCGGGAACCTATCTACCGTGGAAAAACAGAATTAGTTTCCATAAATTAAAGAAAATCCCTACGTTAAGTCAATGGGAAGCTAACGTCAATGTTCTGTAACTTCTAAAATAAGTTTTTTTTTGAAAAATGTAAATTGCAAATAAAGATCTCAATCAAATAAATCAATATCTCGATTTTCAACAATATTCGTTTAGTATTTAATGAGTTATGGAAGTTTGAATATTTAACAACAGCAATGCCAGTCTTATTAAACTTATACAAAACTGAAGAATAGTGAAAGAATTCTTTACACAAAGTTCTAAAATACAAACTTATTTTATTAAACACTTTGATACAATACTTATTCATCATCATCATCATCATCATCATCATCATCATCATCATCATCATCATCATCATCATCATCATCAAGCAGCCATGGGCTACGGAGGTCCAACCAGACCGCGCAGTTTAATTCTCCAAGCATATCTGTCCTGAGCTACATCTGCTGCATCCGGCCACTGTACACCAATTCTAACAAGGTCCTGTTTGACATTGTCTGCCCACCGCATCCTAGGTCTCCCCTTCCTTCTGAGGCCTCTAGGCACACTGTTCATAACCCTATTCGCCAATCTATAATTATCCATACGGGCAACATGGCCAAACCAGCGGAGTCTCTCTCTGCACAATATGCTGCTTAAAGGAGGTTGCAGACTCCTTTGCCTAACCTCATCATTAGTTACAAAGTTAAACCACCTAATACCCAAGATACTGCGTAAGCATCTAGAATCAAAATCATCTAGTTTCCTGTTATCTTGTTTACACAGCATCCAAGTTTCACTACCATAACTAACCCTAGAAAGAACCAAACTATTATACAGTCTAATTGTAGTCTTTAGGTGTATACGCCTATTTCTCCATAATCTCCATAGATTCTTAAAAGTCCCGGCAGCAATACCTATTCGTCTGTTAATCTCATGCCGCACATCACCATTATCTGTTACATAGCTCCCAAGATAATTAAACTGCGACACCTGCTCAAGACTGCAACCATTCAGATTAACTGAATCACAGCCTGTCTGACCAATTTTCATCACTTTAGTTTTCTCTCTGTTTATAACCAAACCTACTCTACTACCAGTCTCATCAACAGCTCGAATGAAAGAGTTCATCTCATCAACATCATTTGCCAAAAGGGCTAAATCATCAGCATAATCTAAATCAGACATGTTCGTATCTCCAGCCCATTTAACGCCAAAATCTTTCAATTGAAGTGAATTTCGCATAATATAATTAATAACCAAGCTAAAGAGAAAAGGAGACAAAATGCACCCTTGTCGAACACAAGAAGTAATGTAAACCAATTGCTACAAGCCTTACCAACTCTCACACACGACTCAGTGTTATTATAGAGAGCTTTCATTATGTTAACTAACTTGTCAGGTATACCATATGATCTCACAATCAACCACAAATTATGACGATCAACAGAGTCGAAAGCCTTTCTGAAATCAACAAAACTAGCAACCAAAGGTTTCTGAAACTCTAAACATTTCTCAAGAATCTGCCTAAGTGAAAATATCTGATCCACACATCCCCTACCACTTCTGAATCCACATTGCTCATCACGCAATTGCCTGTCAACCAGATTCTTAATTCTATTAAGCACAATCATGGAAAGAACTTTACCTGGAACAGAGAGTAGGCTGATACCCCTATAGTTATCACAATAACTGCGATCACCTTTTTTGAAAATAGGGATAATAATAGCTCTGGTAAAACCTTTAGGAACCATGCCTTTATCATAAAAGTTATTCAAAATTTTAGTCATCCAAGTGGTAACTGAAACATTCCCAGCTCTAAGCATTTCCATAGTAATTTCATCCACCCCTGGGGATTTATGAAGTTTAAGTTTAGAAATAGCCAAACTAACTTCAGATTGTGTTATAGGGCCAACATTAAAGCCAACAATGCATCTATCATCATTGCAAACAATGGGAGTAGAATTAACCACATTGTTTAGAACATCACTGAAATGCTCAGCCCACCTAGCCATGACAGAAACCTCACCTTCTATAACCTTACCTTGTTTATCCTTCAATCCCTGTATACCTGTTCGTTTTCTACCACACAAAACATTAACTATCTGGTACAGCTCTCTGCTGTTGTGCTGTCTAACTGCCTCCTCAGCTTTGTCAGCCAGATCATCAAGCCAAAGATTCTTATCAGTAGCTAACTGATCCTTTACACGTTTATTAAGTTCTTTGTAATGCTTTCTATTAGGACTAGTAGGGTACTGATTAAGGACATTCCTGCAGTTCCTTCTTTCTGAAATAAGCTCAAGTGCCTTATCACTTAAATAATTCTGTCTGATCCTTTTTTCCTAGAAGAGTACTGTTAGTTTCCAAAAAAGCCTGTTTAAAATGGGCCCATTGTTCCTCAACTTCAGTATTAAGCAAACCATGACTGTCATAATGACTAAGTAACCTATCATGGTAAGCTTTAGCTATAACTGGGTCTTTCAGAGCTTCAGTACTAAAGGTAAAATTTTTTAACCTTAGCACAACACTTTTTAAGTTTAAGTTGCAAGACACTTTTAACAAGGTAATGGTCAGATCCAATTTCAGCTCCCTTATATGCCCTGGTATTTCTAACAGAACTAGCCCATTTGCTGTTAATTAATATATAATCAATAATATTCCTATGCAGCCCATCAGGTGAAACCCATGTGTATTTATGTATGTCGCAGTGTTTGTAATATGTGTTAGTTATTCTGAAACCATTGAGTTTACTTACCTGTAGGAGACGTTGCCCATTGCCATTGCAGCTACCAATACCAAAAGGGCCAATTACTCCTCCCCAAAGGTCAGAGTCGGTACCAACTTTGGCATTGAAGTCACCAAGAACAAGGGTAATATCTCCTTTCTTGACAGAATTCAAAATATCCTGAAGTTGTCCGTAAAACCTATCCTTCTCATCCTCATCAGAATCCTCATTGGGGGCATAACAGCAGATAACATTCAAGTCTTTAATGCTTGTCTGAAATTTTGCTGTAAGAAACCTTTCATTAATGCACTCATATCCTAGAAGAGCATCAGTAGCATGTCTGTTGAGCAGCAGACCCACGCCTTGGTGATGCTTTCCATCCTCCCTCCTTGTAAAGAGAAATTTAAAGTTATTTTTAAGTATCTCACCTTTACCTGTCCATCTGGTCTCTTGCAAGCCTAGAATATCTAGGTTATAGGGCTGGAATTCCTGCATGAGGACATCAAGAGAATAATCTCTATGTAATGTCCTCACGTTCCACGTTCCTGCAGAGAGAAAATGATTAATAGGATTTTTAAAGAAATTAGGTTTATTGAGATTGGTAGGGCCAACAATATCAAACAGCCCCCTGATCGCAGGCATGGGGCAAAGACCTGTTCCACCTCCGCTAAAGGCTGAAGTCACCGATGCTGGTATTAAGTTTTAATTAACTTCTGAAGTCAATTTTTGTGGTTGGTATTGTTATTACTAAATATTCAAACTTCCATAACTCATTAAATACTGAACGAATGCTGTTGAAAATCGAGATGTTGATTTATTTGATTGAGATCTTTATATGCAATCATATTTTTCAAAACAAAGATACTTATTTTAGAAGTTATAGAGCTTTGACGTTAGCTTTCCATTGACTTAACATGAGGATTTTCCTTAATTTATGGAAACCAGTGTATATAAGTAGCTATAAATTCTATCTAATAGATATTTGAAAATGAACGATGCTAGATGGAATTACGCTAATGGTTGGACAAGTTTCTTTGTTGCATATTTTGCATCCCTCCTAAAGCTTGGGACCTCAACAGTCCCCATAGTTCTTCAATTTTCGAAGAGAACGTGGACAATAAAAACGGTTTCATCTTTCTTCGGGCGCGAAAACTTTTATATTCCTTATGCAACTCTTCACCCGCTGAGCTTTGATTTCACTTATTACCATCAACTATTATATTCCTTATGCAACTCTGCACCCGCTGAGCTTTGATTTCACTTATTACCATCAACTATTATATTCCTTATGCAACTCTGCACCCGCTGAGCTTTGATTTCACTTATTACCATCAACTATTATATTCCTTATGCAACTCTGCACCCGCTGAGCTTTGATTTCACTTATTACCATCAACTATTATATTCCTTATGCAACTCTGCACCCGCTGAGCTTTGATTTCACTTATTACCATCAACTATTATATTCCTTATGCAACTCTGCACCCGCTGAGCTTTGATTTCACTTATTACCATCAACTATTACATTCCTTATGCAACTGCACCCGCTGAGCTTTGATTTCACTTATTACCATCACATCCTATTAAATTTCCCTCCCCGATTTTTTTTGTGAAAGGTGGTGGTGGTAGGGAGAGGACATAATTTGAGATAACCCAAAACATTCTCGACGTCAGAAGAGTTATGTGTCAAAAGAAGGTTTCATTTGACACATAACTCGTTGCGTTCAGATGATATTGTGGAAGAATCTTTTACAGATTTCCGCTCTATAGAAGTAAGGAAAGTGAT
This sequence comes from Ryuthela nishihirai, assembly GCA_038380435.1. Lineage (NCBI taxonomy): Eukaryota > Metazoa > Arthropoda > Arachnida > Araneae > Heptathelidae > Ryuthela > Ryuthela nishihirai. The sequence continues at coordinate 65,780,486 of JAWZYU010000015.1, read as the reverse complement.
ATTTTTATGAACCATGACCCGAGTCACGAGTTCATCCCGAGTCACAAGCTTTCATTTCATACATAACTCGTTTCGATCCGTCAAATGGTTCGGAAGATGTGGAACAATCCCTTTGACACAAACTGACAAACGGATCGATAAACGATTTCCTCAATCTGACAAACGACGAGCGAAAGCGATAGGAAGATAGGTAATAAGAAGAATTTGGAAAAAGCATCTGCCGCAAATATCTGATATCGAAAATACCATTACTTTTAGTAAAGGCCACTGTGATCTTTATTCTAATGGCATTTTATGTTATCTTACAATGAGGGTTGGGTTGTTTTACCTCTGAGCGGCACATTTTTGCACACTATGGGTTAAATGGCCAGGTCACAAGGACCCCGAAGGCTCAGAGAATGTTGGGGGAGGAGACCCACTGGAACAGCTGTTAGGAGACAGATGGTAGCCTCCCGTCAAGGCCATCCAGCGTGTTCTTTAACGTTGGGTTGTTTTACCTCTGAGCGGCACATTTTTGCACACTATGGGTTAAATGGCCAGATCACAAGGACCCCGAAAGCTCAGAGAATGTTGGGGGAGGAGACCCACTGGAACAGCTGTTAGGAGACAGATGGTAGCCTCCCGTCAAGGCCATCCAGCGTGTTCTTTAACGTTGGGTTGTTTTACCTCTGAGCGGCACATTTTTGCACACTATGGGTTAAATGGCCAGGTCACAAGGACCCCGAAGGCTCAGAGAATGTTGGGGGAGGAGACATACTGGAACAGCTGTTAGGAGACAGATGGTAGCCTCCCGTCAAGGCTATCCAGCGTGTTCTTTAACGTGCTCAGGGTATGGATCTTCCGCACACGGGGTCATGGTTTAACGTCCTATCCGATGTACGGCAGCCTCTCCAAGCCCATCGGTGTCCCCTACTGACAGAAGGCAGGATGAGGAGTTTTGTGGAGATAAATCTCAATGCTGACCCAGCTGGGACTCGAACTTGAGAACTGCAGATTATGAGCCTGGCGCTCTATCGACTGAGTCACCACCGACCCCAGACCCCTTTACAATGAGGCCATACTACTACTATTACTGATATGTATTATTTATATTGAAGAATCAGTCCGTTTGATGCTAAGTGATTTTATTACAAAATCATATACTGTACATGGATGGATTAATTTAACCCTCGGTATTAATTGTAGAGACTAAAATTACACTTTGTTGAAAAAAACAAACTTTTGCTTTTTATTTTACATTATATTTGCTATGGTGGAAAAAAATGCGATTTTTATTTTCTTTATTTTTTGAGTCTATAGCTTGGTCACTATGGTGCATGATATGTTAACATTAAACTTTTTTAAATAATAAATAAATACCCCCTCAAGCAGCTGCTTGCCACAGAGGTCTGACAGGAGACTGTCAGTTTAATACGCCATAGTAAAAGGTCTGTGAGGATGGCGGGAACTCAGCAGAAAAACAACATCCATGCCTTACCCGGGGATCGAACACGAGTCTCTTAGATTAGTAGCCTAGCGTGCTAACCACTCGGCCATTACGAATACTGATTAAGAGCGGTCCCGTGGTCTAGTGGTGAGCGCACGTAGCTACTGAACAAAGTGACCAGAGTTCGAGCCCCTGGTAAGGCAAGGATGCTTGTGTTATTTCTCTGCTGAGGTCACACCATCCTCACAGACCTTCTACTATGTCGTATAAACTGTCAGACCTCTGTGACAAGTAGTTGTTTGAGAGGGTATTTATTTTTTTATATTTCTAGTACTATTGGTTCCCAGAGGAAGATGCAGGGAAGGCCATTCAGCTTTGTGCAATTTTCTTTTAATTTGTGACGAACAGACCCGCAAAGCTACTAGTTTGTCTGCAGATTATAACGGAGCAAACAACCATACCATCGTCGGGACTCGAGACCGGACCCAGGGATTTCAGTGTCACCGCGAAGCGACACCACTGAAACACCGAAACGGCATTGAATTTGCGGTTTCCTCACTTTACTCATTACGTCACAGTAAGCGATGAAAATTCCAGAAGCACGTGACGTTTGCTGGTCACCGTCCTCAAAACGGAGCTAAATGTCCCAAATGGGTGATGTTTCTCCCAGACCTTCCTCCGGCCCGTCCTCCGATTCCCTACTTAATATCTTAACATGACCTTGCCCTGGTTCATTCGAAATCTTTTTGGGACGGGTGTTGGTATGCACACCAAAAGATCGTATACATGGTAGACTCCTCTAGCACGGACTCAATCGTAGCATGCCAGACTCGTAATCTGATGATCCCAGATTCGAGACTCCACTGCGCCTGCGTTGAGATTTTCTCCTCTAAATCCCTCTGTGAGGAAAGGGATGGACAGGAGAGCCATACTCTGTGAGTGCTAAAGAAAACACTGGATGGCTTGACCGTATGTCCATAATCTCTTAATAACGTCTTAGTGGATCCCCTATAGGAACCGAGTTTTGAATCCTGGGGTCTCTGTGACCTTGTTTTTTAGTGAAAGTGAACCGGGTCCTTATTTAACTAGGCCACTGTTTGGAACCTGTCTTCCCTATGAGTGAAAATCAGTCAGTTTGCCTTGTACGAATTATACATTTCTCAACGAAGTAAAAAGTGAATTAGAGAGACAATAATTACGGATTTAGAGAGACCTTTATGAAAGCAATGATCCTTCCTAAAATTTCCTTCTGCGAAACAGATTGTAGTAATAATTAATAATCCATTAATGTCTTGGATGTCCTTATCGTTGCGACATAAACAACTGCAAAATAATTAATATCGCTACATTATCTAAATGGATGTGTGAACTAATCCCTTAATGGCCTCAATCTATTAGGATCATTTCTGTCCTCAGTTGTTTGCCAATGAACTAAAGTCGAAAACATAAAATAGACTCATTTTGCTAACACACATGAGACATTGCCTGGCTGTTACGTTGACCTTACACAAACCATCAAGCAGATGAATCTGTTCCCACTTTCGTGGGCGAATGAACTCCCGGCTTCACAGAGGATTAGGATGTTTTCTGTCACGTGTGTATTCATTGTTACGAAATCGAGGGGGCGGGGGTGGCTCAGTCGGTAGCGCCAGGCTCGTAATCTGTAGTTCCCAGGTTCGAGTCCCAGCTGGGTCAGCGTTGAGAATTATCTCCGCAAAAATTCCCCGCCCTGCCCATGGTCAGTAGGAGACACCGATGGGCTTGGAAAGGCCGCCGTCCGTCGGATGGGACGTTAAGCCGTGGCCCCGTGTGCGGGAGAGCCATACCTTGTGCACGTTAAAGAACACGCTGGATGGCCTTGACGGGAGGCTACCATCTGTCTCCCAACAGCTGTTCCGGTGGATCCCCTCCCCCAACCTTCTCTGAGTCTTCGGGGTCCTTGAGACCTGGCCATTTAGCCCATGGTGTGCAAAAAAGTGCCGCTCAGAGGTAAAACAACCGAACCTACACCGAAGTTCGTTCACAAGATACCGTCTCAAAAATACGGTTCAGTAATTAAGTTTGCCGAAACTATAATTTTTTTATAATAAGTGTGCACATTGAAATGTGTCGACATGACCCTGCATGCCGTCCGTCGAATGAGATGTTAAGCTGCTGCTTAACGTTGTGATTGCGTGACGTCATTTTACACGATGGACAGCAATGCCATATGCTGTTAAAGAACACGCTAGATGATTATGAGACGAAGCTTTCATCTGTCTCCTAACAGCTATACAGTGGGGATTTTTACGTGATCAGGGTAAGCTCTCCTTCCTTGTCTGGAAGGTAAAGAGCCCTGATTTACCTTCTGAATAAGAATTGCCTGCGTCTTTTCTTTCTTTAAAGTAAATTCAAATTTAGTGTGATTTCACCATTGGTAGGTTTAAGTTGTTTTTAACTTTTTAGGACGCATTACGAAAATAGGAATAGGTTAATTGTTTTTAAATTTTACTACAAACACATTTCATGTCACCAATACATATTACAATATGTACTACTCTGATTTGAAATAACAACACTGACTGTAATACTTTACTGAATCTGGCATATTGCGAGGAATTTCTTTTTCAAACATCAGTTTTATTCGTTATCAGCATATTTCGCTGAAAAGCAAATTGACGCTTGGCAAATAATCTTTTTTTTATCATCAGCAATCTCTCTCAATCATTTTCAATTGATTTGCAATGCAAGTACTTCTGGGGATTTCATTCGACATTATTACAAAAAGCAGTGAAAAGACTCCCTTTTCAAAAAAAAAAACAAACTTAATCCGTAGCCACCTAAAAAATATACCATCGAAAATCCTAAACTATTCAAAGATAACAAAAAACGAAATTAAGCTAGATTCCAATTGATGTTAGATTTTTACGCTCAACTTAAAAAAAGCTTTAGCCCTCCTCGTAAAGTTCGGCGCATAAATTAATTGAGTTGCCTAATAAGCGACCATCTGGCAAACCTGCAAACTAGAAACGTGAATAAAAAACACCGGTTGATTTCTAAAACACCTGCGAAGAAGCTACTTGAAAAATAAATGTTGTTGATCATTTGAAACGAGTGAACTTTTCCTTATTGCAGACTAATGAATTTTTAAGTGGGACCAAAAACCCCTTCTTTGTTAACGAACTAAGACTGGTTCGTCTGGGGAGCCCTTTGACGCTTCTGACTAATTGAAAGATGTTTGAGAATCGTGTTCCCTTTTTATGGCAACAGAAATCACTCACTTCTTTTAGAATAAATTTTTGATGAGATGGAAATAAGGGTTTGAAGATAATCTCTTATGTTATGTTTTCGTTTGCAAATTAAAATCGATGCCAATGTAGTACTTCACAGGAACCGAATAAAAAGTACGAAAAGAATCAGCAACTGCTAATTGCTATGGCGATGTTATTTGAAACCATGCAAAAAGTTGGACTGATTTATATCGTCATTTATTCCCGTCAAGATAAGTTATCTTCTGGACCCTCAAAATGCTTTTAGGTTGGGTGGTTTGACCACTGAGCGGCATTTTTGCACACAGTGGGTTAAATTGTGTGCAAAAAATTGTGTGTAAAATAACCCCCAGGTCACGAGGACCCCAAGGGTTCAGAAAACGAAGAGGAGAAAACGAACTGGAGGACTATTGGGAGACATATGGTAGTTTCTCGCCAAGACCATCCATCAAGCTAAAAAAAAAGGAGGGGGGAGAGTAAGATTGAGTCGGAATAAAACGGAACGCAATCCTTGTGTAATTTTCCATACATTTTTTTGAAAAATTCTGGAAAAGTATATATTTATGTTTAAGATTTTTCGCCTGCGTTCCGATTATTAGCATTCTCGAGTTGGGTGGGGGAGCCGGCTCCTTGTCTCCCCCAGATCCGGCCCTAGCATAGGTTATAATAGCTTTATTACACACGGGACTGCAGTTTAACGTTCTATCCGACGATTTCCAAGCCCATCGATGATCCTTTTTTCACTGGGGGAGGGGTTATCAGAGATAAATCTCAACACTTGCACAGTTGGGACTCGAACCTGGGAACTCTATATTGTGGGCCTGGCTCTCCAATGACCCGTTCCATTCTTTCAGCAAAATGCTAAAATATCAAAAGGTTAGATGATAAGTAGAAGTAAAGCAATGCAATTTCCGCAATCCTAACCTCAATATTCCATGTACAGTCGCTCAAAAAAATATCCGAACACTATGGTTGTTTGCAGAATTCAGAAAAAATATCTGGCAGCGACTTTTTTTAGAAATTAGTGATCTGGCAACCTTCGTGTCACGTGACACGTGACTGTACAGTCGCTCAAAAAAGTATCCGAACACTATGGTTGATTAAAAAAATCAGAAAAAATATCTGGCAACGATTTTTTTAGAAATTAGTGATCTGGCAACCTTCGTGTCACGTGACACGAAGGAACGGAAGCAACCAACAGTCACGTGACACGAAGGTTGCCAGATCACTAATTTCTAAAAAAATCGTTGCCAGATATTTTTTCTGATTTTTTTAATCAACCATAGTGTTCGGATACTTTTTTGAGCGACTGTACCAAGAAACTTCCAATCGGGAGGTGGGGTACAAATCCCCCTTATGCGTCACCGGTGCATCATGTTCATTGTTGTGAGAGTTTGCTACCAATGCACCACTAGCGGCGACATCTCTATCACGTAATCAATTTCTTGCTCCTCAACAATATCATTGAATGGAAGGTTTTAAATATTAATTAGTGTGAAAATTGCTATTTGAAGAGTTATCTAAATGTAATTTTATTCAGGATTTTTGCTCCAAACTTTAATATGAAGTGGGGTATTACATAGCATTACAATGCACGTCAAGGGATGATAGGTAAACTTGAAAGAGAAATCGAGAGAGCGTTCAGGAATATTTTCATATCGCTTCATCTTTTAATGTTCCGAGTCACATTCCATACTAGAAATGCGACCGTTATAGACTGTTATGCCACGCGCTTCGTTCATGTGGCGCAACAGCAGCACGAAGCGAGAGGTTAGACTTTAGGAGCGGAAATCTGTTATTCAAATCCAAAATCGTGTCATAACCTCGCTTAGAGTAAGATTGGAGTGTATCATTTCTGAACATAACTTTTTCTGCACACAACGGGCTAAATGGCCAGGTCACAAGGACCCGAGAGCTCAGAGACGGTTGGAAGAAGTGGACCCACCGGACAGCTGTTAGGAGATAGATAATAGCCTCCGCCAAGGCCATCCAGCGTGCTCTTTAACGTTCTCAGGTTATGTCTCTCCGGCACGTGGGTCCCACTGCGTTACGTCCCATCCGACGGACAATGCCTTTTCCAATCCCATCGTCAATTTTTGCTAACCAAGGGCACGGTGGGGAGTTTTGCGCAGATAAATCTGACCCAGCAGCGACTGGAATTTGGGAACTGCTGTTTACGAGCCTTGAGCTCTTCTGACTGAGTCACTCCCGCCCCTCCTTAGAGTAAGGAATAGGAAGTGCGAAACACTTCGGAAGTGATTGGATGAAATCTATTTGAGTATGTAGATATGATGGATGTAGATATTATTTCATACTCTGGCCTATCAGAGCCCAGGTAGGCTGTCCTATGATATATAGAGAGCCAGGTAATATATAGAGGGCCTGGTATCATCTCCTATGATAAACACTAGAATCTAACCAAGTTTGAAGCAGTCCTGCACTGTGAAATCTGCTTTCATTTAAGGGTCAGTTAATTGGCAGTTTCTCTCAACGTGATTATTTACACTAAACCGCACACCACTGGACCACTCACTCACAGGGAAGAAAGCGTAGAGGAAACCAGGAGGAGTTGGGAGTGGATCTAATGACGTCTGATCCGGGATCTTAGAGTCACCACTTCATTAGCTGTTTCTTCGTGGTTGGATAACCATTGGCACTATCAAGGCAAAGGTCATTCAAGTGCGAACTTTCACAACAGCTACATAACATAACATTGTGGCAGCGATATCAGTGAAGATTCGCACAAAAGGAGAATGTTTCAGAAGTATCCTGAAAAGGCTTGGGTCCCGTTACTTTATATCTGAGAGGCAGTTTTGCGCACACAATGTCTAAATAGCCAGGTCACAAGTATCCAATGGTGTACCCAAGATTTTTTATTTTGTGTTTCACTAGAGCAAATGTTTCGGAATTTATTGGAGTTATATGTCAAACAGTTGATGCTTTGACAGCGCTCATAGCTTATTTGATGAACAAGTTCTTAATATATGACCTCTGAGAATCCTCAAAGCATCACATGCGCAGTTTCAGTTTCCCCATTTTGTACTTTTTGCTAGAGCGATTTATTTATTTATTAGTGTTATTTATTTACAAAAGGCTTCTAAGGAATTAAAGCAAATCCACAAACCGAAGAAATGAGTAACAAATCAAAACAGGGAGGGATTAAAAAAATATTGGCCACCGGTCAAACCGGAAAAAATTAGCCAAACCGAAAAAAAATAGAAAAGAAAATTAGCCTAAGGTTTCATTGCCTTCACTTTTATTATTCTTTCACCTCTCTGGTTCTTTCTCTCTTTTATCGGAATCTTTCTGAAAATTTTTTAAAATTTCCCTCCTTAAATGGACTAATTATTTATCTAATAGAATGACAAATTTGGTGCATGAGCAAATTTGGTGCACCCGCAACAATAATAAAAATAGATAAATAACTCCTGAAGCAGCTGCTTACCACAGAGGTCTGACAAGCAGCTGCTTACCACAGAGGTCTGACAAGCGGCTACTTACCACAAAGGTCTCACAAGCAGCTACTTACCACAGAGGTCTGACAAGCAGCTGCTTACCACAGAGGTCTGACAAGCAATTGCTTGCCATAGAGGTCTGACAGTAGCCAGTCAGTTTATATAGGCCATAGAAGAAGGTCTGTGAGGATGGCAGGACCCCAGCAGAAAAGCGACACAAACATCCATGCCTTATCCAGGGCTCGAACACAGGTCCCTTTGATCAGTAGCCAAACGCGTTATCCACTAGGCCAGTAATAAAAATTTAAAAATACTTTTTGGTTAGAGGAAGAAGAAAAAAGATTCTAGTGATTTCAAAACGTAATATTTTTCTCCTTAATATTTATCTTTAATTTAAAAAAATGGCATCTACAATTTCACTTAAGAATTTTAAAAATCAAATTAATAAATTTAAAAATCATAATTAATATTTTAACGATGTAAAAATATTTTTACATCGCTAAAATATTAATTATAAGGAGTTGCAGTGTTTTTGAATTGAAACTAAACTTACTTTACTAATATTACTTTACAATAATATTTGAGTTGGGTTGTTTTATCTCTGAGCGGCACTTTTTGTGCAGAATGGTCTAAACGACCAGGTCACAAAGATAAGGTTGGGGGGGGGGGACCCACTGAACAGCTGTTTAGGAGGCAGATGTGACATTCAGCGTGTTCTTTAACGTGCACAGGGTATGGCTCTTCCGCATACGGGGCCACTACTTAACGTTCCATCCGACGGACGGCCAATAATATTACGGTTCTTGTAGAGATAACAGATATTCATTCGGGGGAGGGGGAGGTCTCTGCTTTCATTACCTTGAAAATTTTCATTCTTTCATCTCTCTGCTTCTTTATCTCCATTATTGGAATCTTTCTCAAATATTTTTAATATTTCGCTCCTTAAAAGTGAGTCTCTCCTTGATAATATGGCTCTCGGCCATATTGGCCATTATGTTATTCTGGTCCTGAACCGAAAACACATTAGAAAGGAAAAGAATATATTTAATTGCATACGTTTCGATAGCAAATTTCAAAATTTAAAAAAATCAACTAAGGATAGCTTTAAAAAAAAAAACACTTTCTCCTTTTTAACAGCATTTAGTCTTATAATTTATTTATACGCAGACGAATCCCTTTGTAAGTTTCAAGTAAAAAGAACACAACAATAAATCATTTCACCGCCTCGGTAGCGAAATGGTATCGCGTTGGTTCGTTGTGACACTCAACTGCTGGACTCCGGGTTCGAGTCCCGGGATGGTATGGTCATTTCTTTGGTCCTAACCTGCATATAGATTAGTAGCTTGGCAGGCCTTATCACAAATTAAAGTGCAGTCGCTCAAAAAATATCCGAACACTATGATTGATTACAGAATTCAGAAAAAATATCTGGCAATGATTTTTTTTTTAGAAATTAGTAATTTGGCAACCTTCGTGTACGTACACGAAGGTTGCTAGATCACTAATTTTTAAAACATCGTTGCCAGATATTTTTTCTGAATTCTTTAATCAATCATAGTGTTCGGATATTTTTTTGAGTGACTGTACTTCTATTGGAATGCAGAAAATGGAAAGTGGGAGAAGGGGGGGGGTGGAATGGGAAATGAAATTGCCGTCTGATTTTCCGTTAAATTTTTTTAACTGACTCATTATGTCCACTGAATATTATAATATTTATCACTTCATATGAAGCGAACTAGAGGGGTATTAAAAAAATAAACAAAAGCTTGTTTTCGTAAAGTTTTTAAGAGAAGTATACGATGAGCTGAACAAGTTATCAATCTTTTGCAGTTGTGAAAACAAAACAAAAACCCAAAAGCCGATATTTACCGAGCGGAAGGAGTTTTCCTTAGGTGCGAATTTAGCGTGTTCAGAAGTCAACTCCGTCAACTTTTCTGAATATAGAAATACCTTTTTGCCTTCGTGATTGACGTGATCCAAGAATAATACAACAATGAAGATGCTTTTCAGTGCAGTTTGTTGCCTTTGAATTATTGATCGCATTGTTAAGCGCTCTCTAACTTTCGTTGTTTCTAATCTTCTGTTCAATCCATCTGTTGTGAAGAGATTGACATTTGCTTGTGACATATAGGACTGTAAAAGTCCCGAACAAAGCAATCAAGGATTTCTCAGTTGTAAGTAAAATGAAAAAAATATTGACACTAAATCAAAGGACTTAGTACTTTGATTTAGTGTCAATATTTTTTTTTATTTTCCACCCATAACACTTGCTGGATAAGTCAAATAACAATACTTTTCAAGTGATCATAATGGCTAAATGCAACCACCATTTCAAGCAAAGTTATCGCTGCTTCTATGGTATTCTGTAGAACATATTTTGTTTGGCAGAACACTTGTTTTGAAAGCTGCCAAACGGCTTTATACCACAGAGGCAATTTTTTTTGCAAGAACTTGTTTTGCACATTTGTAAAATAGGGTTTAAGGTATCTCTTTGTGTTATCACGTAGTAGGGTGACAAAACCGGTGATTCTCGGGTCACACACAGGATATTGTTTTTCGCATTTCCAAGATGAACGTAAAGTTAGAGGGTGAATTTTTTTATTTGTGTTAGGATTCATAAAGCTACAGCCAAACAATTTTCTTATACCGAGCAAAATGCTAAAAAATTCGGAGAACAATGGTTTATCTTATACACAGTGTCATGAACTCGTCTTCAGCTTTGCGGAAGGTCAGGGGACGGCCATTTTCATTATCCAGTTCTTCCTCAATAAAAAGAAAACCATCATTTTTCAAAAGGGAAGAGTGAATTAAATAACCTGTGAGTTTAACCCTTAGGATACAAAGTCGATTTTTATCCATTTCAAGGCAGTGTATTTTAGTAACGGAAAGGTAATTTTTTTTCGCATTCCCAGGTACGAAAGAAACTATTTTTTATGCATTTTCAGGGAGCCATAAAACAAATCCGACGCATCTGCTAAAGATCACAAATGATTAATTATTTGTGCATTTTTTCAGGAAATTCTAAAAATCACTTTTACTTATTTACATTGAAGTAAAGTGCCGATAGGTGTGTGTGTGGGGGGGGGACGGCAGTGGACGTATTTTGAAACATTTATTGAGAGTTCTGCCAAAACTATAAAGTTGAAGGGGAAAGGGTACAACCAATGTAGAACTTATTCTTCTACTCAGGACTGTGAAATGCGCATGTTCAGTGGCAAAACAACACAGCTAATTCATTATAACGTATTTCCCGCCAACCACCTTGTCAGTAAAGGAGAAATATTAAGTTGTTTTAAATACCACAGCAACCATGTTTATTTGTGTTTCCTCTAGTGACGAGAGCTCACTCCAGGGAGCAACTCAGAACGAGGGAAATAATGCTATTTTTATCCTTTTAATGCGTTTGCGCTTCAACAGGCAAAGCCTAAGGGATCTTGGGATCATCCAGAACCTCCTTGTCATCTTCCTCATCGGGGGACTTCCAGAGCAAAATAACGTCGGCCTGTTACAGAATCCGTGACGTACGATCACTTTATGAGCGAATGCGAGGCCGTTTGTCACAATTTCTGCACGACCTCGCGTGCCTCTCGTGATCTCCTAACTAGAAATTACAGCCGCATCCGATGGCTGCTCATCTGCGGGAGGTAGGAAATCGGAGCACACGAGTGAGTGCATCGGGGCTTTTTACGCTCTGGAGATCACAGCTGGTAGTAAATTTCGAAATACCGAAAGGTCAGATTTTTTGACCTTTTCGACCTCGTATGTTTCGTATTTTTGATCGACGATCATTGGATGAATTGATTTATGATTTGGAAGACACGAAAGGTCGAGATGATGAGGAAATTAAGTGATGGCGTTTATGATCCATCGTTGATCATTGATGGCTGGCGTTAGGATGTATTTCATATGATGGGAGTTTTGTTGAACCTACGTCGGCAGAACGTTCAAATCATGCACTTCCTTTTTTTCTCTAATCTACATTTCGTGTAGCACGTTGTTGTATTGGGTTGTTTTACCTCTGAACAGTACTTTTTTTCACACCATGGGCTAAATAGCCAGGTCACAAGGACCCCGAAGGCTCAGAGAAGGTTGGGGGATAGGACCCACTGGAACAGCTGTTGGGAGACAGATGGTAGCCTCCCGTCAAGGCCATCCGGCATGTTCTTTAACATACACAGGGTATAGCTCTCCACACATGGAACCACGGCTTAACGTCCCATCCGACGGACGGCGGCCTTTCCAAGCCCATCAGTTCGTATAGCACGTTTGCCCACCGTGTTCATTTTTGGAAATCTTGATGATTAAAATGGGGACTGGAGTAGTCTTACCCCTTTCTCTCAGGCTCGTAATCTGATGTTCCTGGTTCGAGTTCCAACTGCGCCTGCGTTGAGATTTTCTCCGCTAACCCCCACTTTTACCCTCTGTGAGAAAGGTGACACCGATGATCTTGAAACGATCGTCCAATGGGGCGTTAAACGTGATCCTTTGTAAAGCAGAGCCTAGTTGTGCGTTAAAGTACAAGCTAGATACATTGATGGAAGGCTTGCATCAATATTCTAGATACATTGATGGAAGGCTTGCATCAATATTCTAGATACATTGATGGAAGACTTGCATCAATATTCTAGATACATTGATGGAAGACTTGCATCAATATTCTAGATACATTGATGGAAGACTTGCATCAATATTCTAGATACATTGATGGAAGACTTGCATCAATATTCTAGATACATTGATGGAAGACTTGCATCAATATTCTGACAGTTGTCTAGTGGATTTCTTTTCCCAGGCGTCTCCGAATCGTTGGGGATCCTTGTGACTTGGCCATTTAGCCCATATCTGCACAAAAGTACCCGTAAGAGGTAAAATAACCCAAAATTGAAGGCAAAATGCATTTTACTACAAATATATATTTTAAAAAATTTCGATTAATCAGTAGTAAAGAATCACAGGATATGTCCTGTAGACATGGAACTCATAAAATAATAAGCTGAAAAAATTGCTTTTGCCATGAGTGGGATTCGAACCCACGTCTCCAGGAAACATGCCTGTTATGCTACCACTACACCACCAATGGCTAACCTTTTCTCAGCTTAGTGACGTTATAAACTTTACGGAGTTTTTTTATTTGATTCGCACGGTGGCACCATCTCTCCGGGAAGTGGACAACTCTGTTGCCTCATACAGATGGAATTAATATTTGTCATTCACGCTCATGGCGTTAAATCAATAAATCAGTAGTAAAGAATAAAAGAATATGTCCTGTAGACATGGAACTCATGAAATAATGAGCTGAAAAAAAGTCCAATTTTTTTCAGCTTATTATTTCATAGTTCGATAAATTTATTCAGTTTTACTAAGTATTATTCTGGTATTTATCTATATCTTTCAAATATACGATAGGTTGGAAAGTATGCTTACAAGGCGAATAAAATCGCAAACGAAGGATTACAATTATTAGTAGTTATGTCGCAGGGATCTTTTAATCACCGTTGATAACACTGCATTCTCCGATAGCTACCGCTTTTTGTGTGTACGAGTCAGTTGAACATGGCAACTCGACTGGAACATAGTTCCGAGAACCAAGTCCTTCCTGTAATCCGTTATTTCAATGCAAGGAATCTGTCGCAGGAAGAAGAAGTCGCATTTTTCATGCCGATGTGTTATGTATGAGTCGGCAGAGCTTATCGCGTTCATTCGGAAAGTGTTCTACTTTTACACGACAATGCAGTTCCGTACTCTGCGATGTGAACCCAACAATGGGAGATCTTGCATATAGTCTCTGATACCTAACGATCACCCATCTTTCTTTGGCGCTGGAGTAAAATTTTTAGGGCCAAAGCTGTCGAAGTGATGACGACAAAATGGAAATAGCAATGAAACGATGGCTGAGACAGAAGGAATACCAATATAACAGAAAAAATCCTACTGCGATATCAGAAGTCTGCGTGGAGGGTAAGTACGTCGTAAAGTAGTGAGTGGGATGACAGTGAAATTTGCAAGCATTGTTCATATTCGTGATCTTAATAATAAACCGCGAGCTATATGCTTTCTAAACTTGATTTATGAATGACTCTCATATTAGTATCTGTCCAACCCAAAATATTAATTTTTCATTTATCTTCTAAAACAATAATGTTGAATACTTACAGATTGGTAAGCGACAAAGTAAATATAATTGCTCGTTTTTTTTAAAAAAATGATTAAATATCATTTTCTAGCCAAACTTCGTGATAAGTAATGTATAGATATGTAAATAGAAAAAATATTGCTGTATAGCCAGTGTAAATAGGTACAGTCGCTCAAAAAAATGTCCGAACATTATGGTTGATTCAGAAAAAATATCTGGCAACGATTTTTTTTAGAAATTAGTGATCTGGCAACCTTCGTGTACGTACAAAGAAGGTTGCCAGACCACTAATTTCTAAAAAAAATCGTTGCCAGATATTTTTCCTGAATTCTGTAATCAACTATAGTGTTCGGATATTTATTTGAGCGACTGTACAATAGCCATTTTAAAAAAAAAAAACATTTACGAAGCATGGACTTATGTAAATATCGTAAACGCTTTAAGTTTTAAATGTTTCATCTGTTTTTTTTTCAAGATTGCCAAAGGACTCATTTATCTGTAATCCATTTATTTTTCTTACGTATGATGTTGTACATAATCATTCAATTCATATTATGTTTGTAATGCCATATGTTTGTAAATTCTCCCAAATGGAGTCAGTATAAAATAGTATTTACCTTCCATTTATTACTATTAAATTAAATTAAACGAGCTGTTCATATTATATGTAAAAAAAGTTTTAATGGCTAATTAATATTGTTTTATTATTATTGATCGTTTTCCCATTTCGCATTACTCTGTTCCATTTGAGAAAGCTACAGCACCTAAAAATATAGTTCCTCCTATAAATATATAAAAATTAAATCATAATAATAATAATCATATTATTGTTAAATATATCTTTCTATTCCCCGAAATTAATCATGAATATATTAGCAAAGAAATAGATTTTTCACTAAATTTCAACCAGAGTTTACTTTTTTTTTTGCGAAATATTAACGCCATTCGATTTCTTCCATTTTATACTCTAACCTGGAAAGAATGTATCTTGGAACTTGCATTTTTTTTTTTGCGATTTTTATAGAAAAGTGAAAAAAATTGTACGAATGAAGATTAAGGAAGGGAAAAACCAAAATTTTCACCAAAAACAAACGTCCCTGTTGCTAAAAAGCAGAGCAAATAACTTCGAGAGCTGCAGCCAGGGAAGAAGAAGAAAACGCTCGTGGCAGGCAGCTGCGAAGAAATGAAAGCAAACAGGAGAACAGGTGGGCAGCGGAGAAGAGCATTTCGCTCGCGACCCCATCAGTCAAGGGTTGACACAAGCGCATTGGGAGACGGATGGAACACGTGGGACCCATGTGGTCACTGATAGCAAAAGATTGACCCAAGCGAGTGCTAAGCAACCGACCTGAAATGGAGGAAATCGACGAAGCATGTTGACCGGAAAGAAGATTTGTTGGAAGAGGAAT
Source organism: Ryuthela nishihirai (assembly GCA_038380435.1). Taxonomy (NCBI): domain Eukaryota; kingdom Metazoa; phylum Arthropoda; class Arachnida; order Araneae; family Heptathelidae; genus Ryuthela; species Ryuthela nishihirai. Next base: position 65,764,815 of record JAWZYU010000015.1, on the reverse strand, counting down.
TTTCCTTTTTTTTTTCACTTTCGTCCTGAGGTTAAGGAAACTGAAAGATCTTCATTGGTTTAAACGAAATGGCGCCAAAATTTAAATCGGATTTTTGGGTTGTTTTAGCTCGGAACGGCATTTTTCGGCACACAATGGGCTAAACGGCCAGGTCGCAGGAACCCCAAGGACTCAGAGAAGATTGGAGGAAGGAGAATCCAGCTGGTCGGAGACTGATGGAATCCTCTCATCAGAGCCATCTAGCATATTCTTTGACCTGCACACGGGACTGCGGCTCCCATTCGACGGACGGCGGTCTTTCCAAGTCCATCGCTGTCGGCTTTCTCATCCACAGCAGGATGGACGTTTAGAGGGGAGATAAATCTTAACGCTAGCACAGTTGGGACTCTAAAGTGGGAACTGCATGCAGATTATGAGCCTGGCCTGCTACCCGCTGAGTTAACCTCCATTTTAAACGTCCAATTCTCCAATTTAAACGGGATTGTTCACATTGTTGTTGTTCTGAATTGTGTACTGTTGAATTGAGAAGTATCCATTTGTTGCTCTTCAATCGGATAGTATCTTATTGTAAAATAAGGAGTGGCTTTAATTTGGGACTTCAAGTGCGAAATGAAATGTAGAAATTAATTTCGAAATTGCGTTAGCCTCGATTTTGCTTTTAGAGTCATAGCGAAATAAAATAATATTTGTTACACGAATTTTGTTTCATACGAAAATATTCCTGTTATGGAAATAAATTGAAATTGAATAACATGAGTCGATTACCCCATATCATTACACTGTCGTGAAATATATTAACGTTGGAGTAGGTTGTTTTACCTCTGATCGGCACTTTTTTTTGCACACAGTGAGCTAAATGGCCTGGTCACAAGGACTCAGAAGATTCAGAGGAAGTTGGTAGAGTTGACCCACTGGACAGCTGTTGGGAGACAGATAGCAGCCTCCCGTAAGGGCCATCCAGCGTGTTCTTTAACGTGCGCAGGGTGTGTCTCTCCTATACACGGACCAGGGCTTAACTTCCCTTCCGACTGACGACGTCTGTCCAAGCCCATCGATGTCCCCCTATTGACAGAGGGGAGGGCGAGAAGTTATGTGGAGGAAAATCTAAATCTCAACGCTGGGACTCGAACCTGTAAACTGCAGAATGCGAGCCTGGCGCGCTACCGACTGAGTCCCCCCCCCCCTACATGTTGTTGGGCTATTCTTTGAGAATTTGACTGTATTGGATTGCGCAACAAGGAATCTTAATTAGATCTGATGTGAACTGCGAATTAAATAATATAATCGTGGACAAAATGGATAAATAAGCATTGTAATTCGCAAACGAAGTGTTGAAAAGCAACGAATTTTGGTATGGAAGTACGTTAGAATATAACGCAACATATCGTATGTGAAGACAAGGATAATGCATGTTTGTCTTGAATATGCAAATCAGTACATGCTCATCCGAAAATGAGGCTGAAGCAGAGGAAATTGTAGACTTAATATCCTGTATGATTACCCTTGACAGACATGCAATACATAACAACGAGTCCTCATGCAGTTAATGAGAATTTACAAGAGACTTGGGGATATTCTAACTCACTTCGTGGAGAACATTTCTAACTCGTGTAAAGTTTATTGAGCTTGTTTATAGCTGGACACCTGTCTTCCTAGAGTGTCATTTTAAAAATGACATCAACTATACGTAATAGTATTAACGAAAATTTAAAAGTTGTTGTTTTATTTCTCGATGTTAAGAAGGCATTTGATTCTGCTCCACATTTAATTTATGTAATAAATTAGAAGCAGCTGGAATGAGAAGTCAAATGCTATCTTGGTTGTCTAGTTATCTGGAAGATAGAAATCAAATGAGGAAAATAAGAAATTGTTATAGTTCCAATTCTAAGATGGATTTTGTTGTTCCTCAGGGATCTGTTTTGGGTCCTTTATTAATTTTGATTTATTTTAATGACCTTTGTGATTTAAAATTGTACGGTAACAAATATACTTTCGCGGATGATATATATATATCTTTAATTTATGCAAGCAAAACGGAAGAATTAATTATGCAAATGATGATCAAAAGAAAATTAAAAATTGGCTTACTCAAAATTAATTTGTTTTGAACGTTACTAAATCGAAGTATATAAACTTCAGATTACAAGATCGAAAGGATGATTTTATCAACAAACTTTTTATCATGATTTTAATTGTGATGAGATACATTGTAAATGTGCCGGGTGTATATCTTGATAAAAATTTTCATGAAGCACATATAAATAATGTAATTAAAAACTTAAATATTATGGTTTCAAGGATTTATTACATAAGGAATTTTATTAATTTGTCAATGTTAAAATTATATGTAATTCATGGGTAAAATCTTATTTGAAATGTGGCATTATATCTTGGGGAGGTCTATATGAGATAAATTTGAAACCACTACAACGTTCTCAAAATTATGTATTAAGATGTATGCTAAGTAACCTTTTGAAAGCATAAATTAACGCAGAAAGCGCATATTAACATATAGGATTGGTTAGTAGATTCTGATGACGTAGAGAACTATCTATAAAATAAAAAAAGTATAGTTTAAATGTTAAAATATTTGTAATACTGTTGCAGTTAATTTTGCAATTATATATTTTTTTAACTTCTCCACGTATGAGCCTTGACTCTAGTGGAGTATTCATTTATTTACTGCTTTCAAATTGTTCACTTTATTTATTATATAACTTCAATATTTAGCTTTCATCTATATTTTATAATTTATGTTAATGAGCTTGATGTGAAGTCTTGAACAAAAATTATTTTATGTAAAGCTATGTTCCTTACGCTGATTTTTTTTAAATGAGTTATATTGGTATTCAGAGTAGTGAATAAAAATATCTATCTATCGTATATGTGATCAGTGGGATTCAGATTTGGAAATCTCTGTGGCACTCTATTGGGGTAATATACTCACTCAGAAGAATTTCCTCTTATAATCTATATAAGCTCTGTAGGACAATAAAATTAACGTCTAATTCAAGGAATTGGTGATCTATCTAAAATACTTGATATAAAGTGTAAAGATTTTATCTTAATTCCCCATTGCAGTCACAGTTCTTCTCGAAGAAGATATGAAGAAATGGATATGTTCATTCGTTGAGCATAAGACTCATCCGGGGGGCGGGGGTGGCTCAGTCGGTAGCGCGCCAGGCTCGTAATCTGTATTTCCCAGGTTCGAGTCCCAGCTGGGTCAGCGTTGAGATTTATCTCCGCAAAATTCCCCGCCCTGCCCACGGTCAGTAGGGGACACCGATGGACTTGGAAAAGCCGCCGTCCGTCGGATGGGACGTTAAACCGTGGCCCCGTGTGTGGGAGAGTCATACCCTGTGCACGTTAAAGAACACACTGGATGGCCTTGACGGGAGGCTACCATCTGTCTCCCAACAGCTGTTCCAGTGGGTCCCCTCCCCCAACCATCTCTGAGCCTTCGGGGTCCATGTGACCTGGCCATTTAGCCCATGGTGTGCAAACAAGTGCCGCTCAGAGGTAAAACAACCCAACCCAAAAGACTCATCCGGATTATTAGTGAGCCCTTTTCCTAATGAATATGAAATAGCAACAGATCCTTCTATCTCTCTCCAGACGAGAAGACATCGATGATTTAACTGTAAACTAAATCTTGATTCATCGGTGACTATCATATTGAACTATTGCTCCGAGTTACACATGGGGGTAGGGGGTTGGCTCAGTAATCTGAAGCTCCCAGGGTCGAGTCCCATCTGCGCCAGCGTTAAGATTTATCTTCTCCAAACTCGACCCTGCCCTCGGTCAGAGAGGAGACCCCGATGGGCTTGAAAAAGCCGTCGTCTGTCATATGGCCCCGTGTGCAGGACAGCCATACCCTCTGAGTGTTAAAGGACACACTGGATGGCCTTACCGCGAAGCTTCCATTTTTTTCCTAACAGTAACTGTCCAGTTGGTCCCCTCCCTCAACCTTCTCTGAGTCCTTGAAGTCTTTGGGACCTGGCCATTAAGCCTATTGTGTGCAAAAAAATGTCCCTCAGAGGTAAAACAACCCACGAAATCGTAATTTCGCCCAATAGCGTAATAATGAAACAAGTTTTACAATTGTAATATTTCATAACAATTATCTTATTGTTGAGATTTCTTGTCTTACATTCTTTCTACCAGCATTGTTATCCCAGTGTTGCTGTAATTATGACAATTGCTGCTTTTGTTAAATGGTTTGGAGTTAAACAATCCTGGTCATAGAGTGGGTGTAAGATATTCACTTTATGACAATGGAACTTTTTTTGCAAGATTATATAAGCATTATTGTTTATTTCTCCGTTTAATTTTTAACACTATGTTTTTTACAATTTTGCCAATACAAAAAAGGAACTGAGGGTCAATTATTTTTATTAAGAATTCCACACAAAAAAGCATATTAAAATGAGTTCTGAAAGGGATAAAAATAAAGAGTAAGGAAATATGATTCTGTTTGTAAAAAAATAACGAAAAAACGGTGTTTTTAATGTTTTTTAAGTCCTGCTCGATTTTTTACTCACAGTCAGCATTTAATTTGATGTTCTATTTCTAAACTGAAGTAGATCCTCTCAAGATCATGCACATGTTATTCATTAGGGCTAATAATTGCAGCGGGCGCCAAAAATCATTGTAGCTGAAGATCTATGCACACAAAAAAAGACAAATCACTGTAACCGAATATCTATGCACATAAAAATTAAATCACTGTAATCGAAGATCTTTACACATGGAAAGCAAATCAGTGCAGCTGAATGCCTTTACACAAAGAAAGCAAATCACTTTACAGAATATTGAAAACTTTACATCTTTTAGAGAGTGAGTCAAAATTCGCGCAACCCGAAATGTAAATGCTTATTATTTCGCGCCAACTGAACAGAGTTAAATACCGATTCTAACGTTGGCAAGCCTGCATTCACTGACATATACAACACTGTTTAGTTTAGTTCTTACGCTGTCAGTCTTTTGTTGGTGACGTGTATTGTACTAGTTGCCCATAATGAGATATTCCAAGGCCGAACGTGTACAGACATTGCGTAAGGTTGCGACAAGCATGATGAGAAGAGTTCATTGTTGCATTCAAGAAGAGGAAGAACACTTTCGACATCTATTATTGTAGCCCTTTGTTAAAAATTTGTAGACGTAAATTGAGAATAAATGATATTCTCTAATGTGGGTTGCGCGAATTTTGAATCACTCTTTATAATCATCAACTAATTTCTGCTACTTATATATATAATCATTTCTTAAACAAAGTGCAATAAAAAGAGCATGCACGTGCAAAGGAAGGGAGTGAAAAGAGAATTGATCGTGCCAGGAAGTGCGAGTAGGAAATGTTCACCAACAGTGATGCCGAATGGCGTCACATCCTTTGAAGTAAACAGGTTGCTTCATCGTTGTTATGAGGTTGTTTTAAGACTGGACTAGCACAACATATGACTCTGCGAAAGATTGGGGTGGGATGTTTTACCTCTGAGGAACACTTTTTTTGCACTCAATGGACTAAATGGCCAGGCCAGAACAGCCCTAAGGGTTGAAAGAAGGTTGAGGGAAGGGAACCCATTGGATATCTGTTGGGAGACAGATGAACTCCTCTCCTCAAGATAATCTAACGTGTTAGTTTTCATGTATAGCATGACCCTATCCTGAACATGGGGTCACAACGTTACATCCGAAGGATTGTGGCCATTCTAAACCCATCGGTGTTTCTCTCGGGTTAAAAAAAAATAAATAAATACCCCCTCAAGCAGCTGCTTGCCACAGAGGTCTGACAGGAGCCTGTCAGTTTATATGCCACAGTAGAAGATCTGAGAGGATGGCGGGACCTCAGCAGAAAAACATTACTACATCCATGCCTTAACCGGGGCTCGAACCCAGGTCCCATAAATCAGTAGCCCAGCGTGAGGGTGGAGGTTTAGGGGAGATAAATCTCAACACTGGTACAGTTGGAACTCGAGCATGAGTACAAGACTGGCGCGCTACCGACTGAGTGGGAAATTTTTGGTGGATTTTTTTTACCTTTTTTGTGTGAAATGGCCTAGTCACAATGTTATGATGGATCATTGTCCGTCGTTCATGTTATAATAAATAGACTTTTGAGTCGCAAATTGTTTTACGGTTTATTTTTTATGTAAGTTTAAGAATTATTTAAAAATATTAAAATGATTGTTTGCTTTATTTATTTTTCATAATAATTATAATGACAAATTGAAAAGTGTTTAAGAAAATGAAAAACAAAAAGTAAGTTGTCGAAAATATCCAGCATTTTTTTGACTGTATGTCAATATTTGTAAAGTTGCGAATCAAAAAATACAGGCTCTTTTTTCTCTCAAACGTTTCGTTTGCGATCCTTGAAATGAGCCCTTTTATATGTGTGACCTTTTGCAACATTTCAGTTACAAAGACCTAGGACAAGAATCGGCAAACCGAGTTTCTTTATTACTCCGAATATTAATCACAAAACTTGTTTTTGAAATTGTAAGAGAAATTAGAATGATCAAATTATTTAGAAACTTAGTGACTAAAAACTTAGAACGTTCAGACTAAAAAAATTCTTACGAAGAATCTCTTTGGGAGTGAGTAAAAAATTGGAAAGCTTTTTACTCTTATTCTTTTGAATGATTTTCGAATGTTGTCCTAAGCAAACGTAATAGTGTCTAGCCGCTTAATTCCAAACAAGATGGAAGATTCTGATCCACGTCCACGTGAGAATCCTAGCTGTAAGGGACGGGGGTGGCTCAGTCGGTAGCGCGCCAGGTTCGTAATCTGTAGTTCCCAGGTTCGAGTCCCAGCTGGGTCAGCGTTGAGATTTATCTCCGTAAAATTCCCCCCCCCCCTGCCCACAGTCAGTAGGGAACACCGATGGGCTTGGAAAGGCTGCCGTCCGTCGGATGGGACGTTAAGCCGTGTCCCCGTTTGTGGGAAAGCCATACCTTGTGCACATTTAAAGAACACGCTGGATGGCCTTGACGGGAAGCTACCATCTGTCTTCCAACAGCTGTTCCAGTGGGTCCCCTCCCCCAACCTTCTCTGAGCCTTCGGGGTCCATGTGACCTGGCCATTTAGCCCATGGTGTGCAAAAAAGTGCCGCTCTGAGGTAAAACAACACAACAACCCAACCCTAGCTGTAAGATGATCAGTTTCTTCTGGTTAACTGTAACGCTCCTAAAATTTGATTTCTGTTATTGTAAAGCGATACATATACAGAGAGATTTACCAGATCGTGTAATTACATTTTGTTTATTTAATCCACTTAGGAATGGATCTCTCAGGTTTCATATAATGCATTTATCTTATTCAAATAAATATGTTTTTGAACAGAGCAATATCAATTCTCCTCCAAGAAGATACTTTTGTGAAATCTATTTTTAAGGCAGATGATGAGGTAATCTCTTTCTCTCTCCAATGATGCTCTTTCCAATCAGCTATGTATATATTTACAAACACTGGAGATTTCTTTCCTAGTTTAACATCGATAGAAATTCAACGTAAATATGTGAATTAATTCTGGAAAAATGATATGAAGAGAAATATCAGTTGCTGAAGTCTGACTATACTTTTTAGACAGAAGGTTGTGGAGATAAAGGAGTCTGAAATGTTTTTACTATCTGTCGGAATTTTCTCAATAACACTCTAACGTTGCATTCGCTAATGTGGGTTCTAGATCTTTTGCTGAGAACGTTGAAATGCACGTGTTGTCTACATTTCGAAATTTAGCTACGGGCGCCCGTGTTATCACAAAGTTCTTCAAGCTCTCTGAATTGAAATTGCTGAATTTTTATCTGTGACACGCTGTTCGATTTCGCTTAGAAAATTGTTGTTGTTGTTGTTCTCGTCATCGTTAGGGACAAAATTGTTTTCCAAACTAATTGTATTAGTCAAAAAAAAAGCACTAAAATTATTTTCGTTATTGTTAAACATTATTGTCCTCTCAAGAATTATTTCTCTAACCGACTTATTTAGTCAAAAGTCAGAAAGTTATTTTTTTCTCTCAAGAATTTTTATTCTGTTATTTTATTATTCAGATTTCATACGTTTAAAAGTTAGAACTAGTAATGTACAACTAAATGTTTAACTAAATAATCATACGTTAGATATTTGTTTTTATGGTTACAAATGGACGGAGATAAAGCAAAAGCTCTCGTGGGCTTGTGGTTGTAACGTGTGGACGGAGATAATGTAGTGATAACTAGATGATAATGTAGTAATAACTTGTGGACGGAGATAATGTAGAAGCGCTCGTGGGCTTGGTTTCTCATACAACAATACAATTATTGTATTGTTGTATGTGAAATGGCGGGCAGGCTAATAGTACAATACAATTGTTGTATTGTCGCCGTCCCATGGCCGAGTGGTTAGTGCGCTTGGCTACTGATCTAAGGGACCTGGGTTCGAGCCCCGGGTAAGGCATGGATGTGTGTGTCGTTTTTCTGCTGAGGTCCTGCCATCCTCTCAGACCTACTTTGGCATATAAACTGTCAGACCTCTGTGGCAAGCAGCTGCTTGAGGGGGTATTTATATTTTTTTGTATGTGAAATGGCGGGCAGGCTAATAGTACAATACAATTATTGTATTGCATCTCTATAATAAAGCAAGAGTTTAAATATGACGTTGATCAGAATCTAAGTTTGCTTTCTAACCATGCTTTCTTAGTTCGATATTTTTATTGTTGCAATTCTTATGTTCTTTAACTTTGTTGCACTGCATTTTGCCATAATATAAATATATTTCACTAATTTTTCTGTACCATTCATATAACTACGTTAACATTGTTACCAACGCTGGTCCAGCTGGGACTCGAACCTGGAAAGAGCAGATTACGAGCGTAGGACGCGCTACCGGCTGAGCCACCCCGGCCCACTCTCAGCGGTAAATAAACCAAAAGTGCGCCTCTCTAGAGCTTATATTTCTTGTGATAATTGCCAAGATATGCGTCATCTCGCATAGTCAGTTCCACTCTCCACCTTAAAGGCAATTAGGACAATGTTGCTCTTGTAATTGTATTTGGAGTATCATTACTCTAAAATGGTGTTTTTCAATTTTTTTGGGGGGTGATGGAACACTTTGTGAAATGGCTGAACACTCATAAACGGATGCATTTATCTTTATACATAAACACTCCTTCCTTTGTATAGGAAAATACTTTCTTCTCTTTTAAGTAGCAATATTTTTTTCTGTATTAAACAGAAACCATCTGAATGGCCCTTTTCCCAATAATACGAGTATTTATTAAAATATCTAAAAAAAATCTAATTTCTCTGGGACATTTCGCGGAGCACCTGTACCATGCTTTTAAACACCAGTTAAAACACCCTGATATAGAGTATAGACCTTTTAGCTTAAATGTCTCCTAAATAATTTACATTCTGGTTTAATTTTCTGTTAATCATGCGTTCCGAAATGAAAAATTAGTCGATCTTATGTCTTTATTTCCCTTCAAAAAGACTTTTTTTTTTGGTATGTCACCTTAAGACTCAGAACTACATACTCAAGATTTTGAACAACCTCACAACGATATGCAATTTGCTTATCAATTAAAAACAAAAAAAGCATCTGATTAATTGATAACTAAATTCAAGAAAGAAAAAAAAAAGGCAACGTGAGATAGAAAGGAAGTACTTGCAGGGGAGGCCGGGAATTCGGTATGTGCATCCGGACGATGGTGGTGGTAGTGGAAGTGGTACCAGGATGTTGGTGCACCTTGGAGGTGACATTCACGGTGGTGGCGTTCGTGCCAAGGGTGGAAGGGGGTAGGAACTCAGATGGTGGCTCCGTCTGTCGCATCCGGATGAAAGGTAAGCAGCGGAAGACGTACGAGAATCCAGATCGGAATTTCGAATTCATCCAGCAATAGATGAAAGGATTGCAGCAGGCGTGGCTCATGGCGAGCCAGTGGCAGGCGAACCACACGTACACGATCCCTTCGATGGTGTACACCTCCGGATGCTGATCGCCCACGACCACGAGTGTGTTGAGGGGAAGCCAGCAGAGCGTGAACGCTGTGACGCACGTGATCATCATCTTCACCATCTGAAAGAGAACAAAAAGAAACGATGGGGTGGGGGGGAGGAAGGATGCTGTGCACGCACACGACACACAAAAACACACTGCTCGAGAATGCAGAGAGAATGGGAATGGGGAAACTTGTGCAGAGGAGTGCAATTTCATTCTTTCTAATATAGCATGCAAAAATGTACACAATTGTTGCATATGATACACTCATATATGATACCTAGATATATATGCATATAAATATATATTTCAATATAATATTGTATGTTTTATTAGATTTCAGTTCTTAAGGATTTTTTTTACCTAAAGGACTTTATAAAAGAATATATTTATTAAAAAACTTCAGGATTCTTAAATATGATTATAAAATGCACATATTTCATTTATAAATAGGTAATTTTTTGGTTTTTGTTACCTTCAGAGCATAACTTCTGTATAATTGTTATCCTCACACTCATTGCATTTATGTGGTGTTAATAATCGTGTCATTATTTCAAGTCCCATATTTATGTCGTTATTATTAATATTGTACAAATTTTAATAAATGTTTGAAATTATGTAGTCATCATTACCACGTATAAGTTTTATCACTGATATTTTTGTATTTATTTCGTTATTGATATTTTAATATTTGCTTCGTTACTACAATATTGTCCATTGTACGATTGGTTTCGGTCGTTATCATTATTATTTTAATAATTCTTTTAGGTACCTTTCTTTTGTCTCGATGATTGTTTTTAATATTCCCTGTTATTATTGTTAATGTTAAAAACTTAGCAAGCGTTTAGCATTCCAATAAAGACTCTAAGATAGGGGTTCTCAACGTGGAGTATGCGGGAAAATTATTGAGGTACGCCGTGAGAGCTCAAATGTCGCTAGATATATGTTATATATATATATGTTTTATTTTATTCCCATTCTTATACTATAACTATAGTTTTATCTATCTATATAAGGGGTACGCCAGTTAAAAATAATAATAATAAAAAAAATACCTCCTCAAGCAGCTGTTTGCCACAGAGGTCTGACAGTACCCTGTCAGTTTAATATGCCATAGCAGAGGGATCTGTGAGGATGGCGGGTCCTCAGTAGATTTTTTGCCCACTTCACGCGGTGTTCCCAGGTACTGACCGCGCCCAAAGCTGCTTAACTACGGTGATTTCAGCTTGGTACTGCCCGTTGGCTGTACGACCGCCATTACACTTTTCCAGAGGGTACTTACACTTTTCCAGAGGGTACTTGAAGCATAAAAGGTTGAGAACCATTGATCTAAGAGATCATTAAGAGGTAACGCCAAAGAGTTTTCTGTCGAAAATTTCGAATTGAATACAGTGAAGGAAGTTCTCGAATGTTTCAATACCAAAAATAATATTCATATCGAGACTCTATTTCCGTTTTATAACAAGAAATGTATATGAGTCGGTGGAATCCCATTTCTGGCTCTCTTGAAACACATCACAGGGCTCATCATAGGGCAGTAATAAGGTTTTTTTTTTAAAGAGTCTAATTTTTTCAACAGTACCGGTATATACGTAATAGGATCTGCATTATGAGGTCACAAAAGATATGGGATTAAGAACTACTCGAGATTAAAGTCACCTTATTAAACAGCTGCTAGCAAGTCTATTTTAAGGAAATTTTAAAGCTGAATAAACATAAATATATATCAGAGAAAGTAAACATGCACTTTTTAATTGTAAAAATAATATTTCATTTATAAAATATATATTACAATACAAATCACACTGTAGTAATTAGGCACATGTGAAAAATCCACCCATTTACCTTTCGGACTCGAGATCTGCTTTGCCATTTGAGCTAAGGAAGTGGGCAATTTAACCCTGTTAAATAAATGTGAATTGCCCCTGCCGTAGCTGAAAGAGTAGAGCAACTGGTGCGGACCAGGAGAACCCGGGTTCAGATTCTCCTGGTCCGCTGGGAGGCGGATTTTTTCACACTTGCCTGATTACTACAAATGAATAGCGCTGTAGTGAGCTTCATTCCTCTCTAACAAATCACGTTGGTTTGATTACAGGGAAAATATTAAATTGTAAATTATATAACAGACGGAGACATATTGCACGCACAAAATTAAATAACAAGTAGAATTATTTGAATCAAAATAAATATCCTATCACTGAAATATTTTAATTTTGATCTGTGGCAATGTGTAATTGTCGCCTGTTTCCTTTTGTAATTCAGTAAATTCTGAAAGATTCTGCTTCTTCTTCTATGCTGATTCTGATTTCTAAAATAATAAAAAATGCATCAATTAACAGCTGCACAAAGTTAAATGTCAACTGCGGATTGATCCTACATACACCGAAATATTGTCCTCACTTTGTTGCATGTTGCAACGTTAATTCAAAAACTTTTCTATATTATTATGCACTTTTCATTAAATAAAAAGTGTTCGTACTGTTTCTTCTCCCTCTTTTTCAACTGTAGCTCATTAACCAAAAATGAGAGACTGTGTGAATAAGCAGACTCTCTTTCCTTCACCTCCTCTGTGTGAATAAGCAAACTACCTTTCCTTGACCTCCTCTGTGTGAATAGGCAGACTTCCATTCCTCGACCTCCTCTGTGAGAATAAGTAAACTCCGTTTCCTTGACCTCCTCTATGCGAATAGGTAGACTCCATTTCCTTGACCTCTGTGTGAATAAGCAGACTCCCTTTCCTTCACCTCATCTGTGTGAATAAGCAGACTCCCTTTCCTTCACCTCCTCTGCGTGAATAATCAAACTCCCTTTCCTTCACCTCCTCTGTGTGAATAAGCAAACTACCTTTCCTTGACCTCTGTGTGAATAGGTAGACTCCGTTTCCTCGACCTCCTCTGTGTGAATAAGTAGACTCCGTTTCCTTGACCTCCTCTGTGTGAATAAGCAGACTCCCTTTCCTTGACCTCCTCTGTGTGAATAATCAAACTCCCTTTCCTTCACCTCATCTGTGTGAATAAGCAGACTCCCTTTCCTTCACCTCCTCTGTGTGAATAAGCAAACTACCTTTCCTTGACCTCTGTGTGAATAGGTAGACTCCGTTTCCTCGACCTTCTCTGTGTGAATAGGCAGACTTCCATTCCTCGACCTCCTCTGTGAGAATAAGTAAACTCCGTTTCCTTGACCTCCTCTATGCGAATAGGTAGACTCCATTTCCTTGACCTCTGTGTGAATAAGCAGACTCCCTTTCCTTCACCTCATCTGTGTGAATAAGCAGACTCCCTTTCCTTCACCTCCTCTGCGTGAATAATCAAACTCCCTTTCCTTCACCTCATCTGTGTGAATAAGCAAACTCCCTTTCCTTCACCTCCTCTGTGTGAATAAGCAAACTCCCTTTCCTTCACCTCCTCTGTGTGAATAAGCAAACTACCTTTCCTTGACCTCCTCTGTGTGAATAGGTAGACTCCGTTTCCTCGACCTCCTCTGTATGAATAGTTAGACTCCGTTTCCTTGACCTCTGTGTGAATAAGCAGACTCCCTTTCCTTGACCTCCTCTGTGTGAATAAGTAGACTCCGTTTCCTTGACCTCCTCTTTGCGAATAGGTAGACTCCATTTCCTGGACCTCATCTCTGTGAATAGGTAGACTCCCTTTCCTTGACCTCCCCTGTGTGAATAAGCAGACTCCCTTTCCTTGACCTCCTCTGTGTGAATAAGTAGACTCCGTTTCCTTGACTTCCCCTGTGTGAATAAGCAGACTCCCTTTCCTTGACCTCCTCTGTGTGAATAAGTAGACTCCGTTTCCTTGACCTCCTCTGTGTGAATAGGCAGACTTCCATTCCTTGACCTCCTCTGTGAGAATAAGTAAACTCCGTTTCCTTGACCTCCTCTATGTGAATAGGTAGACTCCATTTCCTTGATCTCATCTCTGTGAATAGGTAGACTCCCTTTCCTTGACCTCTGTGTGAATAAGCAGACTCCGTTTCCTTGACCTCCTCTGTGTGAATAGGCAGACTCCATTTCCTTGACCTTCTCTGTGTGAATAGGTAGACTCCCTTTCCTTGACCTCCTCTGTGTGAATAAGCAGACTCCCTTTCCTTGACCTCCTCTGTGTGAATAGGCAGACTCCATTTCCTTGACCTTCTCTGTGTGAATAGGTAGACTCCCTTTCCTTGACCTCCTCTGTGCAAATAAGCAGACTCCGTTTCCTTGATCTCCTCTGTGTGAATAGGCAGACTCCATTTCCTTGACCTTCTCTGTGTGAATAGGTAGACTCCCTTTCCTTCACCTCCTCTGTGTGAATAGGCAGACTTCCATTCCTCGACCTCCTCTGTGAGAATAAGTAAACTCCGTTTCCTTGACATCCTCTATGCGAATAGGTAGACTCCATTTCCTTGACCTCTGTGTGAATAAGCAGACTCCCTTTCCTTCACCTCATCTGTGTGAATAAGCAGACTCCCTTTCCTTCACCTCCTCTGCGTGAATAATCAAACTCCCTTTCCTTCACCTCATCTGTGTGAATAAGCAAACTCCCTTTCCTTCACCTCCTCTGTGTGAATAAGCAAACTCCCTTTCCTTCACCTCCTCTGTGTGAATAAGCAAACTACCTTTCCTTGACATCCTCTGTGTGAATAGGTAGACTCCGTTTCCTCGACCTCCTCTGTATGAATAGTTAGACTCCGTTTCCTTGACCTCTGTGTGAATAAGCAGACTCCCTTTCCTTGACCTCCTCTGTGTGAATAAGTAGACTCCGTTTCCTTGCCCTCCTCTTTGCGAATAGGTAGACTCCATTTCCTTGACCTCATCTCTGTGAATAGGTAGACTCCCTTTCCTTGACCTCCCCTGTGTGAATAAGCAGACTCCCTTTCCTTGACCTCCTCTGTGTGAATAAGTAGACTCCGTTTCCTTGACCTCCTCTGTGTGAATAGGCAGACTTCCATTCCTTGACCTCCTCTGTGAGAATAAGTAAACTCCGTTTCCTTGACCTCCTCTATGTGAATAGGTAGACTCCATTTCCTTAATCTCATCTCTGTGAATAGGTAGACTCCCTTTCCTTGACCTCTGTGTGAATAAGCAGACTCCGTTTCCTTGACCTCCTCTGTGTGAATAGGCAGACTCCATTTCCTTGACCTTCTCTGTGTGAATAGGTAGACTCCCTTTCCTTGACCTCCTCTGTGTGAATAAGCAGACTCCCTTTCCTTGACCTCCTCTGTGTGAATAGGCAGACTCCATTTCCTTGACCTTCTCTGTGTGAATAGGTAGACTCCCTTTCCTTGACCTCCTCTGTGTAAATAAGCAGACTCCGTTTCCTTGACCTCCTCTGTGTGAATAGGCAGACTCCATTTCCTTGACCTTCTCTGTGTGAATAGGTAGACTCCCTTTCCTTCACCTCCTCTGTGTGAATAAGCAAACTCCCTTTCCTTCACCTCCTCTGTGTGAATAAGCAAACTACCTTTCCTTGACCTCCTCTGTGTGAATAGGTAGACTCCGTTTCCTCGACCTCCTCTGTGTGAATAGTTAGACTCCGTTTCCTTGACCTCTGTGTGAATAAGCAGACTCCCTTTCCTTGACCTCCTCTGTGTGAATAAGTAGACTCCATTTCCTTGACCTCCTCTTTGCGAATAGGTAGACTCCATTTCCTTGACCTCATCTCTGTGAATAGGTAGACTCCCTTTCCTTGACTTCCCCTGTGTGAATAAGCAGACTCCCTTTCCTTGACCTCCTCTGTGTGAATAAGTAGACTCCGTTTCCTTGACCTCCTCTGTGTGAATAGGCAGACTTCCATTCCTTGACCTCCTCTGTGAGAATAAGTAAACTCCGTTTCCTTGACCTCCTCTATGTGAATAGGTAGACTCCATTTCCTTAATCTCATCTCTGTGAATAGGTAGACTCCCTTTCCTTGACCTCTGTGTGAATAAGCAGACTCCGTTTCCTTGACCTCCTCTGTGTGAATAGGCAGACTCCATTTCCTTGACCTTCTCTGTGTGAATAGGTAGACTCCCTTTCCTTGACCTCCTCTGTGTGAATAAGCAGACTCCCTTTCCTTGACCTCCTCTGTGTGAATAGGCAGACTCCATTTCCTTGACCTTCTCTGTGTGAATAGGTAGACTCCCTTTCCTTGACCTCCTCTGTGTAAATAAGCAAACTCCGTTTCCTTGACCTCCTCTGTGTGAATAGGCAGACTCCATTTCCTTGACCTTCTCTGTGTGAATAGGTAGACTCCCTTTCCTTGACCTCCTCTGTGTGAATAAGCAGACTCCCTTTCCTTGACCTCCTCTGTGCGAATAAGCAGACTCCCTTGAACTCCTCTCAACATTCTCAACAACCAGGCAAATGAAGCCTACTCATAATCTTCTCAAAGTAAGATAAAAACACTTATTGGAATGTCTTTAAATTGTTCCTTCTGTTTTGCTCACTCTGTTTCCCTCTCTCTAAGATGAGTGAGAGGTTAGGTAAAAAAAAATATGTTCAATCCTTTGGAGTACTATGTCAGACTCAGTCAGAATTTATTCTTTCTCTGTTGCCGTCCAGTGTTGGGCTGAACATTAAAATTAATTGGACCTATAAGAGTGGATAGTGGGGGAATAATTTAGACCTCAAAGGATTAAAAATGTCACAGTGTACAAATATTGACTATAAAAGTTGTGTTTTGAGTGTTCGTATTGCAATGAGTGAAGCAGTCGCTATCCTTATCTACATATTTCTATTGTATCTTATATGAGATAAAAATTTTATTCCGCGTCTCACTGGCAAAATTGACGACATTATGGAACGCATCTCCTTTATTTACATTAATTCTTATGGAGGAAAAATGTCCAACATATGTCAGTTTTGTTCTTGTTGTTTGGTCCCACCTTAATACCCATTAAGGGAGATCTGATCTTCCCAGTCAAATTACGATGTTGTTTTCCAGGAACGGACAAAAGCTATTTTTCGTTGGATAATACGAAACAACATCCCCCCCCCCCCCAGAAAATAGCAATCGAAGCACTCTACATTTTATAAATATAAAAGTCAACCTGAGAATCCTCACATCACACATAGAGTACGTTGACTATTAGATTATATATATAAGGCCACTTTGGCTTGGCTGACAACAAGGTACGCAAACCCACACTTTTATAGTGATGCTGTTTTAAAGTCAAGACATCCTCCGCAGTTGCACTCAGCTAACAAAGATTTAAATATTAAACGAAACTTCCGTGTGCTTTTCAGGACCAAGCAGCTGCAGACGTCACACGACAAGGGAAATTGTTTCGTGCATTTTGGCAATAGCAGACAGTTTATAACCGCGCTCCTTCGTGTTCGCATAAATTTTCCCAGTGAGCAGTTGTGGAAGTATCAGCGCCATCAGGCAGGCGTCGGACCATACACAACGACGACGGGAATGCTTATCTCTATTCCGCGGAGCTCAGTATGGGGGCGGGGGAAGTTTGAGCAGAAACTGACAACTCTCTTCTGTAAATCCGACTCAACCTCCGGAAGATGATTTATTTCTTTGAAGCTGCTCGCGAGGTGTGGAATCCGTTTATGGTAGTTAAAATTCTTCTGGTCGCACGAGCATAATAACTTCCGGAAGAAGACTTTTGGAAAGAGGAAATAGATGCTGGGTGTGTAGCGCGTGGTGTGTCTCGAGGAGGTGGATGCACGATGGTGAAAGCTTAAATCTTTTGGTGATGGATACTTTATACTAGCTAAATGTCCTTTATTCTTTGATAGCTGTCCAACAAATGGAAATGAGTTCTGGAATTTCGTTTGTCATACTGTAACTGATGTTTTAAAAAGTGTGTTGGATTTTTTGCGTGCTACAACAAGACTGTTTCATTTTTTAAAATTATTCTGTAATTATATCGATTATATCATTGTTATTTGTTCTGCATTTAACTTGCATTGAACTTTTTCAGTTAACGATTCTGTGATTGTATATCGCAATAGGAAATAGATTGTTCTTTAAGGTTCCTTTTGCCAAATTTTATTTGTGTAAAGACTTTTACTCTTTAACTGTTATATACAGGTTTACTTTTTTTACTGTTTATACATTTATTCTCTAATCTGTACAACTACTCGCTCATTGAACATGATGCCATTGTCTGAATTTAGATCACATTTTACAATGTTACTATATTTAATTTTTACATTGCTTTCAAAATATTTATGTCTAGACATATCCGTCCCATGACCGAGTGGTTAGCATGCTTGACTTCTGATTAAAGGGACGTGGATTCGAACCCCGGGTAAGACATGGATGTTTGCATTGTCTTTCTTCTGCTGAGGGCTCGCCTTCCTCACAGATCTCTATTGTCGTATTAAACTGACAGGATCCTGTAGGATCTCTGTGGCAAGCAGCTGCTTGAGAGAGTATTTATTTATTTTCATTTCATATAAATATTTATATATTTTATATACTTTAGAGAGTTGGTACATTGGTCTATTTGATTAAGAACTCATAAATGGTAATTACCAGGACCATATACTGATACCATTTAGGATTTCTTTCATATTTGAATCTGCTATGGGATGTTTTATTATTGCTGTAAAATATAATGAAGTGGATCAACCTGAATTGTATGGATCTTTTCAATAGAAGTCGACTATAATATGAATTGTAGGGTACAGATGTAATGAAATGTAGATTCCAGACTGTATAAGGAGAAAATACCAGCTAACATTTTGTCTACTGATAATTACTATTAGTTTAAATATTATTTAAAAAATTATTTGTTATTAATCTATAAAACAGAAAAATATGTTAGTGTTTGTTTTGTATTTTTATTAGAGTTTACTTTTACGTTGATACAAAATAGGAATTTTTAGCAAATATATGATTTTGATAGGGATAGTTGTCTTTAATGTGTTGTTAAAATTTATAGATGTTTTGCGAAACAATGTTCTAAAACTTTCGGCTACTTATGTTATCTTTTTTCACATAGTGTTCACTAGTAAATTTGTTCTGTAAAGTTATTGAACACTACGTTAAAGAGGCTCAATAAATGAATCTCGCAATATAAATGTCTATATATAAAACTACTCACATCTTGAAGCTACCCATGTCTTAAATGGTCGATTTAATGATATTACAATTAATTATTAGCAATTTAAACGAAGAATTAAGCTATTATCAAAGAATTAAATATTATGTTTTTTAAAAGTAGTTTTTTGGTACTTTAAAGCAATTATACAAAAGAAAATTTTATAATAAGCTCGTCTTAAAATAAAAATTACTTTTCTATAGAAGAATGGTTAAGTGTCAGAAGGCGGAGAAAAATATCTCCTGCTGAAAAAAGTGGAGGGGTCAGACAGTTCTAGCTGAGGAATAAAGGGGACACTGATGAGCTTGGTAAGTTCCCATCCCCCTCTTATACGATGGAAATTAAACCTTGAGGGCAGGAGAGTCACACCCTGCGCACATTAAAGACACCAGACTGGGTTGAAGGATGCTTTTATCTGTTTCATAACAGCTGTTAAGTTTATCTCCTTCCTCAGCTTTTTGAGTCCTTGGGATCCTGATGACTTAGCCATTTAGCCCATTGTGTTATAAGATAGTGACACTCACAGGTAAAACATCCCAATCCTGAAGAATATGCGAACAATACCAAGTTTCACCTGAGGAATGGAATGCCTTCTTTAGTGTTAACGTCATTATGTTGAATAATATATTAATAGAGTCTTGAGGAAAAAAATATTTAATAAAATGAAGTCTTAGAGGGATTTATTATTTCCAGACACATGACAGCAGAATTTAAAAGAAAAAGAAATAGTGAGGAAATTCGAAACGCGGTTCTTATACGCGCAAAAAAAAATGCCTGATTTGAAATTTATTTTGACGGCAGGTCTCTGCAGATGGTGCCAACACAGGAGATTAAACTGTCTGACTTTAAAGAAGTAACTAAATGAGAGACGTTGCGTCCAGACAGAAAGAATTAAAGATCTTAATGTTTAATTTCTTGACTGTATCTCGCAGTTGAGTTTTATTGCCAAGTTTCTCGGAATTTTAGGGATAATATCGGAAAGCTTCTTAAAATAGATTTAGGGCTTAAAATTCGTTGAAACCATTATTCTCTGCCGCTGAGAATTTCATAAAAACAATATATTGTAAACAGGGGAAGTATAAAAAATTAATTAAAAAAATTGATAGATGTTCTCAATGATCGCTGAAACTTGATAGCAGGGATGAGCAAACCTCTTTGAGTGGAGAGTGCCAAGACAACTAAAAATAAATGACTTCTCAAGCAAGTAAATGACTTGCTTGAGATCATGTAATTAAGATTCCTTTCCCTCTTTATCCAGTATCCATTCATCCAAGGTAAAGAAATATACTGGTAATTAATTTTTTTTCAGTAGTTACTAACTGAGATACACTTTGTTTTAATTAAAGAGCATATTTTATTTTTTTAACAACAACGTAGGAATGTTAAATAAATAGTTTTCACAAAAATTTTAAATATCAGTTTTTTTTTCAAGTTTATAATTTTAATACAATGACATTTGTGAAATTGTATGAATTGTTGCTGCGTTGCAGATCAAAGGGCCCTAGGGGTCGGGACCCAGGTAACGCATGAGTATTTCTTTCTGCTGTGGCCTCGCCTTCCTCATAGACCTACTCTATCGCGTATTATACTGACAGGCTCCTGTCAGATTTCTATGGTAAGCAGCTGCTTGATGGATATTAACCTGTAAACCATTATAGGGCATTATAGCTTTACGAAATTTTATTTGTAGTTAAATCAATTCCTTCTAGTATATGAAAAAAAACATAGTTTTTAAATGGCTAACCAATGGATTTTTGATTAAAGCATAGTGGCTCCTGTCAAACCTCTGTGGAAAGCAGCTGCTTGAGGGGGTATTTATTTTTTATTTTTTAAATTTCTAAAACATTTTCCCTTACTATTGCCTACAAACTGAATTTGTTATACATCTGAATATTATATATATTTCATCAGGATAGATGAAAAATGAACCATTTACATCAAGCTAATCATTTTATGAACAAAATTGGTCTTATAACTAACCCTTGAGGAACTCCTCTGTTTTTAAACAAAGGAATGTGTTTGCTCCCAACCGATCAATAAAACATAATACGAAAGCGTTCAAAATACTTCCCCACTTCCAATATACTTCCTTCGGTATAGCGACAACACCCCATTTCGTCGAAAAAGAATTTCCTTTACGAAACATTTTACTCTGTGCTTAAATCTGTACATTCTCTTTTTATCGCTTAAATTTCGCAAACAAAGGGTTTTTCCCCTCTCATTTGTGCACGATTTTATGCTCCACGAAGCATGTAAAGAGCCTGAAGATGCTCGAATGAGCCATTCTCAGAAGTTTCTCGAAACTAGGCCACCTTAGATAATAAACTACTCCTTAACAGAATAGAAAAGTCTGTGATCACCAAGCTACTTATTCCAACGAACGTCAAGTGGCCAAAAAAAATCTTGACTTCAAGCAAATGATACTTGCTGTTTCTTCGGCGTTGAAAGGATACTGCTACATTTGGTGCTGCGGATAAATCTGTTTTATCGACAGACTGCTATTACCGACTGTTCTATAAAAGTGCGGCGTGACACATTTCTCATTCCTATTACCTGCTGCTAAAAAAAATTATTTTTCTGATAAGGATGTCTTTTGATTTTGGCTTCTAATACACCACGCAAGCAAAAGCATCCTGAATATTTAAAGTTTACACCAGAGCTTGAATTAACTTTAGGTTTCACTTTTTTTTTTACTTTTTCAAGTAATGGTACCGATATTATCTACCTCATAATTTGTTTAAACTATATACATTCCCAACGATAAACTTCAGCTTAGCTGAAAATTGCTTAAAATAGCTTAATGGTGCACATGATAGAATAAATTTGAAATTTAGTCATTATAAAACTTCTCAATACTTTCGAGTTCATCTCATCAGGAATCGCCTTAAATTGTTCAACGCTGCTTTAGCAGATTGGGGCGGGGGTGGCTCAGTCGGTAGCGCGCCAGGCTCGTAATCTGTAGTTTCCAGGTTCGAGTCCCAGCTGGGTCAGCGTTGAGATTTATCTCCGCAAAATTCCCCGCCCTGCCCACGGTCAGTAGGGGACACGCGGTGGGCTTGTAAAGGTCGCCGTCCGTCGGATGGGATGTTAAGCCGTGGCCCCGTGTGCGGGAGAGCCATACCCTGTGCACGTTAAAAAACACGCTGGATGGCCTTGACGGGAGGCTACCATCTGTCTCCCAACAGCTGTTCCAGTGGGTCCCCTCCCCCAACCTTCTCTGAGCCTTCGGGATCCATGTGACCTGACCATTTAGCCCATGGTGTGCAAAAAAGTGCCGCTCAGAGGTAAAACAACCCAAAACAACTTTAGCAAATTATTATTCAGTAAAGCTTTTCTTTTCGGAAGGATATTCACTTTTGTACAAGAAGAAGCATTTTATATAAATAGTGACGTGGAAAATGTAATTTTTTTCTACGGGAACAAAAAACGGAAATAAACGAATGTTCGCAGGAATAAGATGGTAAGTAATTTTCGGACGTCTTCCTCCACAATGTGAGTTGGGTTGGTGGGTTATTTTATCGCTGAGCGGAATTTTTTGCACACAATGGGCTAAATTGCCAGGTCTCAAGGACCACTAGAGCTCAGAGAAAGTCCCTCCATCCAGCATTTTCTTTAACATGCACACTTTCTTTCGCACACGGAGCAATAGCTTAACGTCTCGTCTGAAGGACGGCGGCCTTGCCAAGCCCATCGGAAGGACGGCGACCTTGCCAAGCCCATCGGAAGGACGGCGGTCTTGCCAAGCCCATCGGAAGGACGGCGACCTTGCCAAGCCCATCGGAAGGACGGCGGCTTTGCCAAGCCCATCGGAAGGACGGCGGCCTTGCCAAGCCCATCGGTGTCCTTTACTGACCGAGGGCAGGCCTTGATGATAGCCGATTGTTATTAAATTATGGAATGTCAAACTGTGATAGGATTTAGTGTGACCAAGAAATATTTGTGGTCGATCCAAATTCCTCCGCGCGTGATCTTTTTCTCCCGTATATCATCTTCCCCGAATCACCTTCAATCGTTTCCTCTCCTCTCTTGCTCGAGACTCGAGAGGGCTTTCCCCTCCTCCTCTGCCTACCTCTGTCCTTGCCTCGGCATCCATCAGCGCGGAAAGAAAATCTCCGATTCGTATAGAGAAACAGCGTTTCTATTATCACCAGCTTTCCGATTCTTAAAACCACTCTGCGAAACGATATCTTCTTCTTCCACTCACCCCAACAGACCAAACCCTCTTCAGGAAAGTTCAGAAATATTTCTCCAACAATATGCGGATAGAAAAAGAAAGGTTATAAAACGAAAAACTGAAACGGAGAAGGTTTTGAGAGGAAGTTAGGGGATGGAGGACGACCGGTGCAACAAGATTCAGGTGCTGTTGTCGGTCTATTGATCTGTAAGAATGCATTCGAGATGGTATTTCACCCGAAATGGCCAAGCGGTTCGCATAAATCTTGATATCTTTGCAACACGACCGGCTCGTTGCATCCATTTCCATAGAAACAGCGCTCGAGGAGAGGAAGAACTTTTTCTTTTCCTTTCTCGTAGCATTACATTTCTCTCGGAGATTTAAGGACGGACGGACTTACGATCCGAATTTTCTCCCGAGATTTTACACATTATCCAGTTACTTTTTTCCGTAAAAAGCTTATTTTCAAAGTTAGGTAAATTTGAATGTGGCTATTCGTTCACTTAACACGAAAGTGTCCGGACACTTTTTGCAATATAGTGTATGTGCATATATGTTAATAAGTTTAAATTTCTATGTGTTTATTTATATTATCTGTATACACTATAATATGTAATATAACAACCCGGAAACGCTTTGATTGTGGGTTGTTTATAGGAAAAACAAATGTATATTTATTTGTAAAATAAAGTTCAAAGTTCTTACATAACCTTCTGCACCGATAGTATGGAGATAGAAAATATGTTGGAACAAATGTGTTTCTGAAATCCATATATTTATCAATTCGGAAAGATGAAAACTTCGAGGTGATAAAAATTGCCGAGAATAAAAGATTTCGTTGTGCATTCTGCAGTTGAGTTTTGAATTAGAATATGCTCGTTTTGTTAGCGTACAGTGGACAGTCGGCTGGATAAACAGGAGGTATTAAGTTGTTTTATGCCTGGGTAGAGTTTTTTTTGCTTACAGTAAGCTAAATAGACAGATTGCAAGAACCTCCAAGGGTTCGGGCATCCATGGAACCGATGTCAGATGGAAACATCCTGAAGTCAAGACCATCCAAAGCTTTCTTTAACCTGGCGAGATGGTGACAGAGCTTAACATCTCATCCAACGGAAGACAGTCTTTCTAAATCCATTGGAATCTCCTTCCTCAAAGGTTAGCCAGCGAAAACCTCAACTGGTATAAAGTGGGAGATTCGAACCTCGAATCATCATATTAGGAGCCTGAAGCGCTGTCGTTTCAGCAAATCTGGGTTCGGGTGTTTTAACTTTAAATGGCACTTTTTTTGGCATACAATGGACTATATGGCCAGGTCATAAGGACCCCTAGGGCTCAGAGAAGGTTGGGGGTAGAAGCCTCAGAGAGATAGATAGTAATCTATCTCTCAAGAGTGTTTTTAACGTGCAAAGGGTATAACTATCCTGAACACGGCTTAACGTCCCATCCGACGGACAGTGACCTTTCCAGGCCACGCGGTGTCGCATTTCTCACTATAGGCAGAGTGGGGATTAGCACAGATAAATCTAAGCACCGGCGCAGCGAGGACTCGAACCTGGGAACTGCAGATTACGAGATACACTGTCCACTATTAAGCAAACGTCGCCCTTCGGTATACAGGGGACTGACGATACACTCACTATACAACCGATCGATGGATGAGGAGGTGGAGGGGCAGGGGGAGGGGGAGGGGTGCGCAACGTTTCCTACGACTGAAACTCCCACCTGAAATGCGAAAAAATTGAATGGCAATCACGCGCAACATGCTTCTCCTCCACTCAGTTAAAATCACATTTTTTTTTTATTTTGTTCGTTATCACCTCTCCTGTCTGCGAGTCCAAAGATATTCTTTTGCTTTGTTTCTATCTCCCCCACCCCCCTTAAAAAATCATACTCCGCCTTCCTTTAATTAAAATTGTTTTCGTCAGTATCAGAAGATAATTATATCGAAAAAAGATTCATCCGATTCGTATAATTTAATGTATATTCAAAAGAGCAGATTGATTTTTTTTTCCGTTAAGTAAGAAGGCTTAACTCGTATTTCCATTTAAATACGTAATGAGAGATAAGTTACAAGCTTCGCTAATCTTCCAATTCAGTTGACTGAAAATTGTATGGGACAGATCGTTGCAAAAAATGATAGAAAAAACAAAATCATCGCAAAATAGCAATATCTTTCGTGTTCCTGATAATCACAATTGTTTTTCTTTCTCAGCCATGATCGCAATCGAAAACAAGTCCTGGTAATTGCTTTCAGTTTGATTTTTTCATATATATACCAAAGAAAGGTTAGTTTTCTCGATAACAGATTTCTTCTTGCAACAAAAATCAACTTTTCAACATGATTGGTCCAGTGATCGTTTGATCTCTTCATTCGTCATCCAATGAGTGTCTCGAGTCCTTAAGCTCTCCTCTTGAGATCCCTTCCATCGAAAAAGATCTGATCACAAATGGAAGTCGATTACGTCTTCATTGGGAAGATAAAAGAAACACCTTTGATAGAAAATATACGTGCCCGGCCAAATTATTACGAACACCGACGTAATACTTCGTCAGGCCTCGGTAGGCAGAGTTCGCAAATTTCAAATTCTCGTAGAACAATTTCGGAGTACTGCTAGCGATCATCTCTGTCAGCTGATGACTTGTAGCATCTCCGCTTTACCGTACAATTCGTGCTAAGAAACGCTTTGTCCCTTCTGTCAGAGCCTTTTTCCTCCCTAATTTGCCACGATTGACAGACGTTTTTTTGAGACCGTTGCCATTCACCGTATACTTGGGATATTGCGCGCCCGTGATTTTGCGCTGAAGCCCATCACCTCCGTTACGGATGCTCGCCCTTCGCGCTCCAATAATGAGCCTCCCTTTCGAAGTCAGTCGAATCAGACTTTTTGTCCATGTCGCACTTGACTTTGCTTTCCACCATGCCTTTACGGCTTTTATAGGACTTCGTAGTGATGTAGAATACTAACATTAGTAAGAGATTTTGCATGTATTTGCATAATATCACGTGAATATGTTTCACGGTACTTTGCGCACATGATCATAATAATTTGGTCAAGGTTGTTCGGTTGGGTTTCCTCTGAGGAGCACTTTTTTTGCACACAATGGGCTAAATGGCCAGGTCACGAGGACCCCGAGCGCTCAGAGAAGGTTGGAGAAAGGAGACCCACTGGACTGCTGTTAGGAGACACATGGTAGCCTCCTGGTCAAGCCCATCCAGCGTGTTCTTTAATGTGCATAATGTATGGCTTTTTCTGCATACGGGGCCACGGTTTAACGTCCCATCCGACGGACGGCGGTCTTTCCATCGGTGTCCCCTACTAACCGGGTGGGGAATTTTACAGATAAATCTCAACGTTGACCCAGGGGTGGGGGGGTGCTCAATTTGCCCAGGTAGTGTGTATATATATATGTGTCTGAACTAGAAGAACAACATTAGATCACCTCTGGAGAATATGGAACTCTCGCTTTCAATTTTAGCACTTTAGCACCTTCTAACGGTGGAAATTCGAACTAATGGATGCTACGTAAAATTCAAATAGCAATATTTCATTAGTACCTATCCAACCGAAAGATAATTTTTTATTTACCTCATGAAACAAAATAAAGTTTCATTTTATAAAATAAAAAAAAATAAATACCCCCTCAAGCAGCTGCTTGCCACAGAGGTCTGACAGGAGCCTGTCTGTCCTGTAGTGTAGAAGGTCTGTGAGGATAGCAGGACCTCAGCAGAAAAACAACACGAACATCCATGCCTTAGCGGGGCTCGAACCCAGGTCCCTTAGATCAGTAGCCAAGCGCGCTAACCACTCGGCCAGGGAACAAACCGCTGTAAATCTCTTGATCATCATATCTTCCCCCAAAATTTCAAATCTGTAAATGTCCCCTGGCCGAGTGGTTAGCGCGCTTGGCTACTGATGTAAGGGACTTGGGTTCGAGCCCTGGGTAAGGCATGGATGTTCGTGTTGCTTTTCTGCTGAGGTCCTGCCATCCTCTCAGACCTTCTACTATGCCATATAAACTGACAGGCTGCTGTCAGACCTCTGTGGCAAGCAGCTGCTTGAGGGGGTATTTATTTTTAATTTAATTAGAATGAACAAATCTTTCACAATATTCGCTTCATAGTTTTGCATTTTTGCCAAAATTTAGACACCTCTAACCGTGAAAATCCAAAATGTTGCGAGGCTCCAGAATATCGGAATCGTAATAATTCATCAGCAGTTATCTAACCCCGAAAAATATTTTCATTTATCTATAAAAGAAATGAAATGAGTGGGGTTGGCTCAGTCGGTAGTGCGACCTGTTCGTAATCCGCAGTTCCCAAGTTCGAGTGCCAACTGTGCCTGAGAATTTTCTCCGCTAGTCCTCGGTGAAAAAGGGGACACCGTTGAGATTAGAAAAGCCTCTGTCCTTCGGATGGGACGTCGTTGTTGACGAGCCAGATGTTGTGAACGTTGGGTTGAGTTGTTTTTACGTGCGAGCGGCATTTTTGCGCACAATGGGCTAAATAGCCAGGGTACAAGTACCCCAAGGGCTCAGAGACGGTTGAGGGAAGAAGACCCACTGGACAGCTGTTAGGAAACAGATGGAACCTTCTGTCAAGGCCATCCAGCGTGTTTTTTTAAATGTTGGGCTCTACCGCACAAGGAGCCACGTGTTTACATCCCATCCGAAGGACCGCGGCTTTTCAAGCTCATCGCTATTCACTTGCTGAGCAAGGGCAGGGTGAGGATTTAGCGGAAATAAATGTGAACGCTCCAGGAACTGCAGATTACGAGCAGCCTGGCACTCTTTCGACTCGACCAGCCGCCTCAGTAGTTACAAGACTCCCTGGTTATCCCCCACACACTGTGCTTTCCCCTATGACATTATCGACCACGCCCCCTTATGCTCCCCTACTACTTCCCCTTTAAGGAGTTATGAATATTATTAAGGAGGCGTAGGTCGATGACGTCATAGGGGAAAGCACAGTGCGTGGGGGGTAACCAAGTTGCGACTTCACTACTCCCCTCCTGTAAAGGACATCTAGTGTATTTTTAATGTTCAAAGGAATTCCCGGTTCACCTTTCATTGGATATTCATACCACAAACTAAAAAAAGAAAAACAGTTTTTCATATTAGGTTACAATTTTAGAGTATCTAAATTTCAATTCTGATACAAAAGCATTATCTCTTTGTTACAACTTTCACCATTTACAACACCTACATATTAACTGCATATAAAAGAAACACAATTTCCTTCTGGCCAATTATCGCGTGAACGTTTCAAGAACTTTTCCGGTTGTACGGTAAGTTTCAAAAATAATATTCGTTCTAAATCTGACAGAACACAAAAAAAAGTTAGAAAAGATTCTTCCTGAGTTAATTGATCCAGAAGATATTATTCCATGGATTGACTTTAGCAAATGATTCAAAAGATCATTTGCCTTCCTCAGAAAACTCATTAAAGAGAGAATGAAACTTTATCGCACAGTCTCCTAAAACATTTGCAGTCGTCTTTGTGATACTTTTAGCAAGTTGCACTAGGTAATCATTTGGTTCCTTATTCACGGACAAGAAAGCGAAGGAAGTTGGCGACATTCAATTGTGTTGCATTTTAACTCATTACTAATCGAAATAGTTCGTTGTTTGGTTCCAGGTTTAAATGTTATTCAAGAAGATTGCAACTTGTTCCCTACATCAGTATACTATTGTAGCAAAGCCATAAGAATTTCATTTCAACCCAGCTTTCGCTTTCACAACCTATTTTAAAAGGCAAGAGCATTTAAATCTAGTTGTGTTCTTTAACCTCTGAGCGTCATCTTTTTGCACACAATGGACTAAATGGCCAGGTCACAAGGACTCGAAGGCTGGACGAAGGGGATCCAATGGACAGCTGTTAGGAGACAGATGGTAGCCTCCCGTCAAGACAGATGGGAGCCTCCTGCCAAGGCCATCCAGCGTATTCTTTAACGTGCACAGGGTATGGCTCTCCCGTACACAGATTTACGCCCCATCCGAAGAATGGCGGTCTTTCGAAGCCCATCGGTGTTCCATACTGACCGAGGGCATGGTGGATAGTTTTTGCGGAGATAAATCTCAACGCTGCCCCAAGCGGAACTCGAACCTGGGAACGGCGGATTACGAGCCTGAAGCGCTACCGACTGAGACTCTCCAGCCGCTCAGAGGTAAAACAACTCAATCCATGTGTATTGTAGCAAAGTTTAATATAAAGATGAAGGTTATTGCTTTCATTTTAACCTATTTCAATTAACCTTTCTGATCAACTGTTTAAACTGTCATCGTTGCCGTTAAATATTACAACTCCTGCATTTCTTAAAATAACGAAAGACTCTTTTTCAAATTCGAAATTTTGATATGGTTGATCTGTTTTTTTTTATTTTGGTTAGCGAACTCGGTTACTGATGAACGGGACCTGAGTTCGAGCCGCAGGTAAGGTTGGGTTGTTTTACCTCTGAGCGGCACTTTTTTGCACAACATGGGCTAAATGGCCAGGTCACATGGACCCCGAAAGCTCAGAGAAGGTTGGGGGAGGGGACCCACTGGGACAAGCTGTTGGGAGACAGATGGTAGCCTCCCGTCAAGGCCATCCAGCGTGTCCTTTAACGTGCACAGGGTATGGCTCTCCCGCACACGGGGCCACGGCTTAACGTCCCATCCGACGGGCGGCGGCCGTTCCAAGCCCATCGGTGTCCCCTACTGACCGTGGACAGGGCAGGGAATTTTTGCGGAGATAAATCTCAACGCTAACCCAGCTGGGACTCGAACCTGGGAACTACAGATTACGAGCCTGGCGCGCTACCGACTGAGCCACCCCCGCCCCTAGCCGCAGGTAAGACATGGATGTTTGTGTTGTCTTTCTGCTGAGGTCCTGCCAACCTCACAGACCTTCTTCTATGGCGTATTAAACTGACAGGCTCCTGTCAGACTCTGTGGCAAGCAGCTGCTTGAGAGGGTATTTATTTTATTTTTTATTTATTCAACATTTCTCCACAAAAACGGGCGGGGGTGTCTCAGTTGATAGAGCAATCAGAGAACGCCGTCCTCTTTAATGATCCATAGTTCTTGAGTTCAGATTTTTCTTCTCAAACCCACAAGCTGAGCTCGGTGTGAAAGCGGACTCCGATTGGCTTAGAAAAGCTGCCGTCCATCAGATTAGGCGTTAAGACTTGTCTCTTTGTGCAGGTTGGTTCGTTGTTTTACCTCTGAGCGGCACTTTTTTGCACACCATGGGCTAAATAGCCTGGTCACAAGGACCCCGAAGGCTCAGAGAAGGTTGGGTGAGAAGACCCACTGGAACAGCTGTTGGGAGACAGATGGTAGCTTCCCGTCAAGGCCGTCCAGCGTGTTCTTTAACGTGCACAGGGATATGGCTCTCCCGCACACGGAGCCACGGCTTAACGTCCCATCCGAAGGACGGCGGCCTTTCCAAGCCCATCGGTGTCCCCTACTGACCGTGGGCAGGGCGGGGAATTTTGTGGAGATAAATCTCAACGCTAACCCAGCTGGGACTCGAACCTGGGAACTACAGATTACGAGCCTGGCGCGCTACCGACTGAGCCACCCCCGCCCCGGATCAGTAGGTAAGAGATATATTTTTGGCACGTTTTGTTTTACTGGTGTACCAGATGGCAAACGATGGCGAGGTGTGTGTGTGTGTGTGGGGGGGGGGGGGGGGGTTCATGATACGACATAAAAGTATCTTCCGAAGAAAATATCTAAGATAGCATGGGGCTGTACGAAGATTTCGCTGAAGGGTTACGTTGTTATATCTGTGAGCGGCACGTTTTGGCACACAATAGGCTAAATGACCAGGTCACAAGGACCCCGAGGGCTCAGAGAAAGTTGGGGGAGTGGACCCAATGGAACAGCTGTTGGGAGACAGATGGTAGCCTTCCGTCAAGACCATCCAGCGTGTTCTTTAACATGCACAGGGTATGGCTCTCCCGCACACGGGGTCACGGCTTAACATCCCATCCGACAGACGGCGGTCTTTCCAAGCCCATCGATGTCCCCTACTGACCATGGGCAGGGTGGGGAGTTTTGCGGAACCTTTTCAAGAACACACTGGATGGCCTTGACAGGAAGCTGATGGCCTTGACCCCCTCCCTGCCCTCCATCAAAACCTCCAAAAAGGCTTTAATTTACATCCTTATAGTTAATATAAAACTTGAAGTAATATTGAAAACGATATATTTACGCTACAAATTCTTGTGATAGAGTGTATTGACCAAGCGGGGCGGTAACGCGTCAGGACTGTAATCTGCTGTTCACAGGTTCGATTCCCGCCTGAACCAACGAGATTTTTCTCCGCCAAACTCTCTGTCAAAAGGAGACACCGATGGCTCTGAAAAGGCAGCCCTCTGTCGGATGTGACGTTAACCCCTGGCACCGCGTGCGGGAGAGCCGTACCCTGTGTACGTTAAAGAACATCCTGGATGGCCTTGACGGGAGGCTACCATCTGTCTCCCAACATCTGTCCAGTGGGTCCCCTAACCTTTTCTGAGCTCTCCGGGTCCTTGTGACTAGCCCATTGTGCGCAAAAAAATGCCGCTCAAAGGTCGAACATCCCAAAGTTGACGAAGAACGGATAAGTATAATTTTTATATTCATGTTTTTTAATTAAATTATATTTGGTTAAAATTCGACAGGTTGAACCTTATTTTTAACATGCTAATACTTAATTTTAAAATATTCGATAATATTTTAATATAGTAATAATAAATATATAATTTTAGTTTATGTACACTGACTGAATTGCTCCTTAACCCTAGACCAGTGGTTCTCAACCTTTTATGCTTCACGTACCCCCCTGGAAATGTGTAACTGGCGTACCCCTTGTGTAGATAGATAGAACTATAGTCATAGTACAACAATGGGAATAAAATAAAACATATATATATATACACACACATTAAATTTTGTATTCATAAATTACATATTTTTATATATTCCGTCAGTCTCGTGGCCGAGTGGTTAGCACGCTTAGCTACTGCTCTGGGTTCGAGCCCCGGGTAAGGCATGGACGATTGTGTTGTTTTTCTGCTGAGGTCCTGCCATCCTCTCAGACCTTCTACTATGGCAAATAAACTGACAGGCTCCTGTCAGACCTCTGTGGCAAGCAGCTGCTTGAGGGGGGTATTTATTTTTTATTTTAAATTACATATATCGATAAACACAAAAAATGACATTTTTGCACAGCAGTGTTGCCAACTTTGCGTCTTTGTTACTGGATGTAGCGACTCTTGGGCTCTCACGGCGTACCCCACGTTGAGAACCCTTTGTCTAGAGCAGTGATTCCCAACCTTTTGGAAGACACCACAGAATAGAAGAGATAAAAGGTTGTCACGGAAAATTCCATTAAATTTATTTATTTGACCGCCCCTCTTGATTGCCTCAACGCCCCCCCATTTGCCTCTGGATCCGCTACCGCCCCCATGGAAGGCTCCAGCGCCCCCACTGGGGGGTGGTATCGCCCCCGTTGGGAATCTATGGTCTATAGGATAAGAAAATCCGACTTTTTAATTTTAGGGATAAATGAGAATTTCTTTGGCATTGTACAGGGCTAATAATACATGACTCTTTACATCTTAGAATCATCCATTAGCACGAATTACTGCTACTAAAGGGTGCAAAAATTAAAAACTTCGTTTTCCTCTGAAAAAAAAAAAGGAACATCTCATATTTCCCAGAGACTATTCTTCACATTATAAGAGTTAGAATCTTTTGGTATACTGCAAAAGATCCGCGAAACAACAGTGAAGGCAGAGCGTCTGCATTTATTCCGCAGAATTTAAAGAGCATAAAAGATAAACATGACAAGTGATAAATCAACAACATTAAATTCAAGTATGAAGATTGAAGCAGACGTCATGGCGACCTCCCTCCACCCGATAAATAACATGCCGTCGGATAACATCACTCGGCGCGTTTCAGAATTCCTTAGTCATCGCATAGAAGGGTGGATGGGGGGGAGGAAGTGAATGGACCCGAATCCATGCATTATAGATGGAAGGAATCATGATACGTGTGAATTAGAAAGCCGAACAACAACAATGGAATAAAAACCCTCTTTGCATCTCTGAGCACACTTGACGCCAGTTTTTCTCCCCCCCCCCCCAAACTCCGGTTTGAGCGTCACCTCAGTCGATATTGGCGCCCTTTCCATAATTTGTGATCCTCATCATTTTCGTAAATTATTTATTTTCCACTCGGTGTTGGAACAAAGCTATCCGCTATCAGACGTAAGCAGATTACAGAGCGAAGAGCATCGAACGGATGGTGGAAAAATATTTGCGTGCCAGATGATGCGATCAGACTCCCGGGGATTTATCTGCTTTCAGAGGCATCTTAAATTGTTCTCACCACGTTGTCCTTAAGACGTGTAATTTATTCTCGAGTGCTTTTCTCCGTCACGGATTGAATAATGAGGTGAATTTTATTCTTCGCTTCTTGCGAACCATTGTGTACGGGTGATTATTTCTTGGTATTGTCGTATTAACAAGGGAATCAACAACAAGCTGAATCTCTCACGAGTTCCATGCATTGTTGACGTCATTTCTTTTATTTCGTCACATGACGTTGAAGAAAGTGGCGGTGTGTTGGGGGTGGAGAGGTGAATAGACGTTGTGAATTTTGATTAAGGGAAAGTTTTTAAGAGTCCTTGAATTCGAAAAAGGTTTTTCCAATGCCCTACCATCTGTTTGTGGGGGATTCCTAGGCAAGTTCAAGCCAATAGGCCAGAACTCCTATCGTGTATTAATGAACTATCCTGATATATTGGTATGAAATATTTGAAATAATAACAACGCAACTACAGTTTTCGCTTTTGCCCACAGCTCTAATAATTTATTGCAGACGCTCTCTTACAATTTCTTGTTACTGATATAAACTGATCCAAATTGAATACCAGTTCTCAATCGGAAAATATACACTCCAATATACACTCACTCCATGGGAGGGGGCTTGGGGCGGGGCTCAGTCGATAGTGCACCAGGCTCGAAATCTGCAGGTTCGAGTCCCAACTGTGTCCTAGGTTGAGGTTGATCTCCATTCAACCCCCACCCTACCCTCGGTGAGAAAGGGGACATCGATGAGCTTGGAAAGGCCACCGTCTGTCGAATGGGACGTAAAGCCGTGGCCCAGTGTGCGAGGGGTTGGGGGTTGGGGTTGTTTTACCTCTGAGCGGCACTTTCTTGCACACCATGGGCTAAATGGCCAGGTCGCATGGACCCCGAAGGCTCAGAGAAGGTTGGCCAGGTCACATGGACCCCGAAGGCTCAGAGAAGGTTGGGGGAGGGGACCCACTGGAACAGCTGTTGGGAGACAGATGGTAGCCTCCCGTCAAGGCCATCCAGCGTGTTCTTTAACGTGCACAGGGTACGGCTCTCCCACGCACGGAGCCACGGCTTAACGTTCCATCCGACGGACGGCGGCTTTTCCAAGCCCATGGGCGTCCCTTACTGACCGTGGGCAGGGCGGGGAATTTTGCGGAGATAAATCTCAACGCTGACCCAGCTGGGACTCGAACCTGGGAACTACAGATTACGAGCCTGGCGCGCTACCGACTAAGCCACCCCCGCCGCGGGGGGGGGGAATCATACTCTGTGCACGTTAAAGAACACACTGAATGGCCTTGACGGAAGGCTCCATCTGTCTCCTAACAGCTGTCCAGTAAGTCCATTTCCTCCATCCTTCTCTGAGCCCTTGGGATCTGGCCATTTAGCCCATTGTGTGAAAAAAGTCCCGCTCAGAGGTAAAACAACCCAACCTATCCCATGGGCAAAAAAACTAGTTGGACCGTACGTTGCATGTCTTTAGCTTAAAAAATTAAATACCTCTCAAGCAGCTGCCTGCCACAGAGGTCTGACAAGAAACTGTCAGTTTTAATAAGCCATAGAGAAAATTTGAGAGGAAGGTGAGACCTCAGCAGAAAGACAGCAGAATAAAGAAAACATCCATTCCTTATCCGGTGCTCGAACACACACGCAACGCTACTGGTAGAGGGATTTTATTAGTAGATTCAAGTTTATCTTGTTTAACTTGTCTTCAGTCTAATGTTCCCATAGAAAAGCATTGTGGACCCAACAAAAATTGTGTTTAAGTTAGTAGGAAAAAAAAAAGTCTTGAGGCGTGAATTGCAATCTTCCTCTTCTCTCACAAACAAACTGGTAAAACCCATTACGATTCTTCAGATCTCAAAGTGAATAATTTATAGGAAGACTTAGACCTAGCAAGAGAAAAAAAATCGAAACGTATTCCTAGATGCGAAAATATTCCTCAGATAATTAACAGATTCGTCCAGTAGGGTTGACGTATAGACATCCTAGATAAATGCAGGTTTTTTATTTCCCTCAACTCTAACGAAGGATGAAATCTGTTTCTTTGTCGTTTCGACGAAATAGAAGAATAAAAAACGGAAATTCTGATTTCATTGAAGGAGAAGAAATGGAGAAACTTGTGGCTCCTCAGAAGTCATTTTCCGGAAGTTATGGATCGTGAGACGGCGAAGATTGCGAGATGGTGATCGTTGGGATGCGAGAGACACACTTGGCTTCGGAAGACATTGATATGTGCACGGGGAACGTGACGCAAAGTATATAGCGGAAGGGAGGTGCGAGATTCGAGGTGGCAGTTTCGAAAACAAACACAATTCTCTGCTAGATATTTCATATCAATCCTATAAGACGCATGAGTTCATAGTCAGTTTCCGGTCATACAAGAAGAAAAATTCGATGGAAAGCTTTATCGACAGTTAAAAAAAGTCATATTTTATTGTAAATTCAGTATTCTTTCCGAATGGAATTTGAGCGGATGTTTTTAGATATTTCTGATGATGAATAGCAACCAAACGCCACAAAAATCAAGAATCTTCTTGTTTTAGATTCATTTTATTGGTTATTGAGGCTGAGTCGATAATGCACCAGGTTCGTTGTCTGGTGTTCCCATGTTCGAGTCCTCTCTGAGGTATTCACCGCTAACCCTCACCTTTCTGTCCCCGGTAAGAAAGGAGTCAGATACGGCCTGGAAAAGCGGTTCGCCCATCGGGTGCGACGTTAAGTCGTGGATTAGCAATCACGTCGAAGAATGATCATAATGGCCTAGATGTCTCTCTCTCCTAACAGCTATACAGTAGATCCTCTACCTAGCTCTGAGTCCTTGGGGGTACTGGTGACCTGGACATTTAGCCCATAGTGTGCACAAAAGTTCTGCTCAGAGGTAAAACATATACACCTTTATTTTAGAAGCGAAGAGAGGTCTCCATTCTTTGATTCTATCTGACCGTTGACATTTCCCCTCTTGGAGTACTCACTTGTGTTGCAGGAGAGTTTTTAAAAGACCAAAACGGATGGGGAAAATACATATATTTTAAGTGAGATTAATTTCTGTGAAAATATATCGGAATATTGCGTTTTATTCCGATACGGTTCAACAGTCCAACATTTACCCTACGAAAAATGTTTCTATTTGCAACGACAGAGAACGATCTTAGAAACCACTCCTAGTTTGTAACCTGTTAGACAAGGACTGGAAAGTCCTTGTCTAACAGGACAGAAAGTCCACCAAGACCGAAGTCACTGCCCCAGACTGAGCTGGTAACATAGCACACAAAGTTTGCCTTCGCGAATAGTAGCTAGCTCCCTAACTACTTGGCCAGTTACGACCATGAAATGACACTAACTCTGTGTTGGTTTTTAGTTTCTGGCAATATTTTATATATTTTTAAAGTACTGAACGCTGATTACGCCGTGGGATATTGTGAACCATCAAGGCTCAAGGAAGTTCTCTTAAAAGGGAACTGAGCCTCTTAAGACTTTGGTTTGTCTGCTGAGATTCCAAAAGATTTGTCACAAAATTCTTTGTAGTTTGAAGGCTTGTTTGTTGTTATCTAAAGCTCGTTTCCTCCCTCGTTTGTCTCCTCCTGAATGCCTGCAATTCTGTCAAAAGGGATTCCGTTTTTTTTTTTAATTTCGGTGTTTCGATTGACATCCGTGGAGGGAGGGAGGAGATTACAACAAAATATCCGCAGACGAAGCCCTCTGACCAGAAGTCACCGACAAATGACAACCGCGTGTCTCCTTTTCACTTCCGTCTGCTTTCTGACATCTCAAAAAGGTTTCTCTCTCTCTTATTGGCTGTCAACTGAAGCTCTGGATGAAGAAGTTCGATGCTATTGAAAGAAATGTCGCTAGTGAACAAAAAAAAAACTTATCAAATAGCTATGAACGAAATTCCTTCAATAACGAATAATTATATTTTTTATTTAAAGAATGTTTTTAGAACTTCAGCATTACGTCACTAATTTGGAAATGTTATATTTCTTTTAGAGATTTTTTCTTCTTGTACTGGAACATTACATTGTGACTCTTGAATCATTTTAGCATTTTTTAAGAATTTCTTTAATATGCTTCAATATTATAATCTTCTGACTTCAGAATCGTTTTATTGATTTAAATAATTCTTTGTTGCATTACATTGTTTCTTTCTTTAAAACGTAAAGACCATAGTCTTAATGGAAAGCATTTTTCGTTAAGGGGAGCACCATTTTATCCACAATGGCTTGAATGCAGATTTATCGTCACGATTTCCTCAG
Organism: Ryuthela nishihirai; assembly: GCA_038380435.1. Taxonomy (NCBI): domain Eukaryota; kingdom Metazoa; phylum Arthropoda; class Arachnida; order Araneae; family Heptathelidae; genus Ryuthela; species Ryuthela nishihirai. Next base: position 65,727,058 of record JAWZYU010000015.1, on the reverse strand, counting down.
GGGGGAAACAAAAAGGTTGGGTTGGGTTGTTTTACCTCTGAGCGGCACCTTTTTGCACACCATTTGCTAAATGGCCAGGTCACATGGACCCTGAAGGCTCAGAGAAGGTTGGGGGAAGGGACCCACTGGAACAGTTGCTGGGAGACAGATGGTAGCCTCCTGTCAAGGCCATCCAGCGTGTTCTTTAACGTGCACAGGGTATGGCTCTCCCACACACGTATCGCGGCTTAACGTTCCATCCGAAGGACGGCGGCCTTTCCAAGCCCATCGGTGTTCCCTACTGAACGTGGGCAGGGCGAGGAATTTTGCGGAGATAAATCTCAACACTGACCTAGCTGGGACTCGAACCTGAGAACTGCAGATTACGAGCCTGGCGCGCTACCGACTGAACCCCTCCGCCCCCAAAAAGGGTGGATTTTTGCCTGTGTTTGGAAAGAAAAATGAACGATTTTAGAGCTTTTAGCTAGAATATATATTGATTAATATATAGAAAATTATATTTGTTAATTCCCTGGGTGGGAATATAAATTACTCTTTTGTCTCATTTCTCTGGGAATATCCATATCAGTATCAGGTCACGAGGACTCCAAATGTCATACAATAAATGTTTTTTACGCAGTTCGTGTAGGCATCATAGACTAAGTGAAGTAATTGGGACCAAGCCAGTTTGGATAATCCATATTATATTTAAAGTAATAGTCTACAGATAAATTGAAATCATACTCTTTAAAATATCAGTGGCATTACTGCGAGGGAGGTTTAAAAAGTTCTTGACATGAATCTGCAGAACAAAACCTTGACAAAACCCCACGACCTCAACAAACTTTTTACTCTCCTTCAAAGTACTCCCCTCCAGCATCTATGCAAAATTCAAAATTTGACGTCTACGTCAAATCTGCAATGCTTGGTGGTACTCATGTTCGAGAATACTCCGCAACTCTGAATGAACGCATTTTGCAAGGTCTTGTACCCTTGAAAAAGGCTTTCCAGCAAGTTCGTTTCTAATTTTTGGAAACAACCAAAATTCGCATGGGGCAAAGATTGCGAAGTTTGATTTTTTACTGCTCCGGTTAGGCCGTAACTTGCCGGATTTTTTTAACACTGGCATTGTCATAAAGAAGGAGAATACTTGACACATCCTGTTGTTGAAAGCTGCTCCTTCATTTCCTTAACCATTTTGAACAAAACAATGTTGGTGTACAATTGGCCATTTATAGTCATTTTTTTTCAGGTAAGGCATCGACATCTATCACTCTTTGGGGATTGAAAAGAAAAGTAAATGTCCTCTTCCTTGAGCAAGAGTCTTGTCGGAGGAGTTGGGAACTCTGTTCATCTTCCGCAACCCAAATATAGTTGTCGATCTATCTGGGAGTTTTATAGTAATAATGGTGGTATTCGGATGATCGGTATAATAATCGGTATAATAATGGTGGTATACCAATGATCGGTATTCGGCTAACTTTGATTGGATAATTGTAATTCGGCTAACTTTGACTGGATAATCGTAATTTGGATAACTTTGATGGAATAATCGTATTTTGGATAACTTTGATTGGATAATAGTAATTTGGATAACTTTGATTGGGTAATAGTGATTGGGATGACTTTGAAAAGATAATTTGGCTAACTTTGATGGAATAATCGTAATTCGGATAATTTTGAATAGATATTCGTAATTCGGATAACTTTGATGGAATAATCGTAACTCGGATAACTGAATAATAGTGATTCGGATATTTTTTATTAAATAATAGTAATTCGGATAACTTTGATTGGATAATCGTAATTCAAATAACTTCGAATAATCGCAATTCGGATAGCTTTGATTGGATAATAGTACATGGCCGAGTGGTTATCGCGCTTGTCTAATGATCTAAGGGACCTGGGTTCGAGCCCCGGGTAGGGCATGGATGTATGTGTCGTTTTTCTCCTGAGGTCCTGCCATCCTCTCAGACTTTCTACTCTGGCATATAAACTGACAGGCTCCTTGTCAGACCTATGTGGCAAGCAGCTGCTTGAGGGGGTATTTATTTTTTATTTTTTTTAATTAGAATAACTTTGAAGGGATAATCGCATTTCAGCTAATTTGACTGGATAATCGAAATTATGCTGTGACTGGATAACCGTAATTCGGATAACTTTAGTTGGATAATGGTATTTCGGATAACTTTGATTGGAAAATAGTAATTCAAAAAACTTTCATAATTCGGATAATTGTGGATAAGTATAATTCGGATAACTTTGTATAATCACAATTCGTATAACTTTGATTGGATAGTTGCAATTCGGATAACTTTGGTTGGATAATCGTAATTTGGAGAGCTTTGATTGGATGATAGTAATTCGGATAGCTTTGGAAAATTGGAATTAGAATGATTCTGATTGGATAATCGTAATTGGGATAACTTTGGATAATTGTAAATCGAATAATTCTGATTGGATAATCATAATTCAGATAAGTTTGATGCGATAATGGTAATTCTGATTAATGTAATTAATTTAATTAAATCTATACTTGACATAATCGAATTTTTGAATAACCGCTGTGAAGATAAATCGATAATTTGAATAACAACTATCTGGATATTTAATATTGAAAATAGCCGATGTTCAGCTAATTTTATTTTTCTTATAACTGGTGTCCTGGTAATTTGTTTCGGATTAATGGGTTGGAATAAGCAAAATCTCAAGTAACTATCGTTCGGATAATTAATATTTCGGATAAGCAATTTTGGGTGATCAATATTTCGTATATCCAATGCTGAAATAATCCGGAACAAATTCCAAATAATGTAACATTTAACTAAATAATCATGTGACTCAGTGTGTATTTTCTTAATCTTGCAAGAATAATAATTCGATCTTTACAAGAGAGAAGTTCATTATTTCTTAAATTTCTTCGAACTTGTTTACAAAGATCTTTTTTCTTTTCCACAACTGAGTTTTGCTCCATGGCGAATGCAAGAATAAAGTGGATTTTGTTTCATCTTTCTTGGAAAAAACAAAACTTTTCTTAAGTAAAAGATAAAGACCATTATTATTACCGAGACGAACTAGCCAAGAGAGTTTTATCAAAACAAATGCCTTTATCTAGAGAAAAAACTAGAGGAAGGAAATCCTTCGAAAATAAAATCCTTTTCACTGCCACCAAAAGAAGGTCGAAATCTATCCGAAGATTGTATATGAATCGATTTGGTTTTGTATTGAGGTATATAAAAAAGAGATTTAAAACCAAGAAAAGAGTTTTCGTTTTTGAAGAATTTGAGATATACACTCAGCGGTCACTTTATTAGGTACAGTTCCACGTTAAGTCAACAGTGACTCAGATACAGAACTCGGAAACTTTTTAAATAAGCTTTTTATGAAAATGTGTGACTGAAGATAATTTAAAGAGAACAGTCAAATCTATTTAAATCTCGATTTCCAACATTAGAGAGTTATAGAAGCTGAAACATTTAGCAAGTTAGCTCGTTCTGCAAAAAAATATTGAAAATTGGTAAAAGTTGCTGAAAACATTTTTTTCGAACTGCGAAAAATACTCTAATACATGCTAGTAAAATTTAGGATAATGGTTATTGCTCTCGCTTTAACCACAATAATTTAAATTTTAGGGGGAAAACAAGACAGTTAAAAATTACGAACTATCGAAAAACACATAATGCTATAGAGAGAGATATGGATTTGGTGATGCAGTTGGAAGTGTCGCTTTGGTGTTTTCAAAACCCTTCCCACGTCGTACAAACAAGAAACATCTTAAATCCGATCATCTCATCCCTTAATCCGACGCGTCTGATTTCCTAAAGTTTATTTTCACACCGCTGAAGAGAAAACTGCCTCAATCCTTTACAGTACATGGAAGAAATCTTCTACCTTTATATCCCCTTTTTTATCATCAGATGTACTTACCAACCAGCCTCGTTAGAAGTTCCGAGTTACTGAGAGGTTGCAGAAGAGCTGTCTTGCACTTCCCAAGTTAATCCCTTCTTCGGATCGCAAAGAGAGAGACACAAGGTCGTTTTAAATCTCCTATTCGAGGGGAAGAAACTACAAAGACACTGAGTGCTTGCTCAATTTTTTTCCCGTCGTCTCGTTATCCGCATTCAGCCGCTAAAGATAGCGCTGACGTTGCGTCATGTATGCGAGACCCTTTCGCCTTTCCATTGTTTGCACGTCGTTTCCTGTTTCTGGTAAAACAAAAAAAGCTTTTTTTTTCATGGAAGTTTCCTAACAATGTCGTGCGTTTTCGGTCAGTAACTGTAATGGCATATGATGTTTTCTTTTCTACTTTTGTGCGAAAAAAAAAGCAGTTTTCTGTGTAGGATGAAACAGTGTGTGGAAGATTAAACCTCCCCAGAACCTTTGAAGGTGGATGAGAACAACAAGATCACGCGTGCGGTAATTCGGATTACAGAGTAGTAAGGTAAAATTTTCTTTTTTTTTCATTATGTTAATCAGCACTTCGTAGTTTCAAACAACAGCGTTATGGCGGGAAAAGGTTGTGCTCGTTTTCGGTCTTGCTCCGGTTATGAGAAAGACTGAAGGATCTCAAGAAGGAAGCCCTCCATCGAATACGACAATAAGCACGTGGCCACGTCTAAGAGTGTTTTAATGAGATCCCTCCTCCAACTAGATATGAGACTTTGGATTCTTGTGAGCCGATCATTTGGGCAACAAAAACGTTCTCTTAGGAGTAAAACGATCTAACTACAAACTATTTTAGAAAGTGGAAATTCATGCAAGTGACGGATATTTCTCGATATTCAACCAAATATTTTAGAAATAGTGAAATTTTCATCCAGTCGTCTCACAGATTCGAACACGTAATCTCTTGGTTGTACGACAGTTGATCCAAATGCTTCAGCTAAAAACAGTACGTCTCATACTACTATGAATAAGAAAGTGATCAGGTTAAAATGATTAAACAACCCAGCTAGAATGAGGCTGAGATCCTGTTAGAATGAGGCTGAAATCGTGTCAGAATGAGGCTGAGACCGTATTAGAATGAGGCTGAAATCGTGTTAGAATGAGGCTGAGATCCATGTTAGAAAGAGGCTGGAACCGTGTTAAAATGAGGCTGAATGCGTGTTTAGAGAGAAGCTGATACCGTGTTCGAATGAGGCTGAAATCGTGTTAGAATGAGATCCGTGTTAGAATGAGGTTGAGACCGTGTTAAAATGAGGCTGAGATCCGTGTTAGAATGAGGTTGAGACCGTGTTAAAATGAGGCTGAATGCGTGTTTAGAGAGAGACTGATACCGTGTTCGAATGAGGCTGAAATCATGTTAGAATGAGGCTGAAATCGAGTTAGAATGAGGGTGAGACCGTACTAGGATGAGGCTGAGAGTGTGTTAGAAGAGGCTGAGACTGTGTTAGAATGAGGCTGAGATTCCGCTAAAATGAGGCTGAGATTCCGCTAAAATGACGCTGAGATGAAGTTTGAATAACGCCGCAAGCCCCTAATATATCATAATGTGTTACGAATCTTTTATGCGTCTGTTCCGATTGTTAAATTCATACGAGAGGCGCAGGCATATCCGACCCCGCTTCCGAATGATATTAGACAAATTCGGAAGTTCAGTTTTCAGATAATTTAGAATAAATTTGAATTTGAATTTGGAAAAAAAAGATGAATGCTTTAATTGTAAAAAAAAACTCCCAGTTAACACTTTCCCTCACTTACGCATTTACGTATTTCGTCAACGCTTTCGTTTGCCGTCATCGTTCATCTCCGCCAGAGGGAGCAGGTTCGTGGACACGAGACGTCATTTGGCACCCTAAGAGAACCATTAATGATTCTGCAAAATTCTTGCCTCACGTTGCTACGCAACTGCACCACTTTCTTTTCATTAAAGTAAGGTCACACAAAAAGCGATTTGAGAAATCCAGCGTTATTAACGTTCCGAAACTTTTTTTGCGTCTGAAAATAAAGCCAATTCCAACACAGGAGGTGGTCTCACAACAAAGGAGGACGTGTGTATTTACTGCGCATGCGCCAGAAAGTGTGGAAATGCTCAACCGCTTTTTGTGTGGTAGTTCGTTTTAGTGTGGAGTGTCCACCCATCACGCTCAGCTCATTTTCGAAACTCATTTAACTTTCTCAGTGAAGGGAGCGATAACTCATTTTTTTTTATTTTCTTCCTCGCCCTCCCCCCACCACGAGGTGTATTACTTAGTAAGAAAATGCATTAAATTTAATGGCAGCATCGTTTGGATATTCCAGTCACAAATTGTTTTTAAATATTTTACCTCTGATGGTGTCAGTTGAATCTGGCCTGTGTTAAACGTGGAAATATAACGCCAAATTAAAAAAAAAAACGCAGCATTTATCGAATAAACACAGAGAAAAAAAATGTATAATTTGACACCAAAATTCAACTTTGCAGAATGGTTATTAGTCTGCTGGAGCAGTTGAGTTGCGACAGAGACTTCGATACAGTGAGACTGAATTTGAACTTCAAAGTGTCGAATTAGAGCGATATTTTCAGGACAGCGAGAAATTTTATTAAGCGCCAATTGAACGCTGCGTTTCATCAAAGTGATACTTGAGAGAAAATTTCGATGAAGTGTGAGACGTTGCAGAAGAGCCTTTCAAAAGAGTCTTAGAATCCTTTTTTATTATTAACAGATTTTTAAGTGTTATTTCTCAACTTCGTTGAATAGGAAAGAACATATAACTCTCAAAACTTCTAAATATTATCACTGAATGTTTTTTTACAGGCAAAATTTAATTTTTTAAATATTTTTTATTTTTTCATCATTATTATTTTAAGAGCAGGTATTGCCCCAGTCTGAAGAGAGCCAGGATCGTAATCTCATGTTCCGGGGTTCAAGTTCCTACTGGGATTTAATTGAGATACATCTCCGATATCCCTGTCGGCGGTGACAAAAAGAGGATATCGATCGGTTAGGAAAGCCGCCGTTCTTAAGGTGAGTCGTTACGCCATGTACAAGAGAACCATACCCTGTCCAAATTGGGGCGGCGGTGGCTCAGTCGGTAGCGCGCCAGGCTCGTAATCTGCAGTTCCCAGGTTCGAGTCACCAGCTGGGTCAGCGTTGAGATTTATCTCTGCAAATTTCCTCGCCCTGCCCACGGTCAGTAGGGGACACCAATGGGCTTGGTAAGGCCGCCGTCCGTCGGATGGGCGTTAAGCCGTGGCCCCGTGTGCGGGAGAGCTATACCCTGTGCACGTTAAAGAACACGCTGGATGGCCCTGACGGGAGGCTACCATCTGTCTCCCAGCAACTGTTCCAGTCGGTCCCCTTCTCCAACCTTCTCTGAATCTTCGGGGTCCTTGTGACATGGCCATTTATTTAGCCCATGGTGTGCGAAAAAGTGTCGCTCAGAGGTAAAACAACCCAACATACCCAAATTAAAGAACACGATGGGCGACCAGGATGGTAAGCTTCCTGGTGTTTCCTAACAACTCTTCAGCTAATCAGCTCTAAGCCTTTGAAGTCCTTATGACCTGCCTGTTATTGTGCATAATGGTCACTCTGATATAAAACAACCTATCTGCTATTAATTTTATAAATATTTATGCGAAATTTTTCTGTTTAATGAATTTATCTCGCAGTTAAAAATAAATCTTCTGCAAATGCCAGGTTTCTAATTATAATTTTTCTCATGGTTACATTGCAAATATCTTTTCAAATTTTTAATTTTTATTGATTTTTTGCTACAAACGAAAACTTTTTTTAAAAACCTTTTTTTCAGCTGTTTTGCTCAGCTATGTTTTAAATTGTTATATAATTGCTTAAAGCTTCACAGCTTTCTTTAGCTATATCTAATATTATAGATGGCCTAGTGGTTAGCGCGCTTGGTTACTGATCTAAGGGACCTGGGTTCGAGCCCCGGGTAAGGCATGGATGTTCGTGTTGCTTTTCTGCTGAGGTCCTGCCATCCTCTCAGACCTTCTACTATGGCATATAAACTGACAGGCTCCTGTCAGACCTCTGTGGCAAGTAGCTGCTTGAGGGGGTATTTATTATTTTTATAGCTAATATTTAGGCTAAGATAATTATTTCACCATTTTGTAGTAGTTAATTTAAAGTTATACAACTTCATATTGTTATTAATATGGTTAATAAAAGTAATTTAACAATAGTTAAACATATTGCAAAAAATATCTGTATCACATTTGGTGAATATTGCACATACCTAAGTTCTGAGATCGGCCTTGTGTCCATATACAGTCGCTCAAAAAATATCCGAACACCATGGTTGATTACAGAATTCAGAAAAAATAACTGGCAACGTGTTTTTTAGAAATTAGTGATCGGGCAACCTTCGTGTACTGTCGTCTTTCTGTACTGTACACGAAGGTTGCCAGATCACTAATTTCTAAAAAACACGTTGCCAGATATTTTTTCTGAATTCTGTAATCAACCATAGTGTTTGGATACTTTTTTGAGCGACTGTACAGGTGGTTATGAAATAAGTTTCCCTATTCCGGAGTCTCTGGACCGGGGACGAAAGGAAATAGCTCTGAGGAAATTGGTAGATGGCTTAATGATGAGGAAATGATTTATCAAATTTAAAAGAATGGTTCCGACTGTTGCCACTTGGGGGGGGGGGGACGATCGCTTCAGGTATGATAATCGACATCGTTTGCATAATAACATTTTCAACGCAAAAGACGTCGTATAAAACTGGGAATGCGCATATCGCATGCAAACGGCCACATGGCTCTAATACAAAAGAAAAGCCCACTATTAATCAAGTGATTCTACCAGAATCAGAGCAACGCAAATGCCACACTACGATAGTATCAGCGTCTGAAAAGTCTACAGAGAGGATCCCTGACGTCAGTGACGTTAAGAAGATGGTGAAGAAGTTCGAGGCAATCGGTGAGTTGGGATTGACACGACCGCTCACTGCAGAATACGCGGTCGATCAGATGACGGTTGCCATGACATCCTGTGCTGGAAGTGGCATGCGGTCAGTCAGCAGTGCCAGAGCGGTGTCACGACAATTGGACCTTCTGTGAGAAACGGTTCGCAAAGTGCTACGGCGTGATATACGATGGTACTCATACAGGATGCATATGGTGCAGGAACTGGAACTGTGCGACTTGCAACATCGCATCGACTTCGCTCTCCAGTTTCTGGAGATGCAGTGATAGCTGTGGGCACTCCTGTGAGCCACAGAGGGGCAATTCACCCTCACTGGCGTCGTGTCCGGCGGGGGGGAGGGGGTCACCACCATCTGCTGTGCATGGATGTCCACTCCAGCTCCCTCACGTGACAGTGTGCATTGGATCGTTCTCTTTGGGGAGACTACACCTAATGGTCCAGTGCGGTGTACCGTAACAGGTGCTCGTTACTGTGCTCTTCTCCAACATCACGTGATTCCCACTCTCCATAAATGGCAGCGTCTGGACACGACAGTGCTCGTGCAAGAGGTGCACCCACAGATGTTAGTCGGCAGGTAAAGTAATTACTGCGTGCAACGTTCGGCGATGAGCACTTAAGTTTCTCGAGACTTTCCTCAGATCTGGCCACCACACCACTGGACCTGAATCCTTGCGATTTCTGGCTCTAGGACTATCTCAGGGATCGGATTTATCATGGCGAGTGTTGTCGCTTGCTGATCTGAAGGCCAGCATTACACGGGAAATGACTAACACCACAGCAACATGCTCCAAGCAACCGTCATCCATGTAGTCTTTCGCTTCCAGCACATCCTCTGCACCGAAGGAGAGAATATTGAACAGTTTTTGTAACAGACATGTGCGTGAAACCAATAAACATTGTTTTCTCACCTGTGCCTTTCTCTCTTGTGTTTGCAGCGCCCGTTTTCCCACTAGTGATGACAGTTGGAACTATTTTTTTCCCTCCGCGCTATCTCCTTTCATAATAGCTCTAGAAACTCTGGATTGAGCAACTCATTTTATAGCCACCCTGTATATAGTAGTAATTTCTTTTCTTGTTATCACGTTTTTACACAGCACGAAAGAGTGTTTCACTAATGCGCAGAAAAGTTCTTCATACTCTATCATAGGTAGAGAAACTACATTATTTCATGGGAAATGTTTAATGTGGGGTTAAAAACAGTACTGGAGTTGCTTCTGGCTATGGGAACACATTTGTATAATTTATCGGGACATTTATCGGGATTTATCGATCATGTTAACAAACATTATGCTACATAATGATAGTGTATTTGAATACAAAATCTTTATATAATGTACGAAGGCAAATAAAAATACAATTTTGGTATTAAAATAATGAAAAACCCAAATCTTGGCCTGGATCTAAAAAAAAAAGAAGAAAAGAGTAAATAGGGACAAGGCACTAGATTGAATCAGAAGGAACCGGAACTCCATTATATCATTTCTCTTTTTATTTGAAACGATTCCTGTCAAATATTCTTTTCCGTTCGAGTGACTTTTTGAAACAAATATTATTGCGACATATGTTTAGTATTATTTTATTTAATCGGTATTAAATCCCATGGCCGAGTGGTTAGCGCGCTTGGCTACTGATCTAAGGGACCTGGGTCGCGAGCCCCGGATAAGGCATGGATGTATGTGTCGTTTTTCTGCTGAGGTCCTGCCATCTTCACAGATCTTCTACTGTGGCATATAAACTGACAGACCTCTGTGGCAAGCAGCTGCTTGAGGGGGTATTTATTTTATTTTTTATTTATTAAATTTAAAATATACACGTGGAAGGGACCTGCCCTTATCTCCTTCCTCCGGACCCTGATAACACTCTCCAACTGGCAGCAGAATCACTTCCTACTGATGAACAGACATCAGTTGTTTATCGTGATCGCAGCTTTGACTGCAGTTAATAGCAGCAATGCTAATCTGCCCAATTCCTATTTGTCTGCTCCCACTGTATATATACATTAGGGATGAAGTCAAGTGTTGCGTTAGCCTTTATGCCTTCTCATCATTCGGAATATCGCGTGGGTTGTCTCGCATCAAGTGACGAACGTTTCACTTCAGATATCTGCGAGCAACCGACGAGCTTCAGTTTTGTTTCGGTTGAATCAAACGATAGCGCCAATTGGGGAGACTGTGAGACTGCGCAATTGAAGTATTAAGATTTTATTCTTCAAGAAGAGTAATACCTTCGGGATACTTTTATTCTTTATTTTGTGGGGGGGAGGGGTTTTATTGATAGTTCGCCGTGCTCGTAATCTGCAGTTTCCAGATTCGATTTCTACCTGTGACAGTGTTGAGATTTATGTCCGCTAGTGAGGAGGGGGTGGCTCAATCGGTAGCACGCTAGACTCGTAATCTGCAGTTCCCAGGTTCGAGTCCCAGCTGGGCCAGCGTTGAGATTTATCTCCGCAAAACTCCCCGCCCTGTCCACGGTCAGTAGGGGACACCGATAGGCTTGGAAAGATCGCCGTTCGTCGGATGGGACGTTAAGCCGTGGCCCCGTGTACGGGAGAGCCATACCCTGGGCACGTTAAATAACACGCTGGATGGCCTTAACGGGAGGCTACCATCTGTCTCCCAACAGCTGTTCCAGTGGGTTCTCTCCCCCAACCTTCTCTGAGCCTTCGGGGTCCTTGTGACCTGGCCATTTAGTCCATGGTGTGCAAAAAAGGGCCGCTCAGAGGTAAAACAACCCAACCCAAAATCTCCGCTGAGGTTCACATTGCTCTCTGTGAAAAAAGAAACACCGATTTGCTTGAAAAGGCAGCCGTCCTTCGTATGGGACATTAAGCCGTGGCAACGTGTATAGAAAAACCCATACCTTGTGCACACTAAAGAACATGCTGGATGGCCTCGACTTGAGGTTCCCGTCTTTCTCCTAACAGATGTCCAGTGAATCTTCTTCCCCAACTTTCTTTAAGCCCTTGACGTCCTTGTGACCTGGCCATATAGCCCACTGTGTGCAAAAAGGCCACTCAGGTGTAAAACGACCCAAATAACTCTTAGTATTTTTCACCCCACAGTGGTACATTTTCCTGCACAACCATAAACTTACTTTTGAAATTGAATGGGACCTTGAAATTAAACTGGAACTCACATTCTATTAGTGACATACCCGAGATTTTAAAGCGCACCACGGAATGGCATGTTCTAAACCCGTGTGAGAAGTTTCAGAAATCAGTAGTTAAGTATTTGAGAAATTATGGTGGTGGGGGAGGGTTCAAATCGGGTTAAAAGAAAGAGATAAAAACAGATCGATTCTGAATGAAGTGCGCGCTTCTTAAGAGTAGTGTTCCGTTGGGAAACAGCCAAGGTGCACGGAGGATGCTCACACGGAAGTTGTGGCTGGTTTGATTACTACTTTTTGTTACTAGTGTAGGTTGGGTTTTATTTCTGAGTGGCACTCTTTTCCACACAATGGGTGAAATGACAAGTCACAAGGATCCCGAGGGCTCAGAGAAGGTAGGGGGGGGAGGGGAACCACTGGATGGCCGTTAGGAGACAGATAATAGCTTCCTGTCAAGGCCATCCAGTGTGTTCTTTAACGTGCACAGGGTATGGCTCTCCTTCCGTCGGATAGGCTTAACATCCTATCCGAAGGAAGGAGGACTTTCCAAGCCCATCGGTGTCTCCTATTGACCGAATGGAGGACGGGGAGTTTTGCGGAGATAAATCTCATCGTTGGCCCAGGTGGGACTCGGACACCTGGGAACTGCAGATTACGATCCTGGCGTGTTACCGACTGACCCCCTCCTCGCACATACACGAAAGGTAGTCAAAAGGAATTTTGCTTTTATTTATATAATGAGATAAATTTCCAGGTCACAAAAGCTCTTCAGGATACAGAAGAGTATTGGAGAAATAAAATCCAGTGAACTGTTGTTAGTTCCAGATGGAACACTTCTTTTAAAAAGGCTGGGGGTTGATTCAGTCTGGCTTTTGATGATCTTAGTTTCGAGTTCCAACGTCCTGTATTGAGATTTTTCTGTAAACTCCTCACTCTACCCTCGACAAGAAAAGAATATCGAAGGGTTTGGTAAAGGCCAACACCCCTAGGACAAGGCAAGAGAAATGTTGGATGACCTTAAACGGAGGCTTCTTACTGTCTCCAATGAGCTATCCATGCATCTCATTTGCCTATCCATCTCTGAGACCATGTGTCTTGGTCATTTATCCTATTGTGTGTTTGTAACCATATCAGTTAACCCACTGCATTCAAAAAAGGACCACTCAGAATAAAACACCCAAATTTCCTTCCAAGGCTTTTCAGCGTTTCTTCAACGAACACAGAATACGACCTTTATACCGAATCTCAGCTTAGAATCCACTTGGAGGGACAACTTCTTTCCTAGTCTTAGGCTTATTTAATATCCATTTCTATCTCACACCAATGGTCGACGACGTTGACACTGTTGAAGAGAACGTGCAAATTTCACCCACAGATTGAGAGCGTAGAATTCCTTGTTATTTATCCCCACATATTAGGAAGTGATGGAACCTGGAAAGAGATGGCAACGTTATCGTTCTTTCCCTTCCAATCCTAAGAAATGAATGATGTGGGCGATAATTAATTATCAAGGTTAGTGAACATATTATTTTTCTCCGCTCCAAGGAGAACGTGGAAGATGATAGTGTAAGGGGAGATGACAAACTTCACTCAGGATTTTATCCTAAAGATAATTAGCACCATACTCAGAAGTAAATTACGAAGCACATTGAAATTATCTAAGATTGATGTGTGTTCCTGGATAATCGTTGCAATTGCCTACCACACCTTCCTGAGGAGTTTACGTATCTGTCCGTGGCGTGTGCCAACGCAAGAGTTAACTTCTTGTTTACGGTTACGGTAAAATATAACCCCCAAGCGACGATTAGGCTTTACAGCGGAATTTTTATATAATCATAAAGTGTGATTAAAACGTCTTATATTGAGTCAAAGAAGAAGGATCTTTGTACAGGGATTCTCATACAACCTCCTTTGAACTATCTTGTCCCCTCCCACAAATTAATCAGCAGTGTCGAATATTTAGATATTTTTTCAGCCCTTTAAAAATGGGACATTCAATTAAAAATGAATTTTACTTAAAAGTTTTGCAGTAAGCTTCAAAACGTTTCATCAGCATTGCCTTCTTGGAAAGTTAAACGTCTTGAAAATTCTACGAACTTCTTGGGAAATTCAACGTGCACTCCCCTAATAATATGACACCCCTTTAAAATAGAACATTCTCTTAGAAATTTAATACCGTTTAATAATAAAGAATGAAGTCTTCTTTGAAACTGTACATATCATTAAAAATTAAAACTTCTGATGCAATATTATTTTTTGAGGAAAACATTGCTTTTGAAGTCTGCTCTGTAAATGCAGGTAAGTGATCAAACATCAACAAGTCCCTCCCCATTTAAGGAATGATGTAAGACGTACGAACCTTTCTTTTGGAAGCAGCAAGTCTCTGATCCCTCGCATCCTCAGCTTCTCCTGGTGTTCTCTTCCCCCACACGACGATGGCAATCCTCGTGTAAGTATAGATGAGGACGATAAGTGGGAAGAAGTACTGGAGGATCATGAGGGCCATGCTGTAATAGTAACGCTGGGTGTTCGTCTGCCAGTCTTCCATGCACGCCTGGCGATTGGTGATGTTCATCGCGCGCCACTCGGGAGGGATCTCCAACCTCGACATGATAGCTGTGGGGAGTGGTGTGATGAGCGCCACCACCCACACCACGACGATGATCAGCTTGGCCTGCAGCTTCGTCATCCGAGGTCTGAGAGGATACAAGATAGCGATGTATCTATCGATACTGATGGCTATTAAAGTGTAAGCACTGATGAACACGGACACCGCTTGGGCGTAGGACACGAGGACGCACATCACAGCTCCGAAGGGCCAGTACTGGAGCAAGAGGTTGGAGACAAATCCGAATGGAATGCACAAGCACGCCATCAGTATGTCTCCGATGGCGAGGTTGACGATGAAGAAGTTGGTGACGGTGCGCATTCGCTGGTAGGCGACGACGATGTAGCAAACGATCCCGTTGCCACCGATGGCCGCTGCAGAGACAGCGATGTACATGATGTACATGAGGGCCTCCACTGGCTTTGGGACGCCGATGGCATCGGTTTCGTCTGGCCCCTGCTGCAGTTCATCTTCCCACTCGTAGGTCTTGTTTCTTAATGAACCCATTTCTGGAACAAAGAATCGGAAAAACTGCTAAGGTTTCGAGATCGTTTCTATCAACACATTTCACTGTTTTTTGATTTCGTTAATGGAACCATGATGCTTGAGTGCTTTCGGACAGGAATTGTGCTTAAGTCAACTTGTTGTTTTCCCTCTTGGTTGGTGCCAAGGCACTTTGCAGCTTCTGATGACATTGTAAGTGCCAGAAGGGAAATCGTTTAGGATCAAATAATTCCTGTTGTGACTGAAACACTTGGAGAATTCTATATTCAATTTTAGGTCTTCAAATTCACTAACGTCATGTGCTCTGATGGAGTAAATAATTCTTCTCTCAGAATAGCATGGCATGGTTGATGCAATATATATCACATGAGTATAATTAATACTGTAAATAAACAAACTATGTTAAATGTTATTCTAAAGCGATTTCAAAAATCCTTTATGGCATTAAAAGTCAGACTGGAGTAATTTTAATCATATATAGGACTTTTTTTCAGTTGTGTATTTCTATATTCTTATTTAATATCCAATAGGATGGAGGTCCAGTCTTAAAAAAAATTGCAATATTTTATTTTCCTTTTTAGTTCATTTTAAACATTTTTATGATGCAAACTATTTTATTCACTTGAAGTTTATTATTTTATTTAATTTGATACAGAAATATTTATTCAATGTTTCAGATAAAATGATCGAACGCTAAGTATCAAATATATATAATTCGCAGTTCTCACTCTTACAGTGGATCCGAAAATGGAAAAAAATTCCTGTCAATGGAATATTTTAGAGTAAATTTTAGTAAGAGCAAACATTTTCGTGCAATATTTTTTTACCTTCTTCAAAAAAAAAAAGGTCTTTAACATCGATAAAAAGCAAAAGTTCACTCTAATAGAGTTTGGAAAATGCACAAATATAAATGGATATGAGAGTGATTAAATAATTTAGATGCCGTTTAATAAATAATTTGGATTAAACTTTTGAAGAAACATTTCTCCAGCAATGTGCTAATCATTATTATTCTGAATCCTAAACAGTTTCTTCCTAAATGTCAGTTTTATATTCTTTATAGAAGTTGGCTGCACATTTTTTGTCCGTTTCGCTGGTCTGGGAATCAGTTGCTTCTATATCTGACAGCGAAAGTCGTAGAGTTATCTCGATCAGTGATCGTCTGACGAAGAAAAAGGGCGGACCCGGCTCAATTTCTTCCTGGAAATAATAAAAGGAGAAAAATAATGTTTAGAAAACTGAAAAGCAAAGTTAAAGTTTTATATATAGCGTGGATATTTCTTAAAATGATATAAATCATTGCTATTAGTTTAACTGACAATATACATATCATAGAATATTATAGAGGAAAAATTGTCATTAGCCAGATGGGATCTGAACCCACGACCTCCTGATAACATGTCAGTTGCTCTGACCCTGAGCTACCGGCCGCCAAACAATCATCCTGTATCAGTGGTTTTAAGCATTATACCATAGATTGGATTGTTTTACCTCTGAGTGGCACTTTTTTGCACACCATGGGCTAAATGCCCCTAATGGACCCCGAAGGCTCAGAGAAGGTTGGGGAGGGGACCCACTGGAACAGCTGTTGGGAGACGGATGGTAGCCTCCCGTCAAGGCCATCCAGCGTGTTCTTTAACGTGCACAGGATATGGCTCTCCCGCACACGGAGCCACAGCTTAACGTCCCATCCGACGGACGGCGGCCTTTACCAAGCACATCGGTGTCCCCTACTGACCGTAGGCAGGGCGGGGAAATTTTGCGGAGATAAATCTCAACGCTGACCCTGCTGGGACTCGAACCTGGGAACTACAGACTACGAGCCTGGCGCGCTACCGACTGAGCCACCCTCGCCCCTATACCATAGAATAGTCACTGGAAATGTAGTTGATTGTAATTGAAGACTCTGGTCCAGACGGCACCTTCCAGTTTAGTACACACGGCATGGCATTTTTATTTTGAAAGCCAACAAGCCGCAAACTCCGGCGTAAACATGAATTTGCAATATTAGAATTTCTCATATATACACCTGGTAGTAATATTCTAATGAACTACTACCAGGTATTATATCTGAGAAATTCTAATATTGCATATACTTATCCTGTTTGTTTGTGGGTTATTGCGAAACAATGGCAAACGTTTACGTGATGTTATTCGACAA
The DNA here is from genome assembly GCA_038380435.1 of Ryuthela nishihirai. Classification (NCBI taxonomy): domain Eukaryota; kingdom Metazoa; phylum Arthropoda; class Arachnida; order Araneae; family Heptathelidae; genus Ryuthela; species Ryuthela nishihirai. The sequence continues at coordinate 65,709,828 of JAWZYU010000015.1, read as the reverse complement.
CTCCGTTACGTAATGCAACACAACTGCATGGCCACGCAATAACCGTGGATGAAACCTCAAAGTGCGCAATACTGTCTTGTCTTATGCAATGTACTGTTTTCAATAATTACTCGTATCTAGAAAGCATCGGCGTCGTTTTACAACACTTCACTATCTCAACTATATCACACTTCATCGACTATCAGTCATAAACTTCCTGTTAACAAAATTTCAGAGTTAGCTTAATTTTCAACGTCAAAAGTCCATAACAACGAAAGCATCAATATGAATTTTCGCGATGTCGACATTATCATCGATAACATCACAAACATCGTTGTAAAGAGCAATATTGTCATGGAGATAATATTTCGCCAGTAACAGTCGTTAGCGACGTCATCAACAACAGCATAAAGTTATTGTCAACATTCTAAAATTATCGGTGTAATCAACATTGATAACAACAGCTTCTGTGTATTATATTTCTTTTTTCGCTATTGAGTTAGAGTCATCGGAATGAATAAGTAATGCAGCATACACGAAAGAAAGGGTGCAGGGTTAGAATCAACACCACGCTCGTAATAAATAGCATTGCAGAAAGAAATTTAAAACCTAAACATCTAAGGCAGGGGTTCTCAACCTTCTACAGGTTCCACACCCCTTGCAGCGATGTATGGGAGCCACACATGATCATTTACTGGTCTCCTTGCTTGGTTTATTTTCCAAAATAAATAAAATGAAAAAAAAAAGACCGATTTTCAAATGTTTCTCTGGCACCACCTGAGCCCCATCCCAGATTAAGAACCCTTATATAAGGATCAGTTAATAGATGATAAGAATTCTTTGGCTTGATACATTGGCTGACAAAATGTACAAGACTGGGGAAAGAAACGCTTGACACAACTTGAGGTAACCTATGACACTCCCCACGTGACAAGATTTTATTTGACATATAATACAATAAAATAATAATACAATAAACTTGCTAGGTACAGTCGCTCAAAAAAATGTCCGAACACTATGGTTTCAGAATTCAGAAAAAATATCTGGCAACGTTTTTTTTAGAAATTAGTGATCTGGCAATCTTCGTGTACAGTACACGAAGGTTGCCAGATCAATAATTTCTAAAAAAAAAATCGTTGCCAGATATTTTTTTCTGAATTCTGTAACTAACCATAGTGTTCGGATATTTTTTTTGAGCGACTGTACCTCTTTTTCCCTTGTTTTAAAAATAAGTGATGTAATAATCATTCATTTTTTCAGTCTTTCTTTTATTTATTTAAAACCTGACGCAGAAGATTGCCAAAAATTAATGATTATTACATCTCTTATTTTCATTTTCGTCTTATTATTTTATCATTATCTTATTTTACAGTCTTGTGAAGATTTGTGCAGCATTTACTCCATTGTCAGAGCCTGACAAATGGCTTATCAGCAACACAGTGGGAAATTTTTTTGCCATTGTTATAATGATACATAATTTATTATTGTTATTATTACTGAGACATGTAATAACAGATCATGCGAAATGCGATTTATTTAGGTATATCTCGTTACTTATTGCGTTATTTATTTACGTAATTAACCTAACTTCGTTTCCAAAAAAGTGTGTAGCAGGGAAAACTTCAACAATACAACACACGAAACAAAACAGATGAATACTCTCGTTAATATAATTATTGTTATGAAGTTTATTTAGTGTTGACTGATTGTTGTGTGCAGGTAGCTGGCCGATTGTCGCAGCAGTTTCTTCATTTCATGATTTGATTCATCTTTAATTTTTTAAGCGTGTTTCCACGTAAATAATTTATTTATTAGAAATGGAAATAATCATTGCCACTTCTTGAAGTTTTTGTGCAAAAAATAACATTCACTGATGCTGATACTGAAAAATAATATTTTTCCATTGCTTAATATTTTCAGATTAAAATATAAGAAGCAATATTTTGCCAGAAGAATGCTTGTTTCATTATTTTAATTACCAGTGTGGTTCATTGAATTCTTGGTTACCTGTATTATATATATTTTTTATTTTATTTTGCAGTCACTACTGTATCGTCTTTCAAACTATTTCGTAACTAATTTTGACTTGCACTGTGTTGGGTTGTTTTACCTCTGAGCGGCACTTTTTTGCACACCATGGGCTAAATGGCCAGGTCACATGGACCCCGAAGGCTCAGAGAAGGTTTGGGAAGGAGACCCACTGGAACAGCTGTTGGGAGACAGATGGTAGCCTCTCGTTAAGGCCATCCAGCGTGTTCTTTAACGTTTACAGGGTATGGCTCTCCCGCACACGGGGCCACGGCTTAACGTCCCATCCGATGGACGGCGGTCTTTTCAAGCCCATCGGTGTCCCCTACTGACCGTGGGCAGGGCGGGGAAATTTTGCGGAGATAAATCTCAACGCTGACGCAGCTGGGACTCGAACCTGGGAACTACAGATTACGAGCCTGGCGCGCTACCGACTGAGCCACCCCCGCCCCTCTTGCACTGTGTTTAATGGAAATATTTTTGATATTGCTTAGAGTTTGAGGCAGAAGACCACTCCCACCTCTTGCCTCTAATTGTCATCGCCTGCACGAAGACTGAGACTTATCTCCGCTAAACCAATATCTTCTATAACAGAAGACCGGTGGAACAAGTTATGACGTCACCATAGGTAGTCTTGTAGATAATATCTTATACATTTATTTCTATTATTATTACTGGTGTATTTTATACTAATCGTTTTATTAATCTTTATTTATAAATATGTCTTATTTAGAAGAAAAATTATTTGGATTGATTAGCAATTATCATAATGCTAATAAATACGAATAATTTTTCTTCTAAACTAGGTTATATTTATAACTAAACATTAGTATAAAAGTACACCACTGATAATAATAGAAAGAAATGTATAAGAATTATCTACGTCACAAGACTATATACGTTGACGTCATACCCTGCTCCACAGGTCTTCTGTATAGGAGGTGTTGGCTAAACTCCATTCTGTCCTCAACCAGAAAGAGAGACACCAATGGGGTTTGGGTTGGTCGTCGTCCTTCGAATAGGACGTTAAAAGGCTTACACAGGGTCGTGGCTCCCTGTGTAAGAGAGCCATACACTGTGCAGCTTAAAGAACGCGCTGGATGGCCATGAGAAGAGTCTTCCATCTATCTCGTAACAGCTGTCCAGTGGGTTCCCTTCTCCCAACCTTCTCTGAGTCCTTGAGGTGTTTGTGACCTGGCCATTTAGCTCATTGTGTGCAAAAAAAAATGTCGCTCAAAGTTAAAACAACCAACTTAACCCTGCACGAAGACGGGTTTTCTATGGTTGATAAAAAATATCGAGCTTTTGCTGAATTGTTGTTTATTTGTCATCAGGAGGTTAAGAAAAACACAGATTTTGAGTCTTAAAAAATAGGAGCTTTCTTCATCCCAGATTTCTTATGTGGTGTTCGACTAATTGGTTAAGAAAAAACGAGGACTACCACAAAAACTAGCAACCTTACCTCATTCAAGAAAAATCTGTGAAATTTCTTCGCCACAAAGCCGTGATATGCGTTTGTAACTTGTTTTGGAAAACGAATTAGGAAAGGAAAAAAGTGATTCGTTTCATGATTGTAATAATGGTGGAAATAAAAATGGAAAGTCCAACAATAGTGTTATGGCACTTGTTTGCAATGAAAAGGAACTTCTCAAAGGAAATTTCTGAAACTTTATGACACGAAAAAAACAAGCACAAGGAATTATTCTCCAGTGCTTCTCAAAATGCACGTGTGATATATTATAGTAGTGTTTGTAAATGAATAGTCATTAGTTCATCTGTTTGAATGCATTTTTATTTCCTTTTATAATTCAACTGTCGTCGAAATTTTTGAGCATAATAAAAGATTTGTGGATTCAGATACCGAGGAATTTATCCGTTAAAAAACAAAACCTTAATGGACACGGCGGTAATGGCTTTAATGTACTTGGTTATGTTTTCTTATTCTAAGGAATTTTGCAGCACGGATAAAACATCTTGAGATAATGGTGCTCAAGTTTGGTTCATTGAGGGTGTATGTTGTGTATTTTTCCTTTTTCTATTAAATGTGCTTTTTAGATCATAATCCAGACTAAGAAGTAGCGTAAGAGTTAATGCATTAAATCATCCTGTTATCAGTCTGTACTAGATGCATTCTTTAGTAGTCTGCGTGCAGCCTGAAGGCAAATGTAAAATGGACATGTGGCTTTCAGTAAAAAAAAATAGTGTGTTTTTTATCAAGGGAAATGAATAGTAAAATCGATTATTAAATCAATGAGGAGAATTTCACATAAGTACTATCATACCCCTCTTAACGTCGTTAATTAGCTCCAAGAAAATACGGCGTTAGGCGAATTTGTGTTGGAACAGCATATCCAACCTGGGCCGGCTCAATCACGTAACTTATAAGAGTTAAAGGATCTACTGGTAACGTGTTGGTACCAGATAGCACAAGGCACCTTTAGAAATCTTGTAGCGCCCATGCCTCGCCGGGTAAGAGCTGTTTTGGCGGCACGTGGAGGAACAATATCATACTAGGCAGGTGGTCATAAAGTTTTGGCTCTTCGGTGTATTCTACTCTCAGCATCAATTATCCCAGTGATTGCAAAAAATGAACATTTTGTCCAAAAAATGACTCATTTTCGCAGTCATGTATTTTAAGAATGGACTGTTACGCGAAAAATGAATAATTTTTCTGGAAAATCAATTTTTTTCCCTTGATTTCATTCATTTATTTAATAGGCATTAAAAAGAATTTTTAAATGACCAAAAATGACCCATTTTTGCAGTCACTCAAGTTTCGTAATTATTCTTACCCAAAAAATTATTTATTTTCGCAGTCACTTATTTTAGGACCGGATTCTTACCAAAAAAATGGCATCATTTTCTCAGTTTTCGTGTCAGATCATAGCAAAAAATGACTTAATTTAACATTTTATCACTTCTACAGTCATTTATTTTAAAGGTGGATTGTTACCCGGAAATGAATAATTGTCAGTTACTTATATGTTTCAAGGATCGATTTGCATTCGAAAATGGCAGTTTTTCGCAGTCGTTCTTTTAACGACAGTTGCGTAACTGAAAATGACTTATTTTCGGGGGTCATTCAATTTAAAGGTAAGTTCTTACCAGAAAATGATTCATTTGAACTGTCAGCAGTTTGAAGACGGTTTCTTACGCGATAATGTTGATTTTTGGCTGTCACTTATGTTTATGGGAGAAATATTCCGAAAATGACCCACTTTCGCAGTGATTAAGTTTAAATGCTTGTTTTTAATTAGAAAATAACCATTTTGGTGATCATTCACTTTGCATACCCGTTATGATAAGGGCGGGGGGGGCGGGGGGGGGCTCAGTTGATAGCGTGCCAGGCTCGTAATCTGCGCTTCCCAGGCTCAAGTCTCAACTGCGCCTGCGTTGAGAATTTTCTCTGATAACCCCTCATTGCCCTCAGTCAGAAAGGGGACCGTTTGGGCTTGGAAGGCTGTCATTCGTCGGTGATGACGTTAAATCGTGGTCCGTGTAAAATAAAGCCGTAACCATGCACTTTAAAGAACGCGCTAGATAGGAGGTTTTTGACTCCTACCATCTGTCCAATGGATCCCCTTCCAAACTTTTTCTGAGCCCTTGGGGGGTCCTTGTGACCTGACTATTGAGACACTGTGTGCTGAAAAGTATCGCTCCGAGGCAAAACAACCCGCGCCCATTAGGCTATGTAGGTTTTGCCACAACATGCTCCAAAAAGGACGCTGACATATGGCTGGATGTAAATATGAATTTACGGCCTCAACTTTCGCTAGCACGAGACAGAGATTTGATTAATGCGAGGGGAGTTGGGTGGGGGGGGGGAGGTATGTGATCGGGGTAAAGTGAGAGATGCTGCAAGGAAAGAAGAGAATTTATTTTTCCACAAACAGATGGTTTGCAAAGGGTATAAATGCCATTTTCTCTATCGTAAAAATGAAACCGTCGTGTTTATGGGCTTTTCTTTGCGATTAACGTAAATATATCTCGAGGTCCTTCAGCAGGGAAGGTAGGTACTGTCACGTATGTGCTCTGAGTGAAATATGTTCCTACTAAATGAGGGTCGTTAGGCGGGGGGGAGGGAGTTTACTTCGCGGAACGCACGGCGAGGAGGCTCTCGTGGGAATGTTCGAAATGGGTTATGTAGAACAAAATAAGCATTTTTACGTTCCTAGGAAAGGCGACTGGCGTGAGAAAACATCGAATTTTTTTTCTTTTTTATTTGCTTTTAAGGTGTTTTATGCTGCTAAAGGCTTTTCGTTTGGCATCTGAGTATCTTGACAATCTTGTAGTTTTCTTTGTGACTACGAATGACATTTTGGGAAAGTCACCTCCCCCCACTGAGACAAGAATTGGAAGAAGAAGAAATTCTGTGCTCGTGAACTCTTGTAAAGCATTGAGGACTCAATCGGTGTGGCGCCACCATCATAAGTTTATATTTCAAAGTTTCACTTCACATTGCTATTGAGTTAAGATTAACTCTGCTAAACCCAACCTTGCTTTTCAAACATTTACAGTACATTATTTACAGTACATTTAGAGCGCATCCTCAAAGAGGACACCGATAGGCTTCATCCGCAGTCCTTTGGATGGAAGTTAAGCCGTGATCCGTGTGATCCCTTATTTTACAAAGGATAAACATGTCCTTAATTTTTTTTTAAAGCAATGAAAATAACGCGGGATACGATACTGACATATTTCCCACTATGAGCGCCGCAATCGCGCGAATCTTACCGTCCGTTATTGGTGTCCTAAGTGCACTCTCACTAGTAATTATTTTTTTTTTTCATAATATTACTCATACACAATATATTCCTTTGGACTTTCCTTATCACCTGAATAGCTCCACGTATTCTCAACATTTTCCCCAATCTTCAACAAGGTTCAGTCTTTATTGTGCCTCGCTCTCAAGTCAAGATGCCTTATTAATCTCTTTTCAATTTCTATTACTCATCCATCCTTAAAAGAAAATAAACCGTTAAACCGTAAGAGAAACAAATTTAAACGAGGAAGCGATCTGAAATGTTTTCGTCGTTAAGGCTCGTCACTTCCTCTTAACGCCTCCCGCGATGTTCCTTTGATTGGCCATCGGATGATCCGATGCCGATGAGAGAAGTTGATGTTCGCCGCTCCACGACCGAGGTAATAGAAAGCAAATTAAGGGGGGGAGAGTTGCCACTTTGCATGCGCGTGCCATTAACGCTTGATGCGTCGTCGCCGACCATCGTTATCAGCTGCTTCATGCTCACGTGATGCGCGTTTTCAAATTCCATTTTGCTTCCACATTCAGCTCGGGAATCTTCTGCAATGATGTCTCGAGTTTTTTAGAAAAAAAAAAGATTGACGAAAATATGGCTGCTCTGGACTTGGCGCAGGTGAGACGTTTCTAGTTATTTAATACACATTAAACCGTATTTGATAAAAGCATCGTTTCTTTACAATTTTTAACGACGTTTAATGTTTGTATCAAATATATGATTACCTTTCAGATATGCTTCTAGGCATTTTTTTCTTAAATGTTGAGCACACGTCATGACCATGTCATATTCCTATGTCTTAAGTTTATCGTTTAGCTACTTATACAAATGTTATGGAAGGGTTGGAATGGGTTGTTTTTCCTCTGAGCTGCAGTTTTTTTGCAGAAAATGATCAGGTCAGAAGGACTAGGAGGGCTCAAATAATGTTGGGAGAAGGTGATGCACTAGACAGCTGCTAAAGTCATTAGTCATCCAGTGTGTTCTTTAACGTCACCTTTCGACGAACGCCGCGTAGGGGGCGGGGGTGGCTCAGTCGCTAGCGCGCCAGGCTCGTAATCAGTAGTTCCCAGGTTCGAGTCCCAGCTGGGTCAGCGTTGAGATTTATCTCCGCAAAATTCCCCGCCCTGCCCACGGTCAGTAGGGGACACCGATGGGATTGGAAAGGCCGCCGTCCGTCGGATGGGACGTTAAGCCGTGGCCCCGTGTGCGGGAGAGCCATACCCTGTGCACGTTAAAGAACACGCTGGATGGCCTTGACGGGAGGCTACCATCTGTCTCCCAACAGCTGTTCCAGTGGGTCCCCTCCCCCAACCTTCTCTGAGCCTTCGGGGTCCATGTGACCTGCCCATGGTGTGCAAAAAAGTGCCGCTCAGAGGTAAAACAATCCAATCCAATAATGAAAGAAAATTATTCTAATTTTTTATTTCTTTCAGAACTGTAAGTTAAGTCCGAATTGGTCTTTAATATCCATCAAGGATATTGTTAATGTTAGTCCTTGGATAGGTAAAGCAAAACATCAATTCTTGCAGACTTCTATTTTTACAGAAGTATCGCAGAATCATGTTCCCTATAGGCCAAAATTATTATTATTATTTTGTTTAAATGGCTAAAAAAAGAAAAAAAACTTTACGTAAATATCGTGTCTTTATTCAAGTTATCTACTAAATTTTTCACTCGAAATTCTAACTTGAATCCAACAATTTACACTATTTAAAACGAAAATTATGATTACATTATTTAAAAGGAAAACTAGTAATTAATTAAAACCTTTTTAACTGCACGAAAATATAAAATATTTTATTAATTCATTGTAGTAACTTTAATAAATAACGCAATTAAATAATTATATAACACGTCTATTACATTATTAATAACATTGCCCATTACATTATACATTGAGGTTCTAATTATAATAAGTATTTTTTAATCCTATCTGTTTATTGCATAAATGCGTTTTTATTTTCTGAAATATTTTCGATCAATTCCTAATCTTTTATATTTTTATTTCACCTAATTCAGTTATTATTTATAGCAGAGTTCTCGAGGGTCAGTCATATCAAGTAAGTGGAAAATATTTTCGAAACCTGTCAATCCCCCTTCCTCTCTTCCAATGCTTTCTCTTACTACACTTGCTTCCCCCTATCCCATGCTCTCTTACAATTGTTACCCCCCTACCGGTGCTCTCCTACTATAAGTGTTACCCATCTCTGATGTTCTCTCTAACTTAAGTGTTGCCCCTCCTTCATTCTCTCTTACTATAAGTGGTGTGCTACCCCTCTCCAATTTATTGATCTCTCTCTCGTGCTGTCTCTCTTACTATAAGTATTACCCCTCACTCATGCTGTCTCTCTTACTATAAGTATTACCCCTCACTCATGCTGTCTCTTACTATAAGTATTACCCCTCACTCTTGCTGTCTCTCTTACTATAAGTATTACCCCTCACTCATGCTGTCGCTCTTACTATAAGTATTATCCCTCACTCATGCTGTCTCTCTTACTATAAGTATTACCCCTCACTCATGCTGGCTCTCTTACTATAAGTATTTCCTCTCCTTCATGCTGTCTCTCTTCTATAAGTATTACCTCTCCCTCATGCTGTCTCTCTTACTATAAGTATTACTTCTCCCTCATGCTGTCTCTCTTACTATAAGTATTACCTCTCTTTCATGCTGTCTCTCTTACTATAAGTATTACCTCTCCTTCATGCTGTCTCTCTTACTATAAGTATTACCCCTCACTCATGCTGTCTGTCTTACTGTAAGTATTACCTCTCCTTCATGATGTCTCTCTTCTATAAGTATTACCTCTCCTTCATGATGTATCTCTTCTATAAGTATTACCTCTCCTTCATGCTGTCTCTCTTACTATAAGTATTACCTCTCCCTCATGCTATCTCTCTTAGTATTAGTATTACCTCTCCCTCATGCTGTTTCTCTTACTATAAGTATTACCTCTCCTTCATGCTGTCTCTCTTACTATAAGTATTACCCCTCACTCATGCTGTCTCTCTTACTGTGTAAGTATTACCTCTCCTTCATGATGTCTCTCTTCTATAAGTATTACCTCTCCTTCATGCTGTCTCTCTTACTATAAGTATTACCCCTCACTCATGCTGTCTCTCTTACTGTATTACCTCTCCTTCATGCTGTCTCTCTTCTATAAGTATTACCTCTCCCTCATGCTGTCTCTCTTACTATAAGTATTACTTCTCCCTCATGCTGTCTCTCTTCTATAAGTATTACCTCTCCCTCATGCTGTCTCTCTTACTATAAGTATTACTTCTCCCTCATGCTGTCTCTCTTACTATAAGTATTACCCATCACTCATGCTGTCTGTCTTACTGTATTACCTCTCCTTCATGATGTCTCTCTTCTATAAGTATTACCTCTTCCTCATGCTATCTCTCTTAGTATTAGTATTACATCTCCCTCATGCTGTTTCTCTTACTATAAGTATTACCCCTCACTCATGCTGTCTGTCTTACTGTAAGTATTACCTCTCCTTCATGATGTCTCTCTTCTATAAGTATTACCTCTCCTTCATGATGTATCTCTTCTATAAGTATTACCTCTCCTTCATGCTATCTCTCTTAGTATTAGTATTACCTCTCCCTCATGCTGTTTCTCTTACTATAAGTATTACCTCTCCTTCATGCTGTCTCTCTTACTATAAGTATTACCCCTCACTCATGCTGTCTGTCTTACTGTAAGTATTACCTCTCCTTCATGATGTCTCCTATAAGTATTACCTCTCCTTCATGATGTATCTCTTCTATAAGTATTACCTCTCCTTCATGCTGTCTCTCTTACTATAAGTATTACCTCTCCCTCATGCTATCTCTCTTAGTATTAGTATTACCTCTCCCTCATGCTGTTTCTCTTACTATAAGTATTACCTCTCCTTCATGCTGTCTCTCTTACTATAAGTATTACCCCTCACTCATGCTGTCTCTCTTACTGTGTAAGTATTACCTCTCCTTCATGATGTCTCTCTTCTATAAGTATTACCTCTCCTTCATGATGTATCTCTTCTATAAGTATTACCTCTCCCTCATGCTGTCTCTCTTACTATAAGTATTACTTCTCCCTCATGCTGTCTCTCTTACTATAAGTATTACCCATCACTCATGCTGTCTGTCTTACTGTATTACCTCTCCTTCATGATGTCTCTCTTCTATAAGTATTACCTCTCCCTCATGCTATCTCTCTTAGTATTAGTATTACCTCTCCCTCATGCTGTTTCTCTTACTATAAGTATTACCCCTCACTCATGCTGTCTGTCTTACTGTAAGTATTACCTCTCCTTCATGATGTCTCTCTTCTATAAGTATTACCTCTCCTTCATGATGTATCTCTTCTATAAGTATTACCTCTCCTTCATGCTATCTCTCTTAGTATTAGTATTACCTCTCCTTCATGCTATCTCTCTTAGTATTAGTATTACCTCTCCCTCATGCTGTTTCTCTTACTATAAGTATTACCTCTCCTTCATGCTGTCTCTCTTACTATAAGTATTACCCCTCACTCATGCTGTCTGTCTTACTGTAAGTATTACCTCTCCTTCATGATGTCTCTCTTCTATAAGTATTACCTCTCCTTCATGATGTATCTCTTCTATAAGTATTACCTCTCCTTCATGCTGTCTCTCTTACTATAAGTATTACCTCTCCCTCATGCTATCTCTCTTAGTATTAGTATTACCTCTCCCTCATGCTGTTTCTCTTACTATAAGTATTACCCCTCACTCATGCTGTCTCTCTTACTGTGTAAGTATTACCTCTCCTTCATGATGTCTCTCTTCTATAAGTATTACCTCTCCTTCATGATGTATCTCTTCTATAAGTATTACCTCTCCTTCATGCTGTCTCTCTTAGTATTACCTCTCCTTCATGCTGTCTCTCTTAGTATTACCTCTCCCTCATGCTGTTTCTCTTATTATAAGTATTACCTCTCCTTCATGCTGTCTCTCTTACTATAAGTATTACCCCTCACTCATGCTGTCTCTCTTACTGTAAGTATTACCTCTCCTTCATGCTGTCTCTCTTACTATAAGTATTACTTCTCCCTCATGCTGTCTCTCTTCTATAAGTATTACCTCTCCCTCATGCTGTCTCTCTTACTATAAGTATTACTTCTCCCTCATGCTGTCTCTCTTACTATAAGTATTACCCCTCACTCATGCTGTCTGTCTTACTGTAAGTATTACCTCTCCTTCATGATGTCTCTCTTCTATAAGTATTACCTCTCCCTCATGCTATCTCTCTTAGTATTAGTATTACCTCTCCCTCATGCTGTTTCTCTTACTATAAGTATTACCCCTCACTCATGCTGTCTCTTACTGTAAGCATTACTTCTCCCTCATGCTGTCTCTCTTACTATAAGTATTACCCCTCACTCATGCTGTCTGTCTTACTGTATTACCTCTCCTTCATGCTGTCTCTCTTACTATAAGTATTACCCCTCACTCACGCTGTCTCTCTTACTGTAAGCATTACTTCTCCCTCATGCTGTCTCTCTTCTATAAGTATTACCTCTCCTTCATGATGTCTCTCTATAAGTATTACCTCTCCTTCATGCTGTCTCTCTTACTATAAGTATTACTTCTCCCTCATGCTGTTTCTCTTCTATAAGTATTACCTCTCCTTCATGATGTCTCTCTTCTATAAGTATTACCTCTCCTTCATGCTGTCTCCCTTACTATCAGTATTACCTCTCCCTCATGCTGTCTCTCTTACTATAAGTATTACCCCTCACTCATGCTGTCTCACTTACTATAAGTATTACCTCTCCCTCATGCTGTCTCTCTTCTATAAGTATTACCTCTCCTTCATGCTGTCTCTCTTACTATAAGTATTACTTCTCCCTCATGCTGTTTCTCTTCTATAAGTATTACCTCTCCTTCATGATGTCTCTCTTCTATAAGTATTACCTCTCCTTCATGCTGTCTCTCTTACTATAAGTATTACCCCTCACTCATGCTGTCTCTCTTACTATAAGTATTACCCCTCACTCATGCTGTCTCTCTTACTGTAAGTATTACCTCTCCTTCATGATGTCTCTCTTCTATAACTATTACCTCTCCTTCATGCTGTCTCTCTTACTATAAGTATTACCTCTCCCTCATGCTATCTCTCTTAGTATTAGTATTACCTCTCCCTCATGCCGTCTCTCTTCTATAAGTATTACCTCTCCTTCATGATATTTCTCTTCTATAAGTATTACCTCTCCTTCATGCTGTCTCTTACTATAAGTATTACCCCTCACTCATGCTGTCTCTCTTACTATAAGTATTACTTCTCCCTCATGCTGTCTCTTACTTATAAGTATTACCTCTCCCTCATGCTGTCTCTCTTACTATAAGTATTACTTCTCCCTCATGCTGTCTCTCTTACTATAAGTATTACTTCTCCCTCATGCTGTCTCTTACTATAAGTATTACCTCTCCCTCATGCTATCTCTCTTAGTATTAGTATTACCTCTCCCTCATGCCGTCTCTCGTCTATAAGTATTACCTCTCCTTCATGATATTTCTCTTCTATAAGTATTACCTCTCCTTCATGCTGTCTCTTACTATAAGTATTACCCCTCACTCATGCTGTCTCTCTTACTGTATTACCTCTCCTTCATGCTGTCTCTCTTCTATAAATATTACCTCTCCCTCATGCTGTCTCTCTTACTATAAGTATTACTTCTCCCTCATGCTGTCTCTCTTCTATAAGTATTACCTCTCCCTCATGCTGTCTCTCTTACTATAAGTATTACTTCTCCCTCATGCTGTCTCTCTTACTATAAGTATTACCCATCACTCATGCTGTCTGTCTTACTGTATTACCTCTCCTTCATGATGTCTCTTTTCTATAAGTATTACCTCTTCCTCATGCTATCTCTCTTAGTATTAGTATTACCTCTCACTCATGCTGTTTCTCTTACTATAAGTATTACCCCTCACTCATGCTGTCTGTCTTACTGTAAGTATTACCTCTCCTTCATGATGTCTCTCTTCTATAAGTATTACCTCTCCTTCATGATGTATCTCTTCTATAAGTATTACCTCTCCTTCATGCTATCTCTCTTAGTATTAGTATTACCTCTCCCTCATGCTGTTTCTCTTACTATAAGTATTACCTCTCCTTCATGCTGTCTCTCTTACTATAAGTATTACCCCTCACTCATGCTGTCTGTCTTACTGTAAGTATTACCTCTCCTTCATGATGTCTCCTATAAGTATTACCTCTCCTTCATGATGTATCTCTTCTATAAGTATTACCTCTCCTTCATGCTGTCTCTCTTACTATAAGTATTACCTCTCCCTCATGCTATCTCTCTTAGTATTAGTATTACCTCTCCCTCATGCTGTTTCTCTTACTATAAGTATTACCTCTCCTTCATGCTGTCTCTCTTACTATAAGTATTACCCCTCACTCATGCTGTCTCTCTTACTGTGTAAGTATTACCTCTCCTTCATGATGTCTCTCTTCTATAAGTATTACCTCTCCTTCATGATGTATCTCTTCTATAAGTATTACCTCTCCTTCATGCTGTCTCTCTTAGTATTACCTCTCCTTCATGCTGTCTCTCTTAGTATTACCTCTCCCTCATGCTGTTTCTCTTATTATAAGTATTACCTCTCCTTCATGCTGTCTCTCTTACTATAAGTATTACCCCTCACTCATGCTGTCTCTCTTACTGTAAGTATTACCTCTCCTTCATGCTGTCTCTCTTACTATAAGTATTACTTCTCCCTCATGCTGTCTCTCTTCTATAAGTATTACCTCTCCCTCATGCTGTCTCTCTTACTATAAGTATTACTTCTCCCTCATGCTGTCTCTCTTACTATAAGTATTACCCCTCACTCATGCTGTCTGTCTTACTGTAAGTATTACCTCTCCTTCATGATGTCTCTCTTCTATAAGTATTACCTCTCCCTCATGCTATCTCTCTTAGTATTAGTATTACCTCTCCCTCATGCTGTTTCTCTTACTATAAGTATTACCCCTCACTCATGCTGTCTCTTACTGTAAGCATTACTTCTCCCTCATGCTGTCTCTCTTACTATAAGTATTACCCCTCACTCATGCTGTCTGTCTTACTGTATTACCTCTCCTTCATGCTGTCTCTCTTACTATAAGTATTACCCCTCACTCACGCTGTCTCTCTTACTGTATTACCTCTCCTTCATGCTGTCTCTCTTCTATAAGTATTACCTCTCCCTCATGCTGTCTCTCTTACTATAAGTATTACTTCTCCCTCATGCTGTCTCTCTTCTATAAGTATTACCTCTCCCTCATGCTGTCTCTCTTACTATAAGTATTACTTCTCCCTCATGCTGTCTCTCTTACTATAAGTATTACCCATCACTCATGCTGTCTGTCTTACTGTATTACCTCTCCTTCATGATGTCTCTCTTCTATAAGTATTACCTCTTCCTCATGCTATCTCTCTTAGTATTAGTATTACCTCTCCCTCATGCTGTTTCTCTTACTATAAGTATTACCCCTCACTCATGCTGTCTGTCTTACTGTAAGTATTACCTCTCCTTCATGATGTCTCTCTTCTATAAGTATTACCTCTCCTTCATGATGTATCTCTTCTATAAGTATTACCTCTCCTTCATGCTATCTCTCTTAGTATTAGTATTACCTCTCCCTCATGCTGTTTCTCTTACTATAAGTATTACCTCTCCTTCATGCTGTCTCTCTTACTATAAGTATTACCCCTCACTCATGCTGTCTGTCTTACTGTAAGTATTACCTCTCCTTCATGATGTCTCCTATAAGTATTACCTCTCCTTCATGATGTATCTCTTCTATAAGTATTACCTCTCCTTCATGCTGTCTCTCTTACTATAAGTATTACCTCTCCCTCATGCTATCTCTCTTAGTATTAGTATTACCTCTCCCTCATGCTGTTTCTCTTACTATAAGTATTACCTCTCCTTCATGCTGTCTCTCTTACTATAAGTATTACCCCTCACTCATGCTGTCTCTCTTACTGTGTAAGTATTACCTCTCCTTCATGATGTCTCTCTTCTATAAGTATTACCTCTCCTTCATGATGTATCTCTTCTATAAGTATTACCTCTCCCTCATGCTGTCTCTCTTACTATAAGTATTACTTCTCCCTCATGCTGTCTCTCTTACTATAAGTATTACCCATCACTCATGCTGTCTGTCTTACTGTATTACCTCTCCTTCATGATGTCTCTCTTCTATAAGTATTACCTCTCCCTCATGCTATCTCTCTTAGTATTAGTATTACCTCTCCCTCATGCTGTTTCTCTTACTATAAGTATTACCCCTCACTCATGCTGTCTGTCTTACTGTAAGTATTACCTCTCCTTCATGATGTCTCTCTTCTATAAGTATTACCTCTCCTTCATGATGTATCTCTTCTATAAGTATTACCTCTCCTTCATGCTATCTCTCTTAGTATTAGTATTACCTCTCCTTCATGCTATCTCTCTTAGTATTAGTATTACCTCTCCCTCATGCTGTTTCTCTTACTATAAGTATTACCTCTCCTTCATGCTGTCTCTCTTACTATAAGTATTACCCCTCACTCATGCTGTCTGTCTTACTGTAAGTATTACCTCTCCTTCATGATGTCTCTCTTCTATAAGTATTACCTCTCCTTCATGATGTATCTCTTCTATAAGTATTACCTCTCCTTCATGCTGTCTCTCTTACTATAAGTATTACCTCTCCCTCATGCTATCTCTCTTAGTATTAGTATTACCTCTCCCTCATGCTGTTTCTCTTACTATAAGTATTACCCCTCACTCATGCTGTCTCTCTTACTGTGTAAGTATTACCTCTCCTTCATGATGTCTCTCTTCTATAAGTATTACCTCTCCTTCATGATGTATCTCTTCTATAAGTATTACCTCTCCTTCATGCTGTCTCTCTTAGTATTACCTCTCCTTCATGCTGTCTCTCTTAGTATTACCTCTCCCTCATGCTGTTTCTCTTATTATAAGTATTACCTCTCCTTCATGCTGTCTCTCTTACTATAAGTATTACCCCTCACTCATGCTGTCTCTCTTACTGTAAGTATTACCTCTCCTTCATGCTGTCTCTCTTACTATAAGTATTACTTCTCCCTCATGCTGTCTCTCTTCTATAAGTATTACCTCTCCCTCATGCTGTCTCTCTTACTATAAGTATTACTTCTCCCTCATGCTGTCTCTCTTACTATAAGTATTACCCCTCACTCATGCTGTCTGTCTTACTGTAAGTATTACCTCTCCTTCATGATGTCTCTCTTCTATAAGTATTACCTCTCCCTCATGCTATCTCTCTTAGTATTAGTATTACCTCTCCCTCATGCTGTTTCTCTTACTATAAGTATTACCCCTCACTCATGCTGTCTCTTACTGTAAGCATTACTTCTCCCTCATGCTGTCTCTCTTACTATAAGTATTACCCCTCACTCATGCTGTCTGTCTTACTGTATTACCTCTCCTTCATGCTGTCTCTCTTACTATAAGTATTACCCCTCACTCACGCTGTCTCTCTTACTGTAAGCATTACTTCTCCCTCATGCTGTCTCTCTTCTATAAGTATTACCTCTCCTTCATGATGTCTCTCTATAAGTATTACCTCTCCTTCATGCTGTCTCTCTTACTATAAGTATTACTTCTCCCTCATGCTGTTTCTCTTCTATAAGTATTACCTCTCCTTCATGATGTCTCTCTTCTATAAGTATTACCTCTCCTTCATGCTGTCTCCCTTACTATCAGTATTACCTCTCCCTCATGCTGTCTCTCTTACTATAAGTATTACCCCTCACTCATGCTGTCTCACTTACTATAAGTATTACCTCTCCCTCATGCTGTCTCTCTTCTATAAGTATTACCTCTCCTTCATGCTGTCTCTCTTACTATAAGTATTACTTCTCCCTCATGCTGTTTCTCTTCTATAAGTATTACCTCTCCTTCATGATGTCTCTCTTCTATAAGTATTACCTCTCCTTCATGCTGTCTCTCTTACTATAAGTATTACCCCTCACTCATGCTGTCTCTCTTACTATAAGTATTACCCCTCACTCATGCTGTCTCTCTTACTGTAAGTATTACCTCTCCTTCATGATGTCTCTCTTCTATAACTATTACCTCTCCTTCATGCTGTCTCTCTTACTATAAGTATTACCTCTCCCTCATGCTATCTCTCTTAGTATTAGTATTACCTCTCCCTCATGCCGTCTCTCTTCTATAAGTATTACCTCTCCTTCATGATATTTCTCTTCTATAAGTATTACCTCTCCTTCATGCTGTCTCTTACTATAAGTATTACCCCTCACTCATGCTGTCTCTCTTACTATAAGTATTACTTCTCCCTCATGCTGTCTCTTACTTATAAGTATTACCTCTCCCTCATGCTGTCTCTCTTACTATAAGTATTACTTCTCCCTCATGCTGTCTCTCTTACTATAAGTATTACTTCTCCCTCATGCTGTCTCTTACTATAAGTATTACCTCTCCCTCATGCTATCTCTCTTAGTATTAGTATTACCTCTCCCTCATGCCGTCTCTCGTCTATAAGTATTACCTCTCCTTCATGATATTTCTCTTCTATAAGTATTACCTCTCCTTCATGCTGTCTCTTACTATAAGTATTACCCCTCACTCATGCTGTCTCTCTTACTGTATTACCTCTCCTTCATGCTGTCTCTCTTCTATAAATATTACCTCTCCCTCATGCTGTCTCTCTTACTATAAGTATTACTTCTCCCTCATGCTGTCTCTCTTCTATAAGTATTACCTCTCCCTCATGCTGTCTCTCTTACTATAAGTATTACTTCTCCCTCATGCTGTCTCTCTTACTATAAGTATTACCCATCACTCATGCTGTCTGTCTTACTGTATTACCTCTCCTTCATGATGTCTCTTTTCTATAAGTATTACCTCTTCCTCATGCTATCTCTCTTAGTATTAGTATTACCTCTCACTCATGCTGTTTCTCTTACTATAAGTATTACCCCTCACTCATGCTGTCTGTCTTACTGTAAGTATTACCTCTCCTTCATGATGTCTCTCTTCTATAAGTATTACCTCTCCTTCATGATGTATCTCTTCTATAAGTATTACCTCTCCTTCATGCTATCTCTCTTAGTATTAGTATTACCTCTCCCTCATGCTGTTTCTCTTACTATAAGTATTACCTCTCCTTCATGCTGTCTCTCTTACTATAAGTATTACCCCTCACTCATGCTGTCTGTCTTACTGTAAGTATTACCTCTCCTTCATGATGTCTCCTATAAGTATTACCTCTCCTTCATGATGTATCTCTTCTATAAGTATTACCTCTCCTTCATGCTGTCTCTCTTACTATAAGTATTACCTCTCCCTCATGCTATCTCTCTTAGTATTAGTATTACCTCTCCCTCATGCTGTTTCTCTTACTATAAGTATTACCTCTCCTTCATGCTGTCTCTCTTACTATAAGTATTACCCCTCACTCATGCTGTCTCTCTTACTGTGTAAGTATTACCTCTCCTTCATGATGTCTCTCTTCTATAAGTATTACCTCTCCTTCATGATGTATCTCTTCTATAAGTATTACCTCTCCCTCATGCTGTCTCTCTTACTATAAGTATTACTTCTCCCTCATGCTGTCTCTCTTACTATAAGTATTACCCATCACTCATGCTGTCTGTCTTACTGTATTACCTCTCCTTCATGATGTCTCTCTTCTATAAGTATTACCTCTTCCTCATGCTATCTCTCTTAGTATTAGTATTACCTCTCACTCATGCTGTTTCTCTTACTATAAGTATTACCCCTCACTCATGCTGTCTGTCTTACTGTAAGTATTACCTCTCCTTCATGATGTCTCTCTTCTATAAGTATTACCTCTCCTTCATGATGTATCTCTTCTATAAGTATTACCTCTCCTTCATGCAATCTCTCTTAGTATTAGTATTACCTCTCCCTCATGCTGTTTCTCTTACTATAAGTATTACCTCTCCTTCATGCTGTCTCTCTTACTATAAGTATTACCCCTCACTCATGCTGTCTGTCTTACTGTAAGTATTACCTCTCCTTCATGATGTCTCCTATAAGTATTACCTCTCCTTCATGATGTATCTCTTCTATAAGTATTACCTCTCCTTCATGCTGTATCTCTTCTATAAGTATTACCTCTCCTTCATGCTGTCTCTCTTACTATAAGTATTACCTCTCCCTCATGCTATCTCTCTTAGTATTAGTATTACCTCTCCCTCATGCTGTTTCTCTTACTATAAGTATTACCTCTCCTTCATGCTGTCTCTCTTACTATAAGTATTACCCCTCACTCATGCTGTCTCTCTTACTGTGTAAGTATTACCTCTCCTTCATGATGTCTCTCTTCTATAAGTATTACCTCTCCTTCATGATGTATCTCTTCTATAAGTATTACCTCTCCTTCATGCTGTCTCTCTTAGTATTACCTCTCCTTCATGCTGTCTCTCTTAGTATTACCTCTCCCTCATGCTGTTTCTCTTATTATAAGTATTACCTCTCCTTCATGCTGTCTCTCTTACTATAAGTATTACCCCTCACTCATGCTGTCTCTCTTACTGTAAGTATTACCTCTCCTTCATGCTGTCTCTCTTACTATAAGTATTACTTCTCCCTCATGCTGTCTCTCTTCTATAAGTATTACCTCTCCCTCATGCTGTCTCTCTTACTATAAGTATTACTTCTCCCTCATGCTGTCTCTCTTACTATAAGTATTACCCCTCACTCATGCTGTCTGTCTTACTGTAAGTATTACCTCTCCTTCATGATGTCTCTCTTCTATAAGTATTACCTCTCCCTCATGCTATCTCTCTTAGTATTAGTATTACCTCTCCCTCATGCTGTTTCTCTTACTATAAGTATTACCCCTCACTCATGCTGTCTCTTACTGTAAGCATTACTTCTCCCTCATGCTGTCTCTCTTACTATAAGTATTACCCCTCACTCATGCTGTCTGTCTTACTGTATTACCTCTCCTTCATGCTGTCTCTCTTACTATAAGTATTACCCCTCACTCATGCTGTCTCTCTTACTGTAAGCATTACTTCTCCCTCATGCTGTCTCTCTTCTATAAGTATTACCTCTCCTTCATGATGTCTCTCTATAAGTATTACCTCTCCTTCATGCTGTCTCTCTTACTATAAGTATTACTTCTCCCTCATGCTGTTTCTCTTCTATAAGTATTACCTCTCCTTCATGATGTCTCTCTTCTATAAGTATTACCTCTCCTTCATGCTGTCTCCCTTACTATCAGTATTACCTCTCCCTCATGCTGTCTCTCTTACTATAAGTATTACCCCTCACTCATGCTGTCTCTCTTACTATAAGTATTACCTCTCCCTCATGCTGTCTCTCTTCTATAAGTATTACCTCTCCTTCATGCTGTCTCTCTTACTATAAGTATTACTTCTCCCTCATGCTGTTTCTCTTCTATAAGTATTACCTCTCCTTCATGATGTCTCTCTTCTATAAGTATTACCTCTCCTTCATGCTGTCTCTCTTACTATAAGTATTACCCCTCACTCATGCTGTCTCTCTTACTGTAAGTATTACCTCTCCTTCATGATGTCTCTCTTCTATAACTATTACCTCTCCTTCATGCTGTCTCTCTTACTATAAGTATTACCTCTCCCTCATGCTATCTCTCTTAGTATTAGTATTACCTCTCCCTCATGCCGTCTCTCTTCTATAAGTATTACCTCTCCTTCATGATATTTCTCTTCTATAAGTATTACCTCTCCTTCATGCTGTCTCTTACTATAAGTATTACTCCTCACTCATGCTGTCTCTCTTACTGTATTACCTCTCCTTCATGCTGTCTCTCTTCTATAAATATTACCTCTCCCTCATGCTGTCTCTCTTCTATAAATATTACCTCTCCCTCATGCTGTTTCTCTTCTATAAATATAACCTCTCCCTCATGCTCTCTTCTATAAGTATTACCTCTCCTTCATGCTGTCTCTCTTACTATAAGTATTACTTCTCCCTCATGCTGTCTCTTACTATAAGTATTACTTCTCCCTCATGCTGTCTCTTATAAGTATTACCTCTCCCTCATGCTGTCTCTCTTACTATAAGTATTACTTCTCCCTCATGCTGTCTCTCTTACTATAAGTATTACCTCTCCCTCATGCTATCTCTCTTAGTATTAGTATTACCTCTCCCTCATGCCGTCTCTCTTCTATAAGTATTACCTCTCCTTCATGATATTTCTCTTCTATAAGTATTACCTCTCCTTCATGCTGTCTCCCTTACTATCAGTATTACCTCTCCCTCATGCTGTCTCTCTTACTATAAGTATTACCCATCACTCATGCTGTCTGTCTTACTGTATTACCTCTCCTTCATGATGTCTCTTTTCTATAAGTATTACCTCTTCCTCATGCTATCTCTCTTAGTATTAGTATTACCTCTCACTCATGCTGTTTCTCTTACTATAAGTATTAACCCTCACTCATGCTGTCTGTCTTACTGTAAGTATTACCTCTCCTTCATGATGTCTCTCTTCTATAAGTATTACCTCTCCTTCATGATGTATCTCTTCTATAAGTATTACCTCTCCTTCATGCTATCTCTCTTAGTATTAGTATTACCTCTCCCTCATGCTGTTTCTCTTACTATAAGTATTACCTCTCCTTCATGCTGTCTCTCTTACTATAAGTATTACCCCTCACTCATGCTGTCTGTCTTACTGTAAGTATTACCTCTCCTTCATGATGTCTCCTATAAGTATTACCTCTCCTTCATGATGTATCTCTTCTATAAGTATTACCTCTCCTTCATGCTGTCTCTCTTACTATAAGTATTACCTCTCCCTCATGCTATCTCTCTTAGTATTAGTATTACCTCTCCCTCATGCTGTTTCTCTTACTATAAGTATTACCTCTCCTTCATGCTGTCTCTCTTACTATAAGTATTACCCCTCACTCATGCTGTCTCTCTTACTGTGTAAGTATTACCTCTCCTTCATGATGTCTCTCTTCTATAAGTATTACCTCTCCTTCATGATGTATCTCTTCTATAAGTATTACCTCTCCCTCATGCTGTCTCTCTTACTATAAGTATTACTTCTCCCTCATGCTGTCTCTCTTACTATAAGTATTACCCATCACTCATGCTGTCTGTCTTACTGTATTACCTCTCCTTCATGATGTCTCTCTTCTATAAGTATTACCTCTTCCTCATGCTATCTCTCTTAGTATTAGTATTACCTCTCACTCATGCTGTTTCTCTTACTATAAGTATTACCCCTCACTCATGCTGTCTGTCTTACTGTAAGTATTACCTCTCCTTCATGATGTCTCTCTTCTATAAGTATTACCTCTCCTTCATGATGTATCTCTTCTATAAGTATTACCTCTCCTTCATGCTATCTCTCTTAGTATTAGTATTACCTCTCCCTCATGCTGTTTCTCTTACTATAAGTATTACCTCTCCTTCATGCTGTCTCTCTTACTATAAGTATTACCCCTCACTCATGCTGTCTGTCTTACTGTAAGTATTACCTCTCCTTCATGATGTCTCCTATAAGTATTACCTCTCCTTCATGATGTATCTCTTCTATAAGTATTACCTCTCCTTCATGCTGTATCTCTTCTATAAGTATTACCTCTCCTTCATGCTGTCTCTCTTACTATAAGTATTACCTCTCCCTCATGCTATCTCTCTTAGTATTAGTATTACCTCTCCCTCATGCTGTTTCTCTTACTATAAGTATTACCTCTCCTTCATGCTGTCTCTCTTACTATAAGTATTACCCCTCACTCATGCTGTCTCTCTTACTGTGTAAGTATTACCTCTCCTTCATGATGTCTCTCTTCTATAAGTATTACCTCTCCTTCATGATGTATCTCTTCTATAAGTATTACCTCTCCTTCATGCTGTCTCTCTTAGTATTACCTCTCCTTCATGCTGTCTCTCTTAGTATTACCTCTCCCTCATGCTGTTTCTCTTATTATAAGTATTACCTCTCCTTCATGCTGTCTCTCTTACTATAAGTATTACCCCTCACTCATGCTGTCTCTCTTACTGTAAGTATTACCTCTCCTTCATGCTGTCTCTCTTACTATAAGTATTACTTCTCCCTCATGCTGTCTCTCTTCTATAAGTATTACCTCTCCCTCATGCTGTCTCTCTTACTATAAGTATTACTTCTCCCTCATGCTGTCTCTCTTACTATAAGTATTACCCCTCACTCATGCTGTCTGTCTTACTGTAAGTATTACCTCTCCTTCATGATGTCTCTCTTCTATAAGTATTACCTCTCCCTCATGCTATCTCTCTTAGTATTAGTATTACCTCTCCCTCATGCTGTTTCTCTTACTATAAGTATTACCCCTCACTCATGCTGTCTCTTACTGTAAGCATTACTTCTCCCTCATGCTGTCTCTCTTACTATAAGTATTACCCCTCACTCATGCTGTCTGTCTTACTGTATTACCTCTCCTTCATGCTGTCTCTCTTACTATAAGTATTACCCCTCACTCATGCTGTCTCTCTTACTGTAAGCATTACTTCTCCCTCATGCTGTCTCTCTTCTATAAGTATTACCTCTCCTTCATGATGTCTCTCTATAAGTATTACCTCTCCTTCATGCTGTCTCTCTTACTATAAGTATTACTTCTCCCTCATGCTGTTTCTCTTCTATAAGTATTACCTCTCCTTCATGATGTCTCTCTTCTATAAGTATTACCTCTCCTTCATGCTGTCTCCCTTACTATCAGTATTACCTCTCCCTCATGCTGTCTCTCTTACTATAAGTATTACCCCTCACTCATGCTGTCTCTCTTACTATAAGTATTACCTCTCCCTCATGCTGTCTCTCTTCTATAAGTATTACCTCTCCTTCATGCTGTCTCTCTTACTATAAGTATTACTTCTCCCTCATGCTGTTTCTCTTCTATAAGTATTACCTCTCCTTCA
Source organism: Ryuthela nishihirai (assembly GCA_038380435.1). Lineage (NCBI taxonomy): Eukaryota > Metazoa > Arthropoda > Arachnida > Araneae > Heptathelidae > Ryuthela > Ryuthela nishihirai. The sequence goes on along the minus strand of JAWZYU010000015.1, from coordinate 65,685,143 downwards.
TGATGTCTCTCTTCTATAAGTATTACCTCTCCTTCATGCTGTCTCTCTTACTATAAGTATTACCCCTCACTCATGCTGTCTCTCTTACTGTAAGTATTACCTCTCCTTCATGATGTCTCTCTTCTATAACTATTACCTCTCCTTCATGCTGTCTCTCTTACTATAAGTATTACCTCTCCCTCATGCTATCTCTCTTAGTATTAGTATTACCTCTCCCTCATGCCGTCTCTCTTCTATAAGTATTACCTCTCCTTCATGATATTTCTCTTCTATAAGTATTACCTCTCCTTCATGCTGTCTCTTACTATAAGTATTACTCCTCACTCATGCTGTCTCTCTTACTGTATTACCTCTCCTTCATGCTGTCTCTCTTCTATAAATATTACCTCTCCCTCATGCTGTCTCTCTTCTATAAATATTACCTCTCCCTCATGCTGTTTCTCTTCTATAAATATAACCTCTCCCTCATGCTCTCTTCTATAAGTATTACCTCTCCTTCATGCTGTCTCTCTTACTATAAGTATTACTTCTCCCTCATGCTGTCTCTTACTATAAGTATTACTTCTCCCTCATGCTGTCTCTTATAAGTATTACCTCTCCCTCATGCTGTCTCTCTTACTATAAGTATTACTTCTCCCTCATGCTGTCTCTCTTACTATAAGTATTACCTCTCCCTCATGCTATCTCTCTTAGTATTAGTATTACCTCTCCCTCATGCCGTCTCTCTTCTATAAGTATTACCTCTCCTTCATGATATTTCTCTTCTATAAGTATTACCTCTCCTTCATGCTGTCTCTTACTATAAGTATTACCCCTCACTCATGCTGTCTCTCTTACTGTATTACCTCTCCTTCATGCTGTCTCTCTTCTATAAATATTACCTCTCCCTCATGCTGTCTCTCTTCTATAAATATTACCTCTCCCTCATGCTGTTTCTCTTCTATAAATATTACCTCTCCCTCATGCTCTCTTCTATAAGTATTACCTCTCCTTCATGCTGTCTCTCTTACTATAAGTATTACTTCTCCCTCATGCTGTCTCTTACTATAAGTATTACTTCTCCCTCATGCTGTCTCTTACTTATAAGTATTACCTCTCCCTCATGCTGTCTCTCTTACTATAAGTATTACTTCTCCCTCATGCTGTCTCTCTTACTATAAGTATTACTTCTCCCTCATGCTGTCTCTTACTATAAGTATTACCTCTCCCTCATGCTGTGGTTCGAGTCCCAGCTGGGTCAGCGTTGAGATTTATCTCCGCAAAATTCCCCGCCCTGCCCACGGTCAGTAGGGGACACCGATGGGCTTGGAAAGGCCGCCGTCCGTCGGATGGGACGTTAAGCCGTGGCCCCGTGTGCGGGAGAGCCATACCCTGTGCACGTTAAAGAACACGCTAGATGGCCTTGACGGGAGGCTACCATCTGTCTCCCAACAGCTGTTCCAGTGGGTCCCCTCCCCCAACCTTCTCTGAGCCTTCGGGGTCCATGTGACCTGGCCATTTAGCCCATGGTGTGCAAAAAAAAAGTGCCGCTCAGAGGTAAAACAACCCAAATCCCTCATGCTGTCTCTCTTACTATAAGTGTTACCTCTCACTCATGCTGTCTCTCTTACTATAAGTATTACCTCTCCCTCATGCTGTCTCTCTAACTATCAGTATTTACCTCAATTATTAACTATCAGTATTCTCTCTTACTATAAGTATTACCTCTCCTTTATGTTGTCTCTCTTAATATAAGTATTACCCCTCCATGCTTTCTCTTAAGTGTTATCCCCTTAGACTCCAAGGGCTCGGAGAAAGTTGGTGGAAAGTGACCTGTTAGACATCTGCTAGATCAGATTGAAACTTCCAGTCAAGATAATCCATATTCTTTAACGAACACAGGGTATTGTTCTGCTGTACAAGGAGGCACAACTTTACATCCCATCCGACGGATGACGGTGTTTATAAGCCCATCGGTGACCCTTTTCTCATCGAGGGCAGGGTGGGGGGTGTAGTTGAATAAATCTCAACGCTGGCAAAGTTGGGACTCGAACCTGGGAAGCCTGTGAAATCTGGGCTCCAACCCCCGCCTCTCTTTGTATGAAATATTTCTAAGCATATTCATCTTGCATGCAATCTCATCCTAACCTGGAAAATGATTTTTCTTCACCGAGGTGCCATGTTATACAACCACAAGAGCTGATGTCGATACTCATTTCGCCAGAGAGAAAACAAAAATCGACGAGAAGCGACCAACTTGAATGCCTGTCGAAGATCTTTGTTCTGCTGATTAATATTCAACGTATAAGTCACGTGAGCGATGTTAATTAGATGATCTCATCATTAGCCAGTGAGCGAAGAATGCGATCTCTGCTTCACGGTGTTTTCTTCTTGTAAAGCGTTGCCATTCCTTCCCTCGAAGAATGTTGTTAGGCGTGAGATGGTAAGAAACGCAAGTGACGCATGAGCCACTCGCTCATCAGCAAGCCAGGTAACACGAGAGCTATACTTTGCCTTACGAAGAAGATTCGCAGTCTTGCGAAGGACGAAATGTTTATCAAATTAATCTCATCAGGGGAGAGACTTGCTCCTCGGCTTCCCGGAGGAGGAATTTCCTGCGTGATAAGCCGAGAAGAAAAATGTGAAATTTAGCCTGATTTTTCGGAGAAGTCCGAAATGGTACATCCGCATTTTCCGGAGTAAAGGGACGATAGTTGTAAGAAGGGGGGGGGGGGGGAATGGAGGGAAGGGAGTTATTATGTGGCATGAGTTTGAATCTCGTTTTTGCTTTTGGGATAGTTTGGAACTTAGACTGAACGTATTTGATACTATCCTGGCTGCTATTAATCTCAATTTAAATTTCAGCTAATGCAGATATTATCTGAATGCCGTGAAATTTGCCCTCTATTCAACACACAAAAAATTTCTTATTATGCAGTCTTTTGAAATTATTTACTGCTTATTGGTTCACATTCCTTTACATAAATTGTTGCACGTAGGAGAGGATCTAGGGATCCCCGCCCTCCGTTGAAGATTTTAATAACTGGAACGGAGATGAAAAAATAGCAAATTTATATAGATCACACATATTTTGCAAGTTTTTTAAGCACCACTATCTCATTCGCGTCGTCTCCATTCATTCAGTTGCCCCCAAATCGGTATATTCTGAGTTAGGTTCTTACCACAGGTAGATAATCATTAGATTATTGCCTTTTAATTCTTTATAAGTCAAGATATCCTATAAATACACTGGATTCCATAAATTAAGAAACCACTCTATATTATGTCAATGGGTTGCTAAATTCGAAGCTCTATAACTTCTAAAATAAGATTTTTTGTTTTGAAAAACGAGATAGCAGATAAGGATCGCAATCGAATAGATCAAAATCTCGATTTTCAACAATTTTCGTTCCGTGTTTATTGAGTTATGGAAGTTTGAATATTTAACAATAACAGTGCCAATCTGAATTGAACTGACACTTCTACCACGGATTTATATAATATATATAATTATTATATATTATATATAATCTTGCACTTAGCACAAACTTCTAAAGTGTACAGTTATTTCATAAAACACTTTGATACAATACTTTTACTAAGTTTTATTAAGCAAAATTCTGCATTTTAACCGAAACAGAAATATTTTTGAAGAAGATAAAAAACATATTCGGAATGATTCCCTATGGGGAATTTGATTATTAATGAGTTATTGTTAAATAAGTCAAACTTCCACAACTCATTAATATTGAAAGACATTGTTAAAAATCGAAATATTTATATACATATACACTGAAAACCAGTGTATATTGCAAAATTCCGCGAAACTGAAATCCTTCAGTAAAAATGGAAGAAAAATGCAATTACTTTATGAAAGATAAAACACAACATATTTGCAATCTAAAAAAATCCGTAATTCTTTTCGAGTAGTCGGGGAGGGGGGGAGGTGCTCTGGGCGTTTACCGGGGTAAAAATGCATTATGACGTAATGATGCCAGTTTTCACACGGGCATACCCAATAAAGGCACGCCCCTTTTGATTGATTGTTGAAATCTATGCTTAAAAACGAGGCTAGGATTCCCACCTACCATTTATTTTTTTCAAACATTCCTGACTGTCTAGTGCTGAATTTCCGACAGAGACTACCCACTTTCCAGCGCGCCGTTTTCCTCCTTTCTGCGTTATCGAGTCCCGATTTATAACAGAACTTTGGATCACTTTTACTTCCATTATTGCAGTTTTATCGTTTGAAATTTAAATGTTTTCAGTCTCCAAGATTTAACTTCCCAAATACTTGACTCTGCCGTCACCACGGATTTTCCACTTTTACTCCTTCGTATGGCGTTCAGAATTCTAGTTCCAGTTTAATGCCGCTTTTATAAGTATTTCAATATTAGTTCTGAAGTTTTGGGGACCTTAGACATCGGGGTCATTATACTACACCATACAGAATATAAGTGGTGAAGGCGAGATCTCAGCAGAAAAATTGTAGTGCAATTAAAAACAAAACATTCGTTCGTTTACCGTGATTCGCAGCATGCATCATGGACATTTTTTCCACAGGAGTAAATTCCATTTAAGTCGTAAAACTGGTATCTCAGATTTTACTTTTGTTCTACTTAAGCTTTTAATGTTTAACAAATTCATTGTTCGAAGCCAAAGATAAAAAGAAACAAGAAGACTTCAACGAAATCCGGAATCATTAGAAGGATTTTTTCTCTTTAATTTATTCGCTACAATTTGCGATCAGAGACCAAACAGACTGCCAACAATAAAGAGGAACAATGACGTCGCTCTGACGTCTTGTCACGAGCATCTGGTGCCCATCGACTTCACCTCGTCTCGTGGCTTCTTATCCGCGTTTGCACGCTCCGCGAAAAGAGCGAGGATCATGTGGCACGCTCTTCCCTAAAGGGAGAGATTTAAAAAAAAAAATCAATCGCTCATTCACCTATTGAAGCAACAGTTCACGTTTTTCTTTGCGGTGCTCCCCTTAAAGAAACTTTGAAGAGCTTGTTTCTCAAAGAAACTGAAGCTCATGAATATCGTGTGCAAGATGCTCCTTTCGAATAGCTGCCGGGTAGTTTTCATTATCAATATGTAGTATATTTTTAAGAAGAGCAAGATTTTTGAAAATGGAGATTTTATTCATTTTTCTTTTTTGATACATAAGATGTGTAATCTTCCTTTCGCTTCAAGGACGAGGATTGAAACGGAAGTTTTCTTCTTCTCGCCATCATAAAATGTTGAATTCGTGCTTGTTAAGTTACTACAAGCTATTCCAAAGTAGCCAGCCAGCAAGAAAGAGCCTAAGGCACAATTCCTCATTTTCACCAGGCCAGACTTGATGTCACACAATGGAGTAGAAATCGATTTTTCAAATGTAGATAAATCACAGGTCTCTTTTTTTTTTTAACGGTGATAAGAATTCCATTTCTTCTATGCTTGTTTTAGTAAAAGAACATCATTTTTCCAGCCATTATCTTCTTATTCACCGAGATTTTCAGACATTTTTATCTTCTTCATCAGAAAGATTTATCTTTCTAGTTTCTGATTATTTAGTGATTGAATTAAATTGTCGTTTTTAACAAAACAGCTGCAAAAGTGAAGAATAGGTACAAAATATTTTACATTTCACACTAATAACCACTACGCTTATTTCAACCATCTTTTCCTTTAGCTCACTTTCGTTCGCTTCCATCACTACTTGCTCTATTTATTATTTATATGTGTAATGTAAATGCAATTCTTAAAAAAAAATATGGCAGAAATCGTAGCTTTATCGGTGCCTCTTTTAATTTGGAAAGGTTTTCTATACGCCATTAAACGTGTGTTCAGCGAGCGTACTTGCAAACGTCTTTACGAAAAAAACAACAAAAAACAAAAACACTGCTAATCACATCTTGGATACTGACGACAGAGGAACAGTCGCTCAAAAAAATATCCGAACACTATCGTGTCGACACGAAGGTTGCCAGATCACTAATTTCTAAAAAAAATCGTTGCCAGGTATTTTTTCTGAATTCTGTAATCAACCATGTGTTCGGATATTTTTTGAGCGACTGAACATGCAATACATTCACGCTAAAACCACTCAATTCATTCACACATACCAATCAACCCATGAAAACATACACAAATACAATCCAATAAGTCCAAAATGTTCTTGACATGCATCTGCAGAACAAAAAACATTGCACTTACCAGAATAAAACTTTTACTGTCCTTCGAAATACTCCTCTCCAGCATCTATGCAAAGTGCAGGCGTCTACGCCAATTCTGAAACGCTTGGTGGTATTCCTGTTAGGGAATACTCGCAACTCTAAGTGAAAGCATGTGAAAAAGGCTTCCCAGAAAGTTTCTTTTTAATTTTTGGAAACCAAAATTTGCATGGTGCAAGATCGGGTGAATATGCAGGATGGAGTAGCTGTTTGACTTTTTTTCCCTGCTCCAGATAGGCCGTAACTTTCGAGATTTTGTGAGCACTAGTATTGTCATGAAGAAGGAGAACCCTTGACATACCTGTTGTTGGATGCTGCTCCTTCATCTGCTTAACCATTTTGGGCAAAACAATATTGGTGTAGTCCATTAAACAGTCCTTCTTTTCAAATAAGGTGTAAATGGCTACCACTCCTTGGAAATGGAGAAAAATTGCGAACATCCTCTTCCTTGAGAGATAGTCTTGTAGGAGGATTTGGGGACGCGGTTCATCTTCCACAACCCATAGTTGTCGTTCTTTCTGGGAGTTGTAAGTAGTAAACCCACGTCTCATCGCCTGTGACAATGTCTGTTAACCGTTTGGGGCCACAAAGTTCAAAAACTGACAGTATATTCTTGCACAATAGCAATGACCATGCATCACCTTGCACGAGTGCAAATCTGCAGACACGTGTCAAGAATTTTTTGAATGCCTGCATATTAACAATGTCGTCTTGCGGCTGGAACTATAGCGCCCGTAAAAGGCGACAATAGTCGTGTGAAAATGTTCTAATCGTAACAATATTTTAACGATAATATTGCGAAACGTTTTGAAATAAACTTTTATGTGCCCAAGTGAGAAAATTTTATTTTTACTCTAGCCTTTTTTTGCTGTTCTATTAGTTTGTGGGGCAAATATTTGCCACAGATCTTTTGGGACTTTAAATGTTAATGAATAATTGCTTCCACACTGCCAATTTGATATACTGAAATATAAACGTTACCTGAACGGTGATATGTGGGTTTTCCTTCATCACAGTTCATGAACAGCACCCATGGTTCTCTCGTTCACGGCCTCCTTCGGTCTTTCTGCACGAGGAAGGTATTCAAAGCACTGTGGTCCATTTCTGAATTTGTGCATCCATTCCGTAACAGTTTCATATGAGCAGTCATGATTCTCATATACTTGTGATAAATCAGCAAGATTTTTTTTCTCTCGTCATCCCCAAGCTGTATCCTTGTAAAGTATTGTAAACATTACTTGTTTTACAAGTTTTGTCAAAACTTGTAAAACAAGTAATGACTTTCAAACAAGTCGTAGCTCGTTAACTACGGGGGAACGAGTGCAAATCTACAGACAAGGGTCAAGAAATTTTTCAACTCCCACTGTATTAACAATGTCCTTCGTGGTCTGGAACAATAGTGCCAGCAAAAGGAGTTAATAATCGTGTGAGAATGGTCTAATCATAACAATATTTTAAAAATAATATTGCGTTAACATCTTCAAAAAAAATATTAGGTGGTAAAATGAAATCTATTCAACCGGCTCCTGGTTTGGAACCGGGGTGCATCGAAGGCCACGGATACTTCGGGCTGGGATTCACGCTTCCATATAGCTTACCGCTCCCCCTCCATGCATAATCATACATACGTCGTTTTTGTGACGTAGTGAAATCTAATTGCTGTCCAAATTAACGCCAGGCTGTGTAGAGACACGCCCTCTTTTCCAGCAACTCTAATTTGCACTCTCATGGCAGTGTTGGTTAAATGTGCATGAATTTACCTTTTCCCTCATCTCAAAATTTAAAAGTTCATCATATTTAATACCATTACATTATATACTCTTTCAGATAGGATATTTCTAGAATAATATAGAGGAAAATTGTCATTAGCCGGGTGGGATCTGAACCCACGGTCTCCTGATATCATTTCTAGAATAATATAGAGGAAAAATTGTCATTAGCCGAGTGGGATCTGAACCCACGGTCTCCTGATATCATTTCTAGAATAATATAGAGGAAAAATTGTCATTAGCCGGGTGAGATCTGAACCCACGATCTCCTGATAACTTTTCAGGTGATCTGACCACTGAGCTACCGGCTGCCGAGCAATCATCCTCTATTGGTGGCTTTAAGCCACTAATAGTTAGAGCACCTGACATGTGCATCACCCTCGAACAGGCGCTGCGTTTTGCAATCTTAGATCTGAAAACCGAGAAAAATAATCGACAATGCTAGTTTGTTATAAACATTATTACATAAACAAGAACGAATAAATAGAAACGTGTGCATCGTTTTACCTTTCAAATAATGCAAATGAAACAATAAGATAGATTTTTTCCTTTGTTCTTGATTAATATTGGTCACACTTATTAACAATGCATGTTAATGCTGGCAAGTGTTGTCGGAGAATGAAGTTGAGGTTCAGTAATTGCCCAAGAGGTTAAGAAAATTGGATTAAATTAAGCATCGGCGAGAAAAGACTTAAATTATGCGGCAATTTTAATAATCTGGAAATGGCACGAAATTTGATTGATTAGGGAGTAAACTCAACATTTGATAGTTTCCGTTAGTAGCTATACACACGTTTGTAAAGTTAAATTAAGTTCTCTGACGAGTGAGAATAATTTATTTTGGAACCAAATGAAAACTTTATGGAATAACTTGGAACATTCACCGAGTGGCTTTGAATAAAACATTTCATGATAAGTGTTATATTAATAATTAAATTATTAAATTTAAACGAAAGTATCTGTTATGGAGTCTGTAATTGGTAGCTAGGCACAAACTGGAAGAAGAGCTGTGCACCAATTCGATGTGAGATGCACAGAATCGGCCAGGCCCAGCACCTAATGTCCAACCTGCCTTTTCGTGTTGCAGGCCGTTAGTACCTTTCTAAAGAGATATTCTTTTTTTTGTAAGGGAACGGAAGAGGAGGGCTGTCAGATCAGTGTGGCCTACTGATCTGGTCATACATGGCCATTTTTTTCTGCCCTGCTGAGGAGTGGTCAACTTCACAGGGTCCTGGTGCTGACCATTTATACCCACTAGACTGGACAGGTTTATAGCTTTGAGCTTGATTAAGAATCCTGGACTTGTTGCACTGGTGGGCTTCTGTTGAGGGAAAATCTGCCGCATTTGTTTATGGTTTGCCAGCCCTAAGTGAAGAGAGGCACGAGATATCTGATATCAGTTGGTGGATAATCCTGATTAGAGGTCATCGCAAGTATTTGAACTCTCATTTAGCTAGTTGGGCATTGTCAAGCCTAAATGGAGTAATGTGCCTCAGGCAGGTCATATGGATCTTGAAAAGGTCCACTTGAAAAGGTGGTGGCTGAAGTTCCTACCAGCATGAGTGCTTCAGCCTGTTTTTGGCCCATGCCTGCGATAGGGAACCGTTTGATATTGTTGGCCCTACATCTTTTAATAAACCTAGTTTCTTTAAAAATCCTATTAATGATTTTCTCTCTGCAGGTATGTGGAACGTGAGGACGTAACATAGAGATTATTCTCTTGATGTCTCGTGCAGGAATTCCAGCGATATAACCTAGCTATTCTAGGCTTGCAAGAGACCAGATGGACGGGTAAAGGTCAGATACTTAAAAATAATTTTAAATTTCTCTTTTCAGGGAGGATGGAGAGCATCTCCAAGGCGTTGGTTTGCTTCCCAGCAGACATGCCAGTGATGCTCTTCTAGAATATGATTGCATAAATTAAAAATTTCTTACAGCTAAATTTAAAACAAAAAGTAAAGACTTGAATGTCATCTGTTGTTACGTTCCCAAAGAGGACTCTGAGGATACGTTTTACAGGCAACTTCAGGATATTTTGAATTCTGTCAACAAAAGGATATATTTTTCTTGTTCTAGATGGCTTCAATACTAAAGTTGTTACTGACTCTGACCTTTTGGGCAGGAGTGTTAAATCCTTTTGACATTGGTAGTTCCAGTGGCAATGGGGAACATCTTCTACAAGTAAGTAAACTAAATGGTTTGCGAATAACTAACACATACATACAGTATACTACAATCACTGGGATATTTCTAAATACACATAGGTTTCACCTGGTGGGTGCACAGGAATATGATATATTATATTTTAATTAACAGCAAATAGGCTAGTTCAGTTAGGAATACTAGATCATACAGAGGAGCCGAAATTGGGTCTGACCATTACCTGGTCAAAAGTGTCTTGCAACTGAAGCTTAAGAAATGTATTAAGGTTAAGAAAATTACCCTTAACATTGAAAGTCTGAAAAAATCCAGATAATGACTAATCATGGTATGCTTTGGCCTATGACAATCGTGGTTTGCTTACTGCTGAAGTTGAGAAAGAATGGGATCAGTTTAAACAGACAAAGAAAACGAAATTATTTGAGTGATAAGGATTAAATTAAACGGGAAAAAATTCAACGAAGAATCAGTGACAGAATGCAAAACAAAATAGTGTATAAATTTCCTTTTATCTGCAATATCATCCGAAATTTCGCGGCACACCTAGCGAATCAGACGGAATACTATTGTGCTGCAGCACCCCATTTGAGAAACATTCCATTTAAAGCATAATTTGTGCTACCCGATTTTGTTACTCGATTGTTACAGAATATGTTAATATATGTATAATTATTACCCCGAAATCGTTATAACTGATTGTTACACACAGTCGTATATACTTTGATTGTTCCACTTCGATGTAGAGTACGCTTGTTCCGCTTCGATGTAGAGTACGCTATCGAGTAGAGTCGAATTGCGTTTTAGACCATTTTGTGATGTACTGTGACTGTGCTACCTGATAATATTTTCGTTCATTTTGACTGTTCCATTTATTAACATATACCTACTTCATGCCAATCGATTGAGATTGTTACGAAGTATATGCTTCGAATGTTTCACTTAATTCTTGTGGAAAATAATTTGATTATTCCTGATTATTGTGGTAAGGTATCGATTGTGTATAAGTCGAGTGTTTCAGAGAAACTTTTTCGCATTTCGTTCGGAATACGTAATCGACCTCAATCGTGTTTTCAGTTGAGCTATCCGATTGTCTTTAAGTCGTGCTCCATGGTTTAACTGAAGCAGACAGATTTTCCCAAGCAACATATTCGCAGAAACACATCCACTGCGCAATATCAATTTATATGCTAAAATATTCATGACGGCTTTATCTCTTCTATTTGCCAAAAAGATAAAAGGAATACAGCACACTAGCAGAGAAACGATCTTTTCGTCACGCTGAGATTGTAAGTCGAAATAAATTGAAGTGTGCTTAATCCGCTTCGATCAAGTCGTCGTGGGCTCTCGAAATTGGAAACGTCTTCTAGCGAAAAGGAGAGATTTATGGGAAATGTTGGAGCGCCCTTTCCACGTCAAAACTCTCAATACTCTCGGCAAACTTTGTGACAACAGGACAATCTCCAATATTCCGTTTGCTCGAACTGCAAACACACAGGCGGGGGCTCGGGACGGGGAATATTTGCTCTCTTGTATAGGTCGAAGGTCATGGGGCAATGAAAGGCTGACATCGAGCTAATGAAGAGACCACGTGATCTCGCACGATACGTCGACTGGCAGACGGCATGAATTTGGGACGTTTATCTGTCTCGACGAAAGTGGGGGGGAGGGGAGAAAGCAAATTGATCTGAATGGATTGATTACTGGGTACCCGAGGTATAAGGGGGGGGGGGGAGGAATGATGAGTTTCGGCTACTAATGAGTATCGAGGGAAATGAATGAGATTTAGGGCAATCGGTTGAATTAGGCCCTTGGTATGTAATTGGTTGTTGTCCTCTTTGGAATATCGGAACGAGGAGATTGGATGATAGCAACATTGAATGGAGAAGGGAAGCAGAAGAAAATGGATGATATGGAGGAACATAGTACAATTTCTGTCACTTGTTTTTTTTTTCGGATAGGGGGGGGTGTAATTGATTCACAAATGACGAAGTGAACCTATTTCTACTCCAAAGTTAAGTTACAAGAACTTAATACAAAAGAAGAGACTGCCGTAATAATTAAAGCATGTCGTAACAGAGTTCGCAATAGGCATTGAAACCTCCAAGAAATTATGCTATTTCAATCTTCGCTCTGCAAGACGAGTCCATACTCTAAGAGAGAGTCGAATCTCCATTGTGGAACGACCTTGAATTTCTTCAACCGAGTCTCGTGCTTCCTCTCTACATTAAGCAGCATATTATAATTTGGTTATATATCTTTCCTTCAACTTACACGGTCAAGAAAATGCATCCAGTTTCGTTTTACACTATTATAGACTGTTTTACGGTACGAATTGAGTTTTTTTTTTAAGTATGTAGATATAATATTGTAATACGTATTATGAAGAAGCAGTGATATAACGTCAAGGGAAATTAAGAGACTCATCCCAAAGTAAAAATAAACCAAATGGCTTTAATTGATGTCGTTTATTTCCAAGAACAAAGAGATAATAAATCCTTGTATTAATATCCTATAATAAAATCGTTCTCTGTAACTGGTTATATGTATTTATATTCAGACAAGTAAAAACAGTTTCGTGTCATTTTTAGCTACAAGTGTAACTTTCTAGACTAGGGGGTCTCAACGTGGGGTACGAGGAAAATATTTTGGGGTACGCCGTGAGAGCTCAAAAGTCGCTAGATATATGTTATATATATATGTTTTATTTTATACCCACTGTTATACTATAACTATAGTTTTATCCATCTATACCAGGGGTACGCCAGTTACATCACATTTACAGGGGGTACGTGAAGCATAAAAGGTTGAGAACCACTGATATATATGTTTTATTTTATTCCCATTGTTATACTATAACTATAGTTTTATCTATCTATACAAGGGGTACGCCAGTTACATACACATTTCCAGGGGTTACGTGTGAAGCATAAAAGGTTGAGAACCACTGATACATATGTTTCATTTTATTCCCATTGTTATACTATAACTATAGTTTTATCCATCTATACCAGGGGTACGCCAGTTACATACACATTTCCAGGGGGTACGTGAAGCATAAAAGGTTGAGAACCACTGATATATATGTTTTATTTTATTCCCATTGTTATACTATAACTATAGTTTTATCTATCTATACAAGGGGTACGCCAGTTACATACACATTTCCAGGGGGTACGTGAAGCATAAAAGGTTGAGAACCACTGATATATATGTTTTATTTTATTCCCATTGTTATACTATAACTATAGTTTTATCTATCTATACAAGGGGTACGCCAGTTACATACACATTTCCAGGGGGTACGTGAAGCATAAAAGGTTGAGAACCACTGATATATATGTTTTATTTTATTCCCATTGTTATACTATAACTATAGTTTTATCTATCTATACAAGGGGTACGCCAGTTACATACACATTTCCGGGAGGCACGTGAAGCATAAAAGGTTGAGAACCACTGATATATATTTTATTTTATTCCCATTGTTATACTATAACTATAGTTTTATCTATCTATAAAGGGGTACGCCAGTTACATACACATTTCCAGGGGGTACGTGAAGCATAAAAGGTTGAGAACCTCATATATATGTTTTATTCCCATTGTTATACTGTAAGGTGACAAACAAATTTTGGCTCCTTTTTGGAAGTTTTGTTTCCCTATTTTGGAAACTGAAGTTTAAGGAATTACATCTAAAAATATATAGACAAAGAAAACCTAAAAAATTTGGCGGAACTTCACATTGAAGAACAATACAAAGATTTTATACACATATACACGGATGGTTCAGTGAATGCTGAAAACAACAATTCATCTGGAGCATATTATTGCCCAATAACAAATTATGAATTTCAATTTAAACTAAATAAATTAAATCCAATAATTATAACAGAACTAACTGCTATAATATTAGCCATTCATTGGGCACTTTACTTTAAAGGGGAAAAGATTGTAATCTTTACTGATTCCAAATCTTCTATTGATACTATATTTCAAAATCCAAATAATAATAATTTTAAAGTTCTAATAAATGATATCCTTATTTTAACAAAACAACACATAGAAAATAATAATAAATTGTATATTCAATGGGTGCCAGCTCACACTGGTATTGAACACAATGAAAGAGTTGATACATTGGCAAAAGATGCAATATATCTTAATAACACTATGGAATCATTAATATTTATAAACATAATTAAAAATAATAAAGTAAAATTACTAGAAGAAACACAAAACTGATATGTCCGAGTATCTATAGCAGTTAAATCATAACATTTTAAATAAAATTACAACCTTTAAAAACTATGGATTGAGCAAAAAAGAACACTATTATACTAAGAATAAAAGTAAATGCTGCAATAACAAAACCATTTTTATTTCACTTGAAAAAAAGTAAACTCTCCTAACTGCACAATATGTAATCAATATGAAAATATTGAACATTTAATATTTCATTGTAAAAAATATAAAACAGAAAGAGAAAAATACTTCTCCAACTTAAAGAATTATAATGTTAACATGTTCTCAGTTAAAACCATTTTGGAATCTGAAAACAAAAATCTGAAAAGAAAGTTCTACAAGCTTTTAATTTCATATCTAAAAGACATTGATATGTTTGATTTCTTATAAAACAAAGAAAAAAAATATATATATATTTAACTTGTGACTGAATGAGTCTGCATAGTAATTATCTATGTAGGAATATTCATTTGTTGAGTTTCTTTCAATTCAATTATACTGTAACTATAGTTTTATCCATCTACACAAGGGGTACGCCGGTTACATACACATTTCCAAGGGGTACGTGAAGCATAAAAGGTTGAGAATCACTGTTCTAGACTATTACATAGGCTAAATACAACCGATTCATAAGTACACTATTTCATAAAATATCGCATAAATGAAAATTTTTTCTTACTAAGGATTGATGCCAATGTTTAATTTCTAATTTTTCATTCAGTTTAAAAAAAAAATCTTCCTTCGAATTTTTCGTTTACAAATTCGATAGTGTACGTCTACAACAACAGAGTATTTTTCATGACGCAAAAGAAATGTTTGAGAAACTAATCTAGATTTATCTGAATTAGTGCAAAAAAAGGTACAAATTAATGTTAAATTAAACTTATTATATCTAAACTTAAATTTGGGATATAGGCATAAATAAAATTTTCAATATACATTTTATTCATAACAAGAATTTTTTCCCTAACCTATCCCCTTTTTTTTCATAAGTTGTTTGTTTCGATTTTCACTGTTTCGATTTACATGACGTTTTCCAGGAATTTCTCTACCGTGTAAATCTAGGGATGAGTGTATATTAAATGCTTAAAAAAATTTTAATCGATGATCTTACGTTGTTATCAACTATAACAGCAAAAATAAATAACCACCTCTACCACCATCAACCATAACCATCATCATCCTCAAGCAGCCATGGGCTACGGAGGTCCAACCAGACCGTGCAATTTAGTTCTCCAAGCAAGTCTATCTATCCTGAGCTACATCTACTGCATCTGGCCACTGCACACCAATTCTAACAAGGTCCTGTTTGACATTGTCTGCCCACCGCATCCTAGGTCTCCTCTTCTTTCTGAGGCCTTTAGGCACACTGTTCATAACCCTATTCGCCAATCTATAATTATTCATACGGGCAACATGGCCAAACCAACGGAGTCTCTCTCTGCACAATATGCTGCTTAAAGGAGGTTGCAAACTCCTTTGCCTAATCTCATCATTAGTTACAAAGTTGAACCACCTAATGCCCAAGATACTGCGTAAGCATCTGGAATCAAAAGCATCTAGTTTCCTGTTATCTTGTTTACAAAGTGTCCAAGTTTCACTACCATAACTAACCCTAGAAAGAACCAAACTATTATACAGTCTAATTTTAGTCTTTAGGCGTATACGCCTATTTCTCCACACTCTCCATAGGTTCTTAAAAGTCCCGGCAGCAATCCCTATTCGTCTGTTAATCTCATGCCGCACATCACCATTATCTGTTACATAGCTCCCAAGATAATTAAACTGTGACACCTGCTCAAGACTGCAACCATTCAGATTAACTGAGTCACAGCCTGCCTGACCAATTTTCATCACTTTAGTTTTCTCTGTTTATAACCAAACCTACTCTACTACCAGTCTTCATCAACAGCTCGAATGAAAGAGTTCATCTCATCAACATCATTTGCCAAAAGGGCTAAATCATCAGCAAAATCTAAATCAGAAATTTTCGTATCTCCAGTCCATTTAAGGCCAAAATCTTTCCCTTGAAGTGAATTTTTCATAACATAATCAATAACCAAGCTAAAGAGAAAAGGAGACAAAATGCACCCTTGTCGAACATCGGAAGTAATGCTAAACCAATTGCTACAAGCCTTACCAACTCTCACACACGACTCAGTGTTATTATAGAGAGCTTTCATAATGTTAACTAACTTGTCTGGTATACCATATGATCTCACAATCAACTACAAATTATGACGATCAACAGAGTCGAAAGCCTTTTTGAAATCAACAAAGCTAGCAGCCAAAGGTTTCTGAAACTCTAAACATTTCTCAAGAATCTGCCTAAGTGACAATATCTGATCCACACATCCCCTACCACTTCTGAATCCACATTGCTCATCACGCAATTGACTGTCAACCAGATTCTTAATTCTATTAAGCACAATCATGGAAAGAACTTTACCTGGAACAGACAGTAGGCTGATACCCCTATAGTTATCACAAGAACTGCGATCACCTTTTTTGAAAATAGGGATAACAATAGCTCTGTTAAAATCCTTAGGAACCATGCCTTTATCATAAAAGATATTCAGAATTTCAGTCATCCAAGTGTTAATCGAAACATTCCCAGCTCTAAGCATTTCCGTAGTAATTTCATCTACCCCTGGGGATTTATGAAGTTTAAGTTTAGAAACAGCCAAAATAACTTCAGATTGTGTTGTAGGGCCAACATTAAAGCCACCAATGCATCCATCATAATTACAAACAATGGGAGTAGAACTAACTACATTGTTTAGAACATCACTGAAATGCTCAGCCCACCTAGCCATGACAGAATGCTCCCCTTCTATAAACTTACCTTGTTTATCCTTCAATCCTTGTATGCCTGTCCGTTTTCTACCACACAAAACATTAACTATCTGGTACAGCTCTCTGCTGTTGTGCTGTCTAACTGCTTGCTCGGCTTTGTCAGCCAAACCATCAAGCTAAAGATTCTTATCAGCAGCTAACTGATCCTTTACAAGTTTATTAAGGTCTCTGTAATGCTTTCTATTAGGACTAGTAGGGTATCGATTAAGGGCATTCCTGCAGTTCTTTCTTTCCGAAATAAGCTCAAGTGTCTTATCACTCAGATAATTTTGCCTCTTCTGCTCCTTTTTTCCTAAAAGAGTACTGTTAGTGTCCAAAAAAGCCTGTTTAAAATGATCCCATTCTTCCTCAACTTCAGTAGTAAGCAAATCATGACTGTCATAATGACTAAGTAACCTATCATGGTAAGCTTTGGCTATAACTGGATCTTTCAGAGCTTTAGTATTAAAAGTAAATTTTTTAACCCTAGCACAACACTTTTTAAGTTTAAGTTGCAACACACTTTTAACAAGGTAATGGTCAGATCCAATTTGAGCTCCCCTATATGCCCTGGTATTCCTAACAGAACTAGCCCATTTGCTGTTAATTAATATGTAATCAATCATATTCTTATGCAGCCCATCAGGTGAAACCCATGTGTACTTATGTATGTTGCGGTGTTTGTAATAAGTGTTAGTTATTCTGAATCCATTGAGTTTACTTACCTGTAGGAGACGTTGCCCATTGCCATTGCAGCTACCAATACCAAAAGGGCCTATTACTCCTCCCAAAGGTCAGAGTCAGTACCAACTTTGGCATTGAAGTCACCAAGAACAAGGGTAATATCTCCTTTCTTGACAGAATTCAAAATATCCTGAAGTTGTTCATAAAACCTATTCTTCTCATCCTCATCGGCATCCTCAATGGGGGCATAACAGCAGATAACATTCAAGTCTTTAACGCTTGTCTGAAATTTTGCTGTAAGAAACCTTTCATTAATGCACTCATATCCTAGAAGAGCATCGCTAGCGTGTCTGCTGAGAAGCAGACCCACGCCTTGGTGATGCTTATTGTCATCCCTCCCTGAAAAGAGAAATTTAAGATTATTTTTAAGAATCTGACCTTTATCTGTCCATCTGGTCTCTTGCAAGCCGAGAATATCTAAATTATATTGGTGGAATTCTTGTGTGAGGACATCAAGAGAAAAAGCTCTGTGCAGAGTCCTCACATTCCAACTACCTATGGAGAAAAAATGGTTAGTGGGATGTTTAAAGAAACTATGTTTATTGAGAGAGGGAATGCCGACAATATCAAACAGCCCCCTAATCGCAGACATGGGGCAAAGACCCGTTCCCCCACTACTAAAGGCTGAAGCCATCTACACTGGAAGACTTCCTCCAATGTAGAATTTGACGATGCCAATAGAAGCAAAGAGTTCAGGTGCCTGTGATGACTTCTGCTCAGGATTATCCACCAGCTGATAAACATATCCTGTGAATCTATTCACTTGGGGCTGTCAACCCACAAACAAACAGAAAACACAGCGGAAGATTTTCCCTCCACAGAAGCCCACCAGTGCAGCAAAATCAGGATCCATAATCAAGCTCAGAGCCATATATCTGTCCAGTCCAGTAGGTTTATATGGTCAGCACCAGGACCCTGTGTGGTTGACCACTCCTCAGCAGGGTAGAAAAAAAAAAGTAGCCATAGTTGTCCAGATCAGTAGGCCACACTAATCTGGCAGCCCTCCCCTTCCGTTCACTTCCACAAGAGAGTATCTCTTTTGAAAGTTACTAACGGTGCGCACCACGAGAAGGCGGGGTCGGACATTAGGTGCTAGTAACAACAACAAAAAATACCACCAATAACAAAGAAATACCTCCATTTACACCGATACCTCCAAAAGTAAAATCCGCCAACATCATACGCAATAAAAACAACATAAACTAACAACCCTCATAAACAATAATAACAGCAACAATAACCCCCCCCCCCCCACACTACAATCAATGACAGCAATAGGAACCACCCAAAACAATAAACATCATCGTTCCCGACAATAAGCAATAAAAAACTATCATTATTTACATCATCGACAACATATTTTAATTAAAATCTTTCTCGCATTCCTTTTCGTAAACGGACATGGTTTGTATCACGTTTTCATTGGGAAAATGAAATTTTTCGTTTCTTTAAATTCGGTTCTGTAATAAACGAAATTTTTTTTTTACCAACCAAAAAATGAAGTTTTGGTGAGAACAAGACGCGGAGGAAAGAAATACATAATTTCTGTTTTCTGAATCATCAAAGTTTTCGGACCTTTGGCTTCGAATGAATAGAATTCAAAATAAATAAAATATGTATAACAACCGAGACACACAACTTGTGTCAACATTTTCCTTTTTCCCTTAACGTTGCGATCATTTCGCTTTAACTACTTTCGGGTAAAGTTTCATAAATGTGTCTCTGAACCCTGGAAACTATTTTATGAAATGTAAGTAGCATAAACTTATTTTGCTTTTTTAAAGGCCTTTTAGCTGATAACGAAATTTTATCTACGCAGCTAAATTTAGATTCTTTTGAGGCATTTAATTCATTGCTTTTCTTTTGGTAAACTGACCTCCCATAAAACGGCAGAAGGAAACTAATAAAAAACATCAACAACTTCTCTCGTAGAAGTTCGTTTTCACTCACGAGAATGGAAACCGACCTTAAGGTTTACAAGCATGGCATTTTTATGTTTGCTCAGTCGACTAAATGGGCAGATCGCAAGGACCGTAAAGCTCGCGACGTACGGGCTCTCCAAGGGTGATGGAGAGCTGTCAGGAGAGAATTGGAAGTAACCTCTTTGTTTCTTGATTACTTTCCATAAGGAGAACTCGCTTGCCGTGTAGATCCTTCAATACATCAGAGATGATCTGTGAGGAAGGTAGTAGGTTAGTAGTATTTCATTAATGCTGCAAAATAAATTTGGTATTCAAACGAGAGTCATTTTAATCTGCCACTACCGTCGGTCTGTAAAGGCTGATAAACCAGTGTCTCCTTGGTTTTGTTGTTTGGATTAGTGAATGTTGATAGTTTTATGTGCATTATGCTATTTTTTAGTGCTTCAATCTCCAATTACAGTGTCTAATCGTCTGTCTTTATTTCATCGTTGTGATTAAAAAGATTGGATATGCCTCGGAAATCTAGCAAAAATCGGTGATGTTCACCACAAGTAAGGTTAACTCAACAACCACAAGGAAATGAACTTGACACAAATGACCCAAATTTCTTAACTGAAATTCGTTCACATCTGCAGTATTATCACGAACTAACTCTTTATATGATTTAAGAAATTCATTTGACAGCCCTAATATTTTTGACAAAGTTTCGTATATAAATGCAAATAATAATAGTTTAACTAGTAACAGTATTGAGAGTCGTAATGTGGAATCTGAAATTCATCATGATACTTCAAATATCTCTCATGAAGATGTTCCTGATACAGTAGTTGAGATGGATTCAAATATTTCTACTCCTGGTGTCAATTTTACTGATTTCCATGTTCTACATAGTGGCGCTAATGCTAGCCATTTTCGTGGAAATGATCCCGCTGAATCTACTTTTGATTCTCGACAATTGACAATCAATCCTATACAACAACTCTATCAAACTCTCAACTTTAGACTGTGAACAAGTCACCGATTTTTTACTAAATTATCTAAAATCTGATATTGATGGCAATTATACGGTTAATGGAAATATTATGTTGTTTCCTAAATCTCTTAAAGATCTTGATAAACTCAAGGAATTGAAACAGCTTCTAAATGTAGATCTATGTTATCGCATTCCGGATAATAACTTTGAGTTAATATAATTACTGGAGTGAACATTAATTTATCTGATGATTACATATTGAACAATTTAAGATCTGCAAATATCTTTAAAATCCGCAGAATGTTGAAGTTTTTACCTAATCAAGATGGTAATGCAGTGACTTATATTCCTTTAGACAGAGTTGTTATATACTTCTGATGTCAAGTTGCCTAGTCATGTAAAGATTAGTCTTTCGAGATTTCCAGTAAAACCTTATAATCAACCTCCTATACTTTGCATTCATTGTTCGAGATTCGGACACAGTGCCAATGTTTGTACAGGTAGGCTAAGGTGCAAAAGATGTGGCGGCAATCACGTTTATAAAAATTGCACTGCCAATTTCTTAAAATGCCCCAATTGCAATGGTCCACATCCTTCCACATATTCAGGCTGTCCTACAAAGAAAATAGCTTGTCGTACTAAGCTAATACAGTCCGTCAAAAATATCAGTTGGTCTGATGCCCTTTTAGAATAGCAAATAATCCTAACTTCAGGTTGTTTCCTGAACATGAAAATCTAAAGTAAAACACATGTTCTTTTCAGTCAGACAATAATCAAGCACATCCAGCTAATCCAAGTTCGGCAATTACAACTAAAGATTCTGCTTCTTCTAAATATACGTCACTATCGGCAACACAAAAGAAAACATCGACATGTTCTACAGGTGACTTTGTTAACATCTCAAAGGATAAAACGAAGGACATATCGTATGCAAGTGTAGCACAAGCAAATTTAAAACGTGCTAGATCTCAACCCTTCGATCTAAAAACCGATACCTTCATTCCATTGGGAAAACCGGATGATGTAATCCCAGATTCAGCATATTCTTCTCAAAATATAATAACAATGATTGTGCTTCTACTTAAATATATCGTCCCTAATGAAGAAACACATAAAACATTGCTTCCATACTCTGTACTTTAATTAAAGATCAATAAATCGTCTAACAGACTCAACATTGTTCAATGGAACTGTCGTAGTTATTCGTCTAAAAAATATTTGAAACTTATTTATGCATAAAAAATATGAACATTCGTATCTTTGTATTACAAGAATCTGTGACTGGCTTTACAAACTTTAAACCTTTTTTATCATATATTCACAAAAGCTCAGAAATTGCTCGAGGCTCTGCTCTCTAAATCAGGAGAGACATTAAGTTTAGAATATATTCATCATCGCCTTAATGTAGCAGCTGAAATTTATTTAAAATCTAAATATTTTACAATTATTTCCTTTTATAATCCTGGTGCAGTTATTGATCATATGATTTTACAAAATATTTATAATCAAGTTAAACAGCCTGTTATATTTTTAGGTGATTTTAACTCTCATAACCCTGTATGGGGATCTTATAAGCTCAACAAAAAATGGTACTGAACTTCTTAAGTTTATCAATAATAATGATTTAATAAATATTTATGAATAATAAGTCAGCTATTTTTCATAACTTTAATTATAATATTAATTCTGTAATTGATTTGTCTTTAGTTACTTCTAGTTTGGCTCCTGCTATAAATTGGAAAATTGATTCTTCCCTATATGAAAGTGATCACTATCCTATATATTTACAGGTTGAAGGCTTTCAAAACGATAAAAAAAACTATTCACCTAAACAACTGGTATAAATTTTCTCATAAACTGCAAAATACTTATCCACCTATGAATATGTTGGACTATAATTATTTCATGGATTTCATACAAAATAATACAAAACATTAATTTTATTTTTTATAGTTTTAAAACAAACTCTAATTTCTGTTATCTGAATAGACTGGTGGCATATTTCCCATTTTTTTTTTTTCCGAGGGAGGATTTTCATTTAGACCAGTGTAATTGTTAACACCTGCCACCATTCTTAATGATATAATGAATTAACAAATTGGTTGAGGGGAGGATTAGCGTTTAGTAATAAATAATTAAATAAAAAGTAAATAATTGTATTATTTACGACTTATAATTAATTATTATTAATTAATTAATTAATTAATTATAAGTCGTAAATAATCGCAGAAATAGACAACAGTTGACGGTCAGACATTAACAGTGAGCGAAAGAGCTAACAAGTGATCGACAAGTATTTGGGTTGTTTTACCTCTGAGCGGCACTTTTTTGCACACCATGGGCTAAATGGCCAGGTCACATGGACCCCGAAGGCTCAGAGAAGGTTGGGGGAGGGGACCCACTGGAACAGCTGTTGGGAGACAGATGGTAGCCTCCCGTCAAGGCCATCCAACGTGTTTAACGTGCACAGGGTATGTCTCTCCCGCACACGGGGCCACGGCTTAACGTCCCATCCGACGGACGGCGGCCTTTTCCAAGCCCATCGGTGTCCCCTACTGACCGTGGGCAAGGGCGGGGAATTTTGCGGAGATAAATCTCGACGCTGACCCAGCTGGGACTCGAACCTGGAAACTACAGATTACGAGCCTGGCGCGCTACCGACTGAGCCACCCCCGCCCCGATCGAGAAGTATGAACAACAAGAGAGAAAAGTGAACGTTTTGTTATGAAACAAACAATGGTGAGAAGAGTTAACAATCGTTTACCCAAGCATAAAGAGTTTATCGATGCTTGTCTGCTATTTTAAAGTTCGTTCTGCAAATTCCAATCGATTCTAGTGATTCTATCAATAGAGAGCGAGAAAGAGGCATCGCGCTTTACCGCATCTTCACGGTCTCTGTCTCACTTTCAGAGCATGAACTACAGCCACTCTCTCGAACAACAGTCCCTCCACGTAATATTTGCCGCTGGCAATCTCATTAATTAAAGCACGTCGGACAGAAAGGCGTCAGTAGCATCTTGATAAATGATGAGTCTTTTGGGTGCAAAGCCTCCATAGACATCTATATGCCTTTGAAGACTTGAGTATCTAGGCGTTTTCTGTCAGATCTCATATGCTGTTGCCATTATATCGATACATTATAATGACGATATTAAATTTGAACTGCATGACTTAATAACCATTGTATTTCTACTCCTGAATGCTTAAAAATTTGAGTTTTATTTCCCCATCATAAAAAAACGACAGTTTTTTTTTTCTGAACAGTAAACTAAATATTCATACCATGATGGATTGGTTTGTTTTTACCTCTGAGCGGCACTTTTTTTTTTGCACACCGCAGGCTGTATGGCCAGGTCAACCGTGGTATTAAGTTCTACTATTACATTCTCCTGAATGTCATTGAATGTCTCCGCAAAATTCCCCGCCCTGCCCACGGTCAGTAGGGGACACCGATGGGCTTGGAAAGGCCGCCGTCCGTCGGATGGGACGTTAAGCCGTGGCCCCGTGTGAGGGAGAGCCATACCCTGTGCAGGTTAAAGAACACGCTGGATAGCCTTGACGGGAGGCTACGATCTGTCTCCCACAACAGCTGTTCCAGTGGGTCTCCTCCCCTAACCTTCTCTGAACCTTCGGGGTCCATGTGATCTGGCCATTTAGCCCATGGTGTGCAAAAAAGTGCCTCTCAGAGGTAAAACAACCCAACGTCATTGAATGTATTAAATCGATTACCTTTCAATCTGAATTTCAAGTTAGGAAACAGAAAAAAGTCTGCTGCAGCAGCAGGTCTCGGAAATAAGAGGGTGAATGAACACATCAACTATTTTTTTTGGCCAGAAATTTTCTCATCATGCTAAGAGTGTGGCACAAACTTTGTACAATTTTTTTTCTTGCACAAATCTGTGGTAATTAAGGACTTTATCGATTCCTTATTCACATTTAGTTCACTTACCATCATTATGGGTCAATCGACGGTATCTTGTGACTAAATTGCTCACTCTATCCACCATTTCTGAGTTGGAGGGAGCAGAGGTGGCTCAGTCGGTAGCACGCCAAGCTCGTAATCTGTAGTCCTCAGGTTCGAGTACCGCATGGGCCAGCGTTGAGATTTATCGCCGCAGAATTCTCCGCCCTGTCTACGGTCAGTAGGGGATATCGATGGACTTGGAAAGACCGCCGTCAGTCAGATGGGACTTTAAGCCTTGGCACCGTGTGCGGGAGAGCCATACCCTGTGCATGTTAAAGAACACGCTAGATGGCCTTGATGGGAGGTTCTCGTCTGTTTTCCAACAGCTGTTCAATTGGTTCCCTCCCCCAAACGTCTGAGCCTTGGGGGTCCTTGTGACATGGCCATTTAACCCATTGTGTGCAAAAAAGTGCCACACAGTGGTAAAATAATCCAACTTGCATGGTACATGCCATGGAACCGCAATTTAACATCCCATCCTTTCAACAGTGTCTTTCCGAGTCCGTCGATGCCCTCTTTCACGGTGGGGGTAGAGCACAGGAATTCTCAATTCAGGCACAATGAGGATTTAAAACTGGGTACATCAGATTGGTAGCTAGCTAGCGAGCCTATCGTTCAGTTGAATTGTTTTATCTCTGAGCGGCATATTTTTTGCACACAATGGGCTAAATGGCCAAGTCGCAAGGACCCCGAAGGCTCGGAGAAGGTTGGGGGAGTGGACCATTGGAACAACTGTTGGAAGACAGATAGTAGCCACCCGTTAAGGCCAACCAGCGTGTTCTTTAACGTGCACAGTGTGACTCTCTCCCGCACACGGGGCCACGGTTTAACGTCCCATACATCGGACGACGACCTTTCTAAGCCCATCATTGTCCCCTATTGACCTTCGGAACGGCGGGGAGTTTTGTGGAGATAAATCTCAACGCTGACCCAACTGGAATCTGTGAACTGTAGATTACGAGTTAGGCGCGCTACCGTATGAGCCACTCCCCGCCCTTCCCTATCGTTCAGTTCAGGTACATTATGTTCCACTAGAAAAATTTCTTTAGAAAGCTGATCCACGACATTGAATATTTAGAAATTAGATAATAAACAGTAATTCATTCTGAAACTGTTAGGTAAGGAAACAATTATTATTTCGCGAGTTGTACGCCATTATGCTGTTGCAGATCGAATAGCAAACCTTTTATCTTATGATCATCGTTCACAGTACGTGCTATAATAATAGGGGGAAACTAGATAGTGTGAGAAACACTGAAAACTGAAACACGAATTTTGAAACGCACAATGGCAATATTATCGATAGATCAGAAAAACTAACACGAGAGCGATACATCATTCTATATTTCATCTAAATAAGTTTAGGAAATTGTACCCTTGAGAGAATAGATGGAGCCCTTCAGCCTTTCCTGCCGAACAGGCTGTTGATTCAAAACTAGAATGATTAACGAGCGAAGGCTGTCATGTGCGCAACAATAGGTCGCTGGTCTAACCGAGCGATCTGGTTCAACAACAATCTCCTTCAATAACAAACGATAGACAACAGAGGACGTAAAAAGGACCCTATACAGTTGAACCTTTCGTAATAATAACCACAATCACTCCAACTTTATTGTTACGTTCGCCGGGTGTATTGTTACTTATGGATAATGTTTCCTTTTCATTATAGGAAAAAAAAAAAGCTACAAAAAGAAATATCTTGGTGGAAGAGTCTTTCTCAACAGAGTAACAAGAATTGAACAAAAATGTTTGCAAATGATATTTACTCGAAGTAAGTAAATAATAGCAAATATTTTTATCCCACTTGCGTAACACTGGTGGAGTCAGTCCTACGAGTTCAACGGAGAGCAGCAGTAGAACATTAATCATAACTTTATAACAAACCATTTCCTAACTTCATGTGTTAATTTTAGAATATCGTAAAATATATTTTTCATTTTTATTTTTCGAAGAAACTTCTCACCCTCTGAAAATATTGAACACATTATTTTTAAATGTAAAATATTTAATTTACAAAGGGAAAAATATTTTGATAAGTTATCAAAGTATAATGTTTCTCAATTTAATTTTCAAAGTATCTTAGAACCTCAAAAAATTCTTCATCAATAATTTATAAAAATTAATTTTTAATCTCTTTCTTCAAAGTGATTGAATTATTTGATAAAATTAAAAAAAAATATATATTTCTTTATATATATAGATTTTAATTTTTAATTAACAGGTTTCATGTTTATTATTTCTGGATGAGTCTGTGTTCGGAATATAGTTCACAGGAAGATCCAAGTTGATGAGTTGTTTAGGTCAGGTCAAGAAGATGTTAGTTATGAATTTTCGCAACATGGATATTGACAGTGAACTTTCGCAAGACAAAGAACTAGTGTCAGTGTACTCATGTGGGAAAAAATTATTGACTGCACGGCGGGAATAGAACTCTCAACTCTCTGTATGTATGACAGAGAGCTCTAGCAGTTAAACCACGCATCGGACGATAATTCGCTTCCACGATGTGACCTATAAATCTTTCACGGATCTTTTTGCGGCGGACCTTGCGCCATCTATACTTCAGGAGAGGCAACTTATTTTCCAATTGTTGTTAATGATTCAGATGTATCTGGAGCAGTGGTTCTCAACCTTTTATGCTTCACGTACCCCCTGGAAATGTGTATGTAACTGGCGTACCCCTTATATAGATAGATAAAAACATAGTTATAGTATAACAATGGGAATAAAATAAAACATATATATCAGTGGTTCTCAACCTTTTATGCTTCATGTATCCCCTGGAAATGTGTATGTAACTGGCGTACCCTTTGTATAGATAGATAAAACTATAGTTATAGTATAACAATGGGAATAAAACATATATATCAGTGGTTCTCAACCTTTTATATTTCACGTACCCCCCATGGAAATGTGTATGTAACTGGCGTACCCCTTGTATAGATAGATAAAACCATAGTTATAGTATAACAATGGGAATAAAATAAAACATATATATCAGTGGTTCTCAACCTTTTATGCTTCATGTATCCCCTGGAAATGTGTATGTAACTGGCGTACCCCTTGTATAGATAGATAAAACTAAAGTTATAGTATAACAATGGGAATAAAATAAAACATATATATCAGTGGTTCTCAACCTTTTATATTTCACGTACCCCCCATGGAAATGTGTATGTAACTGGCGTACCCCTTGTATAGATAGATAAAACCATAGTTATAGTATAACAATGGGAATAAAATAAAACATATATATCAGTGGTTCTCAACCTTTTATGCTTCATGTATCCCCTGGAAATGTGTATGTAACTGGCGTACCCCTTGTATAGATAGATAAAACTAAAGTTATAGTATAACAATGGGAATAAAATAAAACATATATATCAGTGGTTCTCAACCTTTTATATTTCACGTACCCCCCATGGAAATGTGTATGTAACTGGCGTACCCCTTGTATAGATAGATAAAACCATAGTTATAGTATAACAATGGGAATAAAATAAAACATATATATCAGTGGTTCTCAACCTTTTATGCTTCACGTACCCCCTGGAAATGTGTATGTAACTGGCGTACCCTTTGTATAGATAGATAAAACTATAGTTATAGTATAACAATGGGAATAAAATAAAACATATATATCAGTGGTTCTTAACCTTTTATGCTTCACGTACCCCCTGGAAATGTGTATGTAACTGGCGTACCCTTTGTATAGATAGATAAAACTATAGTTATAGTATAACAATGGGAATAAAATAAAACATATATATCAGTGGTTCTCAACCTTTTATGCTTCACGTACCCCCTGGAAATGTGTATGTAACTGGCGTACCCCTTGTATAGATGGATAAAACTATAGTTATAGTAAAACAATGGGAATAAAATAAAACATATATATCAGTGGTTCTCAACCTTTTATGCTTCACGTACCCCCTG
Source organism: Ryuthela nishihirai (assembly GCA_038380435.1). Classification (NCBI taxonomy): domain Eukaryota; kingdom Metazoa; phylum Arthropoda; class Arachnida; order Araneae; family Heptathelidae; genus Ryuthela; species Ryuthela nishihirai. Next base: position 65,656,398 of record JAWZYU010000015.1, on the reverse strand, counting down.
TAAATGTGTATGTAACTGGCGTACTCCTTGTATAGATGGATAAAACTATAGTTATAGTATAACAATGGGAATAAAATAAAACATATATATCAGTGGTTCTTAACCTTTTATGCTTCACGTACCCCCTGGAAATGTGTATGTAACTGGCGTACCCTTTGTATAGATAGATAAAACTATAGTTATAGTATAACAATGGGAATAAAATAAAACATATATATCAGTGGTTCTTAACCTTTTATGCTTCACGTACCCCCTGGAAATGTGTATGTAACTGGCGTACCCTTTGTATAGATAGATAAAACTATAGTTATAGTATAAGAATGGGAATAAAATAAAACATATATCAGTGGTTCTCAACATTTTATGGTTCACGTACCCCCCTGGAAATGTGTATGTAACTGGCTCAGTTGGTGCACTACCAGCTGAGTCCCACTCCCTAGGTTTCAGAGAATTCTTATAATTTATACAAATATGGAAGTAGTAGATTGACAGAAAAATGGAAACTGATGCAAATGTATTGGCCCCTCCTCTCTCTCTCTCTCTCTCTCTCTGGGGCGGGGGTGGCTCAGTCGGTAGCGCGCCAGGCTCGTAATCTGTAGTTCCCAGGTTCGAGTCCCAGATGGGTCAGCGTTGAGATTTATCTCCGCAAAATTCTCCGCCCTGCCCACGTTCAGTAGGGGACACCGATGGGCTTGGAAAGGCCGCCGTCCGTCGGATGGGACGTTAAGCCGTGGCCCCGTGTGCGGGAGAGACATACCCTGTGCACGTTAAAGAACACGCTGGATGGCATTGACGGGGGGCTACCATCTGTCTCCCAACAGCTGTTCCAGTGGGTCCCCTTCCCCAACCTTCTCCGAGTCTTCAGGGTCCTTGTGACCTGGCCATTTAGCCCATGGATGATGTGCAAAAAAGTGCCGCTCAGAGGTAAAACAATCCAACTCCTCTCTAACGTGCAAGAGGGCATAGCTGATCTGCATGCGCACTGGGCTACATCGACACGAGAGTCAAGCCAATGCATTCAATTGGCAATTAATAAAACGGCATATGACGTTAATAATAATTTCATTTTTATATTCCATTTGATGCATGCGTCGATCAGTCTTCAGTTTCCTTAATCACCATGAGCAATGCATAATTTGAGCCGGAGGTCTGGTTTGATTCTGAATTATGATAATTCGAATTGAAGGCAGTGATTACAAATAGATTAAACAGCAACATAATCAGTTCAAAAATAAAATTGCAATTTTTTTTTCGTTTTCCAATAAATAATTTATGTTAATATAATATTCATTAGCCAGAATAACTCCTCAGTTAATAAATGTGCACCATTTAATCCATCTAAACTCGGGATAGGAGTGGCTCAATAGGTAGCGCTCCAGGCTCGTAATCTATAGGTTTGAGTCCCAATCTGTGCCAGAGGTGACATTTATCTCCGCCACACCCCCATCCTGCCCTCGGTGAGAAAGGGGATGCCGATGGACTTGGAAAGGTCGGTGTTCATCGAATGAGACGTTAAGCCGTGGCTTCCTTGTGTGAGAGAACCATACTCTGTGCGCGTTTAAAGAGCATGTTGAATGAACACTTTTTGGGAGGCTACCATCTGTTGACTACGGTTGTCCAGTGGCTCTCCTAAACAACCCTGGGTCCTTGTGATCTGGCCATTTAGCCCATTGTATTCTCAAAAGTGCAACTAAAATTTCTCGCAACAACAGCAATCCAGTTCGAAATTGCAGTTCTTTTCCTTTTTTCGTTTCGCAATAAATAAATGATTTAATTTATATAAATATTAACTCCAAAATTGAAAAATATTAAACATTTATCCTTCAATCTTGTTCCGTTTTTTCTGCTCTCTCGTACTGACTTGTAAAGAAGCACTATTCGGTAAGTCGCCTGTTGTTCTATTCCGACTCAATAACATGTAAATAATATTTTTCCACTATTCGCATGCATTATAGAAAGAAGGATAGAGCGCTTTGAAGCGCGTACTGGCTTCATGAAAGCACACGCATCTTTTTGAATCCCATATTACGGCTCCAATACGTTGAACGCGAAATGAAAACGTCCCATCCTTTTGATTTAAGCTTTATTACGCAAAAAAACTAAATCTTGCGAAACAATCCTTTCTGACGGGCGCCTCTGCTTCTGAAACCAATCTCCGAAGCATCACTTCCGGTGTCAATGGAAAGTCCCAAGCGATATTAAATATTCACGTTTCATTTCATCGTCGTTCATCTTCCCCCCCCCCCCCCAACTCCCGTAGACGTCATCCCGACTAGTCACGGTCTCTTGTTTCGTCATCAGGATCTTTGAGTATTCACGTGGTCTTCTCGGAATGAAATTTTTTTAACGCGCGGAACAATTAAAAGAAAAGTTGATGGAAAGATTTCGCGTAGGGGGTAGGAAGAGAACGATGTCAAAATGTGATTCAAAAAAAATTTTAAAAGTCCAGAAAGAGATTTTGAGGCATCCATTCGATATCGCCACCATCAGAGAAAGAGGAGATTTATTCTCTTCCTTCTCCCTTTCAAAAAAGGGGCGGGAGTGGCTGAATCGGTAGCGCGCCAGGCTCGTAATCTGTAGTTCCCAGGTTCGAGTCCCAGCTGGGTCAGCGTTGAGATTTACCTCCGCAAAATTCCCCGCCCTGCCCACGGTCAGTAGGGGACATCGATGGGCTTGGAAAGGCCGCCGTCCGTCGGATGGGACGTTAAGCCGTGGCCCCGTGTGCGGGAGAGTCATACCCTGTGCACGTTGAAGAACACGCTGGATGGCCTTGACGGGAGGCTACCATCTGTCTCCCAACAGCTGTTCCAGTAGGTCTCCAACCTTCTCTGAGCCTTCGGGGTCCATGTGACCTGGCCATTTACCCCATGGTGTGCAAAAACGTGCCGCTCAGAGGTAAAACAACCCAACCCTTTAAAAAAAAACACATCTTTGCTTTTTGTTTCACTTGTGATGTATGTTTTGAAATGTTTGTAAGGGTAATCTTCGTTTGGCTCTTTTTATCCTCCAAGCGGTCGGTATGAGCATCGTTTTTTTTACAAAGGGCCAAATGGCAGATGTTCGCATGACGATGTCATGTACAGTCGCTCAAAAAAGTATCTGAACACTATGGTTGATTATAGAATTCAGAAAAAATATCTGGCAACGATATTTTTAGAAATTAGTGATCTGGCAACCTTCGTGTCGCGTGACACGAAGGTTGCCAGATCACTAATTTCTAAAAATATCGTTGCCAGATATTTTTTCTGAATTTTATAATCAACCATAGCATTCGGATACTTTTTTGAGCCACTGTAGATATGCAGAGTCATTATAAAAGAAGACCAATATTTTAAAATGTTAGATTTTATTAAATAACCAAAGTAATGATGTGTACAAAATATCAATGAACTCCGAACCTTCGTTTTGGATTCATATTTTTTAATGTGGTCCAGTCATTGGTACCTTGATATTAACTTCCGTCTGTACTCGGCTCATCTGCAGTGATTCTTTCAGTTTTCAAAATTTAGTCATTAATTCTCCCCCCCCCCCAACCTCCCCACCCCAAAAAAAGCCCAATAATACAATTACGCAACAGTTTACCCCAAAAATTTCCCTTTGGACATTCGCATACACTTTCCATTACAATCCCACCATATCCTGCGTCTCTCCCTCTTTCTGAGACCTTTGGGCACACTGTTCATAACCTTGTTCGCCAATCTATAATTATCCATATGGGCAACATGGCCAAACCAACTGAGTCTCTCTCTGTACAATATGCTACTCAAAGGAGGTTGTCGACTCCTTTGCCTAACCTCTTCATTACTTACAAAGTTGAACTACCTAATGCCCAAGATACTGCGTAAGCATATAGAATCAAAATCAAGTTTCCTATTATCTTGTTTACAAAGGGTCCAAGTTTCACCACCATAACTAACTCTAGAAAGAACCAAACTATTATAGAGTCTAATTTTAGTCTTTAAGTGTATATTCTCCACACTCTCCATAGATTCCTAAAAGTTCCAGAGGCAATCCCTATTCGCTTGTTAATCTCGTGCCACATATCACCAGTATCTGTTACATAACTCCCAAGATAATTAAACTGAGACACTTGCTCAAGGGGGCAATCATTCAGAGCGACTGAAGCACCAACTGCCTGACCAATTTTCATCACTTTAATTTTATCTGTTTATCACCAAACCAACTCTATTACCAGTCGCATCAACAGCTCGAATGAAAGAATTCATCTCATCAACATCATTTGCCAAAAGGGCTAAATCATCAGCATAATCTAAATCAGAATTTATCGTATCTCTAGACCATTTAAGCCCAAAAAATTTCTCTTGCAATGAATTTCGCAATAGCATAATCAATAACCAAACAAAAGAGGAAAAGCGTTTATTAATCATAAAAATGATTCCTTCGAGAGTATATTGTGAAGCAAATAAACAAAGAGCTATCTCTTAATCCCCTCCGAAAAGATCCAAGAAAGCAGACCCTCAAATTCTGTGAATCACTGGATGGATGGGGACTGTCTGCAACTCGTGCAAATAATGTCTTTGTTGTGCAAATAACATGTCCAGCCATTTGTTGTCTAAATTTAAACAGTAGTGTGAGTACATGTCATGCAATCGTAAACATGTTTACAAATCCATTGTTGCGCATCGCAAGAGACTTGTTCCTTAACCCCTTTATACCGTCCTCACTTTGTTTGGGATTCTTTATTGCTCAATAAGAGAAGTTCCCGTATGAATGGATCGCCTGAATATGCGCGTTGCAATATGAATGACACAAATAAGACAGCCAGAGAGAGAGACGAAATGCATTTTCGATAAAGAATGCATGTTGACTGCAAGTTTCGAGTTCCATTTAAGTCTGACTTTCGTTTTGTATTCAAAGACCATTTTCGAAGTCATTGAATATATAATGGCGCTGTCACTGGTGCACTGAACATTGCGAATAATCGATTTTTGTTTGAAAAGAAACTCTGTGTCTTCCCATAACAGAAAGGCAGACATAACTGAGAAGCCTTTCTTATTGCATTGGTTTCTCTAACAATATAAAAGCACTGTCAGGTTCACTGTCTTAGTAGCTTGGTAAACCTGACTATTAAGACCACGAGGTTTTACTGAAAAATCGTTTTTTATTTTGTTCTCGTGTAAAATGGAATGGCATTCATATTTCTTTCCCATTTAGCATAATCTACTACTGCTTACCGTATTCTTGATACCAGTGGGGACTGGATTCTAAGCATGTGGGCGGGTTCGACCCAGTCTCTAGAGTGACAGTCTCGTAATTTACTGTTTGCAGTTTCAAGTGCATTGAGATTTATCTCCACTAATCCTCACCCTCCCCTCCGTGAGAAAAGGAACACCGATAGGCTTGTAAAGACTGCCGTCCGTCAGATGGGATGTTGAAGCCATTATCCTTGTGCAGGAAAGTCATACCCTGTGCAGGTTAAAGAACATGCTGGATAGCCTTGAAAGGAGGCTATCATCTGTCGGCCACATTTTTTCAGTGGGGTTTTCAACCTTCTGTGTCTTTTGGAGTCTTTGTGACTTGCTCATTTAGTCCATTGTGTGGTAAAGAGTGCCACTCAGAGGTAAAACAATCCAAAGTAGTTTATTACGCACCCGATGTAACAGTGAGTACTATAAATCTAAGAGTAACAGTTACGGGGCGTCTGTTTTGTGCAGGTTGAGATACGTTCTTTGATCTCAGAGTTGCACCTTTGTACACACAATGGACTAAATTAATGGCCAGGTCTAAGAACCCCAAGGGGTCAGAGCTTGTTAGGGAAAACAGAATAACTGGACAACTGTTTAGAGACAGGTGGCAGCATCCAAAAAGGTCATCCAGTAGGTTTTTGAGGTGCATAAATTTAGTTCTTCTCACACGGGCAACATTCCATCAATGAACCACCTCTTTTTCCGTACTCTTCGGTGTGTCATTTTTTTTTCTCGGGGGCAGAGCGAAGGAGTCTTAGGTGTCGGGTGCCAATTGGACACAGTTTCAGTATGTTAAGTGAAAATAGTTGAAAATTTTTAATCAATTTAATATCAGGGAATAGATACCAATTGCAGAAAGCTTCAGGATGTCAATCGGTAAAACTTGAAGAACTCAATTGGGCGTTTCATCTGTTACATTGTTAATAAGAATTTGTATTTTTAATAAACAGCCCATTGTTCTCTGAGATAGTTAGCAATAATGGACTTGAACTCTGAACTCTTGGGGTCTGTGATCTGGCCATTTAGTCATTTTTTGTGCCCAGACATCCCAATCAATCCCATGCTATATACCGATGGCGAGCCACATTTGAAACTGTCCAAATTTGAAAATAAGCTTTTCGTTTCAAAATGTTGCTAGACCAAATTTTAAAATAGCGATCAATTCTTTCTATTTTTTTTTACTTTTAAACGCTATTCTTTCACTATTTAGAGTGTTGTGGATGCTGGAACGTTAAGCAATGACGTTAAAGCTTTTAGGCAAACTTTACATGATAATTGTTGCCTTCTTATTAGTGTTAACGTAGGCATGGTTTAGTTGAGTTGTTTTACCTCTGAGCAGCACTTTTTTGCACACAATGGGCTAAATGACCAGGTCATAAACATCCAAGGGTTCAGTTGGTTTGGAGAATGGGACCTGTTGTGTCCCTCTAATTTATTTATTTTTATTTATGGTTTTTGTTATTGTAATTGTGTTTTTGGAAGTGCTATTGTGGGGATGTGACTCAGAGATGTTGTTTTCGGGTCTGAGCTGGTTGCCTGCATGGGTTGACGTGTCCGAAAGGCTTTTTATGACTCAGAGATGTTGTTTTTGGGTCTGAGCTCGTTGCCGAAATGCTTTTTATGGCCTTTTTACAACTAGTCTGGGTCAGCACGGGAGAGGAGCCGAACAATAAGAAACGACAGTCTTGAGCGTAGCTATCAAGCGGGAAGGACGTTTGAACATGCGTCAAGGGATGCCGCTCTTACTCAAAGAAAAACACGTAAGGAGAGGGTTCGATTCTATGTGAGAATCAAGATTCTTTGTGAATCAAATACAGTTCTGTGTGAACCACAGTGTAGGCAAAGGTCAGATATCCATTCGCCGAGTTTAAGGTCGGTAAATCGAGAATCTGCAAAATGCGGTTCTCCACCTCATTGCATAATTGTTGGCAGCAGCTAAGGCCTACGGAGTCGGGTGAATTCCTAGTACGTGATTTTATATAGTGTGAATGAACTGTCATCCCTATACAACTCTCGTTTGTGAATTGTTGGACATATTTCTGTACATCACTTGGCGCAGCAAATATGAGGCATATGTCGGTATGGGTGTAACAACCTGCGAACCTGACATTCCACCGAAATAACGGTGAAGGTAATCAAGGGACAAATTCATCGTTCTCGGAGACCACGACGTTTGGCACAGGTGCACGACAGGACCCACTGGACAACTGTTGGGAGAGAGATAGTAGTCGCCCCTCAAATCCATTCAAGCATGTTCTTTAACTTGCACAGGCCTTACCATTTCATCCGGTGGCCGGCTGCCTTTCAATCCTATCGGTTTCGTTTTCTAACCGAGAGCAGGGGTTTAGCGATATAAATCTCAACGATAGCATACGTGAGACTTGAACCTGGGAACTATAGATTACGATCCTGGCGCGCTACCGACTGAGCAGATCACCTCCCATCCTGATTAATAGAAAGTTGGATACAACTATTATTTTTTATGCTTGATTCACTTTTTAAATAAATTCTAAAGACGTTACTTACTTTTTCAGCTTCAATAACTTTTGAAAGCTGAACGAATATTATTGAAAATAAATATCTATTGCTATTTAATAAGACATCTTGTGAAAGCATTTTTCTAGGAAATGCAAGTTTTGAGAATTAGGAAACTTGGAATGTGCATTATTCCATTTGTAGAACCTTCGAGAGTTTCCTTAATCATTTTGAGCATGGCGCAAGACAAAGTTCAAGCGAATTAGGCTCAGCATTATATACTCTTTAAGCTGAGTCAGTAGAACTTGGAGGATTCCTCGAATAAGGGGGTTGAAAGACTTCCCCTTTTATAACAGTTGAACTAATTAAATTGCATAATGTGATCTGCATTTTGGCCACTAGCGAGAGAGGGAGATATTTAATATTCTCTGATAAAGGAGCTGAGCGCGGGAAACTAATGCTTCTCATAATTTTCCGCCAAGACAAGGGTTTATCTCGACGAGTCTGTACAGAACTCAATTCTAAAACGTAGGCTTTTGTTGTAATTTTAACACCACGTCTGGATGCAGGTGAAAATGAAAGCTTACGAACAGAAGTATAATTTAAACTTTTCTCGTAAAGTGTGTGTTCAGGAATTCAGCAATATTAGTTCACTGCCAAATATAGGGGCGGGGGTGGCTCAGTCGGTAGCGCGCCAGGCTCGTAATCTGCAGTTCCCAGGTTCGAGTCCCAGCTGGGTCAGCGTTGAGATTTGTCTCCGCAAAACTTCCCGCCCTGCCCACGGTCAGCAAGGGACAATGATGGGCTTGGAAAAGTCGCCGTCCGTCGGATGGGACTTTTAGCCGTGGCCCACTGTGCGGGAGAGACATAGCATACCCTGTGTACGTTAAAGAACACGCTGGATGACCTTGATGGGAGGCTAACATCTGTTCCAGTGGGTCCCTCCCCCGACTTTCTCTGAGCCTTCAGGGTCCTTGTGATCTGGCCATTTAGCCCATGGTGTGCAAAAAAGTGTCGCTCAGAGGTAAAACAACCAACCAGCCAAATATAGTGTTAGATAAGAAAACCCTATTTTAACCGGTTCCGTTCTCCACTGTGGAAGTTTTAAAATTCTTAAGATTCTACAAATAACCTCATAAAGGATATGAAGCCCCCCTCCCATTCCTCAAAATCATGGTTGAGAATTCCTTTAGTTGTACTTAAAAGAGAAATACTCTTTCCATTTGTACCTTTCACTGAACTCAAAAAAAAAAGACTTTACCATTTTCCGAAAGACGGCAGCATTTATAGAGCGAGGCTTCGAACAACTGAAACTTTAATTGGATGTTCCCATTTTCCTCTCCGCCGCCCAAAAGACCGACTCTTTCTTCCTTCCTTCACTTTTTTGGGTCTTCCTTTGGCTAACGACCCGAAGAGCAAAAAAAAGAGATCTGGCAACGCTTTTTCCCTCCCCTGCAATCGTAATCTTTTTATCTTACTCTCGACGACACAGCTAAGAGTGTTGACCTGGTTCTTGTTTGCGAAAGCTATCAACATCTGGCTCGAAATGAAATTAAAGCTGGTCCTATCGGAGACTAATGAAAATGTCCGGAGAGCCATTACCACCGAACTAATCGCGTTACATCTTGTCACCTGATCGCATAGCCATCTGGTGATGTACTGTCGCGACATTATCCACGCCAACGACGGTGATCTTTTTGTTTCTGTTTACCTTTTGCTCTATCAGTCTGTTCCCTGCTTGTTCGGTGAGCAAACCTCGATCACTTCAGAATTATGACTCTGTGAGGTGAATAACGAAACAGAGCGTACAACCTCAGTTGATGATTTGTCGTCGTTTATTCTATTTTGGCAAGAGCAATTTCAAAATCCCCAACTATTGATATTCAAAAAAGAATTTGGAGGAATTTCTAAAGTATTCTGGAACGTTTAAGAATTACCTATATGATCTCGAAATTTGAAACAGGTAATGATGGGCACTAGCAAGAACATTTACAGGTTACAGGTGGCGCAAGCCTGTAAACAGCTGAAAGCAACAGGGGGGAACTTTAGAACTAATGGTACCAGTTAATAAAGAATTTTTATAAAAACAGATCTAGAAATGCGAACTGTCGCAGTTTTTGCATCATCATCCCATATGTAATAGAATCTTGAATTTATAGATCAGCAAAAGTAAAAAGTTTCAAAAATTTAAACAGACTAAAAACGTTTGCTAGAGGAGACTGTTGGACTTGCCTAGGTCCTTTCTTCTGTCTGCTGGTTACGGGCCTGGGGTGAGGTCAATGGCCTATCGAAACTATTGCTTTAGTGGTCGAGCAATATACCTGTTCATCTGCGTTGCACCCGTTTTGTCGTACGATCGGAACATTTTCCGCAATAGGTAGACCTATTGAACGCAATAAGAGGAAGGCAGGGCTTTGGTATTTCTAGAAGTGGTTGACCAAAAATGTTTATCAAAAAAATGAACTGAGCCTGTGGGTTAATTGCAAAATGTTAGCATCGAAAATTGGATTTGTCCGATGTCAAAGGGGCGGGGGTGGCTCAGTCGGTAGCGCGCCAGGCTCGTAATCTGTAGTTCCCAGGTTCGAGTCCCAGATGGGTCAGCGTTGAGATTTATCTCCGCAAAATTTCCCCGCCCTGCCCACGGTCAGTAGGGGACACCGATGGGCTTGAAAAGGCCGCCGTCCGTCGGATGGGACGTTAAGCTGTGGCCCCGTGTACTGGAGAGCCATACCCTGTGCACGTTAAAGAACATGCTGGGTGGCCTTGACGGGAGGCTACCATCTGTCTCCCAACAGCTGTTCCAGTGGGTCCCCTCCCCCCAACCTTCTCTGAGCCTTCGGGGTCCATGTGACCTGGCCATTTAAGCCCATGGTGTGCAAAAAAGTGCCGCTCAGAGGTAAAACAACCCAATCTAAATCCGATGTCCAAATTTTTCTATCAGAATTTCAAAGGTAAATGAATCCTTTTATTGTAAAGTAGCAAAAGTTGAAAGCTTCAAAAATTCAAACACACCAAAGTGGACGTTTTCATTCTCGTGTTATCCATCTGCTGAAATCTTGTCTTCCTCACAGATCTTCTCAATGAATATTACACTGACAGGCTGCTCTCGGACCTCTGTGGCAAACAGCTGCTTAAGGAATAATTTATTTTTTAAAGAGCTCACTAAAGTGGGCTCACGAATTGTTTGGGAAAGGATTAAACCTTCCTTTTCTAAGTTACGGGTCTGTTAAGAGGGAATCTATATCTTTCAATTTGCCGCTGCGCTAGGATGGGGGCCGGTAGTTCTGATTTTGCTCTCTCTTGGATCGCCACTGTGTGCCCAAGGGAATTGGGAGATTTTCTTATTTTTACACAGAGGAAGCAAAATGAACAGTTTACAGCTGGCAAAAGAGCACACAAAAGCTTTTCTACATGCTTATCGAGTTATTATTATGAGCCTTGTTGTCTTCAGAGTAGGAAATATTGACTGAGTGAAATGACAAAACACCTCTGGCACAACATCACGTTTAGATTTTAATGATTGTTTTGTTTGTTGAGAAGACGATGCGAAGTTCATAAATGATGATGTGTTCAACTGATATAACGATTGTGTATGCAACTGACATGATGTTAATATGATGGGTGTGTTCAGTTCCTATGATAATGATGGGTGTGTTCAGTTCCTATGATGATGTGTTCGATTCATACGACATGGTGTAATTAGTTTCCAAAATCTAATCTACCAAGTTAACTTTCTTCTGTGGGCTCGCCATTATAAAATCTGACCCGTTTATGCGGCACTATTATTGTCTACTTTGCACAACATAAAACCTACATAACTTCTTGAACTGGACTAACACGTACAGCATATCTCTTCAATTTTGATTCAATTTTTAAATTATGTAGGAACTTTTCACCCGCCTGTAAATCTTGATGTTGGAACAAAAAATTAATATTATTCGTGAGGTATTTTTTTTTGTAACTCCATCTCAGGTGTTTATTTCTCTGTCAGGTTCATTGACGGATTTCCCTTATCTTTTTTCGTATTCTTTAATTCCTAAGAAGATCTGCTCGATATCGCTTAGGATTAAAAAAGACTGAAGTGGTTAAAGGCCTCAACATTTTTTCCTAAAATTCACAAAGTATGCCTCATTGCGTGCTCATGGTGGACACAACATCGCTTGCTACAGCAGGTGACTTTTTCAATCCTGCAGTGTCCCCTTTTCTGATTCAAAGCAAAGTGTAATTTAACGAGGAATTCTTTTAAGCGAGCTTATTTGGTGCTCAAATATTAGGCATTAGCTTAAGGTTGGGTTGAGTTGTTTTACCTCTGAGCGGCACTTTTTTGCACACCATGGGCTAAATGGCTAGGTCACATGGACCCTGTCATGTCCCTCGGATTTTTTGTTTATTTATTTATTGTATATTTTTGTTATATTTTATTGTTGTATATATTTTTATGTGTTCTTGGAAATGTTTGTGCTGGGATGACTCACTGTTGTTTTTCGGGTCTAAAGCTGCTCCGTGTAAGCGGTGACGAATGCCAGCAGTTGTTTATGCCGTAAATGACTAGCCTGAAGCGCTAGTGCAGCAAGGAGGCTAGAGAATGGAGATTGAAGGATTAGTCTTGGTGCGAGCACGTTGAACGAAAGGTCGTGTCAACATGCGTCGGAAGGACGCCGCCCATACTCAAAAAAAGAAGAAACCCTTGAAGTGAGGGTGCGATTCCAAAGGGGAATCGAGATTCTTGTGTGAATCTGTTTTATTCTTGTGGTTCAGGAGGAACCACAGTGTAGGTAAAGGTTCGTTACCTTTCGCCGAGTCTTGAGGTCTGTAAAGTGAGGACTCGCAAAGCGTGCGATTCTCCACCTCATTGTTAATGTGTGTAGCAGCAAAGCAGTAAAGGCTCACGGAGTTGAGCGGTGAATCTGATAGCAGTTTTGTGAATTCAGAGTGAACCACAGTGTAGGCAAAGGTTTATTATTCTTTCGCCGAGTTTTGAGGACTGTAAAGTGAGAACTTGCAGAGTGTGCGATTCTCCACCTCATTATTAATGTTTGTAGCAGCAAAGCAGCAAAGGTTCACGGAGTTGAGCACATTCCCAGCACGTAGCGGTATATATTATAAATAAAACTGTGTCGTCCCTATCTAACTCTCGTGCAGTAATTAATGGACAGTTCCTATTCTTCATTCAACACAGTTAAGTTGAGGCATTCAGTGCCACGGGCCTAAAAACCCGCGTACCTGTCGTCTCACCGAAGTGAGGGTGAAGTAATTATTAAGCAACAATCGCATCGTCCTCGGGCGGCCATGACGTTTGGCTCAGTCTCCATAGATCTGAGAAGGGAGGACATTACATCTTGCCCAGTCGGACAGGATCCGAACTCAGGTCATCAGGTCTGTCATAGTCCTACAGGATATATAACCCATTCTGGGACATCACAGACCCCGAAGGCTCAGAGAAGGTTAGGGGGAGGGGGCCCACTGAAACAGCTGTTGGGAGACAGATGTAGCCTCCCGTCAAGGCCATCCAGCGTGTTCTTCAACGTGCACAGGGTATGACTCTCCAGCACACGGGGCCACGGCTATTAGTTTAGGGAAGTGCATACATTAGTATCAATTTTAAACCTCTCCGCCATTGTAAAATACATGCCTCTTCATCAGTCATGAGTTCTTGTCATGTCATGACTGATGACATGACAAGAAAAACTCATGACGTTTCATCAGTCATGAGTTCTTCATCAGTCATGTACATTAATGATGCTTCTAATGGAAGGAAAGTTATCTCCACTAAATCCTTCACTCTCTTCCTCCAAGTTAAACAACCTCTTCTTACGCTGTATGCATATTTTATCGAAAGCGAACTTCCGTAGTATCTTTTCCAAATCAGATTGAATTAATTGATAAAAATGAAAACGCTGAAAGTATTATTTGCAGAAACAAACATACTGCAGTATAATAATCGCTGCTTAACAAAACCTCCCAGCTCTTTTCATTGTGTACGACGACTGACGCAATCACTAACCACTCGGGGAGAAGGTTAGCTCAGTCGATAGTTCCCAGGTTCGAGTCTCAACTGCGGCAGCGTCGAAAGTTATCTCCACTAAATCCTCATCCTGTCCCCCGTGAGAAAGTCCCCGTTAAGAAAGAGGACACCGATAATCTTGGAAAGTCCGCCCTTATTCGTTGTGCAGGCGAGCCATAAAAACATGACGGATGGCCATGACAGGATGCTTCGATCTATCTCCTAACAGCTGTCTAGTGAGTCTCCTTTTCCTACCAATTCTGAGCCATTGGGGTCCTTCTAATCTAGACATTTATTCCGTTTTGTTGCCACTAACCGCCTCGATCTGTTACGTGATATATCCATTGGGAGTATTGCCCTCTGACAAAATTCCTTTACCTAAATGGAAGAGAGCCACTCTTAATAACGAAATCCTCATTTTGAGATAGCGTGGATCGAACCAGGATTCTTCTGGCAGCCGTATCATTCGCTGAGTTACACGTTGTCTGTCACGTGGGAGGATGTCGTGCTTTGAAAGTAAAATATCTCCGAGTTGAGACAACGAGTGGGAGAGAGAGAATATGCTTGAGGCAAGGAGCTAATAAAAGCAATTTTATTTTTTTTTCTTCGCACGACAGAAAGGAACAAGTCCCTCGTGCGTTATTAGGAGCGAGGACATCCGGCGAAACCTTTAGGACACGAGTCGGACACGTGCAAAAGACTATAAAACAACGATAGCGATGGAAATTAATCGGAGAGCTGTTAAAATGATGAACATACCTTACGTAGGACTTTTCGTTATGAATATTTTTTTATGAATTCAGCTCAAGATGTGGAAGTAAGCGTGTTTCTCAGACCTAGGTGATGTTAGATGGAACAGAAAGATAGATTCGCTTTCGTTAGTTGCTAGACAGCCATGATACTGTTACTAGTGCATAAAGTGGTTGATTTATTGCCCTATGCAGATGAGATAGAACAGTGGTCGATTCTTATATGGCATGAGCCTGTTTTAGCAGTGGTCTCTCGAAAAGCTTCTAATGGAAGGGATGTTTTACTTCTGAACGCAAATGTTTTGCACACAATGGGTTAAATATCCAGGTCACAAGGGCCACAGAGTCTCAGAGAAGGTTGGGGGAAGGGAACCCACTGTACAGCTGTTAGGAAACAAATGAAAGCCCATTTAAGTTTTACAGGGTATGGCCGTAGGGCTCTCTGACCACGGGGCATTCCGACCTACGAAGATCTTTCCAAGCCCATCTGTGTCCCCTTTCTGAGCTAGAGCAGGATGGGGGTTCAGTGGTTATAAATCTCAACGCGCGCCTTGGTGAGATTCGAATCTGGGAATAACAGATTACAGTCTGGCGCGCTATCGAGTGAACTAATCCCTGTCCCTATAAGACATGAAGAGGATGTTTCTATGCTTATATTTAAAAAAAATCAGATGGGCTATAACTGAAAAGTGATGAACAGATGGGAAATATGTAGAATACTCTAGTCAGCCAGATCAGGACAACCAGGATGTCTAAAATGCAACGCGCTTTATGGCCAAAATAACACGCAATGGATTGGTTGGGTAAAATCTTTCTGGCTGACAAGAACAGAGTGCGTTAGAAGTCTAGAAGAGAACATGCTGGATGGCTTTCTATCAGGACCATTGGCGTTTCTTCAATTAGCAGAAGGTATTGATTTTGTGAATGAGCGACCACTGCTTCACGTCACATCGATAGTGAGGACGCATCCTTGGTTTTCACTGCCTCGTTTTCGACTGATGGAAGGACACTCTCTGCCGAACGTTGTAGCGTCCCGGGCCCTTAGTGCCCTGGGACCTCACAGTAGAGGGATATTTTAATAAATTTTATTTTACAGAAATTCACAGAATTGGGGAAAACCTATTTTAAGCTACAGATACGAATTCTCAAAAGAATAAGTATTGAAATCTTGAAAGGGAGACCGATTTTTTTTATAGCAGCTGAGCCCCTTTGCTAAAGCTCTGGGAAAAAAAAGTACCAGTCCACCCTTGCTGTTGAAAGAAGAAAATCTGAACACGAGAACAATAAGGACTCTAACTTGGAACGTCATCTTACTTATCTTGCTCATGACCAATTGGATTCATTTCCTAAGGGAGAATTTATTTCTTCGAATGGTGAGTGGATATGACAGTGGTTCCAAGCAAGAGTTAAATATCACGATCACTTTCCTCCATGGATTGGAAAGGTAAAGGAACCTGAGAGTCTAAATTATCCCTGACTTAGACTCCACATCTGTGTGATTAGAAATTGAAAAACTTCACGTTCTAAAATAAAATCGAATATTCTTAAGAAATTTCAGGAAAAGCTCTTTGACCTTCAGAATTCTCACAGTTGTAAAATTTTAAAAATTTCAGAGATCTTTGACTTTAGGAAGCTTCAGACCCAAGTTCTTTGATCGTAATAGGAAGTCACGAGAGCGCTTTACGTTAAGAGACCTCTTGACAGCTCTCATTAATATGGTAATATACTTAAAATGTTGTTTCTAATGTTTATATATATTTTTTTATTTTAACTTTATACTCCGCGTGCGAGTCTATGAACTCTTGTGGAGTTGTACATTTCCAAAATTTTTGTAAATACTTATATTTTATCAAAATTTAATATAAATGGAAATAAAGGAAAGGATACTCTTTGTCCATAAGAGAATATTTCAGAGTAGCGTTCTTTGATAATAGGCAATTTGAACTTAAAGAGCTCTGGCTTCTCTCTATCAAAGCGCTCTGGAGTAAAAATGTTTGATAGTAAGAGAAGTATCAAGAGCTCTTTGACCTTAAAAGGAAGTGTCAACACTAAATTCATTTTATCGTAAGAAAAAACTCAAGAATATTTTCTCAAGATCGAGTTCTCAGGAAACTCGTTGACCTTAAGAGGATGTTTCAGGGCAAGGATCTTCGATGGATAGAAGAAAGCTATAAATCTTTTGACCTTAAAAAAACCTTTTCTGCCAGAGGTCATTTATAGCAAGTCTCCGGAATGTTATGAATTTAAAGAGCTCTGGGTTAGAGTTACTCTTATCAACAAAGTTGTTCATAATATCAAGAAATCTTTGTTAGCAGGAGAATTATCAATAATTCTTTGATCGTATCAGGAAAACTTTGAACTTAAAGAGCTCTACCCAAGATTTATTCTTAGTATTAAAGAACTTTGGTGTGAAAATGTTACAATATTGAAGTATCAAGAGCTCTTTATTTAAGGGGAAGTCACAGGTCAGAGTTATTTTGATGGTAGAAAAAAGCTATAGAAGGAGAAATCAGGGAACAGCTCTTTGAGAGTAAGAGAAATCACGAGAATTCTTTGATCTGAATAAGTAGTAAAAGTTTTAAACGTTATCTCTCTTTTGTGAGCAGAACTCGAAAGTGACAATATGAATAATTTTTTAAGATTTTTTGGAAGTCTAAAATAGCAGGAAATGGGAGTTATTACGAGAATTCAAACGACCTCGTCGCTTTCGAATCGATTCGCACACGTCCCTTGAAGACGATGGCACTTGGTTACTTACTTACCGTAAAAAGACCTTTTCTGCTAGAGTTTTTTGACAGCAAGTCTCAGGAACACTTTCAACTTAAAGAGCTCTAGCCTAGACTTATTATTACTATCACAGAAAGAACTCTGACGTGAAAGTTCTTGATGGTAAGACACATGTCGAGAGCTCTTCAACCGTAAGAGGGAGTTTCATGTCAGGGATCTTTGATAATAGAAAGAAGCTCTAGAAATATGTTTCACGTCAGAACTCTCTGATAGTAAAGGTAAGTTTCAGGAACTTTTGAACTTAAAAAATTCAGGACACAGCTCTTTGAGAGTGAGAGAAATCACGAGAATTCTTTGATCTGAATAAGTAGTAAAAGTTTTAAACTTTATCTCTTTTTTTGTGAGCAGAACTCGAAAGTGACAATATCAATAATTTTTTAAGATTTTTGGAAGTCTAAAATAGCGGGAAATGAGTCATTTTGCAAAACGATGTAATCTTCTCTTGAATGCATCATCATCTCTTAATTTGAAATGGAGCAGACAAAAAAATGTGGAATCGTCGTGAGTGTAATAATTGTGTGTTTGGGCAATCAGAATTCTTATCAGATGGAAGGTAGTTAGAAAATGAGAATGATCTCTGCTTATGGAGAGAGTACGTAAAGGCGCCGCAGACAATAACTATTTGAGATGAAGCGAAAACGTGTAGGAAACGGAATTTAAAGAGAAAAATTGATGCACAAGACTGCGATACAGCGGAATGTCGCGTTTAATAAAAGCGAATTAAGCGAAGATCTTTAAAAGCTGTCTGTTTTCCATCTTCGCTGGCTCAGGAGAGAAAAAAGGAAGACTCGATGAGTTATTTTTGGCCACTACTTCGTCATTCATTGCATCGCCTAATGCGAGACGTTTAATTGGCTGCGAATTCAAGCGACCTCGTCGCTTTCGAATCGGCTCGCACACGTCTCGTGAAGACGACGGCACTTAGTTCCAACCGGAGCAAGAAATCTCTTGAGGAAGGTGCAAAGTTTGCTGTTTTAGTTTCGGGAGAAGTGAAGAAGTGGCAGATTTGATTCTTTGGAAGCTTTGGAGCGGTTTAAAATGGTTATAAAGGTGGACTTTTGGGATTAAGAAAAGGCATCAATTTTGCATTCAGGTAGCAACGAATTATATTGAATGCGAAAGATTTAATTTAAAACTTCATTTAAACTATTGGGATTGATGATGAGGGAAGTGTGATATATGTAAATGAGAAATTCATTATTTATGGATAGAGAATTCCTTTGGAAAGTGCAAAAAAATTACAAAAATTGCAGGAATAGAAATTTGTGTGGTACAAAATGGTATAAATGCTACGAAAATTTCAAGATTACCAAGTTCGTAATGTTGATTGCAGATCTTAATAAATTATAAGATATAAACCGATTTTGATAAATAATAAATGTAAACGTCTCCTAGTCTAGATTGCTACTAGAAGTGTAGGCAATGACGGGTGCTTAGCATTCATTGAAATTACCTACAACACAGATGATGAGTCAAGAAACTATGACTGAGCTAGATGGTCGATTTGCTACACTCAAGAATGTACTTATCTTTGTACAGGACCATATCAGAGGGGAAAAGAGGCCATGCCCCCCCAGTAGTTAGTAGGTAAATGTAATGGAGGCCAAAATGATTAAACTTTCGCATATTTCACGCATTTTTCGCGAAAAGTTTAAAAAAAACCTCTAAAATAAATGGGCAAATGTTACACTGCAATGGAAATCCAGTTTCTTGCCCCCCCAATTTACCTTTTATATTTATTTATATATTTATATATATATATTACTCGCCTCTGGGGCGTTTGTTAAAAACACTTCTAACCCAAAACTTTTAAAGGTGTAAAATTACAAACAAAAGTATAATAGTAAAATTAAACGATAAATTCGATATTTATACGCATTTGATGAACTAAAGAATATATATATATATACACAGTCGAATCAGAATAATATGACCACCTACCATACATATTCAGGTTGGAGATTTCTATGGAAGACTGATTGGCTGAGGAAGATAAAAAATTCTTCTTAGTTGTAGTGGGTAATTGAAACCATAACTATATCCGAGGATAAAGCAAAGCTTGAACCGTATGAGTTTATAACACAAAGGGTTTGTAGAAATATTGCTAGGATTTAATATAGTTTGCAGTATAAACTCGGTTATTTTACATTTTTTGTCGAAGTGCTTCAAAACGTTTCCCTCTTCCATCTCCCTATCTTGTGTAGTTCAATAAAATATGAGGAATTACCTTCTTTACTGTGTAAAGTGCTGTCGGCGATTTTTTGATTTTGAAAAGATTTATTTTTACAATCTGTTCCTGTGCAAAGTAGAAGTTCCATTGTAAAATAATACTACTTTTTTTGACAGAATTTTAATATGCCATGTATATGTCTAATACGATTTTATAACTGTAATTTTGCATAGATAATAGACCTGCTTTACAATTTATAAGTAGAACTACATTTTTACATAATTTTCTACCCATAATACAGCTTCATTATATGTATTGCAAACAGTTCAGTGGGGCGGGGGTGGCTCAGTCGGTAGCGCGCCAGGCTCGTAATCTGTAGTTCCCAGGTTCGAGTCCCAGCTGGGTCAGCGTTGAGATTTATCTCCGCAAAAATCCCCGCCCTGCCCACGGTCAGTAGGGGACACCGATGGGCTAGGAAAGGCCGCCGTCCGTCGGATGGGACGTTAAGCCGTGGCCCCGTGTGCGGGAGAGCCATACCCTGTGCACGTTAAAGAACACGCTGGATGGCCTTGACGGGAGGCTACCATCTGTCTCCCAACAGCTATTCCAGTGGGTCCCCTCCACCAACCTTCTCTGAGCCTTCGGGGTCCATGTGACCTGGCCATTTAGCCCATGGTGTGCAAAAAAGTGCCACTCAGAGGTAAAACAACACAACCCAACCCAAACAGTTCAGCCTGTAAAATGGTTGCCTGAGGAAAAAATTTCAACTGTGTAGATACATTTTTTTGCAGAAATGGTGAAGGCAGTTGTGACTATATACTCATTGGGGAAGTATGACCCACGAGTAAACATTTTTGAAATATTTGCATATTCTAATTGAATAAATGACTCACTTAATAATTTTAGTATTTTATCAGTTGCACTTTGTTAATGATATTAGGAGTAAACTCTCTGATGCTTTACTGGTATAACGTCGATGGGTTCTTTCGTTAAGGTGCCATCTTTATTTTTAATATCCAGCATTTTGCAAAACGTTTTATACTCTCTGATATAATAAAGAAGATAGAATTTATAATTTTTATCATTTTTTTAGTCAAAAATGATCTTTATGCTTCAGATGTAATCTTGTATAATCTTTTACTAACAAAAAGTTAGCCCTTAGTTAAAAATATCAGTGATGTTTTCGCATAAGAGATAAATTTGGACTGCCTTTCTGTAGACCAGAAAGCCAATCTGATGAATTTGTTCTGTATTGCATTTAGCCATTAAATTTATAGTCTGGTATTTCTATCAGTAGACATGGTGAGCATCCCCATCTGGTTTTGGCTGAACACTTGGCGAAATTAAAAAGTTTATTTCCGGTATTTTGTTGAGATATATGTTTCATTTTAATCTTGAATCTAGCACAACACTATATTTATGATGACCAGTGTTAGGTAGCATAGTATGTTCAATTGCTATGTCAAGTTTAGGTATCTTTGATTTATAACTGACAATACATATAATTTTATTTCTATTACCGTTTTTGTAAATATTTCTTAACCCTTTTCAAACTGACTATTAGACAAGTCGTGTTTTTTCTCTTTAATCGAAGATATCTAAAAATATCTTGAAAGTTACCAGTTCTTTTTGCCTATTTTCTGCCTTTCTTCTGATGACCACTATTTTATTTAAGTACAGAAGTTTGAATGTATTTTTGGAATTTTGTTTTTGATTGTTTTGGAACAATCTGATGTATTTTTTTCTATTGACCCATAATCAAGCATAAAATTGTGTGATTCTTTTGTTTCTAATATATTTTTAAACTTACATTATTTCTAAATTTAAATGCATTTTGAAACTTTATGTAGATGAGATGATAGTCACTACTACGGGAGTCAGAATCAAGGCTCCACATCACTGAATGATACATACATGGACTAACAAGAGTCAGATCAATTACCGAATTTGAATTATTGAAGTATAATGAGTTGAAGTTTTCTCCTTAAAAAAAATTCAATTATTATTATTCACGAAGTTGTGTAAATTAATGCCATCACTATATTGTTTATAAGTGTCCCAAACAGGGCTAAAGGCATTAAATTCACCCAGTAACACTAATAGATATTTTCACTGCTGAAACAATTTCGTATAATCAGAGTTCTTAAGTAAAATGTTCAGGATTATAAAATGTCTAACATATATAATTATATATAGTGTTACGACAGAAGGAATCTGGCAACCGAAAGCAAAAAGTTTCAGCCAACGAATAAGAACTTTGGGAGAATTTGGAGAAGAAGAGTGGAGCGTTAACGGTCGTTGTGTTGTAACGGTCGTTGTGTTGTAACGGTCGAATAGTTCGAAAATGGCCGGTGGGCTGTTCTGAGACAGTGCGCGTTAAGTATCAAGAAGTAACTTGATGTGTTGTGTATACGCGGAAGGATAAAAGTGGGATCTTTTATCGTTAAGTATCAAGAAGTAACTTGATGTGTTGTGTATACGCGGAAGTATAAAAGTGGGAACTTTTATGGCTAACTTCGAATGTCTACACGGACTGTCTTTTTGTTCGGCTAGTGTGTGAAAAGATATTAGCACAGGACGAGAATTGGTTTACGAGTGAAGATCTTCGGGTGACCTGGTAAATCAAGTAAAAGGTAGTATTTAGTAAAATACACAGAGCTGATGTTGTGTGCTCTACGTGAAGATTGATGACTTGTGCATGTTAATAGTTGATTTGTTAATAAGATACTTCATCCATATTTCCTTTGTAACAATTTACCTTGTATTGAATTTGGTTTTGAAATATAGCTTTTAATACTCACGCTCAGTGGCTATCCATTTTTTTGTAATCAGCAACAATATATATTGTTACGACAGAAGGAATCTGGCAACCGAAAGCAAAAAGTTTCAGCCAACGAATAAGAACGTTGGGAGAATTTGGAGAAGAAGAGTGGAGCGTTAACGGTCGTTTTGTATTGGAACGGTCGTTTGGTTGTAACGGTCGGAGAGTTCGAAAATGGACGGTGAGCTGTTCTGAGACAGTGCGCGTAAGTATCAAGAAGTAACTTGATGTGTTGTGTATACGCGGAAGGATAAAAGTGGGATCTTTTATCGTTAAGTATCAAGAAGTAACTTGATGTGTTGTGTATACGCGGAAGTATAAAAGTGGGAACTTTTATGGCTAACTTCGAATGTCTACACGGACTGTCTTTTTGTTCGGCTAGTGTGTGAAAAGTTATTAGCACAGGACGAGAATTGGTTTACGAGTGAAGATCTTCGGGTGACCTGGTAAATCAAGTAAAAGGTAGTATTTAGTAAAATACACAGAGCTGATGTGTGCTCATGCAGGAAGATTGATGACTTGTGCATGTTAATAGTTGATTTGTTAATAAGATACTTCATCCATATTTCCTTTGTAACAATTTACCTTGTATTGAATTTGGTTTTGAAATATAGCTTTTAATACTCACGCTCAGTGGCTATCCATTTTTGTAATCCGCAACATTTGGTGTCAGGAGTGGGATAATTTATTGAATGCCGTTAACTAGAAGTATGGATGAATTAGTAAAGTTGATAAATAGCTTGAAAGTCGATATGGCTACACAGATGAATGACATTAAAAGTCAAAATAATGACTTGAAAGCCGATATGGCTAACAAAATAGGTGACCTGGCCGCACAAAATACTGAGATTAAAGGTGATATAGCTGCCCAAAGCGATAAAATAGGTGACTTGAAAGCCGAAATGGCCGCACAAAATACTGAGATGAGAGCTGAAGTGGCTTCTCAAATTGATAAGATTACTGATCAGTGTAAGGACATTAAAACCGAACTTAATAAACAATGTGATTGTTTAAAGGTTGAAATTGACAGTGTAAAATATGATCTTGATAGTGTTAAGTTAGATTATAAACATGAAATAGAAATTGTAAAAACTGATTGTGAACGCCAGTTTCAGATTTTGAGAAATGAAATGTTACCTTCTGCTTGTGATAATAATAATTCTAGTGGAAATAATGTTATTACACATATCGCTAAAAATACAACTAAACCTTCTACATATGATGGTCAATCATCTTGGACAGTATTTAAAACACAATTCGAAGTTATCGCTACAGCCAATGAGTGGAATGAATTCCAAAAGGCCAGTTTTCTTGCAGCTTCCTTAAGAAATTCTGCTGCGGAAGTTTTGCAGTCTGTTCCAGAAGAAAAACGACTTGATTATCAAAGTCTAGTTTCTGCATTAGAACTAAGGTTTGGTGATAGTTATTTAAAACAATATTACGTGACTCAATTTAAACATCGCATGCAGAAAAGTGGTGAAACTTTGCAAGAGCTTGCTAGTGATATTGAGCGTCTAGCTAGATTGGCTTATAGTAACTGTCCACCAGAAATTCAAGATAATTTAGCTCAATTACAATTTATTGATGCTATTGCTGACCCTGACACTCAGCAATCTCTGAGGATGTTGGAAGGTGAATCCTTAAAGTCAGCTGTGGTACATGCTATGAAATACGAGTGCTCCAGGCTTTCCTCCCGAGCGAACAAACGTGCAGTGAGATTTGTGAGTGCAGAAGAAACTGTAGAAAAGGATAATGAAATGAAAGAACTAACCAAAGCCATACTATCCGTTTTGAAAGATATAAAAGGTTCTTCTTCAAAACCTACAACAGACCTTCAGTGTTGGAATTGTGGCAAGACCGGACACATTCGTACCAACTGCACTAGGAAACGAATGAGGAGTCCAAGTCCATCAACTAGACAACAGGATCAGGGAAACAGAAAATTAGTCAGTCTTGCGGGGCAAAGGAAGGCAGTTGATTGGTTGGCCCCAGGGGAAGTCGCCCACGTTTCAACATTACATGGCGATAATAATGGATTAGTAGCTGATGGAGCTATAAATGGAATACCTTGCCGTATGATAGTCGACACTGGTGCAAATGTAACTTTACTCAGAACGGATATAATAAAGAAAATAATACCTCACCCAAACTTGAATACTACACAGTCTAGAATAAGCCTACAAACGGCCACTGGAGATCGTGCAAAGGTTCATGGAAAAATAGAACTTAATATTCGAGTTGGTAGCTGTCTGGTTCGCCATCCTGTTTACATCGCTGACATCTACGACGAATGCATATTAGGCCTTGATTTTCTTAAGAAACATGGATTCAACATTAGACCCAGTGATAACCTACTCATCTATGAGACAGAAGAGATTCCTCTGCTTAGCCGGACGTCTGATTCTTTATCAAGCGTAACTCCAATATTAGTGACGGAAGACACAGAGATCCCAGCACAAAGTGAAGTTATAGTCCGTGGACATCGGGCGGAGACTTCTGGGGCCTTCCGATTGGCAGTTACTGATGCCTCTGGTAAAGGAGCTTTGGCTCATAATATCCTGGTTGCAAGGACTTTAGTCAGAATAGATAAAGAACAGATCCCTATCAGAGTGATGAACTGTAACAAATCCAGTAGAATGTTAAAAAAAGGTGAGGAATTAGCAATATGTGAAGCTGTTACCTGTGTAACAAGTATAAATAAAATAGAAGTTACCGATTCACATCCAAACCATACCGACATCCCGTCTCATCTTACTGAATTATGGAGAGAAACAAGACAAATATTAACTGAAAACCAAGCTGTTAAGGCCGAGAACCTATTAAAAGAATTTTCTGACATTTTTTCTGCCACATCAAATGATTATGGCCGTACTAACCTGACAGAACATAAAATCAACACTGGTGATTCTCCTCCAGTCCATCTGCCGGCAAGAAGGCTTCCATTGGCAAAAAGAGAGGAGACGGAACAACTCATAAAGGACATGGAAGCTCAGGGCATTATAGAACCATCACAGAGTCCCTGGACATCACCAGTAGTTCTTGTCAAGAAAAAGGATGGATCTACACGATTTTGTGTAGATTATCGCAGATTAAATGACGTAACAAAGAAAGATTCCTTTCCTTTACCCAGGATTGACGATACACTAGACACTTTATCTGGGTCAGAATGGTTCTCAACATTAGATTTAAAGAGCGGCTATTGGCAAGTTGGTATACGTCCTGAAGACCGTGAGAAAACGGCTTTCAGTACAGGGAATGGACTTTGGCAGTTTAAGGTGATGCCATTTGGACTTTGTAATGCACCTGCCACATTTGAGCGACTAATGGAGTCAGTGCTCAAAGGCTTGTCTTTGGAGGTCTGCCTGGTTTACTTGGACGACATCGTAGTTCTTGGAAGAACTTTTGAAGAACATTTGAGAAATCTTCGTCAAGTATTTGAAAAACTTAGGGCAGCCAAGTTAAAATTGGGACCGACAAAGTGTAAACTGTTCCAGCAAGAAGTTCATTACCTTGGTCATGTGATCACTACAGCAGGGATTAAGACTGATCCTAGTAAGATAGAAGCTGTAAGAGACTGGCCTCCACCACAAGATGTTCATCAACTTCGTAGTTTTATTGGACTTTGCACCTACTATAGAAGATTTGTCAAAGGTTTCTCCAACATCGCAAGGCCATTACATCGTCTGACAGAAGAGGGCCAGCGGTTTATGTGGACCACCGAATGCGATATAGCCTTTCAACAGCTAAAGAAAACTCTTTCCACAGCACCAGTGCTAGCGTACCCACAAACTGGAAAACAATTCGTAATAGATACTGACGCAAGTAACACAGGAGTTGGTGCTGTGCTTTCACAAGAACAAGACGGACAAGAGAGAGTTATTGCATACTTTAGTAAAACTTTATCCAAACCAGAGCGGAATTACTGTGTAACACGCAAAGAACTGTTAGCAATAGTAAAAGCAATAGAACATTTTCATCATTATCTCTATGGCCAGAAATTCCTTATACGTACTGATCATGCTGCACTTAGATGGTTATTAAACTTCAAAAACCCTGAAGGACAAATCGCTAGGTGGATACAACGGTTACAAGAATACGATTTCTCCATCGAACATCGAAGTGGTAAAATGCATAAGAATGCAGATGCTCTTTCCAGGCGCCCATGCATTGACAACTGTAAACATTGGTATAATGCAGAACTGAAATTTGGAACTAAAGAGATAATGCCCATAAGACAAATAGTATCGACACAAACAAACAATGACACCCCTAACATCTGGAATCCAATTGAAATCAGGAAGGCTCAACTGGATGATGAAGACATAAAACCAATATTAGAATTGATTGAAAAATCTGATGTAAGACCTAATTGGGAGCAAATCTCGAGGTATAGTCCAACTACTAAAAGTTACTGGGCACAGTGGGACTCCTTAAAAATGGAAGACGGAGTATTATACAGAAGATGGGAGAATCCCACTGGACGGCTGATCCGTTGGCAGATAATCCTTCCTCGATCCCGAGTGGAACTTGTGATGAAAGATGTACATGATAGTGCCACTGGAGGACACTTCGGTGTTAATAAGACATTAGCCAAAGCCAGAGAACGATTTCATTGGTTGAAAAGTAGGGCAGACGTTGAGAGATGGTGTAGGCAATGTGAAGCCTGTGCAGCAAAGAAAGGCCCTAAGACTAGGAGTCGGGGTAAGCTGCAGACGTATAACGTTGGTGCCCCTTTTGAAAGAATAGCCATTGATGTAATGGGTCCGTTTCCTAGAACTGATGATGGAAATCGATATTTATTAGTGGTAATGGATTATTTCACAAAGTGGCCTGAGGTATATCCCATCCAAGACCAGGAAGCAACAACAGTGGCTGAGATGATAGTTAATAACTTCATTAGTAGGTATGGAGTACCTTTACAACTCCACTCTGATCAAGGACGGAATTTTGAATCCAATGTGTTTAAAGGCATCTGTCAACTATTAGGCATTCAAAAAACCAGAACAACTCCCTTACACCCTCAGTCGGATGGTATGGTTGAAAGGTTCAATAGAACAATTGCTCAGCATTTAGCATTATTTGTGAACGACCACCAACGTGACTGGGATCGCCATGTACCACTCCTTTTGCTGGCATATAGAACGGCAGTGCATGAGACAACTGGACAGACACCTTCCATGATGATTTTTGGAAGAGAGTTACGTCTTCCCTGTGACCTTTTATATGGTCGGCCCGAAGCAATGCCTGTGTCCACTCCACAATACGTACAAGAATTGCAACAACGACTAGAAGAAATCCATCACTCCGTTAGACATAACATCGACATAACAAGTGACAGAACCAAAACAAGATATGACAGTAAAATAAATGGAACTATTTTCAATCAAGGAGATCTTGTCTGGCTATACAGTCCACATAGAAAGAAAGGACTATCTCCAAAACTTCAGAAACCTTGGGAAGGTCCATATACAATAGTTAACAGGATTAATGACGTGGTATATCGCATTCGTCGACGTCCAGCTACAAAGTGCAAGGTGGTTCACGTGGATCGTTTGGCCCCGTTTCATCGAAGAACTGAAGAAACTTTGGAATCCAGAATTGTTCGGGACGAACAAGACCTAGGAAGGGGGCAGTGTTACGACAGAAGGAATCTGGCAACCGAAAGCAAAAAGTTTCAGCCAACGAATAAGAACGTTGGGAGAATTTGGAGAAGAAGAGTGGAGCGTTAACGGTCGTTTTGTATTGGAACGGTCGTTTGGTTGTAACGGTCGGAGAGTTCGAAAATGGACGGTGAGCTGTTCTGAGACAGTGCGCGTAAGTATCAAGAAGTAACTTGATGTGTTGTGTATACGCGGAAGGATAAAAGTGGGATCTTTTATCGTTAAGTATCAAGAAGTAACTTGATGTGTTGTGTATACGCGGAAGTATAAAAGTGGGAACTTTTATGGCTAACTTCGAATGTCTACACGGACTGTCTTTTTGTTCGGCTAGTGTGTGAAAAGTTATTAGCACAGGACGAGAATTGGTTTACGAGTGAAGATCTTCGGGTGACCTGGTAAATCAAGTAAAAGGTAGTATTTAGTAAAATACACAGAGCTGATGTGTGCTCATGCAGGAAGATTGATGACTTGTGCATGTTAATAGTTGATTTGTTAATAAGATACTTCATCCATATTTCCTTTGTAACAATTTACCTTGTATTGAATTTGGTTTTGAAATATAGCTTTTAATACTCACGCTCAGTGGCTATCCATTTTTGTAATCCGCAACAATATTGTTACGACAGAAGGAATCTGGCAACCGAAAGCAAAAAGTTTCAGCCAACGAATAAGAACGTTGGGAGAATTTGGAGAAGAAGAGTGGAGAGTTAACGGTCGTTTTGTATTGTAACGGTCGTTGTGTTGTAACGGTCGGAGAGTTCGAAAATGGACGGTGAGCTGTTCTGAGACACTGCGCGTAAGTATCAAGAAGTAACTTGATGTGTTGTGTATACGCGGAAGGATAAAAGTGGGATCTTTTATCGTTAAGTATCAAGAAGTAACTTGATGTGTTGTGTATACGCGGAAGTATAAAAGTGGGAACTTTTATGGCTAACTTCGAATGTCTACACGGACTGTCTTTTTGTTCGGCTAGTGTGTGAAAAGTTATTAGCACAGGACGAGAATTGGTTTACGAGTGAAGATCTTCGGGTGACCTGGTAAATCAAGTAAAAGGTAGTATTTTAGTAAAATACACAGAGCTGATATTGTGTGCTCTACGCAGGAAGATTGATGACTTGTGCATGTTAATAGTTGATTTGTTAATAAGATACTTCATCCATATTTCCTTTGTAACAATTTACCTTGTATTGAATTTGGTTTTGAAATATAGCTTTTAATACTCACGCTCAGCGGCTATCCATTTTTGTGATCCGCAACATTTGGTGTCAGAAGTGGGATGATAATAATTTAATTGAATGCCTTTCACTAGAAGTATGGATGAGTTAATAAAGCTGATGACTGATATGAAAGCCGAAATAGCGACACAAAATAGTACATTAGATGAAATGATAGCCGAAATGGCCGCACGAAATAATGAGTTGAGGAATAAAAGAGGTGATCTGGCCGCACAAAATACTGAGATTAAAGGTGATATAGCTGCCCAAAGCGATAAAATAGGTGATTTGAAAGCCGAAATGGCCGCACAAAATAATGAGTTGAGAACGGAGATAGTTTCTCAAAAAGATGATTTGAAAGCCGAAATAGCCGCACAAAATACTGAGATGAGAGCTGAAGTGGCTTCTCGAGTTGGTAAGATTATTGATCACTTCAAGGATCATAAAACCGAACTCAATAGACAATGCAATAGTTTAAATGTTGAATTTGTCAGTGAAAAAGATGATCTTGATAGTGTTAAGTTAGATTGTAAACATGGAAAAGAGAAAGGCAACGCATATAAAAATGTGGATCTGCTACTGGAAATCAAGAATTGTAGAGATAGCACAGATAATGCCTTTGACCACGCAACTACTGGTAATGCATGGCAGAGTGTCTATGTCGCTGGTGACATGTCTAGGAACTGTGAAGAACAATCACACAGATTAGAGAGCTGTGAGACTAAACAGTACGCTTTGCACTTCAAAATACCTAGGTATACAAGTCTGGCACGATCTGAAGAGAGATCCACACGAAAGGTATTCTATTCCTCGCCGTCAGCAAAATGTGTCATGGACATTTATCGCAAAGGCAGAGTAACGAGTGGTAATGAGGGGGAACGAAACAGAGTTTACGTTTCGCAGAGTGGTCCGAGTAAAGAAGAGGCGTCCATTCATCATAGATACAAAGTGCCCTTCGTCGTTACCGGGGAAGTCGGAGAGATTTTTCCGAAGCATATAGCCACACTTGAATCGTTTATAGAAAGTGGGGATTTAAGGAAGAGGAATTCCGAAGAATGGCTTAGAAGCATAACAGGTGATGCTAGTAAAAGAGCTTCAGGCAGAGACGGTACTTCAAAGACTAACTTTCTGGATGAAACTAAGCCTCAGAGTTACGATCAGAGAGAAGTAAAGCCCTCAGACAATCTCAACGAAACCATGCTGAATTTCTTTTCTGAACAGTCAATGCGCAGATTTGGACATTATAACCATTTAGATTATAAGGATATAGAAAAGTTTTATCACGATTACAAGAGCTCTAAAGTAGACAATATCATGTTACAGAACTCGTCGCTGATCTCCAGAATGAACAATTTGGCAATCATGACTGATATTTCCCTGGCTAATTACAATGAGAGCTCCAAGAAAGTGAATTCGGAAGAAACAGCAAATATGACCTCCTCGGGTCATGTGTTTTGCTGGAGACCCGAGTGGCGCCATCGGATGGTAGATAAAAACAGCACCGGAGGTGTCGGCAACAAAGTGAGTCTTGTCTTGGTTCCTGCACTTGCTGCTTTAGGTCTCAAGGTCCCTATGATCTCCGGTCGTGCTCTCCAATTGAAGGGATATACTCTGGACAAATTGGAATCCATCCCTGGCTTCACAGTGGACTGCACTAAAGATAAAATCGAGCAGATGATGGAAGACGTCGGATGCTGCATCGTAGGACAGACAGAGGAGCTGGTGCCAACAGATAAGGAGATTTACCGCTGCAAGGATCTGATGGCTACCATAGATAGCGTTCCTCTAATGATATGCTCAATTGTGTCCAAAAAGCTGGCTGAAGGAGTGTGTGCTTTGGTTTATGATGTTGAATTCGGAAAAGGAGCTATTGATCTCATCAGTACAGTAGATGTTGCTGTTGATTTAGTTAAGAAAGTGGTTGCAGCATCACAAGCTCGTGGAATGAAGAGTTTGAGTTGTTCAGCTGTTATCAGCAACATGGATTCACCTCTTGAAAACTCTGTTGACAACTCTCTGGAAGTGATGGAAGCTGTTCAGTGTTTCCTTGGTAACGGATCCTTGGAACTGCAAGAGCTCGTCGAGGAGTTAGGAGAACTTCTGCGTTTTGTGAACATTGTGGATAATAGGGTAGATGAAGCATCACGTGTCCGTAAGGTTCTGCATAACGGCAATGCTTTGAACAAGTTTCGTAACATGTTAATAGAACAAGGAGTATCTGAAGATGTTGCAAGCTGGCTATGTGAAGGTAAAACAGAAAAAATATTGCTAGCAGCCCGACACATCACTGATTTCACTTATACAGGAGAAACAGGTAAGGTTGTCGGATTAGAAGCTGCAGTTCTAGCAAGAGTATGGAAGGAGGAGATGGACCGAAGAGCTAAAAAGAATTATGGAGCTGATATTATATTTGTGAAGCACCTTGGGGATCAAATGGAATCAGGTGAAATATGGCTGAAGGTTCATCACGACAGTTCTGAATTAAGGGAAAGTCAACTGACAAAAAGGTCAGACTGGAGGATGAAACTTCTCCCTAGATTTTATGTCACTAATGACTTTCATTCCTTGTTACTCTTGATAGAAGTAAAAATCCAAAAAAGAAAACTTTCGACAAAGAAGAAAACTTTTTACAGGTTTTGCACGAAAACTCTTAGTCGATTCTTCTCCCTGCAGAGACATAAACGTGTTCACAAGGGCTATAGGCCTTACACGTATTATGTTTGTGGACGAGGCTTCAGTCAGAAAAGAAATCTACGTCATAATGAGATTCGCTTTCATTTTGACACAGACGTGGTATATCGCATTCGTCGACGTCCAGCTACAAAGTGCAAGGTGGTTCACGTGGATCGTTTGGCTCCGTTTCATCGAAGAACTGAAGAAACTTTGGAATCCAGAATTGTTCGGGACGAACAAGACCTAGGAAGGGGGCAGTGTTACGACAGAAGGAATCTGGCAACCGAAAGCAAAAAGTTTCAGCCAACGAATAAGAACGTTGGGAGAATTTGGAGAAGAAGAGTGGAGAGTTAACGGTCGTTTTGTATTGTAACGGTCGTTGTGTTGTAACGGTCGGAGAGTTCGAAAATGGACGGTGAGCTGTTCTGAGACAGTGCGCGTAAGTATCAAGAAGTAACTTGATGTGTTGTGTATACGCGGAAGGATAAAAGTGGGATCTTTTATCGTTAAGTATCAAGAAGTAACTTGATGTGTTGTGTATACGCGGAAGTATAAAAGTGGGAACTTTTATGGCTAACTTCGAATGTCTACACGGACTGTCTTTTTGTTCGGCTAGTGTGTGAAAAGTTATTAGCACAGGACGAGAATTGGTTTACGAGTGAAGATCTTCGGGTGACCTGGTAAATCAAGTAAAAGGTAGTATTTTAGTAAAATACACAGAGCTGATATTGTGTGCTCTACGCAGGAAGATTGATGACTTGTGCATGTTAATAGTTGATTTGTTAATAAGATACTTCATCCATATTTCCTTTGTAACAATTTACCTTGTATTGAATTTGGTTTTGAAATATAGCTTTTAATACTCACGCTCAGCGGCTATCCATTTTTGTGATCCGCAACAATATTATTTGTTATTAATTTCAATTTCAGCAATAACAACATCAATACCAGGTAAGTTAACATATAAATTATATATTCCATGTGGAATATCTTTTCTGATTAGAAGTGCTGGTGCTCTAGAATTTTCTGAATATTTGTGTATGTAACAAATAAAAGGTTTGAACGAAATGTCTTTTTTAGTTATTCTTTCTTGAAGAGCAATTACATGTAAGTGCTTGATTTATGTAATAATTTCAGCTCTTCATTTTCCGAGAGGAACCTCTGCAATTTCACTGTACTGCATTGAAAGAATTACCACGCTAAGTATGCGTATACTAGACCTCTAATTACGGAATGAATAGCATTATAATCATCCTCAGTAGGAATTATATAAATAAATAGTTGTAATATCAGCTTAACAATGTTTTCTTTGGAGTATTCTGAAGCAGGCAAATCAGTTCCTCTGTCCGTAGAAATTGTTCTTACTGAATTTTTCCTAGCGGTTTGCAGATTTCTCTAAAAGGGAGCTACACGATTTGCTTTGATGATATCTGCATGCTTTAACATTTTTTTTTTTACATTTTGTTGAGCACCTACGTTTCTATTAACATTATACGTACCTTTCGCAGGTTGTAAGTTACATAATATGAATCTGTGGACAAAATTTGGTGGTCCTAGCTCTCACTGTTTAGGAGTTCTCAAACAGAGAGGCAGAGAACAAACTTTCTAAAATATGAAATAGAATTGTATATTCTGAAATCTTGAAGAAGCTCTAAAATTTGAATTGTTTTACCTCTTAATGGAGCTTTTTTTGCACACAATGGGCTAAACTCCCATGTCATAAGGAGCCCGAGGACTTAGAGAAGGTTGGGAGGAGGGGACCCACTGTACAGTGGTTACGAGATAGAGGTTAGCCTCCCGTCAAGGCCATCCCGTGTGTTCTTTAACATGCACAGCTATGGCTCTCCCGTAGAGTTCCCGACTTAATGTCCCATCCGATGGACGGCGGCCTTTCCAAGCCCATCATCTGCTCGAAGAGAGGAGGGGTTTAGCGGAGATAAATTTCAACGCTGGCCCAGAGGGGACTCTAAGCTGCAGAATACGAGCCTATGGCTCTACTGAGCCTCCCCCCCCCCCAGATTTTGAAGTAATGCGATATATGATTATCCTATAAGAAGTTAAAGGTGAAAGAATTAAGTTTTATATTGGAAAGTTACACTCATTAAAGTTCACCAAAATATAAACTTATTTTCAGAAATCTGAACTCTAGGGCCTCTCAAAATCCATTCGCCTAGTGATTTCGTACCCTCTAAATCCGTCCCTGTCATAGGGGATCCACTGACTGCTGTGTAATAGTCACTATTGTAGACAAATAGTTCATACCGCCAGGGCGTTGCTATTCACTCTTCAAACGGAATGGGAGATGGATAATAACTGCACGGCTATTCTAACGCTTATACATGTAATAGCATCTGTTTATTCGAGGAAAGGATGATGAGGTACCTCATCGCCGCCTTGGGCAGTAATGATTGCTGTAAAGTAATAGAATTATTGATTATCACTTATTGTGAATTACGTTACTTCGTATTAATGACTGCCCTGAAGACTGGTAAGGTTATTTGCCGTCTAGTAGTACAGATGCTATTAGCTTCAGCTGTTAATACTTATTCACTCATCTATAGGTATAAATGATAGTATAACTCCTGTCTTTATAATCTTAGTCAAGCAAGTGTGAATTGCCATCGCCTGAACTCAACTGGTAGAGAAACTGGTGCGAGCGGTTCGATTCCTGCAGACAGATAGGAAGAAATCTTTCATATTTTTTCTACTATTCAATCTAATGACTTTTTCTGAATTGTCGACTACTGCGATATCTGTTAATTCATAACAATATGTATTTCGTTATGAATGGGTGTTTCCCTTATTATATAAGAGTTGCCCAGTGTTTCTCGGGTATTAGGGGCGGGGGTGGCTCAGTCGGTAGCGCGCCAGGCTCGTAATCTGTAATTCCCAGGTTCGAGTCCCAGCTGGGTCAGCGTTGAGATTCCCCGCCTGCGCGAAATTCCCCGCCCTGCCCACGGTCAGTAGGGGACACCGATGGGCTTGAAAAGGCCGCCGTCCGTCGGATGGGACGTTAAGCCGTGGCCCCGTGTGCGGGAGAGCCATACCCTGTGCACGTTAAAGAACACGCTGGATGGCCTTGACGGGAGGCTACCATCTGTCTCCCAACAGCTGTTCCAGTGGGTCCCCTCCCCTAACCTTATCTGAGCCTTCGGGGTCCATGTAACCTGGCCATTTAGCCCATGGTGTGCAAAAAAGTGCCGCTCAGAGGTAAAACAACCCAACCCAACTCGGGTATTAATTTATAATAAATGACCTCAACATAACAAGCTTCCATTTTCTATGAGATCGACTTCGTGAGATTTTTCCTTCCCCTCTTTTCTGGAGAAAAAAAAATAGGAGACATTATTTGAGTTACGATATATATTTTTTTTCTTTCTAGAAAATTTCATCGGCGTTGTTGTGGTCTTTAAATGAGTTTTTGGTTTTCGGAAAATAAAATATATGTGTTCAGTTTAAATGATTTTTTTTTAATAGGAATATTATTTCGTAGGCATGAGGATATTTGGCATTTAAGAATCGTTCCCTGAATGGCCGTTTCTGCACGAAATCCAAACGTGAAATGAAAATGCATTTGAATAATAGGTCTCACGAGGAACGTTCGTTGAAAAAGCATTAGAGTAATGCAGCGAAACCTCGTGCAACCACATTATATTTCGTAACCATCAACTGGATATACTAACAGCAAGTTTTAAACAGATGAATCAAATCGAATGTCACTAATGTGTTTGATATTAAATTGGGTCTGATCAGGGATGCACCCAGGATTTAGTTTGGTATTCTAGAATTTAAATTTAGTTGTTTTGGGAGGGTGCAAGAATTCAGTTTCGGGGAGAGTTCAAAAATTTAATTGCACGAAGAGGTCGAGAATTTAGTTTCGTGTGGCCGAGAATAAGATTTCAGTAGTTTCCCATTACTAAAATATTCCACCGAACAGGAAAGGTTAGGATAATATTCTATATGCAATAAGATTTTATAGTTTTTTTTTTAGTGTCGGACTTAAAATATGAGAAAAGTGAAATTATACCAAGACAACCATTTTGGATTTTAAAGCAGGTAGACAAGTTGAGATTTCTTATATGACGACAGGATTTTCATGAGTGGGAGTTTCCCTGGTCCCCCCTGGATACATCTCTGGGTTTGGTATAAACAACTTTGCAATTACCCTGAATATCTGCCCCTTATTTTATCTTACTTTTAATTATTGATGGGTTTTCAGAAGATCTAATAATATATGTTGCAATATATAGTGTCCAACTTTTGAACGTAACGTTTCAAATATACTCTAGGGGAATTCAATATACTCTAGGTTCAAATATACTCTAGGTTTCAAATATACTCTAGGTTTCAAATATACTCTAGGGGAATTCAATATACTCTAGGTTCAAATATACTCTAGGTTTCAAATATACTCTAGGTTTCAAATATACTCTAGGGGAATTCAATATACTCTAGGTTCAAATATACTCTAGGTTTCAAATATACTCGTAGGATAATATTTCTTTAAATCTCATTTTGTGACGTTAAACTATTCAGAGGGAATGGTTCGAGGAAGTTTCAAAAGGGAGCTTTTCAAGATCTGACATTTGTGCAGATACATTTGAAGAACGCTAACTTAGATCAGTGTAAGGCCAGAACTTGCTTTAGACAGGATGGAAATGTGCGTCACAACCGGTTCCGCGATTGAAGGAAATTCATGTCGAACGACCCATGTACTCTTTTACAACAGAGGAACACGAATGTTGAATCTTTGTTTCAAGTAATCACCATGATTTCTGTTTCCATAACATTGATAATGACATTAGAAGCTCTGCCTCAAGAATTAAAGGAGGTATTTGAGACGAAGTTTTTACGTGAGATAGCTATATATCGTTATTGATATTATCTTTCATAATTTTAAATAAAATAACTTATTTTCGCAGGTTTATGGATGATCCTTTTTTCTAATCTTTTGTTTTGTCACAAGACAGACCCAAAACGATAATTTGTGTTCTCAATTTGGTTGGATGGGTTGTTTTACCTCTGAGCGGTACTTTTTTTTGCACACCATGGGCTAAATGGCTAAGTCAAATGGACCCCCGAAGGCTCAGAGAAGGTTGGGAGAGGGGACCCACTGGGACAGCTCTTTGGAGACAGATGGTAGTCTCCGTCAAGGCCATCCAGCGTGTTCTTTAACGTGCAAAGGGTATAGCTCTCCCGCACACGGCGCCACGGCTTAACGTCCCATCCGACGGACGGTGACCTTTTCAAGCCCATCGGTGTCCCCTACTGACCGTGGGCAGGGCGGGGAATTTTGCGGAGATAAATCTCAACGCTGACCCAGCTGGAAGTCGAACCTGGGAACCACAGATTACGAGCTTGGCGCGCTACCGAACTCAATTTGGCTGTAGGACTTATAGCCATTATTAGTTTTGTATCCCAATATGAGAACATTGATTTTTTTTCTGATATGACCATAAGTCAACACTTTTGCATTTTTTACTGAGGGACAATCACAACCGGCAATCACGATGTCATCACTAGCCAAAGCGATACCAATGAGTCACCGAGGCGGCCAGCGGCAAATTGTATCCGACCTGCAAATATATGAGTCTGCTCTGTGTACGGCCATACAGAGTGGAAACTGAACGGGTTAGAGTTATTGCTCTTTCGAAATTTTCTGGCGTCTTTAATCAAAACCATTTCCGT
The DNA here is from genome assembly GCA_038380435.1 of Ryuthela nishihirai. Classification (NCBI taxonomy): domain Eukaryota; kingdom Metazoa; phylum Arthropoda; class Arachnida; order Araneae; family Heptathelidae; genus Ryuthela; species Ryuthela nishihirai. Next base: position 65,618,950 of record JAWZYU010000015.1, on the reverse strand, counting down.
TAACGAAGGTGGCAGTTTGACAATGCCTTCGCTCCAGTTTGCTCCGAGAGTTCTCCATTGTTAGAATTACTTTTAAGATGCCTTGGCATTTGGAAATGCTAATAACGCCGAACCTTTCATATTACTCTACGAAATCACTCTCGAATTTCTGAGTTAGGTTGCTTTTCTTGTGTGCGCATAATGGACTTAATATTCTGGCCAAACGGACCGAGAGGGAATTAAGGAAAAGGCATTCAACGAACAGCTGTTACGAGACAGAGAATTTCTGTTGGTGAGAAGAGAGTTTGCCGATACTCGGTTTGGAGAGTGTGACGAGAAACGTTTCTAATTGGTGTGTAGGCATTTTGAAGAGGGGAAGCAGAACGGAGTTATCAAATAGAGCAAACACGGGTGCATCGAAGGTATAAAACAAAACACTCAAAGTTAATTGACATGCGTCAATTTGCTACGATAAACTAAACGATTAGTTTGCGAAACAACCTAATAGTAATAGCGACGAGTACTGTCGCCTCGCAACGATCGATGACGCAATGAATTCTCCAGGGTGGAATTTGTTTCGGTTCTAGATTAATTAAACTCGAACTGCTTTAACAAAGTTAGGATTAGTTAAGAGTTCGTCGAACATGCTTCAAGGTAAAGTAAAACAATTCCCGTGTTCCGATGACATAAGCGGATGGTGATTTTGAAACAATATCAGCTGAGAGAATGAATTTCCTTTTTCAAAAGGGAGGGGGTCAGTCGGTACCGGGCTAAGTTCGTAACCTGCAGTTTCCTGGTTCGAATCCCAGCTGTGCCAACATTGAGATTTATCTCCATAGTACTCCTCGCCCTGCCTCCAGTGAGTAGGGGACACCTATGAGCTTGGGAAGGCCACCGTCCATTGGATGGGACGTTAAGCCGTGGCTCCGCGTGAAGGGAGAGACATACTCTGTGCGCGTTGAAGAAAACGCTGGATGACCTTGAAGGGAGACTACTATCTATCTGTCTGCTAACAGCTGTCCGGTTGATCCCTTACCCCCAACCTTCTCTGAGACTTCGGGTCACTTCTGAATGGCCATTTAGCCCAGCGTGTGCAAAAATAAAAAAACTGCTCGGAGGTAAAACAACCCTAACCTTTTTTAAATATGAGAACTCATTAAATTATAAAATTGAGGTCAATGGTTTCACCGATGTGTTTTGTTTCTCGGTGTGAAAGTTCACTTTGAATAGAATTTCAATTAACCAAATTAGAAATAAGTTGTTCTGTTATTAAAAAAAACTTTTTTTTTCACTGCGTGGCAAAAAGTTCCACGTATCGGCAAAGCTAATATTTTCCCCACAAAAAGTGTTCCTTGAATTTTATGTCAACAAGTAATCCGTGCATTTGTTGTTTGATTGATTACTTCATTAATAACGCTTTAGCCTGGATGACTTCCTAATTTACATCGTATTCAGAGCAATATTCGATAAAATTGCTTCTTCCTACCATAGATGACAAAGTCAGAAAGATTTATAAGTCGCATTAATGGTTTAATGACGGAGTTGGTTCTGGTTAGTGGTTAGAATAACCGGGAGACGTGAGTTCGACAAAACACTCATTTTTTTCCGAAAAGGTACTTCTTGAAATTTATGCCAAAAGGTAATCGGTGTATTTGCTATTGATTGGAAATGAGTTGGTTTGCTTTAACTCTGAGCATCACTTTCTTTCTTTTTTTGAACACAGCGGAGTAAATGGACTGGTGAAAAGGATTTCTCCAAGGACTCAGATGACTGGAGGTGGGAATCGACTCGATAGCCAATAGAAGACAAGCGGAAACCTTCCTTCAAGGTCATTCAGCGTATTCGTTAACGTGAACAGGTAGATGATTATTTTTCCTGTAAATGATTATTTAGATTAAGAAAAATCTAGATGATTTCGAAAAAAAAATTGCTTTATATATACTCGTATGATTTAGTTTGAAGAAGGTTAGAAGTTAGATTTAGTTTGAAGAAGAATTAAAAAATAAAGGCTTGTTTCTAAAGAAATTGCGCAAAATGTATTTAAAATGCAATATGACGCATACTGTATGCAAATTATAAACTATATTTTTAAAAATAATTTTGTAACTTTCGGAATTACCTTTTTATTCTTTGAAAGATGTCGATGGTTTTATATTGATGAGAAAATTGACTGATTGAGCCTATGATGTACAGTCGCTCAAAGAAATATCCGAACACTATGGTTGATTACAGAATTCAGGAAAAATATCTCGCAACATTTTTTTTAGAAATTGGTGATCTGGCAACTTTCGTGTCACGCGACACGAAGGTTGCCAGATCACTAATTTCTAGAAAGATCGTTGCCAGATATTTTTTCTGAATTTTGTAATCAACCATAGTGTTCGGATATTTTTTTGAATGACTGTATGTAGATATACTTCTTAATTCATTTGCAACTTAAGGGTGATAGGAGCCTGCGATTTCAAAAATTAATTAGTTTTGTTCCATTTATTAAATTATTGTTGCTAAAGAATATCATTTCGATATTCCTATAGTTTAACGGAAGCATTGAGACTCACAGTGGCTTTTTTTTCTTCAATTTCAATATAGCTATTACATTCTAGTTTCATTAAAATTAGCCCGTTAATACACGTATTTGGGTAATGGTTCTTCGTATTTTACTCAATTCTGTTTAAAAGGGTTTAGAGCGAATGTTGATAGCTATTACTGATTCCATACTTTGAACGAATATTACTCAAAAATCATCAGTCAGATGGGGCGGGTAGCTAAGTCGGTAGCACACGTGGCTCGTAACCTGCAGTTCCCAGGTTCGAGTCCCAGGTGGGTCAGCGTTGAGATTTATCTCCGCAAAACTCCCCGCTCTGCCCACGGTCAGTAGGGGTCACCAATGGGCCCATCGCCGTCCGTCGGATGGGACGTTAAGCTGTGTGCGGGAGAGCCGTACCTTGTGCACGTTAAAAGAACATGCTGGATGGCCTTGACGGGAGGCTACCATCTGCCTCCTAACAGCTGTTACAGTGGGTCCCCTCCCCCAATCTTCTCTGAGCCTTCGGGGTCCTTGTAACCTGGCCATTTAGTCCATTGTGTGGAAAAAAAAGTGCCGCTCAGAAGTAAACCAACCATCAGTCAGATTTCGTTGATGTCTTAATTATTATATAATATAGTTGTTCATTTACTAAACAAAAATATTTATAACAAACCTTTGAATGCATTACTCATAAGGATAACTTATATGTGAGTAGAAGAAAAAAAAGGCATAAAAGAAGATATATATAAATACATAACAAAACACCACAGCTGAACAGACTTAGATTTACTTATAGGCGAGCATTATTGTTTTCTCATTTGATGCCTTTGATTCTAGATGTTTACGCAGTATCTTGAGTCTTAGGTGGTTTTACTTATTTATTTTACTTGTACACCTAACAACCATGGTGATGTTAGGGCCAGGCCCTTCTACACCAGGTTCAGTTAAAAACAATACAAAAAAGCATAAAAAAAAACAAGAGAATATTTTAAATATTATACATATCAAACATATTAGTTGTCATTATTCAATGAAGTGTCATAGTTAATTAATTTAATAGTTTTATGCTTAATAGTAAAATAAATAAATAATAGTTTAAAGTTTGAAAATAAAGATCTGAGTAATAATGATATATTTAATATGTGCATACATATTACACGTATTCACTACCAAAGTCAGGCTGTGAAGGAACAAATTTCCGTTACAGAACGTTAGAGTAGAAAGATTGAATTTAACTATTGTAACCATAGAAACTGAAATCTGATTGGTCGAGCTTTCCCATTGTTGAGGGGAAATCCGGTTATATCCTGTTAAACAAAGAAGTCGCGAGCAGGAAGTTAATAAGAAAGTTGTAGCTTGCATTTCTGACGTCATCTACTGGAAAAGTCAACATATCATGTAAACTGATTTATTCGTAGTTGAGATAATTGCTGAAAATAAATTTTTCGTTCTTTGTCATAATGTGATCAGTTCAATAAAATATGTGAAACAGTTTCTTCACAGTTACAGTAAATGCAATTTGCACTATCTGATTTCTTTATCTCGTGCAAGTAACTGTTTAACTTTGCAGTACCATTTCTCAATCTTAATATTTTGCAAAAATTCTTTCTCGACATTTTGATTTTTAGCAATGAACATATATTTTGATCAAGTTGATATCTAAAATGATGTTTAAAAGAACTCTGAACTTTAAAATAATTGTTGAGCTCAATTTTTTCTGATGACTTAAGATAATTTTTAATTTGTATATTATATATAGGAATAGCAGTAGTGTCAGTTGAATTGATTGCATCTTTGGCATATGAGTCAGCTAAAACATTTCCTTCAATTCCACAGTGACTAGGTAGCCACTGAATTTTAATTTTTTATATAAATCATTATATAAATGTAATATATCACAGACTGAACTAGGATATTTATTTTCCAAAATATATTTTTATATCGAATATAAAGCAGATCTGCAATCAGTCAAAATAACAAATTTATTAAAAATATACTGTTCTTATATCCAAAGTAAAGAAAAATAAATTGCAAAGAGTTCTGCTTGTATAATTCCATTTTTGATCTAATTAAATTGCAGTAAAGTTGAATAAGATAAGTAACGGAGGATCCCCATTTTGTGCAGGAGAGACATTTAACAAAGTTGAATAACTTATTACCAGTGATGCAGGCATGATCTATTAGTTTGTTCCAATTTAATTTCGAGTCTATATAGACACCTAGAAATTTATAAATAGCAGTATTTGGCAATATATTATTACTTATTTTAATATCTAATTTAGGAATAGCAGATCTGGGCCTTACAAAAGGCATCACATAAGTTTTCTCATTATTTATTTTTAAATGCCATTTAAGACAATATAAACGAATATTATTGATGGCGGTTTGTAAATTTTTCTCAATTTTATAAAAGTCTTTGTCCGAATTTCAAATAGAAATATCATCTGCAAAAATAGAATAATTTTATATTTTGTGGTATAGTCTGGTAAATCATAAAGATATAGGTTAAATAGAAGAGACGATAAAATTATTCCTTGAACTATTCCAGATGCATGTTTATATTTATGAGAATAGGTATCTTCTAACTTTACTTGATAGTATTTCTCAGTTAAATAAAATTTTAAAAAATGAATGTTTCCAGAAAGACCAGTTTGTTTTAGTTTGTAGAGTAATCCTTCATGCCAAACAGTATCAAATGCAGATTTTAAATCTACAAATATTGCTGCTGTGACTTTTTTATTATGAAATGAGGAGTAGATATTACTAGTCAGGTGCAGTATACAGTCTTTGGTGGATCTACATTTTCAGATAATTTTCCCCCTGTAAACCATTGCATTCTTTTAACTAAAATTCTTTCTAAAATTCTAAAATTCTTTTCTAAAATTCTTTAATTTTTTTTTTCTAAAATTCTTTGAAGTAAATGAAACTGTCCTGTATGATTTAAGTTCTGTAGGAATTTTTGTAGGTTTTTAATAAGAATATAATATTAGATAATGTCCAAGACTGAGAATAATTATGCGATATCCATATGTTATTAAACACATCTAAAAGTTTCGTTCTCCAGATAGTTGGTAGGGCTTTTAAGAATTTGTTGCGAATCCCATCCACTCCGCTGACTGATTTTGGCTTAGTTTCTGAAATAGCAGTATTTAATTCAGTAAGGGTAAATTCCATATCTACTATAATTTCTGCTGGTGGAATATTAGTTATAAAGGAATTTACACCATTTAATACAGGCATATCAGATATCGTAGTTTTTACTGGAGAGAAAAAGGAAAGATTTTTAGCAAATAATTCAGCTGTTTCATGAATAGTGATGTGCTTTTCTATGACAATTTTTTTCCATGGAGAAATTTGACTCTGTGGTTTAGAAATTGAATTAAAAACTTGCTATATGTTAGAAAGAGAAGAATGCGAATTTATCCGACTGGAAAACTCATACCATGAGGTTCTGTAATGTTGTTTTAATTTTTTCCTTACAAGAGCTACAATTCTTTTATAACGAAGAATGTCTTGGAAATTTCTTGATTTCTTGGCCTTGAGCTCTGCTCTCCGACGAATAGCCACCAGTCTATTCAGATACCAGAAATTAGAGTTTGTTTTAAAACTATAAAAATAAAATTAATATTTTGTATTATTTTGTATGAAATCCATGAAATAATTATAGTCTAACATATTCATAGGTGGATAAGTATTTTGCAGTTTATGAGAAAATTTATACCAGTTGTTTAGGTGAATAGTTTTTTATCATTTTGAAAGCCTTCAACCTGTAAATATATAGGATAGTGATCACTTTCATATAGGGAATTCAATTCAATTCAATAACTTCACAGGGATTGGGACTTCCTTTTTCAGACTTTCCCATTTTCTATTTTGTTTATTTTTTTATATTAGATATTTTTTTCTCTTAGTTATTACTATATTTTTTTTTGTTTTATTAATTTATATATATATATTTTTTAAATTTCTTTTTTTTTAATTAATTTTTTTTGAATATTTCATTTGTTTATTTATTTATTTTTTTTGAATTTTTCATTTGTTTATTTTTTTTCATATTTTTTTCCATATTTTTTTTGCTCCTTTTTTTTACATATTATTCCATATATTTGTGTTTTTAAGGAAATCAAGTAAGAAGGCAAATATTTTTGTTTGGGTTGATGATATAGGATGATTTAAGATTAAGTCTAGTGTAAATTCATTAATTTTTATGCTTTCCAAATTTTTAAAAAATTTTTCTCTTTGAATTTTAAATTTTTCACAATTTAATATTATGTGGGAAGAACTTTCAATTATTTTGCATTCAGTACAGTTGGATGAATTGATTAAGTTAATTAAAAATTTTGATTTGTTTAATAATATTGTATCTGTTCTTAGTCGAAGAATAATTTTAAGTTCATGTCTAGAAAATGGTAGTTTTAGAAGGGTATTAATTTTGTTGGATAGTTCTGATCTAAAGTTGGGTTTGAAGAGGGAGTGTAATTGGAAAAATTTTTCAGTTAGCATAAATTCTAAATTTTTTATCTTTTTATTGTAATTTATATAAAAATTATGTATGTCAGTAACTGTATTAAGAGTGTGTGCTTCTTTTGCAATGTTATCAACCTCCTCATTTTCTTGGATTCCAGAATGTCCTGGAATCCAACATAAATTAATAATGTTATTTTTTTCATTAAAATTTTCATTAATCAATTTAAGAAAAGTTTGAGTGTAAAAAGGGTATATTGAATATGAAGGATCTTGAGTAAGGTTTAAGATTGCACTTTTAGAGTCAATATATAATACAACTGATTGATTATGAACATTTTGTAATATCTATTTTAGTGCCGCAATGATAGCAAAAATTTCTGCATGTAGAATTGGAGTGAAAAAAGGTAGTTTGAAGGCTAAAGATTTGTTGTGTGAGGGTATTCATATAGGGAAGAATCAATTTTCCAATTTATAGCAGGAGCCAAACTAGAAGTAACTAAAGACAAATCAATTACAGAATTAATATTATAATTAAAGTTATGAAAAATAGCTGACTTATTATTCATAAATATTTATTAAATCATTATTATTGATGAACTTAAGAAGTTCAGTACCATTTTTTGTTGAGCTTACAAGTTCCCCATACAGGGTTATGAGAGTTAAAATCACCTAAAAATGTAACAGGCTGTTTAACTTGATTATAAATATTTTGTAAAATCATATGATCAATAACTGCACCAGGATTATAAAAGGAAATAATTGTAAAATATTTAGATTTTAAATAAATTTCAGCTGCTACATTAAGGCGATGATGAATATATTCTAAACTTAATGTCTCTCCTGATTTAGAGAGCAGAGCCTCGAGCAATTTCTGAGCTTTTGTGAATATATGATAAAAAAGGTTTAAAGTTTATAAAGCCAGTCACAGATTCTTGTAATACAAAGATACGAATGTTCATATTTTTTATGCATAAATAAGTTTCAAATCTTTTTTAGACGAATAACTACGACAGTTCCATTGAACAATGTTGAGTCTGTTAGACGATTTATTGATCTTGAATTAAAGTACAGAGTATGGAAGCAATGTTTTTATGTGTTTCTTCATTAGGGACGATATATTTAAGTAGAAGCACAATCATTGTCATTATATTTTGAGAAGAATATGCTGAATCTGGGATTACATCATCCGGTTTTCCCAATGGAATGAAGGTATCGGTTTTTAGATCGAAGGGTTGAGATCTAGCACTTTTTAAATTTGCTTGTGCTACACTTGCATACGATATGTCCCTCGTTTTATCCTTTGAGATGTTAACAGTCACCTGTAGAACATGTCGATGTTTTCTTTTGTGTTGCCGATAGTGACGTATATTTAGAAGAAGCAGAATTTTTAGTTGTAATTGCCGAACTTGGATTAGCTGGATGTGCTTGATTATTGTCTGACTGAAAAGAACATGTGTTTTACTTTCGATTTTCATGTTCAGGAAACAATCTGAAGTTAGGATTATTTGCTACTCTAAAAGGGCATCAGACCAACTGATATTTTTGACGCACTGTATTAACTTAGTACGACAAGCTATTTTCTTTGTAGGACAACGAAATAATGCGTGACAATCCCGGTGCACCGCAGTACTGTGACTGCATATCACCATAAGGGAGTTGTCACTGAAACCACTATCGACTAGCCAGGTTCCTAGCTGTCTAAACTTGCCTTACATTGTTCTGTCTTACTGCGGGAGAAGACCTGGTGAAGAGAGAAACACTGCTTGGGATTTTTAGTCTGTCTGTAGAAATTATCATTGAGGTGCAGTGAGAGTGGGATCTTTTGGGATTTTTGAATCATGGCCTAGGAATATGCCCAGCACTCACTGGATTTTGTCCAAAATACTTTGCCAAAAAATGATATGGTATCTTTTGAATTTAGAACCAGAAAATATAATATAATATCCTAACCTTTTGCATGGGGAAGCTAACATGATGGAGAGTCTTCAGGCTCTCCCATCGATAAGTCACACTTAATAGGGCTGCAGTCCCGTTCTGCATGACCTTAAATTTCGTCCTCTCCGCCGGGACACCAACCGGCGGCCTCCCCAGCAATACCTCGAGCCGGACTTCGCTGCAGCTGAGCAGACACCCCACATGACCGGGGACTCCAATCCCGGTCTGCAGGCACCACAAGGCCACTCCATCCCAATTCCATGACACCCCAGACATCGCTGGGTCGATAAAGGAGCCCATTCGATTGGGGATCCATTCCAGTCGGCAAGCCCTCAGTAAAGCCTCTCCATCGGGGCACCAAGACGACCTATGACTTCGCAGGGGCCGACCAATAAGTCCACTCGACTCGGGACTTCGGTTCCAGACGGCAGACCCTCGGCCAAGCCCCTCCATCGAGGCCGCAAGGCACGCCAGAAACACCGACGAGCCGGCACCCAGTTTCACAGAGGCACCTTCAAATCCTCCACCATGTCTCATTTATAACCTATACTTGGAAGCCTAAAAAGTTACATGGGACTCTTAGTTTGGCTTTTCCATCGATAAGTCTGATGGCCAGTGTGGAAGCCCACCAGTCGCGAGCCTTCAACTTCGGCGTCTCCATTGTGAACGGGCCGAAGCCCCCCAATGAGCAGTACTCCGACCACGATATCACTGAGACCGCATCAAGAAGTCCCACAAGACGAGTGCACGAAGGAAGAAGGGTGCAGCTCATCCCGAAGAACTCCCCAAGTACGGCCCCTCAATCCAGGCTGCAACCCCTTGCTTCTCAGGGGACAAGTCAATAAGACCCCTGGACCGGCCCCACCCAAACCTATCTGCAGTTCCTAGACAGGCCACTTCCACCGGGGGTCACAAGACATCTGAACCCAACTTCTCAGAGGCACCGTAAGCCCCCCCCCCCCTCGGCAAGGAGGTCCCACTCCGGGGGGGATCTTTGTAGGACAGACTGAATATGTGGAAGGATGTGGTCCATTGCAGTTGGGGCATTTTAAGAAATTGGCAGTGCAATTTTTATAAACATGATTGCCGCCATATCTTTTGCACCTAACCTACCTGTAGAATCATTGGTACTGTGTCCGAATCTCGAACAATGAATGCAAAGTATAGGAGGTTGATTATAAGGTTTTCCTGGAAATCTCAAAAAGCCAATCTTTACATGATTAGGCAACTTGGCATCAGAAGTATATAACACAACTCTGTCTAAAGGAATATTAGTCACTGCATTACCATCTTGATTAGGTAAAAACTTCAACATTCTGCGGATTTTAAAGATATTGTTAAGTAATGATGAGGTTAGGAAAGGAGTCTGCACCCAAGTTTGAACAGCATATTGTGCAGCAAGAGATTGTGTTATTTTGATCATGCTGCTTAGCTGCAGATTGGCGAATAATGTTATGAACAATGTGTCTAAAGGCCTCAGAAAGAGGAGGAGACATAGGATGCGGTGGGCAGACAATACCAAACAGGACCTTGTTAGAATTGGTGTATAGTGATCAGATGTAACTCAGGACAGATATGCTTGGAGAACTAAATTGCACCATAGTCGTCAAGCAGTCTGGGTTGCAATTTCTTCCGTAGCCCAGACTACTTGACGACTATATATATGTATATGACTGTGTGTGTGTGCTTGTACATACTTACTCTCAGTGAGTAAAGCTCAGAGAACCATTTCTCAAACACAAGAAAACACGCGCTTATTTTAATGAAACTGTGTACGCAAGCGCACGCTACAGGTTCATTAAAATAATACGTACGCACACATCCTACAGTTTCATTAAAATGAACGCGTGTTTTCACGTTTTGGGTAATAGTTCTCTGAGCTTACTCAATTTTGTTAAAAGGGTTAGAGCGAATGTTGCTAAATATTATGGATGGATGTATGGTTTTGTTTGTGTGGATCGATGGATGTTATAGATAGCTTGTTTTGGAAATCTACTGATAACGAAAAATCAAATCTGTCAAATTCGTTGATTTGTTTGTTCTCTCTATACAGGGTGACCGGAAGGGTTTATCATAAATCAGAGAGCGGTATCAAGGCACGCAACTGAGTCAAAAAAGTGCAGTAGACATGGTGCCTAAAATGCGTCGTTATGGAGATACAGATCTTTCAAACTACGCGTTCTGTGAGGAGGGCTTCCCAGAATGACAAGAAGAACGACACGGAGCCCAATGCAAATATCGTAGGTACGGAGTCCAGCGTTGTGTCACGTGCAAATGCAAACTATATACAAAGACAGTTGCACATGAAACATCAAATAGACTGGATACATTAGTGGAATGAGATATAAAAACATAATTTCTGAAGAAAAAAGGAGTTATTTAATGGTACCCATCACAACAGATTCTCAACTTTTCATCTGTTGGTGGACACAAGGACTCGAAACAATTGTTTTAACGTGACCCCACAAATAAAAGTCCAGTCGGTTCAGGTCCGGGATCGAGAAGGCTAGTTTACAGGAGCCTCTGGATCTCCCGATCCAACGTCATGGATAGTGGTCCTGTGGCCACTGTCGCACACATCGATTGAAGTGTAGCAGTGCGCCATCTTGCATAAACTACATGCGGTGACCTATGGCCAATGGTACATCAACCAGGAAAATTGGTAAAGAGGAAATTCAAGTAATCCGGACCTCCGACGCGTGCGGGTAGTTGATAGAGGCCAATGAAAGTGTCTCCCACGATGGAGCCAATGAAAGTGTCTCCCCATGGGTTGATGGTAATATAACGTTGGTGCTCCATATAACGGGCTGCACATGGATTGACCTCTGCCCAGTATGCTGGTTGTAGCAATTCATGATTCTATTACTGTCAAAAGTAGCCTCATCTGTAATTAGTATGTGTTGTGGGAACATGGGGTCGTGGATATTTCTATGTAAGAACCACTCACAGAAAGCATGTCGTGGAGATCCGTCTGCTGGTGGCAACACCTGAATCCTCTGGATGTGTTATGAGTGCAGTCTCTTCTCATGTAGAGTACCCAAAAATAACGCTACACTCCTAGTGCTCATTGTGGATTATTGCGCACGATGTTCAGGATAACATCTTCCATTCTCAATCATTCGCTCCGTAAGTTGGAGCCCATTGCTCCAAGGCATCCACGTTCCTGTAACCAACGATCAACCTGAAGGATTGCACAGTGATCAAACACACATCGACGTGGATAGCATTTCTGTACCAGTGAGCAACTGCGCGTCATTACCTGCACATTATCCAAATACTAGATGAATATCAGCGTACTCAACATGTATATAATCCATGTTTTCACAGATGACTAAACTTGCAATGGTGGGTGACCCATGCTGTTTATCAGACAGTTTTACATACGGCGATTTCATCACAGGATGCAAATTTTGTCATGCGCAGACCAACGGGGTGACTAACTTTTGATGCACATGGCTGTATTTCACTTGTCATTTGTACGTGAAATCACATTGGGCCTTCCTACTTAAAGACATATCCTGGAACCTACGGAATTTTCATTGGGCTCCATATAGTTGCTAATGCCAGTGTGGGAAGCTCTCCTCACAGGACGGGTTGTTTGAAAGAGTTGTATCTCCGTAACGACCCAGTTTAAGCAGCATGTTTACTTGACCTTTTGACTCAGTTTCGCTTCCTGATTTTTCGAGGTCGCCTGTATGAACGTACCAGATAAGTTTTTCTGTATGAAAATTCAAGTGTATTCAAAACAATCATACAAATTAAGAATATTATTCATTCATGATGCAATTTTTGCATTTTAATTCCCAGGATGCGTCTGTTGGTTTTCGCGACAATACCAGTTTTCTTAAAATGGACTCGTTCACTTTGGGGATTCTGGGAGCCAAGTCGTGCTAACCCGAAATGCTGCAAATCCGATTCGCGGAATTCAAATATCTTTCAATTTCTTTGAAAATTGTTTCTCGTTTAATTTTAATGAACTGTTTCAATGAGACATCATTGAACGCTTGGGGAAATTGATTTGCTACGTAATCAATGCCCTGTATATAAAATCACCTTAGACTCAATCTAACCAGCAATTCAATTCGTAATTAAATGCATTTGATTTCATAATTGCGATTGAATAACAGAGCATGGCGATGAAACCAAGGCAACGAGAATTAGCGCAACGGTTCAAAGTTTCCCCCTCAAGATGCCTATCACAGAGCATGTGAGGTCAGATAAAGACAGGTCAAATGCTCAACTAGGCCTATCTCACTCCCACAGGGCACATTTCAGACGTCAAACGACAACACGACTTGCGAGTGACAGCTTAATCCAATCACGGAATTGCCACCTACGGCGAGCAAGCGATAGCCAACGAAGCACTGAACAGTTTCTCTCGAAACTCGAGCCCTCTCCCCCTGCCAGAGCTGCCGAAATGTTTCTCCTCCTCCCACTCTCATCGTAATTGGAGCCACTCTACAGAAGATGTTTGCAACTCCAGTGTAATATCGCTCGCCGGCATGTAACGAACGTCTGACAGCATTAAGGACGAAACACGCTAATCTGTAGGGTAGCACTAGCCTCGTAAAGGAGATTACGGTCCGGCTTTGGGCATGCAACGGCTATCTGGGGTGTTAGAAATAGGGGGGGGGGGGGTAAGAGGTGAAAGAGGGAGGGGGTAGGTGTAAGAGAGGGAAGGAGAGAGAGTCAACATCTACTCATCGTGTAAGGTACATGTAGCAAGTTTCACCACAAAACAAGCTTTTCGTACTGTCATCATTCACCGGTAATGTCTATTTTCCTGCTCTACAAGTAAATAACCATGTTGTAGGTCCTCTAACGTTTAGTTTATCGCAATGAAACATTTCGCTGGCTTAGGAACAAACTGGAAAGGTGATTTGGGATCGAAATAGGCAGATGAATTCAAAAACAAACTGGGCAGATGGATTTAATATTAAACTTTGTAGGCGAATTCATAAAACAAACTGAGCGGGCAAAAACTGGTCAGGTGTTTATAAGAAACAATTAGGGCAGAGGATTGAGGGGAAAAAATTGAGTAGGCAGGTTCAAAGGAAAACACTGAGTAGGCGGATTCAAAGGGAAAAACTGAGTAGGTGGGTACAAGGGAAAAAATTGTGTAGGTGGTTTCATGAGGGGAAAATAGTAGGCGGATTCAGGGGAAAAATTGATTAGGCGGTTTCATGGTGAGAAATTGAGTAGGCGATTTCAGGGTGAGAAATTGAGTAGGCGATTTCAGGGTGAGAAATTGAGTAGGCGATTTCAGGGTGAGAAATTGAGTAGGCGATTTCAGGGTGAGAAATTGAGTAGGCGATTTCAGGGTGAGAAATTGAGTAGGCGATTTCAGGGTGAGAAATTGAGTAGACGGATTCAGGGTGAGAAATTGAGTAGACGGATTCAGTGGAAAAATTGATTACGCGGTTTCATGGTGAAAAATTGAGTAGGCGTATTCAGGGGGAAAAACTGAGTAGGCGGATTCAGTGGAAAAATTGATTAGGCGGTTTCATGGTGAGAATTTGAGTAGGCGGATTCAGTGGAAAAATTGATTAGGCGGTTTCATGGTGAGAATTTGAGTAGGCGGATTCAGTGGAAAAATTGATTAGGCGGTTTCATGGTGAGAATTTGAGTAGGCGGATTCAGTGGAAAAATTGATTAGGCGGTTTCATGGTGAGAATTTGAGTAGGCGGTTTCAGGATGAGAATTTGAGTAGGCGGTTTCAGGGTGAGAATTTGAGTAGGCGGTTTCAGGGTGAGAATTTGAGTAGGCGGTTTCAGTGGAAAAATTGATTACGCGGTTTCATTGTGAAAAATTGAGTAGGCGGATTCAGTGGAAAAATTGATTAGGCGGTTTCATGGTGAGAAATTGAGTAGGTGGTTCAGGGGGAGAAATTGAGGAGGCGGATTCAGGGGGATGATTATGTTGATTAAAGGGGGAAGCTAAGTAGGCGGATTCAGGGGGAAAACCTGATTACGTTGATTCAAGGGGAAAAACTGAGTAGGCGGATTCAAGGGAAAAACTGAATAGGCGGATTCAAGGGAAAAACTGAATAGGCGGATTCAAGGGAAAAACTGAATAGGCGGATTCAAGGGAAAAACTGAGTAGACATTTTCAGGGGGAGAAATTGAGTAGGCGGAATCGGGGGGGAACCGGATTATGTTGATTAAAGGGGAAAAACTGAGTAGGCGAATTCAAGGGAAAAACTGAGTAGGCAGTTTCAGGGGGGAGAAATTGAGTAGGCGGATTCCGGGGAACCTGACTATGTTGATTAAAGGGGAAAAACTGAGTAGGCGGATTCAGGGGAAAACCTGATTATGTTGATTGAAGGGGAAAACCTGATTATGTTGATTAAAGGGGAAAACCTGATTATGTTGATTAAAGGGGAAAAACTGAGTAGGCGAATTCAAGGGAAAAACTGAGTAGGCAGTTTCAGGGGGGAGAAATTGAGTAGGCGGATTCCGGGGAACCTGACTATGTTGATTAAAGGGGGAAAACTGAGTAGGCGGATTCAGGGGAAAACCTGATTATGTTGATTAAAGGGGAAAACCTGATTATGTTGATTAAAGGGGAAAACCTGATTATGTTGATTAAAGGGGAAAACCTTATTATGTTGATTGAAGGGGAAAAACTGAGTAGGCGGATTCAAGGTAAAAACTGAGTAGACGTATTCAAGGGAAAAACTGAGTAGACGTATTCAAGGGAAAAACTGAGTAGGCGGATTCAAGGGAAAAACTGAGTAGGCAGATTCAAGGGAAAAACTGAGTAGGCGTATTCAAGGGAAAAACTGAGTAGGCGTATTCAAGGGAAAAACTGAGTAGGCAGTTTTAGGGGGGAGAAATTGAATAGGCGGATTAAGGGGGAACCTGATTATGTTGATTAAAGGGGAAAAACTGAATAGGCGGATTCAGGGGGAAAAACTGATTATGTTGATTCAAGGGAAAAAACTGAATAGGCGGATTCAAGGGAAAAACTGAGTAGGTAGATTCAAGGGAAAAACAGTAGGCGTATTCAAGGGAAAAACAGTAGACGCATTTAAGGGAAAAACTGAGTAGGCGGATTCAAGGGAAAACTGAGTAGGCGGATTCAAGGTAAAACTGAGTAGATGGATTCAGGGAAAAGATGAGTAGGTGGACCTAAAGCAAAAAGCTGGGCAGTATGATTTGAGGGAAAATTGATCAGGTGGATTTAAGGACAAACTTGGGAACATTCTCGGATGACTGGTTTTAAAAAAACTGGAGTTGTTGATTTAGGAAAAAAGAATGTTGTGGATGATTTGGAAGTAACCTGTAAATAATAAAAATTACTCTTCTGAGAAATATATATTATTCCTGTTTACAGTCTCACTTGTTACCGAGATCTGACAGGAGTGTGTTAGTATAATATGGCATAGAGAGCATAAGTGAAAAAGAGGAGTAATCAGTAGAAAGAAAATGAGTATCATTTTTCTGATTATTTATAAAGCACTCTAATCCCTTCACCGCACAACCAAGTACGTTAACAGTTTTTTTTTTTGTACTAAGGAAATCTTATCCTTTCACTTGAGAAACTTTATTAGCTTACGTCACTTAGAGGAACTTTATTAGCTTACGTCACTTAGAGGAACTTTATTAGCTTACGTCACTTAGAGGAACTTTATTAGCTTACTTCATTGTACTTAGAGAAACTTTATTAGCTTACTTCATTGTACTTAAAGGAACTTTATTAGATTACTTCATTGTACTTAGAGGAACTTAGCTTACTTCACTGTTCTTAGAGGAACTTTATTAGCTAACTTCACTCTATTTAGAGGAACTTTATTAGCTTTCTTCACTGTACTTAGAGAAATTTTATCAGTTTACTGTACTTAGAGGAACTTCATTAGCTAACTTCACTGTACTTAGAGGAGCTTTATTAGTTTATTTCACTGTATACTTAGAGGAACTTTATTAACTTACTTCACTGTATACTTAGAGGAATTTTATTAACTAGCTTCACTGTACTTAGAGGAACTTTATTAGCTTACTTCACTGTATACTTAGAGGAACTTTATTAGCTTACTTCACTGTATACTTAGAGGAACTTTATTAGCTTACTTCACTGTATACTTAGAGGAATTTTATTAACTAGCTTCACTGTACTTAGAGGAACCTTATTAGTGTACTTCACTGTACTCAGAAGAACTTTATTAGTTTACATCACTGTACTCAGAAGAACTTTATTAGCTTACTTCACTGTACTTGGAGAACTTTATTAGCTTACTTCACTGTACTTGGAGAACTTTATTAACTTACTGCCCTCGAAAAATGTTTTCCTTTTCAACTGTATTTAGAGAATTTTAATTTACCTCACTATTCTTAACGAGAACTTTATTAAGTTACTGTATCCAGCAATTATTTAATACTTAATATATAACTTATAAGTTTAAATATAAGCGAATGAATTAGTAGAGGACGGAAAGAGACTTATATTTTATAGTATCTGTCAATATGAATTTTCTGCTACACTTTTGTTATTTATTTTATTTGCATTATTAATTTTTTTAATGTTTCGCTTAAAGTTTTTAAATGAAGTTTTTGCTATCTCACTGTATTTAGAGGATGATTTGCTCAAGTATTCCATTATAAAGAAATATTTTATTTCCTTATTCTACTTCAGAGAAAGTATTAATTGTTTTATTTTCTAAAAAAGTTTCGATTAAAGATCATATTCTTCTTTTTTTTTGGAAAATGTTTTATTGCTTTCATGCAATTCTTATTACCTCACTGTATCTTAAAGAAAGTTGTTGCTGTACTTGAGAGAAAGTTTCCATTACTTTAGAAAAAAAATTAATTAGTTTATAAAAAGTTTATTATTTTATAGTGAATTGTAATTATTATACTTTTGGAGAATTCTTATTACTTCATTCTTCTTTAGACAAAGTTATTAAATCTTACTCTACTTTAGGGAAAATTATTATCATACTCTACAGAACGTTTTATTTTTCTATAAAGTAAGTTATTATGGTACTCTACTTTAGAGAAAGTTATTAACTTTCTCTAAAATGGTATATGATAATTTCTTACACTACTTTAGAGAAAATTATTATCGCTCTCTACTTTAGAGAAAGATTTATTACCTAAATATATTTTAGAGAAAGATTTATTACCTAAATATATTTTATAAAAAGTTTAGTTATTTTATTTTACTAAAAGTTCTTATTAATTTAACTATTTAGAGAAAATGTTTTGTTAATTTACGCTTCTTTAGGGTGCGGGTATTGGATCAATCTGCAGTGCGTCTGGTTCATATTCCTAGTTTTGTGTCTCCACTGTGATAGGCTTCAGGCTTTTCTCCTCTAACTCCCACTCTTTCCTCAATGTAAAAAAGGCCATCGATTGGTTTCCATAGTGCCCCTCCCCCGTGCTCTGTGTGCAGTAGAGCCGTACTCTGTGCACATTGAAGAACACTCTGGATGGCCTCGACAGAGTCCACCTGTCTCCCAATGTAGCTATCAGTGAGTCCCCTTCTCTCATCCAAATCTGAGACCTTGACATCCTTGTGAATGGGCCATGCAAACAAAAAAATTCCACACAAAGGTAAAACAAACCAACTGTGTTTTAGAGAAAATTTTTATTACTTTACACTTCTTTAAAGAATACTCTTATTACCTTGCTGTACTGTAGAGAAAGTTGTATTATCTTAATCTAAATTATTTTATAAAATGCTTGGTTTACTTTTATTTTAGGAGCGGAGGTGGCTCAGTCGGTAGCGCGCCAGGTTCGTAATCTGTAGTTCCCATGTTCGAATCCCAGCTGGGTCAGTGTTTAGATTTATCCCCGCAAAATTTCCCGCCCTGCCCATGGTCAGTAGGGGACACCGATGGGCTTGCAAAGATTGCCGCCCGTCGGATGGGACATTAAGCCGTGGTCCTTTGTGTGGGAGAGACATACCCTGTGCACGTTAAAGAACACGCTGGATGGCCTTGACGGGAGGCTACCATCTGTCTTCCAACAGCTGTTCCAGTGGGTCCCCTCCTCCAACCTTCTCTGAGCCTTCGGGGTCCATGATGTTCAAAGAAGTGCCGCTCAGAGGTAAAACAACAACCCAAGCTTACTTTTCTTTCGAGAAAGATGTTATTACCTTACTGCTTTCTAGAAAAAGTATTTATTACCTTCATTTTGGTTAGTGAAAGTTTTTATTACCTTATTCTACTGTAGAGACGGTTGTTTGACCTTAATATTCTTATCTACTTTATAAAAAGTTTCAATTGCCTATTCTGCACATGGATATTTACAGGAATTCAGTTTACATTACTCTTTTTATAGAAAGAGTTTTTAATATTTTTCGATAGAAAAAGTTCTGACTCTGCTGACAGGAAAGTGAAAATATTTCGAAATTTAATGTTTAACAGGAAAGTATGCTGTATTTTTTACCTCATTTTTTTAAAACAATACATGAGTAATATACAAACATATATCATGAAATTCACCCCTGGAAGTTGTGGAAATGAATTATTTGCATGCTCTTAGAATTCGTTTTTAAAAGATAAATTTCGTAGATGACCAAGCACAAACTTCAGACTATCTCAGACAACTCATCAAGATTACAAGTCGTCGGATTCGGGTCAGAAAGGTCAGTCGAACAGAGATGAACTGCAGACCCTCGACTTAAAATAACAAATGTATTTATCCATTGCTCACGGTAACCTTGACTTGACTGGAGAACAGGAAGTAATTATATGAGCAAACTGTTTCCCTAAAGTACACATAGCCAAGAGATACCGATGCAGAATTAGCTGCCACCTTTCCACAGCGTTGAAGCGAATGCTGTCTCCTGAAACTCGTGGAAAATATTCTCTTAACAAAAGAGAAAAATATGTGTCTACAATATTGGTTTCAAGTGAAAACGGTTCTTCGGAATAATAATTTTTGTTTCGGCATTGCATGTCCAGAAGATTAAAACTTTGAAGTTAATCCACCTCTCTTGATTTTATGGATGAAACAGGAAATAGTTCGTGCTTTAATAAATTAAACAATGTCGCAACAAAGATAACAAGATTCATTGTAACTACGGTTTTGTTAGAATATTGTGTCGAAATTGTGAAAAAAATATTGTGTAATATTGAATCGAAGCAATAATGTCTGTAAAATCTAGGAATGCTTTCTTTGTCGTACAAAAAAAATTTGAGGAATTTTATGGAAAACCAAAAGAATTGCGCGGCGTTGCTCGTGGTTTCGCTACGTTGAGTGTGTCGTTTACCACATATTCCAGCAGGATCACAGTTGTTTCTACTAGAACTGTGATACAAACTGTGATCCAAGACTGAAAGTCTTGGATAACAGTTTGTTCTAATAGAAACTCTTGGTATGACAGAGGATCAAATTTGTGACACCATAGCCGTCCGCTCTGCCACCGCCGCCCTCATGATACGCCGATCCTCTCGTGCGTCCTTACTCTGTGTTGCCGAGAACCACATCTGCGAGTGTGTGAATGCTCTTCTGACCACTAACGCCACCATCGTACCACATCGTACCACTGCCGATACCTTTTGCCCAACGTGGTGGGCAGTTTGAAGAAAAGACTAACCTGCTTCCTGAAGACCCACTATATGACCTTGCTCAAACTCCGCTAACTGTACAAATGTTGCGTGCCTGCATTGTTCAGGCATGGTAGCTTCTTCATAGAGCACTGAACAACATGACACAAGACGAATAACTTCTTTCTTCACGCCCCTAGTCCTTAAATACGCGCTGCGTTCATTTGCATGTTGTCGTCCTCAGTGATGTCATTATTTCATGCAATGGCTTTCAGTCTTAGATCACGGTTTCTGCTGCCATTAACTATTGACATATTCTAATATGACGTTCCTAAAGGAATTACTTTTGGGGGTTCTTTTTTCAATTTCCGCCAGTGTATATTAACTTCGTAATTCGCTTATAACTATATAAGTCCATTATTCGAACGTAATTTGATGCTTACGTCAAATTGAGGACCAGGCAATCAATTACTTGGGAAATAATGATGGCAAGGGTTCCAAAACTATCAACAATCTTCTGAATAATCAAGCAATTGATTTGTTGCTAATGAGAGCGAGTGCTGCGTGAAGATTTCCTAATTGTTTCTTCAATGTGCATTGTTGTATCCACTTGGAAATAATATCTGTTATTAATATCTCGTCACACTTGCTTATCATTATATATTAATATATTTTTTTTACGGAGAGTGGGGCTTAATTAAACACGTTGCGATGCAGTCGCAAGGAACAGAAGAACATTACGTAGTCAGTCCTTGTCGTTTTC
The DNA here is from genome assembly GCA_038380435.1 of Ryuthela nishihirai. Taxonomy (NCBI): domain Eukaryota; kingdom Metazoa; phylum Arthropoda; class Arachnida; order Araneae; family Heptathelidae; genus Ryuthela; species Ryuthela nishihirai. The sequence goes on along the minus strand of JAWZYU010000015.1, from coordinate 65,597,788 downwards.
TCGCTTTGGAAAGATATTGTTTTATGTGTGTGATTTTTTGCAGACTGTGACTGATTTAGAATTGAGAACGTTACTGTGTTCGGATACGTTACTGAACAGCGTTACTGTGATACGTTACTATGTTCAGCGAGACTTAAGTGGTGCACAGACAGTCGCAGAAATGACTTGATTTACCATATCTTTTGTATTTCTCCAAGGAATCGTGCACATCTGTGAAGTTTTTTGACACTTGAAAATCCTGCATATTTTAAAGTACTGTTCTCCATACAGTTGGCATTTCTGCGACTGTGTGTGCTCCACTTAAGCCTCGCCGAATATCGTAACGTATCTCATAGTCATGCTCAGTTTTAAGATCAGCCATAGCCTGCAAAAAATCACACCCACGCAGAAACGAACACCTTTCCAAAGCGAGAAAACGATATCGACTGATTGCGTACTGTTCTGCTGTTACTGGAGACAGTATCGCAACTTATTTCAACTTGCACACACTTATTCGTGAACCGTGAAGGGTCGCTTTGCACATATCATGTATTAACACTTGCGAAAAATTGTTAATAGTTGGCGAGTGCAGTCCACGAATTAATTAAATGATCCACCTAGACACGTACATAAATAGCAAACTTCAAAAACAACTTATCTAATTATCTAATGGAGAATGATATAATTTCTTAACAGAAAATACCAGAAACAATAAACTTATTTAGAATACAAATTAATGATAATCGTATCACTCGCTGAATTTAGAAATATTCATAGAACGAGACAGCTATTGATTCGGAAGTTATAAACTAGCTATCCTAGACTTCAGAAAGTGAAATTTAGATTTAAACTGATTGATAATAGTTACTGTGAGAACTGTCAAGTTATTAAAGATTTTTTTCTTGACTGCAAGAAGTATGAAAAAGATAAAGACTCTCTTAAAAATTTAGTAAGACAACATACCAAAACCAAATAACATCTCAATTTTTGGAATAGCAAAAAACTCAATAGAACTAAATGGAGAATTCTCTATTTTTTAATAACCAACACAAGAGTGCAACTTTAAATTCCTATTCTCTCATCTTCCATCATGTCAGTCTCTATTGTTTCATTAAGTGGTGATTTTGTCTTATTTCAAAAGACGTTACAGCCTTAAGGTGTAACTCTCTTTCTTTATGCCTTAAGGATGTTTGGGAAGAAGTTTTAATAAGTAATTAACAACAGAGGAATACAGTACTGTTGTAAAATAGTTTATTCATTAATTGGCTTTATATTTCCCGTTTTTTATTTTGCTTTTACATTCTTGAAATGTCATTTTCCTTCCATTCAAGTTTTAATTTTTTCCCCCATGAGAATAAATTATAAATATTTATTTTAGGTATAGAGGTCTATAGCTAAGTATCTAAACTCTTAATTGATTTGTCTATTGCCATTTTTTTAATTTTATTTCGATAGAAGATAATAAATATTTCATTTTTGTAGTTACCGATTTATTACTTTCAACAATGGCTTTTGGGGGATCTTACAAAATCACGGTTGAACGTAATAAATGTGTTATATTTTTTTAATTTCATCAGCCTTTGGGGTGATTTTACGAAGGTGATTTTATAAAATTACTGATTTCATATTTTTTCAGTAACATTTATAATCAATAGGAGATGATTTTGTAACAGAAAATGGCAAGACACTGCCAGAAATAAAAGACAAAAGAGACAAAAAAATAAAGATAGACAAAAGGCAAAATGATAAAAGACAAAAAAAAATTTAAATAGAGAAAATACATAAGAAACAAAAAACAAAACAAAAAGAGTTAAAAGAGACGAAAGATAAAAATCGATAAATGAGATAAGAGACAAAAGAGCAATGGATAAGAGAAAAAAGAGTAAAAGAGAAGAGAAAAAAGATAAAATGGACAAAAATAGAAAAGAGACAAAAGATAAAAAATCAAAAGAAAATAAATAGATAAAGCAGACAAAATGTAAGGGAGAAAAAGACGAAAGATTAAGTCGACAAAAAAAGATAATAAGTAAAATTGATAAGAGGCAAAGACAAAAAGGTAAAACAGACAAGAGAGAAAAATGGAAACAATATACGAAAAATAAAATAGACAAAATTTATAACTGTAATCTAGGCGTTGTTATAGATATAATTTATACTCTATTTTTAGGCAATAAACATTCCCCCCACCCCCAAAAAAAATCTCCCATTATTCGAAATGCTTGAAAATTTTAAAATTTGTTCTGGAAACACTATCTTGAGTTTAGAGTAAAAATTGCCTTGAACCTGGTGTAATACGAACCGTGGTAACATGCTAGGTGCTCTCCTTCAGAGCAAGATGTTTTCTATTATTATAAGTCACACCAGGCATATGGCAGTCACACCCAGCATCTGCACTCAAAAATGGCCCATACAAGTTTCTTATAAGTGGTTGATATTCAATGAAAATGACGTTCCTGAATTATTTTACATTACTGAGGATTTGCGGGTGGAAACAAGCCACGATCACGTGAGAGTGAATAGTTTGATTGCCGTTTTTTATTACTTTTTCGTTATTATTTAACTAATCCCTTTCATTTGATAATGAGAGGGTTAAATAATTCGTTTTTTTTTTAAATCTTTTCCACTTTTTCAAAAGCCACAATTTATTTCTGTTCGTGGTTTTGATCTTATCTTTTTATTCTATTTTTATTTTCCTTTCTGCAGATTTTTGTATTGCTCATTCTACACAGCAAGTTTCGAAAACAAGCTCCATCCACATACATGTATGCGTGGGAAGTTAGGATGTCTCGTAATTCACTTCACTAGTGAATGGATTAGTCCAAACTATTCCCTCTTTTCGCAATATCTACCAGATTGATGACGATCGTAACATCATTAATCTTTAATATTCTTAGTACCAGAAGCCGAAGACGACAGAGAATTAAGGGTCAAAATCTTGAAACTCTGTGGGCCGGGGGTGGCTCAGTCGGTAGCGCGCCAGGCTCGTAATCTGTAGTTCCCAGGTTCGAGTCCCAGCTGGGTCAGCGTTGAGATTTATCTCCGCAAAATTCTCCGCACTGCCCACGGTCAGTAGGGGACACCGATGGGCTTGGAAAGGCCACCGTCCGTCGGATGGGACGTTAAGCCGTGGCCCCGTGTGCGGGAGAGCCATACCCTGTGCACGTTAAAGAACACGCTGGATGGCCTTGACGGGAGGCTACCATCTGTCTCCCAACAGCTGTTCCAGTGGGTCCCCTCCCCCAACCTTCTCTGAGCCTTCGGGGTCCTTGTGACCTGGCCATTTAGCCCATTGTGTGCAAAAAAGTGCACCTCAGAGGTAAAACAACCCAACCCAACTTGAAACTCTGTGGGGACTCGAATCAAAGGATGAGAACCTGGATTTCACCAAATCCTTCTTAGAGGGTGTGTCACTATATCAGTTCTTTTAAACACAAATATGGCATTCATTACGGATCGTTTAATAAGTGACAATGTGTTAGAATTTTATGCACTTCACAAATGTAAAATAGTTCGCTATTTTACATTTGTGAAGTGCATAAAATCCCAACAGATCCTCCTTGATTAACTGATTCTTCTGTATTCATACGAATGGCAACCTCGTCGTTGCCTCTTCCTTAAAACAAGGATTCATTTCATTTACGACTCTGACGGATCATAAAAAATGTCTCCGGGGATACGAACCTTTTTATTTACGACATCATGTTTCGCGGAAAGCAATGTTCGAACTACGCCATCAACTCGTCAGCGTGTAATTGCACGACTTTCTCATCGGCTTCTAAACGTCTCCGGGAAGCTGAACTCGCAATTGCACTATATCCGCGATTTCTAATAAAGATGGCGGAGGTCATTCTGAAGCTTCTGGTTTATTGTTTTCAGTGACATCTATTGATTGTGTGTTAAGACAGTGAAGGAGATCTTTGCGTTTTCTTTTCTCAAACGTGATCCGTGATAAATGAAACCTTGTTTGCACACTTGATTGCTTACTCAGTTTGTGGTGTTGAGGTTTCAAGTTCGGAGAGTTTTTTGTTTTTCTCCATTTACGATCCCACGCCGGTTGCCACTTAGAGCTCGAGTTTTCTTGAGAAAAAGTGATTCTTTATTTGGCGAAGAAACGGATTTCGCCGTCGGAGCTAACTGATGTGCAAAGGATCAGTCCAAACTATTCCCTCTTTTCGCAATATCTACCAGATTGATGGTGATCGTAACATCATTAATCTTTAATATTCTTAGTACCAGAAGCCGAAGACGACAGAGAATTAAGGGTCAAAATCTTGAAACTCTCTGGGGACTCGAATCAAAGGATGAGGACTTGGATTTCACCAAATCCTTCTTAGAGGGTGTGTCCCTATCTCAGTTCTTTTAATAACACCCATCTGCACAACGTTAGGCTTTGGAAGGCTGCCATCCGTTGGATGGGACGTAAAGCCGTGGGCCCGTGCGCAGGAGAGCTATTTTCTATACTCGTTAAAGAACATGATGGATGGCCTTGACGGGAGTCTACCAATTGTCTCCTGACAACTGCTCAGTGGGTCCTCCTTCCCCAAACCTTCTCTGAGCTCTTGGTGTCCTTGTGACCTAACCTTTTAGCCCATTGGGGGGGGGGGCAAAAAGCGCCGATCAGAGGGGAAAAAAAACTCATCCATTGGCCGAAGAAGTCTAGAATATCGAAACGTTGAACACTTCTATAGTTTAGAACATTTCCTAGGTCACAAGTTTTCGTTTGATACACAATTCGTTATGTTCGACCCTTGCTTTCGAAGGATATATTAGAACCGTCTTTACATATTCATCCTCCTTTATTTAAGGGTGTGGGGTGGAGAAGAAAACTTGGCGGGTAAATTTTATAACCTGTAACACTCCCCACATCACGTTAATGCTCCAGGAATGATTTCTTCCTAATGATGAAGAGTGATTCCTTCTCCCATGGAAAAATTTCCTTTACACTTTGCCATCCAAGGATTTACTTCAGAGAATTCCTATAATAATAAATATCCTTTACCAGCTAAACCAGTGTTCCAACCCTTCGACGAATTATCACCCCCTGAATTATCTCGCTCCCTAAATATGCAATACCCATTTCAGGAAGCGCAGCAAATAGGGAATTTTCGTATCCTCCTCCATATCCAGTGATTATCATTCCAAAGAATTTGACGCATTTTGAATTCTATTAACACCTCTTCTATCTAGATTCTACTAATCGCAAAGTAATACTGTTCGAATTCCTTTAACATCATTCCCATATTAAAGAGATTTCTCCGGTAGTGCACCTCACTCAGAAGTCTTTTAAAATCCTTCGCCAATCTAGGAATTCAGTTCCCTCTCCCAACCCGATTATGTGGAGTAGAAAGTTTTTATGTTTATCATCCTCGAAGCATTTAACTGTCTCTATCTGTTACGTCAGCGAGCCTGATTTAGAAGAATAGCGCTTTTAATTACTGATATACTAGTAAAGAAAAAACGTGTTTCATTTATACAAACCACTGAAAAGTAAATGAATACATATTATTATGAACCATTAATGCGAAATATATGCTCTTTGAAGCTAAATTTATCTCTAGGTATTAATGTACTAATGACATCTTAATGACTTATTTGATTTAGCTTCAGTTGTATCACCTCTAAGGACACGAATATATATATTTAACATTTCGTATTTCCCTCCCCCTAGTTTCATTTATTCTCCCTCCCACCCCTCTTTCTCTCGTAAAGTCTCTTCACCATAACACAGAAGACTCTCCTTCCATTTCAATTCTGTTTAAAGAATTTCAGCCTTTTTCATTCCTCGAAACATAATTTACGAAGTATCCTTTTTCATTCTCGAAACATAATTTACGAAGTATCCTATTTCATTCCTCGAAACATAATACGAAGTATCACTTTTCGTCTGCACACTTGGTGTCGCTATTATACGACAAAAATGCGACACTATTTATGGGTCACCATTTACCTCGTTAGAATAACAGTAACGGGCAATTATAGGAAAGAAAAAGTGATTCTTTTAAATGGGAGAGATTCTCTGAGCACACATAACTCTTCATTTGGGAATGGGTGCAGTCAAATATCGAGTGTAATTAGAATCCCCATTTGCAAGTAAATAATAGATGTTCACTGAGGTAGCGGGTGAAGCAATTTAGCTGAAGGAAACAGAAAAAGATTTGCAGTGAATATACAAGAGCATTTATTAAACGATCCGTAATGAATGCCATATTTGTGTTTTCAATAGTGAACATTACCGAATCATTATCGTTACTGAGATTCAAAAACCCACAAGAAATATCCGCAGAGTGTTTAATACTTTTCTTAAATAATTAACATTTGGACAGATTTTAATATCAACAATTATTTTTCTAAAGAAATTACGGTATCCTTTTTTATTCATTTAACACTATATTATCCTTTTCGTTCTTCCCATTCTCTATTCCAGTATTTTATCTGTTTCCACCTCTATCTCTTTTTTTCTCTTCACCAATCTCTTCATTATCTGATTTTCTAACCTCCTCCATCAATTTTATATTCCCTATCCACTTTTCACTTCTGTCTAACCACCCTAATTACTATTCTTCGACTCCGCAAAATTCCCCACCCTGCCCACGGTTAGTAGGGGACATCGATGGGCTTGGAAAGGCCGCCGTCCATCGGATGGGACGTTAAACCGTGGCCCCGTATGCGAGAGAAACATACGTTGTGCACGTTAAAGAACACGCTGGATGGTCTTGACGGGAGGTTACCATCTGTCTCCCAACAACTGTTCCAGTGGGTCCCCTCCCCCAACCTTCTCTGAGCCTTCGGGGTCCATGTGACCTGACCGTTTAGCCCATGGTGTGCAAAAAAGTGTCGCTCAGAGGTAAAATAACCCAACCCAAATAATCTTCGTCCATCCATATCTCAACCCACCATCTTCTCATATTCCCATTTTTTATCTCTCATTCTTATTCTTCACCCATATGACCTCAATCTCCATCCATCATCATATTTCAATTGCTATATTCAACCACCTTTATATTCTTCAACCATATAACCCTATATATATATGTTCATACACTACCATATCTCTACGCTTTATTCAACCACCAGTCTCTCTCTCCGTCTACATTTGTATTCCCCATATACCTGGGGCGAAAGTGGCTCAGCCGTTAGCTCGACAGGCTCGTAATCTGCAGTTCCTAGGTTCGAGTACCACCTGCTGTGCCAGCTTTCAGATTTATCTCATCTAAACCCTAATTCTGGGCAGGTAGGAGATACCGATTCGCTTGGAAAGACCTTAGGTCGGATGGGACGTAATGCAGTGGCCCCGTATACGGGAGAACTATACTCTGTGTACGTTAAAGAACACGCCCAATCGCCTTGACGGGAGGCTACTATCTGTCTCCTACCAACTTTCTAGTAGGTTCCCTTCTCCTAACATTCTCTGAACCCTTGGGGTCACAATGTCCTGACCGTTAAGCCCGTTGTGTGTCCAAAAGTGCCGCTCAGAGGTAAAACAACTTCTATTCTTAATCTACCCATTTTTATTTTAATTCTACATTCACCTCATAAATATTTTGTGACCCAATTTAGTATTCACCATTCACCCTCTCAATTCATCAATTCATCAATTCGTGATCATCAATCGTTCATTCGATATTCACTTTCCCTGTGCATCCACATCCCCATCAATCCCCATCTACCAGCCTCTCCGTTCCCTATTTCACATCTGTAGATAAATTTAGGATAAGGGCGAAGGCCACGCCCCTTCCTACAAGAAATTTTAATATAAATATATTAAACAAAAATTTACTGTACAATTTTAAATAACCACTAAAACCGAAAGGAAAAAAAAAAGTCATCTCAAAGGCGTTATGTTCCGTTAAAAAACAGTCTCCCTCCGTGTTTTACAACTGTATATTTATTTCCTATGTCAGTCTGTGCATTGGCCATCAGTCCCTCTCCCCATTATCTCACTGAACGATCTTTCTGTTCCCTCTACAATTTCCATCTCCTTTTGTTGATAATTTCCACCTCTAGAGTTTAACTCTTTCATCAACCATTTCTGGAGGCGACACCTTCTACCGAATGGAGATTGTAAAAAAAAATCGCGAAAGAGAGCAGTAATTTCTTTTGTCTTTTTTTAAACACCCATTTTTCTCCAAGTAAAAAGAAATTTAAGAAAGAAGAAAACAAGGAAACTCAATAGGCGGTTAATTAGCAGCAATGGAGAGAAGGAAGTTACGTATCTCTCCCTAACCCCCCGATTTCTTTGATTTAGTTATTTTCTCGGGTTGTGTAAATGTTCAACGAAAGATTAGAACGACGGGGAAAAAAAAAGAACTCTCGAGAAAATGGAAACTGAAGTGGTTGCATGATACTTTGAAGGGTGATGGTGTTTTCACAGCAAACATTAGCGAATTAAAGATTCGTTTACTAGTTGTTTTTCTTTCCTCCTTAAATTGTTTTAGTTCTTCCTTCTTCGTCACTTTATAAGTTGCGTTCATTCGTTGGCGAATCAAATCAACGTTTGAGAAAAAAGAAATATTTTAACTCTTAAAAGGAATAATAGAAGAAAGGAAAGTGTGAATGGATTAATTAAAGGTGAATGGATAATGGGACAAGTTCTGCCTTTACCTAACGCAAAAATGTTCAACAGGAAAATGTTTCTGAAAGAAATCGTATTTGATGCATATTTAATTCCATTGAGAATTCTTACTTCCGACGTTGAAATACTTCAGAAGCATATATTTGAAGAATCTCTTTCGCATCGCAATGAATTATTAATGCAAATTTTAATGTTTTCTAAAAATATTCCTGATAAGAAAAGAAATTTCCTTTGAATTCTCTGAGGCCACCTTTCATTCATTTCGAATTTTACTATTTCTTTTACACTTCTTTTAATCCACATTTAGTTCTAGAGAATATGTTTATTTTGATCGTGTGGCTTGCTAGTTTAAAAACAAAAAAAAAATTATTCGAATACGAACTAAGGCATAAACGCTTCTTATATTGTGTTTCTGGTGAGGTCTCTCGTTCCTCATATATCACTATGGTGTAGTAAACTGACAGCTTAAGTCAAACCTCTTTGACAAACTGCTGCTTGAAGGGTAATTTATAAAATATATTGAGGGGTAGTATTTTAAAAAAAGTTACATTTCAAAAGAAAGAAAATTAATAGAAAACACCAATGCACAGTATACATAGTAGCGAAATACGATTTACACATGATTCAGTATTATACATTAAACCAGGGGTTCTCAACGTGGGATACGCGGTAAAAGTTTTTGGGGTAGGCCGTGATAACTCAAAGTCGCTAGATCTAGTGACAAAGTCGCTAAGTTGGCATTATTATAGTATAACTATAGTTTTATCTATCTATACAAGGGGCACGTCAGTTATATACACATTTCCAGGGGGTACGTGAAGCACAAAAGGTTGAGAACCACTGCATTAAACAATACGAGTAAGTATAATGTTGCAGTCGTTGTTAGGCTGGATTGTTTTACCTCTGAGCGGCACTTTTTTTGCACACAATGGACAGGTCACAAGGGCCACGAAGGCTCAGAGAGGGTTGGGATCCACTGGAACAGTTGTTGGGAGATAGATGGTAGCTTCCTGTCAAGGTCATCTAGCCTGTTCTTTAAAGTGCGTGGGTATAGCTCTACAACACACCGCACCACGGTTTAACCTCCCATTCGACGGACGGCGGTCTCTCTAATAAGAAATAAGTCTCCTTAGGCTTATTTCTTAGTCTACATATATCTCTAATAGAAAATTCTCTTAGTGGAAATGTATGTATTTAAGAACTACTTGGAACGGACATTTTAATAGCATTTCGGAAATTTAACCACATTTTGGGTATATTGCATTATAGACATTTAATGGCGTTTAAGATGTATAACTTCGTTGCGGACATTCAGTCGCATTCTGGACATCACGTGTAATACATAAATTATTGTGGAATATTTTAAGAGACCGACTGTACAGTCGCTCAAAAAATATCCGAACACTATGGTTGATTACAGAATTCAGAAAAAATATCTGGCAACATTATTTTAGAAATTAGTGATCTGGCAACCTTCGTGTACGCACACAAAATTTTTTTTTCCATTTGAACACACAATTACTTTTTTCACTTAACCATTTAATAAAATATATTTTTAATGACCCCCGTTTGATCTGTCGAATATTCAATTCGGAAATGGCCGTAGCAATTAGATTAGAAATCTTAATGCACATTCGCATCGAAATATGAGCAGAAAACACTAATCGTATTTTAAGTAATTTTTTACTTTCCTTTTTTAATTTAATTTTTTACCTCCCCTTTCCGTCACCACTAATCCACGCCATAAAACTCCAAACAATTAATTCATATCCCGGATTGCACGTGGAATCTTTAGGTGACGCTCCATGCAGTTGCTCAGTCAGTTGAGATAAGGGTTGGGTTGTTTTACCTCTGAGCGGCACTTTTTTGCACACCATGGGCTAAATGGCCAGGTCATATGGACCCCGAAGGCTCAGAGAAGGTTGGGGGAGGGAACCCACTGGAACAGCTGTTGGGAGACAGATGGTAGCCTCCCGTCAAGGCCATCCAGCGTGTTCTTTAACGTGCACAGGCTATGGCTCTCCCGCACACGGGAGACGGCTTAACGTCCCATCCGACGGACGGCCACCTTTCCAAGCCCATCGGTGTCCCCCTACTGACCGTGGGCAGGGCGGGGTATTTTGCGGAGAAAAATCTCAACGCTGACCCAGCTGGGACTCGAACCTGGGAACTACAGATTACGAGCCTGGCGCGCTACCGACTAAGCCACCCCTGCCCCCAGTTGAGATAAGGAGGTAACAAATAGCACTTCGAAAGGCCCAACCTCGTTAAAAAATAATTAAAAAACAACTAGGGAGCAGATGTCGATTTGTTTCGCACTTGAATATTAGTGTTGGGTTTCCTTCATCCTATGACTGTCGTTTGATGTTAGTTCCATTGTTCTATTTGTGAAAAAGTATGTTAAGATCAGATAATACTCGTCGAATTTTTCTTTTTGGATTAGAATACTGTCTAAGACATAATGAAATTACGAAAATACTAAGCTGTTATAAACATCAAGCCTTTAAAATTCATCAGCTCAAAATAAAAAAAAAAATCATCAGCTCAAAAATCTATAAAAATCATCAACTCAAAAATTAATAAAAATCATCAACTCAAAAATTAATAAAAATCATCAACTCAAAAATTAATAAAAATCATCTCAAAAATCAATAAAAATCATCAACTCAAAAATCAATAAAAATCATTAGCTGAAAAATCAATAAAAATCATTAGCTCAAAAAATCAATAAAAAATATCAGCCCTTCGGGTAAAGAAAATATATTTAATACATGTTCATACACCCACTGGTTTACGCCCCCCCCCCTCCCTTGTGTGCCACACCTAAAAAACTTACTAGAACTATCCTTCGGCGAACGAGTGACATTTGATGAGAGACACTCAAGTGGAATTTGCACGACTGCTTCAATTTTTTTTTAATATGCATTCAAATAAGAATCTATCACTTGAAACACGAAACAGTTTTTATTCCGAGAAATGTTAACTCTAAAGTTGACACTTTTCTTTCTGTGCCTTTCACCCTCTTCATCTTCAGAAGTACCGAATGCAGCGCGAACGAGAAAGAGGAAATTCCGTCCCCCTCGAAGCCCCCCCCCCCTCCTACTCTCCACCTGTATTAGTACTTAAGAGGATTTATCGGCAAGTAGAAGTAAGTTCAGTACATCGAGAACGAAGAGATTTTGCAATCAGCGTTTTTTTTTTGTAAGCACAGATAATTGCTTTTTTTCACCCATCCATTCCTCACCTTTTCCTCGTGCCATTCGAAGAGTGAAAAACAGAGTTCTTTTATTAAGTGAATAATTTGAAGCCGTCTCCATCGCACTATTTTCTTTTTCTGCTTTCGAGCTGTTCCCATACGAAGAGATTCCGAGGCCGTTTCCTTTTCATTCGATGCACAACGATCGAAACGAAATAATTAACTCTAAACGCAGAACTTCTTCTCTATGACGTCAAGACACAGTTAATGGCACGTGTAATTAACAATGCTTGATGAACTGCTGCGTAACAAAGATTTGTCGCAGGTTCCGTTAACCATCGTTACAATGTATTCAGGCAACTACTGAAGCCGAGAGGCTTAGTTAGGATCGTGGAAAGGACTATTTTTCTGTCTTTCAGTGGAATCGAACCTAGATAACTCTGAATTGCAATGAAGCCCTGGAGCCATTAGACTAAGATTATTAAAAGGTTACGTAATTCCGATGATAAAAAAGAGAGATGGAATTTTTTCCCTTTTCTTCAATGAAATAATTCTGTTTGATTTGGAGATGATACAACGGGTGGGGGAGGGATGGCTAGTGGGTACCGCGCCAGGCTCAAAATCTGCAGGTCCCAGGTTCGAGTCCCAGCTGGGCCAGAGTTGAGATTTATCTCCACAAAATTCCCCGCCCCGCCCACGGTCAGTAGGGCGACACCGATGGGCTTGGAAAGTCCGCCGTCCGTAGGGTGGGACGTTAAGCCGTGGACCCTTATGCGGGAGAATCATACTTTCTGCATATTAAAGAATACGTTGGATGACCTTGACGGGAGGCTGCCATCTGTCTTCTAACAGCTGTTCCAGTGAGTCCCCTCCCCCAATCTTCTCTGAGCCTTCGTGGTCCTTGTGACCTGATCATTTAGCCCATTGTGTGGAAAAAAGTGCCGCTCAGAGGTCAGTAACGCACGTACAGTCGCTCAAAAAAAATATCCGAACACTATGGTTGATTAGAGAATTCAGAAAAAATATCTGGCAACGATGTTTTTTAGAAATTAGTGATCTGGCAACCTTCGTGTCACGTGACACGAAGATTGCCAGATATTTTTTCTGAATTCTGTAATCAACCATAGTGTTCGGATATTTTTTTGAGCGACTGTACAGCGCAGATCGGGGGGATGCTAGTCTAATGCAGCAGCTCTATTAGAAGCGATGAGATAGTTAATGAATTAATATTTCATCACATTCAATTTTAATGGCATGGGAACGCGCAACGTTTATTATTAAGTCCTCTTATTAATCGTAATTCTGTGGCTAAGATTGTTAATTATGTATGGCAACTATTTAACCTTGCAGAAGCTTTTGATTGCCGTTATAACTATTCCAACGGATCTGGCAAATAAACCATTCTGCGTGCGAAGTGGAATGATTGTTAGCATGCGATTCCCCCCCACCCCCTCCTCCACTGAAGCGTCACTTTGCCCATCTCAATCTCTGACATTTTAGCACCAACAGCTCTCAACTGATAATGCTCTCCGTACGTGCGAGTATTTTGGATGCAAGTTAATTTGAATTTGAGCACCGCTTTCACGCAGCACGAGGCAGAAATTTACCCTACAAATCCGTAATTAATCTTTACTGAGAATAAAGATGATGTTATGTGACCGATTTACACGGCGACACTGAGGCGAGTGTTTCATTTTTCTCGTGTTTGCTGAAGTTGAATCACCTTCAACAAACAATGACGACAACAAAGGGGGAACGGTGCGCAACAGAAAGGCCGTCGAGCTTTGTTGAAGACGTTTGCGAGGCTTTCAATGCGTCGGCTTTGGAAACTTTTGAAAGACACGTGGAAGGAAAAAAAGTGTCGAATGAGGATGAAATTCGCGTAATTGAGAGATGTGCACAGAAAAGAGGTGGATGAATGTGGGTGACGGATTTCGCACTCGACGCAACAACTGGGGTTACAGAGAAAAGAAACAGGCGAAGTTAATGATGATGATTTCGGAATTAGTTCAAACAGGAATTTTACGCTTCATATTAGACATAAATGCATCGGTTCCTTTGTTAGTTAATTTGCTTGCTCATACAGCCGAACGTATGGTCTAACTTGCAATCTGGTACACTTTTCATATCGAGAAAATATATGGAGCACGTGGTTTTCACGAGCCTGTGGAAGGTTTCCTACGTAATAGTCATTTCACCAACAATAGAGCAAAATATTTTCCACACCTGAATGGATACATTTGCAAATTAGATATTTTTCAGTCTCACCATTGGGTTACCATATTGTGGCTGGTATTTTAAATAGGCTCGATTTGCGTTTCGACGCTGCGGCATAAGAATGGGGAGGGCTGTTCTGTGTCACTACCCCCCCTCCCCTCATTCCAATAACAGCCTAAATGTAAATGAAGAGTTTATGAGTATTTTTAATATGATTAAAATTTCTATAAACATTAAATATGTTTTATTTCGAAATTTACAACAATAATTTTTAGCTTATTTCAGAAATAAAATAATTTTTTTCTCTCTTTTTCTTTAATATAAGTGCAGTTTATGTTAAACAAAATGTTTTAGATACGTTTCTCATGCAAATAAAAAAAACATATTCCTTTTTCCCCTGGGGCGGGGGTGGCTCAGTCGGTAGCGCGCCAGACTCGTAATTTGTAGTTCCCAGATTCGAGTCCCAGCTGGGTCGGCGTTGAGATTTATCTCCGCGCCCTGCCTACAGTCAGTAGCGGACACGATGGACTTGGTAAGACCGCCGTCCGTCGGATGGGACGTTAAGCCGTGGTCCGCGTGTGGTAGAGCCATACCTTATGCACGTAAAGAACAAGCTGTTCTAGTAGGTCCCCTCCCCCAACCTTCTCTGAGCCTTCGGGGTCCTTGTGACCTGGCCATTTAGCCCATTGTATGCAAAAAAGTGCCGCTCAGAGGTAAAACAACCCAACCTTTTTCCCCACCTCTAAGTATAGATTCAAATAGCAGTGCTGAGGATTTAAAAAAACTAAATGGGAGGTGGTGGACTAGTGATTAGGGTGAAAAGTGGAAGAAGAGGTCAAGATCTACTGAAACGCCCTCTACTATAAAATTTTGCTTTAATGGTCGTTAAAATATTTCTTTAAAAATATATATTTAATGTTTCTTCTCTCTGTTCTGATTACTAGCATATTAGAAGATGGGGGAGGGCGATATATATTCCCCTTATATCGGGCCTGCTGTGGACGTACATTTTTGTATATAATATTTAGTCTCTACATAGTCGATCGCTGCGGTAAATTGTTGATTTCTTGCTTCTTAATCATTTGGGTTGTAAGATCCTCGATAACTGGTTCTCATTAGTTTTGATGATTAATATCACGATCTACCGATGATTCTGGTTGAGTATCCCTGCAGATTCAGGGTTAGGATCATGATCAGAAAATTAAGCGAAATAGCTACAGAGATGAGAAAATTGAAGTTGCTGTGCCCAGCCATAGATGGCAATACTATAGTAGGTAAAAGCCTAGTTCACGAGGGTTGGGTTGTTTTACCTCTGACCGGCAGTTTTTTGCACACCATGGGCTAAATGGCCAGGTCGTAAGGGCCCCGAAAGCTCAGAGATGGTGGGTGGAGGGACCAACTGGAACAGCTGTTGGGAAACATATGGTAGCCTCTCGTCAAGGCCATCCAGCGTGTTCTTTAACGCGCACAGGGTATGGCTCCCGCACAAGGGGCCACGGCTTAACGTCCCATCCGATGGACGGAGGCCTTTCCAAGTTCATCGGTATACCCTACTGACTGTGGGCAGGGCCGGGAGTTTTGCGGAGATAAATCTCAACGCTGACCCAGTTGGGACTCGAACCTGGGAACTGTAAATTACGAGCCAGGCGCACTACCGACTAAGTCACCCCCGTCGTCCATGTGCAGAAGAGCCATACCCTCTGCTTTTTAGAGAACACTCTGGATGGCTTTGATAGGAGGCTTCCGTCTCCTAACAGCGCTCCTCATCCTTCTGTGAACCAAGGGGTCTTTGTGACTTGACCATTTAGCCCACTGTGTGTACAAAAGTACCGCTCAGAGATAAAACATCCTGACTCTTTTCATAGATCATAATCTGAAATAAAAAAAAGGCTGAAGGCCAGTTTTATTTGTTTTTATAAAAAGGTGTTCTCAGGGACTGTCAAGATGTGAAAGGTAAAAAGAAATCACTCCGTTTCTTCGACCACATTTTTCCACTTTGAACTTTCGACCACTGCCTTAAATCGAATTCTGATTCCACATGGGTTGCCTTCATAAGTGTCCCTTTCCTCTACAGCCAATGCGATTTACGGTTAAGTCGTCGTACCATTTAACTACGGCGACATTTCCGTAAATCCAATCGTAAAAAGAGAGTCTTTTCGTAAGGCCAAGTCTTGCCACTACCGTAAAACTTTATCATACGGCTTCAACTCTGCTAACCTTTCACGATGCATGCTCAACTGTTTCCGGTACGGTCATTTGAACTTCGTCAGTGTCGTCTGAAATGGACTTGGATGGTTGGTCTACACAATTCCTTACAATGACAATGCCACGGAACAGAATGTTATAAGGAATCGTTTTAAAGAAGAAAAAATTTTCGAAATTCTGATAGTAATTTCTTTTTGGCTCATTAATCTTTTTTTGTCCCCACTTTTTTTTAATTCCATTTTAATCTGCTTTCATTATATTTTTTATCCCGTTGAGTTGTATTTAGATGTTCTGTGGCAATGATCAACGAATAAGTTAAACTGCCAAGTTACCAACACCCTAAAACTCAGGGATGAGATGTCTCCCATTATGATGTGGCCCTGACATATCCCTTCTTATGTTGTTTTACATCTGAGCGGCACTTTTTTTTTGTATACAAGGGGCTAATTGGCTAGGTCACAAGGACCCCGAGAGTTCAGAGAAGGTGCTAGGAAGAGGCCCCACTGAACAGCTGCTAGGAGACAGATGGTAGACTCCCGTCAAGGCCATCTAGAGTGTTGTTTAACGGGCACAGGGGCGGGGGTGGCTCAGTCGGTAGCGCGCCAGGCTCGTAATCTGTAGTTCCCAGGTTCGAGTCCCAGCTGGGTCAGCGTTGAGATTTATCTCCGCAAAATTCCCCGCCCTGCCCACGGTCAGTAGGGGACACTGATGGGCTTGGAAAGGCCGCCGTCCGTCGGATGGGACGTTAAGCCGTGGTCCCGTGTGTGGGAGAGCTATACCCTGTGCACGTTAAAGAACACACTGGATGGCCTTGACGGGAGGCTACCATATGTTTCCCAACAGCTGTTCCAGTGGGTCCCCTCCCCCAACGTTCTCTGAGCCTTCGGGGTCCATGTGACCTGGCCATTTAGCCCCATTATTTTGGTGTGCAAAAAAGTGCCGCTCAGAGGTAAAACAACCCAAAAACAACCTAACGTGCACAAGGTATGGCTCTCCCGTACGCGACTATGCAAATATGAACTCTTTCAGCTAGTGGCGTATTTTGAGAAGAGAGATTGGGCAGTTTAAACCTTTCTTGGAGATATTTTATTCTTTAAAATTATTTGCTTATCAATTTACAGTCGCTCAAAAAAAGTATCCGAACATTATGGTTGATTATAGAATTTAGAAAAAAAATATCTCGCAACGATTGTTTTTAGAAATTAGTGATCTGGCAACCTTCGTGTTACAGAAAGGTTGCCAGATCACCAATTTCTAAAAAATATCGTTGCCAGATATTGTTTTCTGAATTCTATAATCAACCATAGTGTTCGTATACTTTTTTGAGCGACTGTACATTAATAAAACATAAAAATATTATCAACACCTCCCACACTTCGAATATGTTTTGCTAACGGTAATTACTTAACGAGGTAATCAGCATTTTCCACAATGATCCAATTAACTATCGGAATTAATGAGAGAAAATACGAAAATGAAAAACTAGACTATACTATATTGGATCAGACTTCTACGAGAACACAATTCTTTGATTTAAAATTGTAATCGCGTTTGTAACATGGCGAAAAAGAAGCAAAGTACCTTTCATTTCGTCCAACATAATTTTCCTATCTAAGTTCCTACAAAAATATTTTTTTGTGCAATGTTGGTTAGTGCTAATGACTCTCATCACCTGCCCACCTCAACGATTGGAATTGAGTCTCGTGGTGGAAGGGGGTATTACAAAGAAGTGAGTCGTGATTGGGATCAGCAATCTCTGTCGTATCCATTACCTTCTTGGATCGAAATCGTTTTAATCACACATCGCAGATGCTTTCCCAAATATCATTATGATATTTTTTGTGTGTATCTGTAAATGAGTTTTTGATCGCAAAATAAGTAAGCTTGCATCTGTTGCACGATGTGGGTGCCAATGGTAAAGATAAGCGTCCTCTGCAGGAAATTAAATTAGATTTTTTTTTATCGTTTTGATCACAATGGTAGCGGTGTTCATT
The DNA here is from genome assembly GCA_038380435.1 of Ryuthela nishihirai. Lineage (NCBI taxonomy): Eukaryota > Metazoa > Arthropoda > Arachnida > Araneae > Heptathelidae > Ryuthela > Ryuthela nishihirai. The sequence goes on along the minus strand of JAWZYU010000015.1, from coordinate 65,579,625 downwards.
TTAAGGAAAAATTTCCTTTTTTTATAGAGATTAAATGAGAGAGGAAAACTAAATTGACAAAGCTTATTGATGGCGACTGGGGATGTTGCGGAAATTCATTAAAGGTGTCGCTGATAAAACTATACGAGTATATTGAATCTTACTTCGCAGATCGGTGTAAATCTTTTTCCTTTCAGTTAGGCCCATTTACAGTCGCTCGAAAAAATATCCGAACACTATGGTTGATTGCAGAATTCAGAAAAAATATCTGGCAACGATTTTTTTTAGAAATTAGTGATCTGGCAACCTTCGTGTCACGTGACACGAAGGTTGCCAGATCACTAATTTCTAAAAAAATATCGTTGCCAGATATTTTTTCTGAATTCTGCAATCAACCATAGTGTTCGGATATTTTTTTGAGCGACTGTACATATTTTTAAATGGGGCAGGGTAATCAGTCGGTAGCGCGCCAGACTCGTGCTAGTTCTCATATTCGAGTCCAGCCTGGGCCAGCGTTGAGATTATCTCCGCAAAACTTCCTGCCTTGTCCTCTGTCAATAGGGGACACCGATGGACTTGGAAAGGCGGCCGTCCGTCGGTTTGGACGTTAAGCCGTGACCGGTGTACTGGAGAGAGCCATACCCTGCGCACGATAAAGAACACACTGGATGGCCTTGACGGAAGGCTACCATCTGTCTCCCAACAGCTGTTCCAGTGGACGCCTTCCCCTAACCTTCTCTGAGCACTCGTGGTCCTTGTGACCTGGCCATTTAGCCCATTGTGTGCAAAAACAGTGCCGCTCAGAGGGAAAACAACCCAACCGATACTTTTAAATGATGGACTACGTGAAACCCTTCACGAGGCTGAGATGCTGCTTCTCTAATTCGTTTGTTGCAATAAATAAATAAATTTATTTAGATCTCTTCATAGTTTTTTTTAATCATTTACGAAGAGATTAAGTTTTTAACACTAGAATCCTAAAACAAAATTCCCTGTGCTCTACTGTTCAGAATCGAGAATTTTTAAGCATGACTCCAGATCTCTGTTAGAGGGAAATGAAACGACACTTTCAAGATCTTTGACTTAGCAAATCGAATTTTTTTTTGCTTCTTTCCTCCTCTAACTCCCACACACTGATCTTGGCGAAAAAGGGCACACTAACAAATAATTTTTCCGCTTTTGCAATAAAAAATCCCAAACACTTCCTTTATGTTTTGGCAAACTCGTGTTGCGTCAATTCCAAATTTTTTTTCAAAATCTATTAAATATTTAAAAATCACCACTTTTACTTGAATATCACGTGACTCACTTTGAGTATCACGTGACCACTTGAGTATCGCGTGACCACGCATTTACATCAGAATCGACAAACCTCACAGGGGGGGAGGGGGAGGATTTTTTTTTTCTTTTAAAATCAATTCTTTCCGCTTAAAAACCACACAGAGCATTCTCATTAAACACGCCAACGAAAATTTCGCACCGGCCAATTTAGAGCAAAAAACCGCGACGAGTTTGGAAAGAGGAGCAGGGAAATAATTCCTCCTCACCTCATCCTGCTAAGAAACCCAAGTATGAAGCTACATTTGCATATAAAACGGAAATAGGGTTTCCCGAAATAAAGGCGACCACTTTGCATCGAATATAAAAGAGAAAGTATCGAAAAAAAGGAACAACAATGAAAGGAAACAAAAAAGTAAAAAAAAAAAGGGGGGGGGGAGGAGGGCGTTGAAGCTTTTTTTTTCTTGTGCTTCATCAAATGGTTGGAAAAAGATTTCGCCCACTCTCTCTATCCTGTTTGAGCTGAAACCTGATTGCCAAGGCTTTTGGCCTGAAGATGAAAGGCAGATTTCTATTCCAGCGCACACGAGGGGACAGAAACCGTCTGCTTGATAGGGAAGAAAAAAAAAATCATTTGTAGCGTGATCTGAACGTCACTTCTATTCTTCCCCTTTTCTGCTACTTTGATAAAAAAAAGAGACGAGAGTCGAATGAGAACAGAAGAAAAAACGTTTTTCAATCAACTGCCTAATCGCTCATTGTCGCACGACTTGTCAATAGCTCTGCTTCTAAATACATTCTTACAACGATTCGAAAACACATTGTTACTGAGATAGTGAACACGTTGTTATTGATATGGTGGACACATTGGTGTTTTACCTCTGAGCGGCACGTTGTTGCACACAAAGGCGAAATGGCCAGGTTACAAGGACCCTGAAGGCTCAGAGAAGGTTGGGGGATGGAACCCACTGGACAGCTGTTGGGAGACAGATGGTATCCTCCCGTCAAGACCATCCAGTGTGTTCTTTAAAGAGCACAGGGTATGGCTCTCCTGCTTACGAGTTTACGTCTCATCCGACGGACGGCGACCTTTTTTTTTAAAGAATATAATTTTTTATTCATAAGAGTAAAGAATACAATATGTTTACAATTTGACCCGCAAAGCTAAATAGATTATCTGCAGGAAAATGAATAAATTATATTAAACATAGGTCATTCAGCCACAAAAATGGTGTACATCAAATAAATCCACAAAACACAACACATAAAAATCAGCTAACTAGAAAATACCAAATAATTTTTTAATTCCATTTTAAGTCTTCTAAAAGAATACTATTGGTGTCCTCTATTGACTAAGGGCAGGACGGGGAATTTTGTGGAGATAAATCTCAACGTTCGTTCAGCTGGGACTCGAACCCAGGTACTGCAGTCTATGACCTTGATGCGCTACCAACTGAGCCACCACAGCACAATTAATGGTAAGATGGTGAACAGATTGCTGCTGGGGTGTACACATTGCTGCTGAGATGATGGATACATTTGCTGCTGAGAGACATTGTTATTGGGATGGTGAACGCATTGTCACTGAGATGATGAAGGCATTGTTACTGGGAAGGGGATCGCATTGCTACTGACGTGGCGAACGCATTGTTACTGAGATAGGGAAGTGGTTGTTTCTGAGGTGGGGAACGCATTATTACTAAGATAGGGAACTCATTATTACTGAGATAGGGAACGCATTATTACTAAAATAGGGAACGCATTATTACTAAGATAGGGAACGCATTATTACTAAAATAGGGAACGCATTGTTACTGAGATCGGAAACACATTGTTACTGTGATCGGAAATAGATCTCGAATGCATTTTTATTGTCATTGGTAATTATCTCCACAAAGCTAACAATTTATCTATGATTTATTTCAGAATGTAACGACGGTACAATTAAACTGGGGCTCAAACCCGAACCTTCGTAGATGAAGCACCGAGAGCCAACAGACAATACTATGCAGTGGTCATTCTCGATGTTTATCCTGACCTCGGTAAGAAAGGAGACACCGATGGGCTGGTAAAGGTCACCGTCTGTCACACTAAAGAACTAGCTGGACAGCTTTGACGAGAGGCTACAATCTGTCTCCTAACTGTTGGTCCAATGCATGCCCTCGCTTCAATCCTGTTTACGTTGTTATTGGAATTGAAAAAAATATTATTACTGAGCTGCAAAACACATTGTTAAGGAATAGCTTTGGAGATGCCAGATGGCAGTGCGCCAGGGTCATACAGTGATGTTTCCAACTTCGACTCATCACCATGTTTGCGTGGAGATCTCTACCCTGGATGAAAGAGGACTCCGAAGGGCTAGGAAAACATGTCTTCTTACAGATAAGACTTTAAGCCGTGGTAGTACTATGTATAGAGTTAGGACAGTTTGCCTAAATTACAAGGGCTCAGTAAGGATTGGATACACTGGACAATGTGTCGTCAAAGCTTTCCAGCTAGTTCTTTAGTGCAACAGACGGCGATCTTTACAAGCCCATCGGGGTCTCCTTTCTTACCGAGGTCAGGGTAGGGATTAGCAAAGATATTGGGACTCGAATCCGGGAACTGCAGATTATGAGACTGGCATCCCCGCCACTCTAGGCGATTCATGTCTTGTGAATGTTAACCCGTAACTGGTATGGCGGGGTCTACCAGACCCCAGCGCTATTATTTTTCTTGATAGTTCAAATATACCATACCAGTTACGGGTTAAAGAACACGCTGGATGACCTTGGCGGGAGTTTTACACCTGTCTCTTAACAGCTGTCCAGTGAATCCCCTTCCCACATCCGGAGCGGGTGTAGCTCAGTCGGTAGTGCGCCAGGCTCGTAATCTGCAGCTGAAATCTGCTTAAGGTGTCGAGTCCCAGCTGGGCCAGCGTTGAGATTTATCTTCTCAAAACTTCCCGATCTGTCTTCGGTCAATAGAGGACACTGATGGGCTTGGAAAGACAGCCGTCCGTCGGATAGGGCATTAAGTCGTGGTTCCGTATGAGGGAGAGCCATACCCTGTGCACGGTAAAGAACACTCTAGATGGCCTTAACAGCTGTCCAGTTGGCCCCCTTCCTCAACCTTCTCTGAACCTTCGGGGTCCTTGTGACCCAGTGCCGTCTTAACAGTATTGCAGGCCCCTGAGCAAAGCAATGAACTGCCCCCCCCCCCCCCCACACACACACACACTCACCTACGGTAAAAAAAATTTAAACGGTGAATAAAATTAAGCCTACAGATTTATTGGTACTTTTAACAAACTCAATGTTTAAACATAAAAATCAGGTTGTAAAGCGAGGATTAATCAACACAAACTTTTGCGAAATTTAGAATCGTGGGGCTCCTGGGCAACTGCCCAGTGTGGCTATGCCTTAAGACGGCCCTGTTGTGACCTGACCGTTTAGCAATTTGTATACAAAAAAAAAAACGTGCTGCTCAGAGGTAGAACAATATAACTCAACCTTGCCACATCCAGCTCTAAGAACTTGAGGGTCCTTGTAACCTTGACCCATTTCAGAGAAGGGACACTCAAGGGTCAAACAACCGAATTGAACTTCAGAGCACTGGTACTGATTTCTGAAAAATATTTGCACTTAATTTCTAAACCCATTGTTACGGTGCTTAAAAGCACTTAATCAAAGACATTTGAACTTGCCGAGCTTCAAAACTCATTGTTATTGTGTTGGCACCCAATTCTGATCTGAGCTTCAAAATTCAATTTTCTGAACATCGTTGCAACCTATTATTAGCGAAGTGGGAAATCTTAAATTCCGATGAACCTGTTCTTGAATCTGTTAATTAGGGAATAAGAAGGAAATGTCGCTGCTTAATCATAGATTTCAAAGAAGATAGAGTTGAGGGGGGGGGGGGGGTGCGACGAGAGAACACAATGAAAGATCATTTGTCGTTGTTCGTTTCGAGCGAAGCATCAATTTTCAACTTCTAATTACTTCCGCAGTTCATATCGCCTCTTCTGTTGTCCAAAGGCATCATCCCAACAATTCAGGCGATTATCATTAAGGCAGATGGGAATGCTTTGTTACCTCACAGGGATAGTTTGCCTTTGTTGCGAAAACTAGGGTTTGTGTTGCACAACTCATGGTTTCTTTGTTGCAACTGTATTATAGTTTCCTTACTGTTGGATAAACTTGGAATTTTCGGATTATTTTTTATTTTGCTTCTGCTTGTTTGCATTTATTTAAAAAAATTGAGTTAACAGTTTTTTTTTTTTCTTTTTGATTGCGCATTTAAAAATTTTCACATTTTGTTAATTTCGAAATAGGAAATACTTGATTTACGATGGTTTTTAAACTTGAACGGACAAAACTACTCTAAACCTATCAAAATGTGATCAGCTAATATGGTAAGATTATTTAAATGTGTATTCGTTTGAGAGGCCGTCCCGTGGCCGAGTGGTTAGCACGCTTGGATACTGATCTAAGGGACCTGGGTTCGAACCCCGGAATTAGGCATGGATGTGTGTGTCGTTTTTCTGCTGAGGTCCTGCCATCCTCTCAGATCTCCTACTGTGGCATATAAACTGACAGGCTCCTGTCAGACCTCTGTGGCAAGCAGCTGCTTGAGGGGGTATTTATTTTATTTATTCGTTTGAGATATTTATAATTCACGTATAAGATAGACCAATGTTGTAAGTGCTCGTAATCCTCAAGCATACACGAGACTACGAAAGTTCAACCGGATTCTGTAATTTAGTCGATTTTATATTTTTTACCTTTCAACAGTACTTTTTGCTGTGACCTTTTTAGTAATTTTCTTGCTGTGACTTTTGAGTACTTTTTTTCTCTGACCTTTGGATAATACTTTTTTTGCTGTGACCTTTGAGTACTACTTTTTCGTTATGACATTTGAGTAGTACTTTTTGCTATGACCTTTTAGTAATGTTTTTTTTGCTGTGACCTTTGAGTACTTTTTTCTATGATCTTTGAGTACAATTTTTCTTATGACCTTTGAGTAGTATTTTTAGTTAAGGTCACTGAGCATTACTGTTCAGTTATGATCTTTGAGAAGTGCTTTTTTTGTTATTACTTTTTGAGTACCATTATTATAACTTTTGAACAGTACGTTTTGTTACGACTTTGAACAGTAGTATTTAACTATGATATTTTGAGCAGTACTTTTTCGCTATTTAACTTTCAGTAGTAGTTTTTTGCTATGACCTTTTCGTAATATTTTTGCTGTGACCTTTTAGTAATATTTTTTGCTGTGACCTTTGAGTACTTTTTTCTATGACCTTTGGGTAATACTTTTTTGCTGTGACCTTTCAGTAATATTTTTAGCTGTGACCTTTCAGTAATATTTTTAGCTGTGACCTTTGAGTACTTTTTTCTATGACCTTTGAGTAGTATTTTTACGCTATGACATTTGAGTAATACGTTTTTGCTGTGACCTTTGAGTAGTATTTTTACGCTATGACATTTGAGTAGTACTTTTGGGTATCACCTTTTAGTAATATTTTTTGTTGTTGTGACCTTTGAGTACTTTTTTCTATGACCTTTGGGTAGTACTTTTTTTTGCTGTGACCTTTGAGTAGTACTTGTTTGCTATGACCTTTGAGTAGTAGTTTTTTCGCTATGATCTTTGAATAATACTTTTTTTGGCTGTGACCTTTGAGTAATACTTTTTTGCTGCGACATTGGAGTACTTTTTTCTATGACCTTTGAGTAATACTTTTTTTTGCTGTGACCTTTGAGTAATACTTTTTTTTTGCTGTGACCTTTGAGTACTTTTTTCTATGACCTTTGGGTAATACTTTTTTGCTGTGACCTTGGAGTACCAGTTTTTTTGCTATGGTCTTTGAATAATACTTTTTTACGCTATATTTAAGTAGTACTTTTTGTTATGACCTTTTAGTATTTTTTTTGTTGTGACCTTTGAGTACTTTTTTCTATGACCTTTGAGTACTTTTTTCTATGACCTTTGAGTACTTTTTTCTATGACCTTTGGGTAATACTTTTTTGCTGTGACCTTTGAGTAGTACATACTTTTTCGCTAATACCTTTGAATAGTAATTTTTTGCTATGATCTTTGAGTAATACTTTTTTTGCTGTGACCTTTGAGTAATACTTTTTTTGCAGCGACCTTGGAGTACTAGTTTTTTGCTGTGACCTTTGAGTAATAATTTTTTTTCCTATGATCTTTGAGTACAATTTTTCTTATGACCTTTGAGTAGTATTTTTAGTTAAGGTCACTGAGCATTACTGTTCAGTTATGATCTTTGAGAAGTGCATTTTTTGTTATTACTTTTTGAGTACTATTATTATAACTTTTGAACAGTACGTTTTGTTACGACTTTGAACAGTAGTATTTAACTATGATATTTTGAGCAGTACTTTTTCGCTATGAGCAATACTTGTTTTGCATGTAATGAGCTTAATGGCAACGTCACAAGTACCTTAAGAACTCAGAGATAGGGGAAGTGGATCCACTGGATAGGAGGCAGAGGGGTGCCTCTCGTCAAGGACATCCAGCATCTTCTCTATCATGCAAAGGTGTGGCTCTTGTGCACATTGAATCGGCTTAACATCCGATCCGATGGATGGCGGTTATACAGTATATATAGGGTCTTAAACACCTGGAGTGGCTTTATATACTACTTAGAGTGGTTACTTTTCCACCTCAGTGTCTTAGCAAGGTGTAGATAGTGGTTTCATATAAACGTAGAAATTTCTTCATATATATCAATTTGAATGGAATTGGACCTGGCTGCTCTGCGACCAGGGCCTGATTTACACTTCACGTGACTATAGCACAAGTAGTTTGGATTGTTTCACCTCTGAGCGGCACTATTTTTCGCACACAATGGAGTAAATGGCCAGGTCATAGGGACCCCGAAGGCTCAGAGAAGGTTGGGGGAGGGGACTCACTGGAACAGCTGTTGAGAGACAGATGGTAGCCTACCGTCAAGGTCATCCAGCGTGTTCTTTAACGTGCACAGGGTATGATTCTCCCGCACATGTGGGTCACAGTTTAATGTCCCATCCGACGACCGGCGGCCTTTCCAAGTCCATCGGTATACCCTATTGACCGTGGGCAAGGCGGAGATAAATCTCAACGCTGACCCAGTTGGGAGTCGAACCTGTGAACTGCAGATTACGAGCCTGGCGCGCTACCTACTGAGCCACCCCCGGCCGTAATGAAGAAGGGAAATACTGTAATTGAAATTGAAGGAATTTTCGTGATTAGTAATGCAGGTCTTCCACCAAATACTGTAAAGAAAGATGCAAATAATTAAATATTATAAATAGGATATAATTTGTAATTTTCAGTATTCAATAATCCTAAAAAATCGAATTATTCCTTTTCAAATTGGCACACTTTTTTCCCGCATTTTTTTCTCTCAGAATGTACATATTACAAAAAAGTATTAAGGCATTGGGATACTTCCACACTTTGTGAATGGAAAGTTACATGCGAAACTCCAAACTTTGAAATAATCTTTATGTAACAAAATGTCGCAAGAAATTAAAAAGGAATTTTCTAATCTCATTTTGTGCAATATTTGTTTACTAAACTACAGAGTTTTTAGACGCTGAAATATTCTGCACCAGTGTTGTTGCTCGTACGAATTTAACATACGAATTTAACAACTCGGCTCAACTCTACAACTTTAATTGTGGAAATAAATGTAATTTTTGAAGTTTGTGCAATTGGCTTTTCTTTTTCTTACCAATTTTGAAAAGTGCATTTAGGACTAGAGTAACAACAGCACGTGCTCTCAAAAGTTTCAGCTTCAGCAACTCTAAATATTAGACGAATATTATGGATATTTTTATGTAATAAAATAATATTAAATGAAATATATCCAAAATAGAATTTTGGATACGTTTGACTGAGGTCAGCATTTTATTAGCCTGCAACGTTTTTTTTTTGAGGAAAAGCTTATTTTCAGAGTTTTGAATGTAGTTTTCTATTCACATAAGGACGAAATATCGCAATATATTTGGAAATAGAGTGCAGTGGCTTAACTACGGAAGGGAGGTTTTAATCCCTTCCTCTTCTCAATGGTGATTCAATAATGTATATTTTCTAAGGAAATCCCTAAAAACCAAAGAATTAAGATGTAAAAAATAGTCGACAACAGGACAACCATCCCCAATTCGAAATTTCTGAGTACGCCTCTGAAATAGTGTACTTTCTCTCAGTCCGTATGGGGTGGGGTGGCTCAGTCGGTAGCGGGCTAGGCTCGTAATCTGCAGTTCCCAGGTTCGAGTCCCAGCTGGGTTAGCGTTGAGATTTATCTCTGCAAAATTCCCCGCCCTGCCTACGGTCAGTAGGGGACACCGACAGCCTTGGAAAGGCCGCCGTCCGTCGGATGGGATGTTAAGCCGTGGCACCGTGTGTGGGAGAGCCATACCCTATGCACGTTAAAGAACACGCTGGATGGCCTTGACGGGAGGCTACCATCTGTCTCCCAACAGCTGTTTAAGTGGGTCCCCTCCCCCAACCATCTCTGAGCCTTCGGGGTCAATGTGACCTGGCCATTTAGCCCATGGTGTGCAAAAAAAGTGCCGCTCAGAGGTAAAACAACCATTCCATATTCCTTTAAATGTTTTCTCTTTCGATCATCAGAAGGGGGAGTAATAGCTCTTTTTACCGTGAATACTTGCAATTCGTTTTTTACTCCTCCTAATAAAATAACAGAAAATAATTTTGTTGTTACGTAAACAAATTGTAACAGTTTAGAACTAAAGCCCTTAGGTCCTTACTACTGAAGTTGAGGAAGAATGGGGCCGTTTTAAACAGGCTTCTTTGGAAACTAACAGTACTCTTTTAGGTAAAAAAGGAGCAGAGAAGACAGAATTATTTAAGTGATAAGGCACTTGAGCTTATTTCAGAAAGAAGGAACTGCAGGAATGTCCTTAATCAGAACCCTACTAGTCCTAATAGAAAGGATTACAGAGAGCTTAATAAACGTGTAAAGGATCAGTTAGGTACTGATAAGAACCTTTGGCTTGATGGCTTGGCTGACAAAGCCGAGGAAGCAGTTAGACAGCACAACAGCAGAGAGCTATACCAGATAGTTAATGTTTTGTGTGGTAGAAAACGGACAGGTATACAGGGATTGAAGGATAAACAAGGTAAGGTTATAGAAGGTGGTGGCTAGGTGGGCTGAGCATTTCAGTAATGTTCTGAACAATGTGGTTAATTCTACTCCCATTGTTTGCAATGATGATAGATGCATTGGTGGCTTTAATGTTGGCCTTATAACGCAATTTAAAGTTATTTTGGCTATTTCTAAACTTAAACTTCATAAATCCCCAGGGGTAGATGAAATTACTACGGAAATGCTTAGAGCTGGGAATGTTTCTGTTACCACTTGGATGACTGAAATTTTGAATATCTTTTATGATAAAGGCATGGTTCCTAAGTATTTTACCAGAATTATTATTATCCCTATTTTCAAAAAAGGTGATCGCAGTTCTTGTGATAACTATAGGGGTATCAGCCTACTCTCTGTTCCAGGTAAAGTTCTTTCCATGATTGTGCTTAATAGAATTAAGAATCTGGTTGATGGGCAATTGCTTGATGAGCAATGTGGATTCAGAAGTGGTAGGGATGTGTGGATCAGATATTTTCACTTAGGCAGATTCTTGAGAAATGTTTAGAGTTTCAGAAACCTTTGGTTGCTAGCTTTGTTGATTTCAAAAAGGCTTTCGACTCTGTTGATCGTCATAATTTGTGGTTGATTGTGAAATCATATGGTATACCAGACAAATTAGTTAACATAATGAAAGCTCTCTATAATAACACTGAGTCGTGTGTGAGAGTTGGTAAGGCTTGTAGCAATTGGTTTAGCATTACTTCTGGTGTTCGACAAGGGTGCATTTTGTCTCCTTTTCTCTTTAGCTTGGTTATTGATTATGTTATGCGAAATTCACTTCAAGGGAAAGATTTTAGCCTTAAATGGACTGGAGATACGAAAATTTCTGATTTAGATTATGCTGATGATTTAGCCCTTTTGGCAAATGATGTTGATGAGATGAACTCTTTCATTCGAGCTGTTGATGAGACTGGTAGTAGAGTAGGTTTGGTTATAAACAGAGAGAAAACTAAAGTGATGAAAATTGGTCAGCCAGGCTGTGATTCAGTTAATCTGAATGGTTGCAGTCTTGAGCAGGTGTCACAGTTTAATTATCTTGGGAGCTATGTAACAGATAATGGTGATGTGCGGCATGAGATTAACAGACGAATAGGGATTGCTGCCGGGACTTTTAAGAATTTATGGAGAGTGTGGAGAAATAGGCGTATACACGTAAAGACTAAAATTAGACTGTATAATAGTTTGGTTCTTTCTAGGGTTAGTTATGGTAGTGAAACTTGGACACTTTGTAAACAAGATAACAGGAAACTAGATGCTTTTGATTGCAGATGCTTACGCAGTATCTTGGGCATTAGGTGGTTCAACTTCGTAACTAATGATGAGGTCAGGCAAAGGAGTCGGCAACCTCCTTTAAACAGCATATTGTGCTGAGAGTGACTCCGTTGGTTTGGCCATGTTGCCCGTATGAATAATTATAGATTGGTGAATAGGGTTATGAACAGTGTGCCTAAAAACTTCAGAGAGAGGGGGAGACCAAGGATGCGGTGGGCAGACAATGTCAAACAGGACCTTTTTAGAATTGGTGTGCAGTGGCCAGATGCAGTAGATGTAGCTCAGAATGGACTTGCTTGGAGAACTAAATTGCACGGTCTGGTTGGACCTCCGTAGCCCATGGCTGCTTGAGGATGATGATGATGATGAGGATGATGATTGAGTTGGATTGTTTTACCTCTGAGCAGCACTGTTTCCCATACCATGGACTAAATGGCTAGGTCATAAGGGCCCCGAAGGCTCAGAGATGGTGCGAGAGGGGACTGATTGGAACAGCTATTGGGAGACAGATGGTAACTTCCCGTCAAGGCCATCCAGCGTGTTCTTTAATGTGCACAAAGTATGGCTCTTTCCCGCAAACGGGACCACGGCTTAACGTCCCATCCGACGGACGACGGCCTTTCCTTGCCCATCGGTGTAAGGACCTATTGAAATAACAGTAGATCAATTGAAAGGGAACAAGTTTTGTTTTTTAAATGATTAGAAGGGAAATAAAAAGAAAAGGGTGAAACGAAAGGATTTGATGAGGAAGAGAGAGAGAGAGAACAGAGGAAGCTAGCGAAGAGATAGAATTATTCCCAATTCCATTCCTCCCTTCGAGCAAAGAGAATTCCATCTCGGCCAAGCGGAATATTTACAAATGTCAGGAGAAATTAATAACTCGGGCACATTCCGCAGCTATGTGATGGAAGAGAAACGGATCGCGGCATCCAGGTTTTCCCGCCGATGCCGCAGATTCCTATTAAAACTCTCCCTCTCTTCCTTTACGTTTCGCGGTTGAGTGAAACTCGACTTTGTAGAAATCGATTTGGCATCTTTGCTTCAGTGAACATCGTCTGCTCGACACGTCTAGGAATCGATTCCCCCCCAAGCAGTGCATTACAGTCATCAATGCGTGATTAGATTTTGCTAGATGACGTCACATTGTGCTTGTTAGTCGCTGCCCTCCCCGACGAGTGTCTTCTCCGATGCGCAACGGGATGGCTGCACCGACACTCACAAGGAGTTGACGACGTGCTCAGTTGCGTAACAATTGCCCGATGTTTAATTCTTGTCCAGGGCTCGACAATGTCATTTCGACTCAACAGTCGAAAGGAAAACGATTCGTTTAATGACTTCGTGACGGGATTAAAGGGAAATGAGATTATTTTAATGCGTGATTTCCCACATAAAAGTGGAAGTTGGGCCTTATTAGAAGTTAACGAACTGTTTACTGATTTTGACCAGAAGTTTTTTTCTACTTGCAGAGTTACACGAGAATTTTTCAGTTTGCATTGCAGTACTTTCTCAGATCAGAAAAAAAAAAGCATAATTAAATTATGTTTTCCCACTAAAAAACTGCTATTTAAATAAATTACCAATATAATATATTACATTATCTTGCTACACGATTTCCATGCTTTTCTAGTCACAGGTTCGAGTCCCAGCTCGGTCAGCGTTGAGATTTATCTCCGCAAAATTCCCCGCCCTGACCATGGTCAGTAGCGGACACTGATGGTCTTGAAAAGGCCGCCATCCGTCGGATGGGACGTTAAGCCGTGGCGCCGTATGCGGGAGAGCCATACCCTCTGCACATTAAAGAACACGCTGGACGGCCTTGACGGGAGGCTACCATCTGTCTCCCAACAGCTGTTCCAGTGGGTCCCCTCCCCCAACCTTCTCTGAGCTTTTAGGGATCATGTGACCTAGCCATTTAGCAAATGGTGTGCAAAAAAATGCCGCTCAGAGGTAAAACAACCCAACCATGCTTTTCTAGGGTTGGTTTGAGGCTCAGAGAATGGGTGGAAGCGTTTAACCTCACACATTATTTTTTATCATCATATTAGCGTTTTTCTGTGTGGAAAAATTAGCATTTAACAAACAGACTTAGTATATTAATAACTAGAACTGAAAAATGACATAATGTAGTTCTAGCATTTTATCATCCTATAATATAAATCTATTACCAATAAGGGAATATAATAACCTCCTCAAGCAGCTGCTTGCCACAGATTGCTGACAGGAGCCTGTCAGTTTAATACGCCATAGTAGAAGGTTTGTAGGGATGGCGAGACCTCAGCAGAAAAGACAACACACAAATCATCCATGCCTTACGCGAGTACCTGTGATCACTAGCCAAGCGTGCTAACCATTCGGCCACGGGACGGCTTATAATAATAATATTAGAGAAATATATAAAATAAATCAAAATGGGGATCGTCAAATGCTGATTATTTTACCATTTTCATTAATGACTTTGTTTTATAAATGCTTTTGCTTTACCTGTAAGACACAATTCTGTAAACCCCCGCGACCACGAGACGGAACGGTGAATTGTGCGCTTAATAGTCAACCCGAATAAGACCTTTTCACAAACGCAGGCACATCTCGAGAATTCACAGTGATTGTAAAGAAATTCAGGGAGACGTGTGCACAGGCGGTCCTCCCAGTGATAAAATGTCACGGGTCAACTCAAGTGCTGACCTATGGAAAGCTGATAACCGAAACACGTCTAATTTCTTGTGAGAGCCGCTCAGTGCTTTATCTTCCTCGAGGGTGCCCTAATGAGAAAGTTAAATAATGACATAACGAAATGCAGCAATTCAAAATAAGGGATTCTTCTACCGATTCACGTGAACTGACGAAATACACATCACGGCAACAAGCAGGCCAGCTGGTGACGTACAAAGGTCACGGACCACTCGCCCACGCCACTAGCTCTGACCTATGGAAAGCTGATAAGTCGATGCGAAAGATATGTTACTCATACTTTACTCGTGCCTTCATCTTTCTCAAAGATCTTTTGAACAAAGTTAAATAATTACTGTTAATGCCACGCTATCAGAACTCCGTGTGGGCTAGCTTCGGGTCTTATCGCGTCCCCCCAAGCGTACGTATTTTTATAGCCCACGTATTTTAAGTCCGTTTTAATCAATACTTAATTCTTTCAACTCACCCCCTCGTGACTATTACTAGAAGAAGGGCTACCTCACAGTAGCATCAAATAAAAAATCTGATTTTATTCGTCGTGATGAAAAATATTGAAGGTAATAGGGTCAACCTAAAAGATCCGTGTTCGGATCCTCACCCCGGATGGCTTTTAACAAAAGTCCTACGAAATAAAAAAAACTCCCCCGTTACGGGACGTTGTTTAAATATACTTATTATGGCTGTGTCCTCAGTACATGATGCAAACTCTTTCCCAGGAAGTAACGCTATTCGATGTATCCCCCGGTTACATGCTTTTACAGGTTAAAGCCTGTATGGCAGAATGTTAAAAGAAGAGTTCATACGTTTCCGTAAAGCTTAAGTGCGTTAAAGGAGTATGGTTCGACTCACTTTGAGAGGAGCAGTCGCTCGGACCAAAAGCCTGATAGGTCTCCTGCCGAATGCTACACTTTATCAGAACACCGTGTGGGGTACCTTCTAGAAAAGGGAAAATTTTTAATGTCATAAGAAATGTGTGACGTATAATCCGTGGAAAAAATACGAAATCTTTAACATCCGCACTTCAAATTTTCATACGACATTCGGGGGCGGGGGGTGGGGGGGTTAAGTTTCAACCTCTATTTTTTCCATCCGCAATAATACACAGTTTCTGTGGAGCACTGGTGACTTCGACGCAAAGGGTGATCCACACTAAAAAACAAATCCCATAGACAATAAAGAACTAAAAAAGTCATTAAAACAGTGAATGTACAGAGATTGACAGCAGTAATATAGACAGGGACCCATCGCTCACTATCATAGCCCTCGAGAAATTATCAAATCTGTAAAGGTCTGGCCAAATAATCTTCTGAGTTAATCAACGTTCATGTCTTACTATGGATCAAATATCCGAACACTATGGTTCATTACATATTTCTGAAAAATATCCGTCAACGATTACAACCTTCGTCCCTCAGAATCGTGAAGTAATTAGTACACCTTATCTTTTGTCGAAAAACTTGTGTTTGCAGCGTGCGCTTATTCAAACGTACCGAGGTGAGAAATTAGTTTAACCTTATGCCCGACAGCTGAGTGTCTGAATCTTAGTTCGACGGCACAAGGGGTTACGAAACTGATTTTAGATATAATTTGCTCTCGAGAGTTTTTTCCTAATTACAAACGGGATAGGCGGGAAGTCAGTGAACGCAAAGCTAGGTCACGAATCTGACCCCCCAACTTTTCACGGAAATACTATAAACAGTGAGTTTTCAGTTTTTAAACAAAAGCACCTGTTCAGATTGTCTTCCGTTCGAGTCATATTTCATGCAGTCAGCATTGACTGTTCACGCTTTCCCCCCTCACACATTAGGAAATGGAAGCTTCGTTCATGTAAGAGTACATTCGATGTATCTTTAAAAAAAATATGCAACTATCTGTCTTAACAGTTAGCATTCACACGACATAGGTGTTCGGTAGCATTCGTGTCTTACTATGGATCTCAAACCTTAACTATGTTAGAAGTAACTAACCTACTGTCTATGGCCGGAGTGGGCAATTGTTTTCATACACTTCGTGTGCATATTGACGTGGCCGTCCTAATGGAAAATACGATGAGACGAATCTTCGGTCGTGCACGGGGAGGATTTTTCTGTCTTGGCGGGCAACAAAAACTCTTAGCGGGCAGAATGCGACCCACGGGTCGCTATTCACCCGTCCCTGGTCTATGGGAGCAGATGTTGACTATCGTAACTTGTGACTGTATCGGCTATGGTAAAGTATTGGGTAGACTATTGTGAGATTTTCGTCGTGATTCTTTAGCATTAATAAATTACGAATACGGAATCACTTAAAATCGATTTTATTTTCGTAATATAATTATCTACTTTGGGCGTATGATTTATTAGAAAGATAGGGAAGATGAATCAGTGATGAACTGTAATTATCTTGTGAACGCATACCTAATGAGTGTTTTACGAATCTGTGGGGTGCATCTGAAAATTAAAGCTGTGACACTGAAGCAAACTGAATTTTTCATTCTAAATGCTTACTCAGTCTATGGATAGTTTGTCGGGGTAATGACAAGTCTGATGCGTAGACACTTTGATTAACGAATGTGAGAAAAAGTCCTTGTGATCCGTCCAGAATTAACTCAGAAGATTGTTTGGCCAGACCTTTACAGATTTGATAATTTTTCGAGGGCTATGATAGTGAGCGATGGGTCCCTGTCTATATTACTGCTGTCAATCTCTGTACATTCACTGTTTTAATGACTTTTTTAGTTCTTTATTGTCTATGGGATTTGTTTTTTAGTGTGGATCACCCTTTGCGTCGAAGTCACCAGTGCTCCACAGAAACTGTGTATTATTGCGGATGGAAAAAATAGAGGTTGAAACTTAACCCCCCCACCCCCCGCCCCCGAATGTCGTATGAAAATTTGAAGTGCGGATGTTAAAGATTTCGTATTTTTTCCACGGATTATACGTCACACATTTCTTATGACATTAAAAATTTTCCCTTTTCTAGAAGGTACCCCACACGGTGTTCTGATAAAGTGTAGCATTCGGCAGGAGACCTATCAGGCTTTTGGTCCGAGCGACTGCTCCTCTCAAAGTGAGTCGAACCATACTCCTTTAACGCACTTAAGCTTTGCGGAAACGTATGAACTCTTCTTTTAACATTCTGCCACACAGGCTTTAACCTGTAAAAGCATGTAACCGGGGGATACATCGAATAGCGTTACTTCCTGGGAAAGAGTTTGCATCATGTACTGAGGACACAGCCATAATAAGTATATTTAAACAACGTCCCGTAACGGGGGAGTTTTTTTTATTTCGTAGGACTTTTGTTAAAAGCCATCCGGGGTGAGGATCCGAACACGGATCTTTTAGGTTGACCCTATTACCTTCAATATTTTTCATCACGACGAATAAAATCAGATTTTTTATTTGATGCTACTGTGAGGTAGCCCTTCTTCTAGTAATAGTCACGAGGGGGTGAGTTGAAAGAATTAAGTATTGATTAAAACGGACTTAAAATACGTGGGCTATAAAAATACGTACGCTTGGGGGGACGCGATAAGACCCGAAGCTAGCCCACACGGAGTTCTGATAGCGTGGCATTAACAGTAATTATTTAACTTTGTTCAAAAGATCTTTGAGAAAGATGAAGGCACGAGTAAAGTATGAGTAACATATCTTTCGCATCGACTTATCAGCTTTCCATAGGTCAGAGCTAGTGGCGTGGGCGAGTGGTCCGTGACCTTTGTACGTCACCAGCTGGCCTGCTTGTTGCCGTGATGTGTATTTCGTCAGTTCACGTGAATCGGTAGAAGAATCCCTTATTTTGAATTGCTGCATTTCGTTATGTCATTATTTAACTTTCTCATTAGGGCACCCTCGAGGAAGATAAAGCATTGAGCGGCTCTCACAAGAAATTAGACGTGTTTCGGTTATCAGCTTTCCATAGGTCAGCACTTGAGTTGACCCATGACATTTTATCACTGGGAGGACCGCCTGTGCACACGTCTCCCTGAATTTCTTTACAATCACTGTGAATTCTCGAGATGTGCCTGCGTTTGTGAAAAGGTCTTATTCGGGTTGACTATTAAGCGCACAATTCACCGTTCCGTCTCGTGGTTGCGTGGGCTGCTGATCGAAGGTATATCAGCGGTGCTTTTCACCACAAGGGAAAAATTCGTTTTCACCGGTGTGACTGAACAGTAATAAGTATTCAAAGCTCATTGGTGAGGTTTGTACTTTTTTAGTTATGTGGATTAGCTCAGGTATGATGATAAGGGTACGTTCGATTGAGACTTATGTATTATTTTTTATAGTAGGTTAGTGTATTTGACTCTTGTCCCCTATTAACGCGCATTCGTGTTGGAACTAAAATTTTTTTTCGGAAGCGGAAACGTATGAATTCTATTTTTAGCATGGCTTACTTTCTATAACAATGTTCCACGTAGTCTTTACAGAATTCACCCGATGAAAACAACTGACCTTGTAAAGCTTGTAACTGACGCCGCAATGCGAATTTCCTTAGCGTCCTAACGTTCGACGATTTTTACAAACTGTGAGAGCGTTTGTAAATTAATGATTACTCCCATAGCTGATTTTTCTTCGAGTAGCGTTACTTCCAATGCATCATGTACTGTGGATACACTGGTAATAAGTATTTTCAAACCATATCGCGTAATGGATATACTTACGGAGATTAATGAATTGAGACAAACGTAAAACCACTTTCCAAGACGTCCTGATGCGGAAGCACAGATATCTGATGGCATCACCCCATTGGAGACTAATACGCTCAACTCTTGAAGGTTTAGGGTGCATAATTTCAAAAGTCTACATGGGGTGCATTGAAACCTATCATAAAGTGTTGTGCAGAGAACCGTCTCCGGACTTCGGAAAATATCGAGTCCGAAATCCACGATAAAGAACGCCAGCGAGTTTTCACGATGTAAGACAACACGCCTAATGCGGGAGCAGCACAGATTCATTCGTCAATTTGATTCCCCATTTGGAATTTTTTATTTTCGTAGGACTTAACCATCTGTCAGTGAAACGCTGTCCGGGGTGAGGATCCGAACACGGAGTCTATTAGGTCGATCCTATCACTCCTCAATATTTTTCATCACGACGAATAAAATCAGATTTTTTACCCATCGACATTTTCTGCGGGACAGTCTTTTAAAAACAGTTACTGTGGATAGATCTAGTAAGCGACAGTCACGGAGTTAAAAGAAATAAGTGTTACTGAAACGGACTTAAAATACCTGGGTTATAAAAATGCGTATATTAATGTGAAAGGACTATCGGGTTTTGGTGTAAGAAATACATAGAAAAAGCTAGTTATAAAGAATGCTAGGTTAATATCTGAAATGTCTGACCCGTTCGATACGCTGCTAAGCCACATCAAGTACACGGCATAGTCCCGTGCGTCCGGGAATCCACACAGCGAGGGACGATTTTTTTTTCCAGTGAAACACATCTACAGAAAACTGATTTTTATTTCGACCGTGGAGTGATTTTAATAAAGGTGAGGAATATTTTGACGAGTGTTTAATTACTAGGGAGTTTAATAGCAGGGAATTTTAATTATAAGAAAATCGTTTGCCGTCTTGGTGGAATAAATACAGCTTTGTGAGTTTGAGATCTGCATTCAAAAGAGTTCAGTGGTAGTGTTGGTTTTGATGTAAGAAATACATAGAAAAAGCTAGTTATAAAGAATGCTAGGCTAATATCTGAAATGTCTGACCTGCATCTAAGCCACAGCAAGTACACGGCATAGTCCCGTGCGTCCTGGAATCCACACAGCGAGGGACGATTTTTTTTTCCGGTGAAACACATCTACAGAAAACTGATTTTTATTTCGACCGTGGAGTGATTTTAATAAAGGTGAGGAATATTTTGACGAGTGTTTAATTACTAGGGAATTTTGTATCATCCTTTTCTGTACAATTATTCTGAGACCAGCCAATCGTTCCATACAATTATTCTGAGACCAGCCAATCGTTCCATGCAATTATTCTGAGACTTGCATCAGCCGAGTGAAGGAGGGGGACCTTAAAATATAGGTATGGTGTTTAAAAGGGCAACCAGGGGGTTTTTCATAAGGGGGAGGACTTAAAATATAGGTAGGTCGACAATGGGGTCCGAAAACGAGAAATTAGACTTAAAATAAAGGGGTTTTTGGGAAAATAGTACTTCTCACTGTCAACAGATGGCGCCAATAGGGTTTTTAATAAGGTGGAGGGCTTAAAATATAGGTAGGTCGACCGTGGGGTCCGAAAACGAGAAATTAGAGTGAAAATAAAGGGTTTTTGGGAAAATAGTACTTCTCACTGTCAACAGATGGCGCCACTGAGGGGGAAAAGGGGGTGAAGGGGGAGGAATTATTAATTACGAATTATTAATTAAATAGTAATTAGTTATTAATTGAATATTAATTAAATATTTATTAGTTATTAATTGGATATTAATTGAATATTAATTGGATATTAATTAGTTATTAATTGGAGATTAATTAGTTATTAATTAGTTATTAATTGGATATTAATTAGGGGGAAAGCACTGTGCAAAGGGGTTGCGGTGGGGTGTGATGATACTACTCACGTATGAGCTGAAACAAAAACCCATGTATGAACTGAAACAAAGAACCACGTATGAGCTGAAATACCCATGTATGAACTGAAATAAAGAGCTACACATATATGGACTGAAATGAGGAGCCACGTGTATGAACTGAAATAAATAGTCACATGTAAATACTGAAAGAGCCGGATTTCCTGATCCTTGAATCCTCTTAGAGAAGAAATATAATGAGAGGAGAACCTACCAAAATTTTTAACGTATACTGTGAATGATCATATCAATATCATTTATTTGTTATCCACTTAATGCACGCAAGATAATTTAATGTGTTGTTTTTCACGTGGTGGTTAAACTTCCGATTCAACCTAGAACTATTCGCCCAAATCCACTTGTATCTTTTAAACTAGGGTAAGGCCAAATTGCGATCAAGCGGAGAAAATCTTTACTCTGGGACCCTGACTTGCAAATATGAGTGCCGAAAGATGGTGCTTTTGCACCCATCACCATCTGAGTTGTGAGTGCCACTTTTTGCCGGAATGAATCTGTGCAACACACTCATTGCTTCCCCTCCGATCCCAACACTTTCGCTCTTTCCGCACGTAGCATCGATCGTGCTTAACTTATTAGCCAATCTAGGTGGGTTCAGGTGAAGGATCTTGACGCCACTTCCAACGGAAGTGAGACATGACGCAATGAGAGGCGAGGACTTTTTTTTTTCGCCTTTGGTGGAAGTGCAAAGTCATGTATCGTTCCGCGTAAGAAAGGGGAATTTTTCGTACCTCGAGTGGTCTCTTTTTAATGTATGATTTTTTTTTTCTGTTTTGAGGGGAAAAAACTAACAACTTCAGTTGTTATTCGAAAGTTAATCGACTCTTTTTCAAAAAATACGACTTTTTTATGTAAAAGAAAGTTGACACAATTATAATGTTAACGGTAAAAAACGTGGGTTAGATATCAGATATAGAACACTATTTATTTAGTAACCTTTTTTCACACCATTAGTACATATTCAGTGGTGCGTACCATCTCACCGTACACTTCTTTTAGTAACATAGGAAAGTTCCATTCAGACATGAATAATATATTAGATAGATAGATAAATAGATAATTTATTCTCAGAATATGCAGTACTTTACATTTACATGTTTTTTACCTTAGAATCTGAAGTTATAATGAAATATATATATATAATGTTGTATTTCTCAGATACACAATTTTAAAGTATTACATTTTCTAATATATATTCTTTTTTATACATAGTCTGTCCAATAAAAATCATATATTTATTCATACCATATATATGGAAAATTTTAATATTATATTTCATTAGTGTTTTATAATTTTACCTACATTTTTCAGTACAAGTCTGAGAAAAAATGTTGAGTCTTCCACGAGAGTAAAAACTCGTTTGTGGAAGAAATTTAACAGTTATGTTGTAATAATGTTGTAATGTGTTTTTTGTGCGTTTTTTAGAAATAATCGTCATGATTCTTATTTTCCAAAAACACAGATAATTATGCACTATACAAAACTAAGCTTATTGAGAGTTTTTTTTAATTATTCTAAAGAATAATAATCTCTGTAAAAATACAGAGTTTTTTCGTTGTTGTTGTGATCACGACAAAATAATCGATTTTGGAATCGGATCACGTTTTAGATATTCCAAAACTCGAAGAAGAGGTTTTCGCAGTAAGGCCGATAGATTTGCACTTGCCACTATGGCCATCATTATTCAGGTGTTTTCGCTGAAATTTTATATTTAGACTTATTTAAAATAAATGCCACTAGGAATATGGACCACGTGACCGCAATTTAAAATAAGGCTCCCACCTCCGCCTAACAGCTCCCCTGTGGATCCCCTTCTCTAACCTTTTATGCGCCCTTGGGGTCTTTAAGGGGTTGGGTTGTTTTACCTCTTAACGATGTTTTTTTTTTCGCACACAATGGGCCTAAATGGCCAGCTTTACAAAGACCCTAAGACAGGAGAGACAGGTTAGACAGGAGAGCTGTTAGGCGGAGATGGGAGCCTTATTTTAAATTCATCTAGTGTGTTCTTTAATGGGCACAGAGTATGACTCTCCTCGACTTGGGTTGTGCTGTTTTACCTCTGAGAGACACTTTTTTTTTGCACACAATGAGCTAAACGGCCAGGTTACAAGGACCCCGAGGCTCCGAGAAGGTTGTGGGGTAGGGGACACGCTGGACAGCTGTTAGGAGACAGATGGTAGCCTCTTGTTAAGGCCATTCAACGTATTATTTGACGTGCACAGGGTATAGTAGACGGACGGCGGCCTTTGCAAGTTCATCGGTCTCCTCTATTGACAGAGTGCAAGGTGAGGGATTTGCGGAGATAAATCTTAGCCCTGGCCCAGATGGGACTCGAACCTAGGAACTGAAGATTACGAGACCTGGTTAGCTACCGGATGAGCCCTTTCAATTAAATACCAAAATGCCGAATTTTCTCAAAACTGTCTTTGACAATGTACATATAATTTAGTTTTTTTCAGTAATTATATAATTTTTATATAATTTAGCTTTTTATATAAATTAGTCCCATATAGGCCTGGATGTAGAAAAAAAATTTCCCGTTTCTTTCGAAAACGTTTTCAATTATAAATGAACCAAAAAAACTCTCAATAATCGTAGTTTTGTATATCGCCAAATTTTTTGTCTAAATGGAAAATAATAATCACGACGAACATTTCTAGAAACGCTCCTTATTAATAATATTCTTAAAAGAGGGGAGGATAACACTCACCCCTTTTCTCCCTTGTCGCAAGCATAGTTCCATCTGTGAATTCATTCCATCTTCCACAATTTCCTTCTTCAATTGCTCAAGAATCTGCAACATCGGCTCTTTGACTGCATCCGTATGGCTCTTTATTATTTCTAACACTAATCACAGAGCTTGCATTTGTTATTATAAAAATGGCGACAACAGTCAAATCGCTGAAAAATAATATAAAACGGGCTAAAAAAATTAATATCTAACGCAGAATTATAAAACTTTTATCAGCTCTTAAACGAATTAAATAATCTGAATGCGCTATTTTCTAAGTTACTAAATGCTCGTCCTCTCTCCTCAAATAAATAAATAAGAAATAAATAAAATAAATAAATACATGTATAAAAAAACTGCAAAATTAACTAACTCTGCCGCTCATTTTCATTTCATTGCATCCACTTGTGGAATCACTGAAATTGAGCTTTCTCTTTATAGAATGCAAAATTTCAGATTTTAAATTTCCAAAGAGACCAAACCTTTTCTCCAGCAACAACACTTACCTGATTCAGAACCGACTCAATGACAGATAAAACAAAGGAGAAATGTTGTGAACACGCATCAAAAGGACATTCATTTTAATTGTTTTAGATTACTATGTAGCTTATGAAACTATCCCACAGGAGTTTAAAGATTAGCAAAGATTTCCACTGTAATCCAGGTAGAGGACTTAAGCCCCAACGCTGGTAAATTAAACCCAGCAACAAACGAGCATAGAATCACTCTAAATTGAACCCATCGGGAATGATCTTTCTCAAGTTCAACATCCTACTCTATAATTCGCCTTTGTGCTGAGCTTCAGAAACTTCGCCGAATCGGTCACCAGTTTCGGGCTTAAACGCGAATGAACGTGAGACAAAAGCAGAATGCGCAGCGGTGCTTCATAAACGAAGATTCGTACGTTTCCATTCAAAAGATGGATTTGAAAGCAACAATTGTATTCAATCACAGTAGCATTCATCAGCATCGCGCGTGAAAACGTGAAAGAGTTGACAGGCGAAATTTTAAGATGAGAAAGGCTTCATCCTCCAATGTTACGCATTCCCCTCGTATTAAGCTCACCTGTTCGACTATAGTTCTGGCACGAAGCCAACCATAGTCCTTTTATTATCCCTCTTTCGTCGTCACGTGGACACTCCGTCGATATTAACCAGCCGCGTGCTTGGAGCGAGCGCTATCTGAAGTATGACAAGTTCCGAACGCTGTCGTCAGTGCTTGTGATCTTGCAAATGGCGCCATGTTTGCTCCAGCTGTTCTCAAGTGGGACACGGATGATAGCACTAGGAAGACGGAATAAAAAGGAATAGATTCATGAGCATACATAGGCATGTTTCCTGTTAATGTTGACACATTGAATAATGTTGTAATTTCAGGTTACTCTCCTCGTGGTTGTGGTGTTTTACTTCTGAGAGGTACTTTTTTTTTCAAACAATGGACTAAATGGCCAGGTCACAAGGACCCCGAGGGATCAGAGAAAGTTGAGAGGAGGAAACCCACTTGACCGTAATTAGGAGACAGATGGTAACCTCAGTCAAGGTCACCCAGCGTGTTCTTTAACGTGCATAGGGTATGACTCTCCCACACAGAGAATCACGGCTTAACGTACTATCGAATGGACGGTGGTCTACTGACCTCCTACTGGCCGATGGCATAAAATGGAATTTTGCGAAGATAAATTTCAACGTTGGCTCCGTCCCGTTTCTTTTCGGTAATGCTGGATGCTTTTACACAGACCTGGCCTGAAGTGACGTCCCCCTTCTTCAGGTGGAGTTGGATCAGTTGTTAGTGCGCCAGATTCTAACCTGATGTTCCTACATTCGAGTCCTCACTAGAGAATAAAAATAGTCTTCACTAGAGAAGTATACCCTCTGTCCGAATGGGACGTTAAGCCGTGGCCCCGTGTACGGGATAGCCATACGCTGCACACGTTAAAGAACACGCTGGATGGCCTTGACAGGAGACTACCATTTGTTTCCCAACAGCTGTTCCAGTGGATCCCATCCCCCAACCTTCTCTGAGACTTCGGGGTCCTTGCGACCTGGCCATTTAGTCCATGTGTGCAAAAAAGTGCCGCTCAGAGGTAAAACAACCCAACCCAAAGCCATGTGCCCCAAAATCGATGCCATCAATCACTTAAACAAAAGATAAATAACCTCTCCCTTTACAACAGATCACTCCAACTTTCGACGGATGGAAACAATCTTGACAAAAGCTACTGATGTCGCCCAACTTCCCCTCCCAACCTCTTCCTACTGCCACGTGCTCACGTAATGTGGAACCTTGACTTCCTCTATACCTTAGGTGGGCGGTCAGGATACCTCTCGACATTCCGACAAGTGATGGATAGTAGTCGTTCACTCGCAGCATCCCAAAAGAAATCGAGGTACTCTCCTCCTCCTCTGTCATTCACGGTCACGTGGCTGGTCATCGGGGGATATGCTCGCTCTCTTCGGAGGGAAGATTTCTAACTGATGCTCGTGCTACGATAGTCATCTTCTCAGAGGAAGAACAATATTAATAAAAGAAATATGTGTTTTGGGAGTCTCATTTCTCTAAACCCAAGAGAAATATGATGCGGTGTATTTTCGTACCTCATTTTATGTAATCGGGGAATGCTTTTTTTGACCGATGGCTTCTCCTTTTTTTCGTTCTGCTTGAAGGGAGACTATTTTTTGTTTCATTGCTTAATCGTGATTCTGACAGTAGCAGAGCGGATAAAGAGACAGATGATTCTCAGATCACAAATACGTCAATGACCTGTCAATTACTTGTTAATCAACCTATAATCTTTGAGAACTATCGGAGCATGAACTGCGCTGTCTCAGAACTGGATTCAAGGGATGGGGGAGGGGCAAGAGAATGCTTGTAACCTGAACGGATAAAAAAATATCAAAAACGTTATTAAACATGTCTATTTAAAGCATTTTTCAAGAAATATTTTAAAGATTACCAAATACCAAAACGGAGGACAAAATTTAATGCTGGAATGGCGATTGTCCCCCCCCCCCCCCCCTCTACTCTCTTTCTTTTTTTAGATCCCGGCCTTGCAGTCTCAGAGTCTCATTCTCTCTCCTGTTGCGTTAACGGTATTGGCTTTATTATCGCCAAACAAATAACATAACGCTCTAATATTAAAGTTTTAGCTTTTTGTTATAGATGATGAAATATTTTTTTTTGATATCAGGATTTACTCTTACTCTTTAAAATAGATGTTATTCGATAAAATCAACTCGATCGTTTTCTTTTTCGGGAGACTTAATAACCTTAAAGTCTCCCCTGTTGAGATGACATTGGATTCTGAATGAATTTGTGAGAGAAATTATTCTATGCTAGACGCTAAGTGGGTTTTTTTTTACCTTTAAGTGCACTTTTGTTCACTCAATGGACCAAATAGCTAGGTCCCAAAGATCCCAATAGATGAGATTGGGATCCAGTGGACCTTCCGTCAAGGCCATCCAGCGTTTTCTTTTACAGGCACAGAATACGACTCTCCTTTCTTCCTTGAGTATGGTGGGGATTAGCGAAGATAAATCTGAACGTTGGTACAAGTGGGACTCGAACCTGGGAACTGCAGATTACGAACCTGGCACGCTACCGATTCAGCTGAGATTCCCTCTATTCCAATAAGTTTTTTACTTTGTAATTCATTAATATTTCGCACGATGGCCATACATATGATAATATATTAAAGTTGTTGCTGTGATTGTTTATTTTCATATAATTAACCTCTAACCCACATGAGTGTTTTTAAATTCTTGCATTTGTATTATTTTTTCAACAATTTTCAAAAATATTCTGTAAATCGTTAAATTGCAGCATAAATATTGTTAATGGAAATAAAAAGACTATTAATACTACATTTTGCATTTTGAAAACCGTTTTTTGATTTCAATAAAAGATTCTGTGACTGTTCAGCCACCATCCCTTTAAAGTGAAGTTGTATTGAAGACACTTCAGAGACAATGTGCAGCATTATGTCCTTAAATGAAAAGATTCAGTTTTTGGACAAGCTTAGAATTGTGCGAATGTCATTAAGAAAGCATTGCAGCGTTAATGAGTTGTTACGTTTGTCAACAACATCGGATATTAAAAAAATGGCTTAAAAATAAGTTTTATATGCTATTATGCTTTGAAGTGTGAAAGTGACCTTTGTTAAGAAGACGTGATTTCGTTTAAAAACTAGAAAAAAATTGATAGAAATACACCAGAAAAAATATCTTTTTGGTGATTTAGTCTTTTAAGGAAAGTTCAGTCGCTCAAAAAAGCATGAAAAAAGTACCTTCGTCCGAAGGTTGCCAGATCACTAATTTCTAAAAAAAATCGTTGCCAGATATTTTTTCTGAATTCTGTAATCAACCATAGTGTTCGGATATTTTTTGAGCGACTGTTCCTTCTACATCTATGAATACTTAATGGCAATTGCAATGTCTCGATTAATTATTAAACGCATTTCTGTTTTCATAATTAAATATTTATTTGCCGTCAAAAGTAATGCAGATAGTTATCTATAATTCTATTGTTTTTCTCCATTAATTAAGAAGGTCTTTCAGTTCGATGGGTTTCCAAAGGACTTATTCTTCGACAACATCAGTGGTTTCCTGCAGTTGTGCTACATGTTCAAAGGGATGTGGATGTTAAGGTCATTTGCGTGATACAACTGCATAAACATTTAATTTCCTGATTCTCTTTTCTCATTCGTTGCTAGAACCTTTTTTTCTGCCGCTTCAATCCTGGTTAGCTGATTAAACAATTTCTGCGATGGGAGTTTCGGCGCGATTTCCTGTTCCGTGCACGTGGCCATATAGGGGCGCCAGAGAATCATCAACTGACTCCCTCGTAGGAAACTTGCAGCAGATCTATTTAATGCCTTGTTGAGTGGTACTGTTTCTTTTTATCAGCTGAAAGCGCTGCCGGGGGGTCACTGTCTCTTGTAAGAAATGCCATTTAGGACATTGGCGTGTTGCCAAGTACAAAACGAAAAACTCACACACATTAACTTCGTTTTATTTCCGACGATTCCTTTTTATTGTTTCAATTTTTGTTTCTGTTATGAAACGAACCTGAAGTGGAACTTCTGGTTCTCAACAAACTCCATTTCATCACTTGACATTTTGCAGAAAATGTGCTAACCGAACTGATTAATGACTCCTTGAAATCATCTCAAAGATCATCTTAAAACCTTTTAAGCTTTCGGAATCAGAAGAAAGAGCAGCTGTTGCGCTCGCACGCAATAAAAAAAGCAGCACGCAAAAAGTACCGGTTGTTTCGTAAGTCGAGAGATAATGTTTTGTGACGGTGCCGTACTTCGTATTATTATCGGAGTTATTAATGTAATTCGAATTTCTTTGTTGTAACTTTTATTTTCAAATCATTAAGCAATTGAATCCCATAATGATCGTATAAGAGCCATTAGAGCAATCCTTTTGTTGGTGCAATTTAAATCTCTAAATTTGAAATAATTTGCATAAATACGCATGCGTGCTATTAATTGCTTTCTTACGAAGAGAGTCTGTGGTGTTCTTCTGTAGGATGTCAAAGTGGCATTTCCGAAAGAAATTCGTTCAATATTAAACTTAGAACAAAACTGATTAATGGGAATATTTTGTGTTGTCTAGGATCGCGCAAATAAGGGTTTTACATTATTATAAATTTCATATAACGCAATTTCAGCTGACTTGGGCAGTCTTAAGATTTACAGCTATACACGCTGTTCAGTTTCTGCAACAGTAGACCACGTTTGCTCTGTCGAATCGTCGACAACAGTAAATTACATTTTGTTTAAATCGAAGAATAGTACATAAATTTGATTTGTTGAATCCCCGAACAATAAGTTACATTTCGTTTGTCGAATCACCTTAACAATGTGCTAAATTTGGCTTGTTAACGAGGCAAAAATTTATTGAATTGCCGCGACAGAACTTGCTTTGTTGAAGCGTCTCAACGGTAAGTTACGTTTGTTTCATTGAATCGTTGTTGCAAAGACAATTTGTATCTTTGTTGAATCACCGCAAGAGTTTAATCTTTGTTGAAACATCGCAAAAGTAAGGTTTATATTTGTTGAAACTGCAAAAGTTTCGTCTTTCTTGAATCACCGCAAAAGAAAGTTCATCTTTGTTGAATCACCGCAAAAGATAGATCATCTTTGTTGAATCACCACAAAAGAAAGATCCTTTTTGTTGAATCACCGCAAAAGAAAGATTATCTTTTTTGAATCACCGCAAAAGAAAGATCATCTTTGTTGAATCACAGCAAAAGAAAGATCATCTTTGTTGAATTACAGCAAAAGAAAGATCATCTTTGTTGAATCATCGCAAAGGAAGGTTCATCTTTGTTGAATCACCGCAAAAGAAATCAACTTTGTTGAATCACCGTAAAAGAAAATTCATTTCTGTTGAATCACCGCAAAAGAAAGTTTATCTTTGTTGAATCACCGCAAAAAAGTTCATCTTTATTGAATCACCGCAAAATAAAGATCATCTTTGTTGAATCACCGCAAAGGAAAGTTCATCTTTGTTGAATCACCGCAAAAGAAAGTTTATCTTTGTTGAATCACCGCAAAAAAGTTCATCTTTATTGAATCACCGCAAAATAAAGATCATCTTTGTTGAATCACCGCAAAGGAAAGTTCATCTTTGTTGAATCACCGCAAAAGAAAGATCATCTTTGTTGAATCACCGCAACAACAACAACAACAACAACAACCATCTTTTTTGAATCACCGCAGAAACAACAACAACAACAACAACAAAGATCATCTTTGTTGAATCACCGCAAAAGAAAGATCATCTTTGTGTTGAATCACCGTGAAAGAAAGATCATCTTTGTGTTGAATCACAGCAAAAGAAAGATCATCTTTGTTGAATCACAGCAAAAGAAAGATCATCTTTATTGAATCATCGCAAAGGAAGGTTCATCTTTGTTGAATCACCGCAAAAGAAATCAACTTTGTTGAATCACCGTAAAAGAAAATTCATGTTTGTTGAATCACCGCAAAAGAAAGATCATCTTTGTTGAATCACCACAAAAGAAAGATCATCTTTTTTGAATCACCGCAAAAGAAAGATCATCTTTGTTGAATCACAGCAAAAGAAAGATCATCTTTGTTGAATTACAGCAAAAGAAAGATCATCTTTGTTGAATCACCGCAAAGGAAGGTTCATCTTTGTTCAATCACCGCAAAAGAAAGATCAACTTTGTTGAATCACCGTAAAATAAAATTAATCTTTGTTGAATCACCGCAAAAGAAAGTTTATCTTTGTTGAATCACCGCAAAAAAGTTCATCTTTATTGAATCACCGCAAAATAAAGATCATCTTTGTTGAATCACCGCAAAAACAACAACAACAACAACAACAACAACAACAACAAAGATCATCTTTGTTGAATCACCGCAAAAGAAAGATCATCTTTGTGTTGAATCACCGCAAAAGAAAGATTATCTTTTTTGAATCACCGCAAAAGAAAGATCATCTTTGTTGAATCACGGCAAAGGAAAGATCATCTTTGTTGAAATACCGCAAAAGAAAGATCATCCTTGTTGAATCATCGCAAAGGTAAGTTCATCTTTGTTGAATCACCGCAAAAGAAAATTCATATTTGTTGAATCACCGCACAGGAAAGATCATCTTTGTTAAATCACCGCAAAAGAAAGATCAACTTTGTTGAATCACCGCAAAGGAAAATTCATCTTTGTTGAATCAGCGCAAAAGAAAATTCATCTTTGTTGAATCACCGCAAAAGAAAGTTTATCTTTGTTGAATCACCGCAAAAAAAGTTTATCTTTGTTGAATCACCGCAAAAAAAATCATATTTGTTGAATCACCGCAAAAGAAAGATTATCTTTTTTGAATCACCGCGAAAGTAATTTGCATCGTTGTTGTATCACCGCATTTGCTTTGTTGTGTCACCGAACACTGAGTTACATTTACTTTCTTGATCTCCGAAAGAGCAGATAAAATTAATTTCGTTAAATCGCGAAAGAAGAAGATGGAATATTAACAATTGAAGCACGAACAGGAGCGAATGAAGACTTTGTTGAATCAGAAAACAGTAAGGAATATTCACCTTGTTCAACCGCGAAACAATGAGAAATATTGATTTTGTTGAATCTTGAAACAAAGGGAATGTTGACTTTGATGATTCGCAAAACAGTAGCGGACGTTACCGTTGTTGAATCGTCACAACATTAGGCAACATTTGCTTTCTTGAATTGCTTCAACAGCTTTATTCAGATGAAGCAAAAGTGAACTACATTTTCTTTGTTTAATCGCAGCAATACAATGTGAGATTTTTCCTTATTCAAACGTCTCCTCAATATTTAGTTATATTTTCTCTAGTAAATTTTTGTTGCCAGGAGTTTCAGTTTGGATCGCCTACAACGATGAAGCGTCTCTTTTGCACTTTAGATACAGACAAGATTTATTTTTTCTGAATGTTGTTTGCCACTCGTAGCCATGTGGCATTAATAAACGCAACTTTTCACTTACATGGTATATGTTTAACTTCTTTTAGTTTTACGCATAAACAAGATATCTAACAAACGCGTTTCTTCCTCTTCTCCGTTTCGAGACCTCCTTCAATTAGGGCCATGTTGTTTCATGCATCTCGCGAAATGACGCAGTGCATGAGCATTTCGAATGTGAGTTAACGAGGTGGGCGTGTCGCGGGAGTTGAGTCTTCTTCTTCTGTTTCCAAGGCGATATGGATGTGAAGGCGGAGGGATGCACAAGCCGATTAATAAGGTAGAAATATTTTTTTCCACTTTCATATTTGGAAAACATAATATTTTTAAAATTTATTATTTTAAATGATGTTTTGGTTATGAATAAAAAGAATATATAAATTTTAACAGGCTTTTTTCTAAAATGCAAAGATAAAAACAAGAAAAAATTCCATTTGAGCTGAGGACAAAACGGTTTGAAGTGCACGCGTAGGTAAAAAAAATATCCATAAATTATTTTATTTTCTTTCGTTGAAGCTAAAGTTTGCGATGGTGATCAAAACATTTATGAAAGAAATTTTTCTTAAAAAGCAAAATCAAAAATAAATTTGAAATAAAACAAAGTTTGAAATTCATTTCCATTACCTCGGATGGTCTTTTCCTTTCTGGACAGTCTTGTCGTGAGTGACAGTTGATGAGACTGAGACTGCGCAGTTGATGGATGCATCGAGAGTTCTTACAGATCATAGGTCAATAATCTATCAATCACCGGCCAATCAGTTTCTATGATTTATACGAAATAGCGAAGTGTCAACTGCGCAGTCTCATAAATCTCCCCAGTTGCCGTATACACACATACTATGCCTCTGCTTTCTACATAAACAAATAAATGGCCAAATTGTGTGAGTATATGCCACCCTCGCGAATCGACAGTGGCATAATTGCGATTTAAATTTGAAGGGGAAAGTTTATGATATCTCAAATGGTCCCATTTATCGTATTATATACAAATACCAACCTTACCCTGCGAAAATGTAAATTTTTAAGTTATAGTCGTAGGTAGTACGGTCGTTTCTTAAAAGTCTTAAAACAGTTACCATACTTCAAGTGAAACAAATCTTGGATTAGGAAATCATAGCCAACCGTGAAACATGGCTTAAAAGAGTGACAGTAACGCGAAAAAAGGCGTGCATCCTTCAAACCACTAATTGTAGACTTCTGATTTCAAGTGATGCAATACATGAAAAGACGGGGAGTTGCCGGGGCGGGGGTGGCTCAGTCGGTAGCGCGCCAGGCTCGTAATCTGTAGTTCCCAGGTTCGAGTCCCAGCTGGGTCAGCGTTGAGATTTATCTCCGCAAAATTCCCCGCCCTGCCCACGGTCAGTAGGGGACACCGATGGGCTTGGAAAGGCCGCCGTCCGTCGGATGGGACGTTAAGCCGTAGCCCCGTGTGCGGGAGAGCCATACCCTGTGCACTTTAAAGAACACGCTGGATGGCCTTGACGGGAGGCTACCATCTGTCTCCCAACAGCTGTTCCAGTGGGTCCCCTCCCCCAACCTTCTCTGAGCCTTCGGGGTCTATGTGACCTGGCCATTTAGCCCATGGTGTGCAAAAAAGTGCCGCTCAGAGGTAAAACAACCCAACGTTAAAGAACACGCTGGATGGCCTTGACGGGAGGCTACCATCTGTCTCCCAACAGCTGTTCCAGTGGGTCCCCTCCCCCAACCTTCTCTGAGCCTTCAGGGTCCTTGTGACCTGGCCATTTAGCCCATGGTGTGCAAAAAAGTGCCGCTCAGAGGTAAAAGAACCCAACCCAACGGTGAGTTGCTAGATGTTTTTAGTTTTTTCCAAATAATTTACTGGAAAGTGTTACAAAATAAAAAAATAGTCAATTTGGTTGTTCCTTTGCTTGCAACCAAATCACTGCGACAGCGAAAGCTTGACCAGTGGCAGTCTAGTGACCTTGACCTTGGCCTACGTGTCGCAAAACATAAGGGACTGTCTACATATTGTAGAATGAGTTGAAATTTGGTAACATGGTTTTAAAGTGTGGAGTGTGTTCTAAAGAAGCTCGCGACGTAAGCGATATAATTAAATGTATTGACAGTTGCAATCGCTCTATGCATTTCTACTGTGGAGGATTTAGCGAAAATAATTATCGCAAACTATCGAAGGAGGCCAGAAATAAGTGGCGATGTGGACAGTGTAAATTTAAAAAGTAAAATGCGAAAACGAAAGGAGATTAATCCCCACGCAAGGAATCCATCATCTCCGGGGTCATGTGTATCGGGCATCGGAGGACACGGTGACTTCGGCGCGGCAAGTTCCCGCGACTCCGTAGAAGCAGTTGTGTTAGCGGCTCCCGTGAACCGAAATCCTACGGCGAAGAAAACTACAGAGAATAGTGGAAAGGAGTGAATGTTAGAAGAGGTAGGTTCTTTGCGAAATATTATCGTAGACCTAAAGAATGAAATCAAAGTGCTGAAAAATGAAATATATGGGCTTCGATCTTCAACAGAATTTTCATCAGGCAAAATAGATGACTTTTTAACTGTAATGCAGGGACTTACTCAAGAAGTTTCGGACCTGAAAGAGTTTAATCTTGAGTTGCAGTGTCGAACTGCAAAGCAAGAGGCAGAATTGAAAGAACTACGAAATGATATGCATGAATTTCAGCAGTATTCGCGAAACCAGAACTTAGAAATTTTAGATGTTCCAGAAATTCCAGGCGAGAATGTCCTTTACATCGTTAAGAAAATTGCTAGCAAAATTCAAGTAAAGGTGAGTAATGATGATATTCAGGTGGTTCATCGAGTTCCTGCAATTAACAGAGACAAAATTAAACCCATTATTGTGAAATTAAAAACGAAAGAAATAAGGGACAATTGGCTAGAATGCAACAAAAAATCTAAATTCCCTCTAAAAAGTACTGATATTAACCCTGATTTTAAGGAGTTAAAATTATTTTTAAATGAACATGTAATACCTAGTACTAAAAATTTATTGTATAATGCTAAGCAATTTAAATTAAAAAATAGATATAATTTCGTTTGGGTGAAAAATGGAAAAGTTTTCATCCGTAAAAGTGAAAGATCCAAAATTTGGCGGATCAGCGATAACAATGACCTAAATACGTTAACTGAACAAGATGGCTACTGAAAATATTTCACCTTTTAGTTCTGTTGAACCCATGCCATGTTCTGTGATCTGTAACGACATTAAAGAATTACTGTCTTTCTTTAATTCTGGAAATTTCTCAAGTTTAAAAATTCTACATTTTAACATCCGAAGTTTAAGAAATAAATTTGAACAGCTGGAAGCTATTCTTCAATATTTAAATAGTAAGACGGATATTTTAATACTTTCTGAAATATGGATCAAACCACATGAGTTAAATTTGTATCAAATAGATGTTTATCATATGTTCCATTGTTGTAGAGATTACAATAAATCTGGTTGGATACTTTGCTACGTTAAAAGTTCCTTAATAGTCAAGCAAATTGCATTTAATGATATAAGTTCAGCTGAATATATTGCTATTTATCTGGAAAATTATCAGCAATATTTCGTATGTATCTATAGATCTCTTTGTATCCCACTTACCACCTTCCTAGTAGAATTTCGGGAACTACTCTTATCATTTGATAATAAAAGCGAAGTTGTTGTAATTGGTGATTTAAATATAGGTATACTCTGTAAATGGTAGCTAAGTAGTCACTGGAAGGAGAGCTATGCACCAATCCCCTGTGATGATGCATAGAACCGGCCAGGCCTAGCACCTAATGTCCGACCCCGCCTTCTCGTGGTGCGGACCGTTAGTAACTTTCAAAAGAGATACTCTCTTGTGGAAGTGAACGGAAGGGGAGGGCTGCCAGATTAGTGTGGCCTACTGATCTGGACAACTATGGCTACTTTTCTTTTTTTTCTACCCTGCTGAGGAGTGGTCAACCACACAGGGCCCTGGTGCTGACCATATAAACCTACTGGACTGGACAGATATATGGCTCTGAGCTTGATTATGGATCCTGATTTTGCTGCACTGGTGGGCTTCTGTGGAGGGAAAATCTTCCGCTGTGTTTTCTGTTTGTTTGTGGGTTGACAGCCCCAAGTGAATAGATTCACAGGATATGTTTATCAGCTGGTGGATAATCCTGAGCAGAAGTCATCGCAGGCACCTGAACCCTTTGCTTCTATTGGCATCGTCAAATTCTACATTGGAGGAAGTCTTCCAGTGTAGATGGCTTCAGCCTTTAGTGGTTGGGGAACGGGTCTTTGCCCCATGTCTGCGATTGGGGGGGCTGTTTGATATTGTTGGCATTCCCTCTCTCAATAAACATAGTTTCTTTAAACATCCCACTAACCATTTTCTCTCCATAGGTAGTTGGAATGTGAGGACTCTGCACAGAGCTTTTTCTCTTGATATCCTCACACAAGAATTCCACCGTTATAATTTAGATATTCTCGGCTTACAAGAGACCAGATGGACAGATAAAGGTCAGATTCTTAAAAATAATCTTAAATTTCTCTTTTCAGGGAGGGACGACAATAAGCATCACCAAGGCGTGGGTCTGCTTCTCAGCAGACACGCTAGTGATGCTCTTCTAGGATATGAGTGCATTAATGAAAGGTTTCTTACAGCAAAATTTCAGACAAGCGTTAAAGACTTGAATGTTATCTGCTGTTATGCCCCCACTGAGGATGCTGATGAGGATGAGAAGGATAGGTTTTATGAGCAACTACAGGATATTTTGAATTCTGTCAAGAAAGGAGATATTACCCTTGTTCTTGGTGACTTCAATGCCAAAGTTGGTACTGACTCTTACCTTTGGGGAGGAGTAATAGGCCCTTTTGGTATTGGTAGCTGCAATGGGCAACGTCTCCTACAGGTAAGTAAACTCAATGGATTCAGAATAACTAACACTTATTACAAACACCGCGACATACATAAGTACACATGGGTTTCACCTGATGGGCTGCATAAGAATATGAATGATTACATATTAATTAACAGCAAATGGGCTAGTTCTGTTAGGAATACCAGGGCATATAGGGGAGCTGAAATTGGATCTGACCATTACCTTGTTAAAAGTGTGTTGCAACTTAAACTTAAAAAGTGTTGTGCTAGGGTTAAAAAATTTACTTTTAATACTGAAGCTCTGAAAGATCCAGTTATAGCCAAAGCTTACCATGATAGGTTACTTAGTCATTATGACAGTCATGGTTTGCTTACTACTGAAGTTGAGGAAGAATGGGATCATTTTAAACAGGCGTTTTTGGACACTAACAGTACTCTTTTAGGAAAAAAGGAGCAGAAGAGGCAAAATTATCTGAGTGATAAGGCACTTGAGCTTATTTCGGAAAGAAAGAACTGCAGGAATGCCCTTAATCAATACCCTACTAGTCCTAATAGAAAGCATTACAGAGACCTTAATAAACTTGTAAAGGATCAGTTAGCTGCTGATAAGAATCTTTGGCTTGATGGTTTGGCTGACAAAGCCGAGGAAGCAGTTAGACAGCACAACAGCAGAGAGCTGTACCAGATAGTTAATGTTTTGTGTGGTAGAAAACGGACAGGCATACAAGGATTGAAGGATAAACAAGGTAAGGTTATAGAAGGGGAGGATTCTG
The DNA here is from genome assembly GCA_038380435.1 of Ryuthela nishihirai. Classification (NCBI taxonomy): domain Eukaryota; kingdom Metazoa; phylum Arthropoda; class Arachnida; order Araneae; family Heptathelidae; genus Ryuthela; species Ryuthela nishihirai. The sequence goes on along the minus strand of JAWZYU010000015.1, from coordinate 65,541,873 downwards.
TCATGGCTAGGTGGGCTGAGCATTTCAGTGATGTTCTAAACAATGTAGTTAGTTCTACTCCCATTGTTTGCAATGATGATAGATGCATTGGTGGCTTTAATGTTGGCCCTATAACACAATCTGAAGTTCTTTTGGCTGTTTCTAAACTTAAACTTCATAAATCCCCAGGGGTAGATGAAATTACTACGGAAATGCTTAGAGCTGGGAATGTTTCGGTTACCACTTGGATGACTGAAATTCTGAATATCTTTTATGATAAAGGCATGGTTCCTAAGGATTTTACCAGAGCTATTGTTATCCCTATTTTCAAAAAAGGTGATCGCAGTTCTTGTGATAACTATAGGGGTATCAGCCTACTCTCTGTTCCAGGTAAAGTTCTTTCCATGATTGTGCTTAATAGAATTAAGAATCTGGTTGACAGGCAATTGCGTGATGAGCAATGTGGATTCAGAAGTGGTAGGGGATGTGTAGATCAGATATTTTCACTTAGGCAGATTCTTGAGAAATGTTTAGAGTTTCAGAAACCTTTGGTTGCTAGCTTTGTTGATTTCAAAAAGGCTTTCGACTCTGTTGATCGTCATAATTTGTGGTTGATTGTGAGATCATATGGTATACCTGACAAGTTAGTTAACATTATGAAAGCTCTCTATAATAACACTGAGTCGTGTGTGAGAGTTGGTAAGGCTTGTAGCAATTGGTTTAGCATTACTTCTGGTGTTCGACAAGGGTGCATTTTGTCTCCTTTTCTCTTTAGCTTGGTTATTGATTATGTTATGCGAAATTCACTTCAAGGGAAAGATTTTGGCCTTAAATGGGCTGGAGATATGAAAATTTCTGATTTAGATTATGCTGATGATTTAGCCCTTTTGGCAAATGATGTTGATGAGATGAACTCTTTCATTCGAGCTGTTGATGAGACTGGTAGTAGAGTAGGTTTGGTTATAAACAGAGAGAAAACTAAAGTGATGAAAATTGGTCAGGCAGGCTGTGATTCAGTTAATCTGAATGGTTGCAGTCTTGAGCAGGTGTCACAGTTTAATTATCTTGGGAGCTATGTAACAGATAATGGTGATGTGCGGCATGAGATTAACAGACGAATAGGGATTGCTGCCGGGACTTTTAAGAACCTATGGAGAGTGTGGAGAAATAAGCGTATACACCTAAAGACTAAAATTAGACTGTATAATAGTTTGGTTCTTTCTAGGGTTAGTTATGGTAGTGAAACTTGGACACTTTGTAAACAAGATAACAGGAAACTAGATGCTTTTGATTCCAGATGCTTACGCAGTATCTTGGGCATTAGGTGGTTCAACTTTGTAACTAATGATGAGATTAGGCAAAGGAGTTTGCAACCTCCTTTAAGCAGCATATTGTGCAGAGAGAGACTCCGTTGGTTTGGCCATGTTGCCCGTATGAATAATTATAGATTGGCGAATAGGGTTATGAACAGTGTGCCTAAAGGCCTCAGAAAGAAGGGGAGACCTAGGATGCGGTGGGCAGACAATGTCAAACAGGACCTTGTTAGAATTGGTGTGCAGTGGCCAGATGCAGTAGATGTAGCTCAGGATAGACTTGCTTGGAGAACTAAATTGCACGGTCTGGTTGGACCTCCGTAGCCCATGGCTGCTTGAGGATGATGATGATGATGATACTAGGAAATGATCACTACACAAAAGAATATCTAAATTTGCTGTCATCAAATGGCTTTCAAAGTTTCATAAATTCACCGACCAGAGAAAGTATGATATCTTCTACTTGTTTAGATCACATTTTTTATTAAAAGCAAAATCGAAAGTTCATTCAAGAGTAGTATTGTTAAATTAGCAGTGATTGATCATTATCCCATTGCCTTAACAGTTAATTTTAACAATAATATGAAAATTCAGTGTGATAATTATACAGAGCCTATTCTTTATCACTACATAGACTATACTTTATTGAACAGACTTTTAAGTTAATATTCCTGGGACGAGGTTATTAACTCTTAATGATGCCAATGGAGTTTAAAATAAATTTTTAACCACATTTAATCTCGTAATTAAAAATTCAACTAGGGAAAGAAAAATTCATAATAAATCACAATCAGCAAAGCTATGGATTACTTCTGAAATTCTGAACTTATTAAAAGAAAGAGATAAGCTATATAAAAAGCAGAAAAAATACCCTTTAAATGAAACTTACGAAAGCAGCTTTAAAAATTTTAGAAATCAAATAAAATATAAAAATCGAGATGCAAAAAACAGTTTCCTTACAACTCAGTTTCAAAATTGTGATGGTAATATATCAAAGCAGTGGAAATTGATAGGCGAGATAATAAATCAGAAGGTAGAAAATAAATATTCTGAATTAGAAAGTGGTTCTGATTCAACTGAAAATGCTTAGTTATTGGCAAACCAATTTAATGAACATTTTGTAAATATGGCAGTAAATCTGTCAAAGAATAGGATTGTAAGAAATCAAAATAGCCATATGAGTAAAAATGTCAAATCCATGTTTTTAGCTCCAACTTGTAGAAATGAATTGACTGACATTGTAAAAGGATTTAAAAATAAAAAATCTGCTGGGTATGACAATATTTCCATTATTGCTGTTAAAAAATGTTCTTTTAACTTGATTCAACCATTGGTTCACATTTGTAATTTATCCTTCGAAACTGGCACTTTTCCAGATTTAATGAAGAAAGCTATTGTAATTCCAGTTTACAAAAAGGGAAATAAAAATGATTTTAAGAATTATCGACCGATATCTCTTCTCCCAGTGTTTTCAAAAATATTAGAAAAACTAGTTAATAATAGACTGATAAATTTTTTAGATAGTTTTAATTTTCTCTCTGAGAACCAATTTGGGTTTAGGAAGGGTAGAGGTACAGAAACTGCATTGTTGAATTATACGTCAAAGGTGTTTCATTCCAGAGACAATAATCAATTTACTCTGTCCGTATTTATGGACTTGGAGAAAGCTTTTGACACAGTTGATCACGAAATTTTAATTAGCAAACTAGAAAATATTGGCATTCGTGGTGTTGTATTAAAATGGTTTAAAGACTACTTACAGCACAGAACGCAATGTGTTAGTCTTTTTAATACTCTTAGTAACCTAAAACATATTTCATGTGGCGTACCACAAAGTTCAGTCCTGGGACCAACCTTGTTTCCGATATTTATAAATGATCTATGTAAATTAAAACTAAATAGCTATATTAACACTTTTGCAGATGATACATCATTAACTTTATGTGGTGATTCTCTGGAAAATCTCCTTTATAACATGAACGCTGATCTAAAATGTGTGATGAAATGGTTGGATTTAAATGGGTTACATTTAAATACGAAAAAGACTAAGTATATTCTATTTAACCTAAAAAAGAAAGCAAACAATCCACATTCGATTAAATTAGAATTGCATAACTTTTCATGCAATAATTACGGAGCTTGTTGCTGTGAAGAAATTGAACAGGTTCAAAGTCTACTATACCTAGGCGTTTATATTGATAGCTCCCTAAGTTGGAAAATGCACATTGGAAAACTAACAAACACACTTAGACAGATGTTATATAAATTTTATTATTTATAAAAAATCCTCAGTAATAAAATGTTAATAATATTATACAAATCTTGGGTCCAGTCTGCTATACAGTATGATATTACAAGTTGGGGAGGAACATACATTTCATCATTAAGAAGTCTAATCTCAGTGCAAAATAAATTTATATTTCAAATATTACCAAATAAATATAAAACTGTTACCATCTTTTGTAAGTATACCATTTCAGGTGTATTGCCACTGAGACATTTATTTGTTTATAGAACATTAAATTATTTCTTTAAAAACAACAATGAAGTGCTGCATTATACAAATTATTCTATGCGAGATAATGGGAAAAGGTTTCTGTTTACCACTTGCAAAAAAAGAAATTATGCACAAACATTTTGATTATTTGGCCCCAAAATTTTTTAATTCTTTACCGATTATAATTCCGAATGAAAATAATTTTATGCATTTCAGATCTCTCACTGCTAATTATCTAATGAGTATTACTAATGCTTACAGCCTGTTTTCAGTGTTAAAGTAGAAAAAAACGTTTTTATAAATCCTGTATTGTTTTTGTTTATTTTTTCTTTATGTAAATTTGAGTGTCAATGTTGCCAAAATTATGTATTTAAATAATTTGTAAGTTAACCTACATGAGCTTAGATGCTCTTGGGTTAATAAGAGTATTACAAATACTGTATATGCTGTTGTAACCTTATTATTATAATAAACTGATGATGATGATGAAAAAAAAAACGAATCAAGGACGAAAAAGAACAGAGATTCAATAGTTGCATAATAATACATGATAACGTCATCGCGTTTGGGGCGGGGGTGGCTCAGTCGGTAGCGCGCCAGTTCGTAATCTGTAGTTCCCAGGTTCGAGTCCCAGCTGGGTCAGGGTTGAGATTTATCTCCGCAAAATTCCTCGCTCTGCCCACGGTCAGTAGGGGGCACCGATGTGCTTGGAAAGGCCGCCGTCCGGGGGATGGGACGTTAAGCCGTGGTCCGTCTGCACGAGAGCCATACCCGGTGCACGTTATAGAACACGCTGGATGGTCTTGACGGGAGGCTACCATCTGTCTCCCAACAGCTGTTCCAGTCTGTCTCCTCCCCCAACCTTCTCTGAGCCTTCGGGGTCCTTGTGAGCTGGCCATTTAGCCCATGGTGTGCAAAAAAGTGCCGCTCAGAGGTGAAACAATCCAAGCTATCGCGTTTTTCCTTCCTCTCTGCTGTTTCGAAAGACCAACTTAAAGCTCTGCATCTCGAGGAGGTAAAATTCCAACACTTTCGTTCTTCCGGTCACGTGATAAAGCGAAGCTTCGACTCCGTATTAACTTTTAAAATTCGTGGATTAAACTCCAATTAACAGAATTATTAATCATTAATTAATAAAATGATTCATCCTCTCATCGTCTTCCAGGAGGCATTAACCTCTTCAGAATCAATTAAAACTTTCATGTACAATCGTTAAAAGTTAAGTAGACAAAAACGAAAGCGCCCGGAATTGGAATTACAGGAAATGATGTAATGTGAATTGCGTCGAGTTTTTTTTTTTTAACCGTTGCGGGAAATTTTTCTATTTGACAAGGCCTAAACGATTAGGTTCATAAGGATCTCAATTTCCCGGAGAAAGAATGGGAAAGGAAACCGACTGCGCAGGTTGCTAAGGCATTCAGCATATTATTTATAAACGTATATAGAATACACCGAATATGTACTTCCTATACAGGAGAGCTTCCTAACATTATCCATGCTTCGCTTTTTGTTTTCATTTTTCTCAGTGTGGAAGTTAATGGACATAACAAAACGTCCTGCATTTTTGGGGGCGGAACCTACAAACCTCACATCAAAACTCGGGCTTGGTTTGTGTTATTTAACCTCTGAGAGGCACTTTTTTATGCACGCAATTGTCTAAATGTCCAGGTCACAAGGACCCCAAGGGCTCAGAGAAGGTTGGGGAAGTATACCCACAGTGCAGCTATTAGTAGACAGATGGTAGCCTCCTGTTAAGACCATCCAGCGTGTTCTTTAACGTGCACAGTGTACAGAATATATATACAGGGTGATTCAAAACTTATCGTTCAAATTTCGTGGAGAGGTAGGGAATACGTCAGGAAACCGATTTCACATAGGAAAGAATGTCCGCAAATGTACGCATGCGTATGTAGAGGGCGCTGTGTGTACCCAACCAGTGTACAGCTCGCCCGACCACTCCCGCTGTCATCAGTATACGAGCTGACTTACTAGTGATAAGATGAATCGTTTTACGCATCAAGAGCTAGCGGATATGCATCTCGCATATGGGGCAGCTGGCGAAAGCGGCCGCCGAGCTAGGCAAGTTTACGAAGACCGATACCCCAACAGAAGAATACCGCAGCATCAAATGTTTGCATGCATCGCAATCTGCGCGAATCATAATCGCAATCATCGCAACCTACTGTGAACCTGTACTTTACCTTGTTGGAATAAAAGTCACATTCGTTACCACTTAACTGCACTGTTTCCTTGTGTTCACTTTACTTGTCCATTTTGTTCATGTGGATGACGTTTGCGGACATATTTTCCTATGTGAAATCGGTTTCCTGATGTATTCCCTACCTCCCCACGAAATTTGGACGATAAGTTTTGAATCACCCTGTATATGCATATACAGGGTGAATCTGAAAAAGTGGGCAAAACTTTACGGGGTGGTAGAACGCAGCTATACAAGCAATATTCGTCATAGAATGTATGGTCGGAACGCAAGGGGTGAGAAGTTAAAATGTGACAGTGGAAAACTACCTTTTAAGAATGAACACAAGAAGGAGAGGAGATACTCTGTGCCTCACTTGCATTCCCGTCCGCCGCACCGTACACAAAGTGCATATCCGCCATTTCGTGGTTAGTATAACCAGCCATCCTCTCGGCAATCCACGGTAGAAATGCCGTTGGGTGCGAGGACCGACCCTTTTATACCATTTCCAACACCACCTAGCGGCTCGCCGTTTGCGTTCCGCCCATACTTTCTATGACGAATATTGCTCGTATAGCTGCGTTCTACCACCCCGTAAAGTTTTGCCCACTTTTTCAGATTCACCCTGTATATGTTACCGCTAAAGCTCGAAAGCCGTTAATGTGCACATTACCTAGCTAATCTGCAGATTAACTGATTTGCTCCGTTAATGTGCGGAATCAAGAATTTTCCGCATTTTACCTAGGTAATGTGCACATTAATGGGCATCCGTATCGTTAAAGTTCAAAAGTTTGTTTCTCTCATAGTGGTGAATCTCTTGAATATGAATCTACGTGTCACGTGATTCACTCGTCCGCATTATAAAAAACGCCCCGGATAAGCGGAGGCCAAGTGAGAACGAATCGGTAAAGTGATTCATTCTTGATAACGAATCACTAAAATGATTCGTTCTCACTTGGCCTGCTCATTTTGGGGGCGTTTTTTATAATTCGGACGACTGATTCATGTTGACAGAGGGATGACCCTGGTTTCAACTCTACTCTCGGACACTAGATAAATAACATTACGTTAATTTAAGCGTACAGAAACGTTCCTGTTGTACCAGCAAAGATCTTATTTTCACTTTAACGAGTGCCTAGTAGGTAATGTGCAGATTATCCAGGTAATTTGCAGATTACCTAAGTAATTTGAGAAATGAAACAATTTTCCGCACGTTAACGGATCACCCTAGTTAATCTGCACAATACCTAGATAATCTGTAGAATAACTGATTTGTGCACTTTAGCGGTAACTTATATATATATCTATTCCTCCAAATCCATCCTTCAACAAACGTAATTCAGTAAGAAGAAGAAAACATAAAAACAACCTCCCATATTTTATTCACAATAAAGCAAATCACTAAAACTGTCCCCGAAAGTTCAATAGACAAAGAGTAAAAACACTCTCTTCACTCTTAGTGAGAGTTTTTCCGTCTCAGCAGCTGAGTCCGGATGTGATGCCCTCAGCCAACATCCCCTTCCAGTTTCGTAGCTCTGAAGGAGAGAACGAAAAGATCTCGAGAGGAAATGGATGTTTAGATAGAACGGATAGTAAGAAAGATCACCCCTCCCAGTTTGCTGTGCAGTTTAAAAGTGTTGCTCTGGTATGCCTCAAGGCGACTTTGTTCTTAAATCGAAAAGGATACAAAACCACTTGTTCCCAAATCCCTCCGAAAAGGATACTCGCGCTTTTTACTTTTGGATTTACAGGTGAGCTGAGTTGCAAAGATTGTTGCCGAGCAATGAAGAACAGCTGGAAGAAAATTTAAGTTTCGTTTTTCATAAACAGGAAAAAAAGAAACATTCGATTGGCGTTAAATTCTTCAATTTTCAAAATATTAAAAGTAGAGGAGAAATTTTATTTACTTTAGGAGTAGAAGACTACATTTTATTTCACTCTTTCGGTTGAGTTTATGAAGAAAAGTAAAAACTTCAATAAGAATCAATTTCTAATTCAGTATACGACATGTAATCATAAAAATTTTATTTCATTATGGGAAGTTTTTTTATTGTCTATGGTAAGAGGTTTCTGCCTTAGAGTTTCATTGTTCACTTTCTGATTGAAAAAAAGATAATTTTAAGTTGTCGTTTATATTTGACGACAACTATTAATGTCTTGCAATGTCTTGAAATAAAGCCTGTCACAAATGAAATTTAAAATAAAAATATTGTAAATAATAAATTATTTTCCTTTGAAATTATTTTCGAAGCGAACGCTTGTCTTTGTAGTGAAAACTTGAACGACATAGATATTATTTAAATTCTAAAGTAACAGTTGAAAATTTCTATTCAGTTTGAAATCAGGAAGGAATGCAGGGATTGGCTGAGCCAGTAGTGTGCAAGGCTCGTGATCTGATGTTTCTAGGTTCGAGTCCCCATTCTATTGCATTGAAATTTCTCCGCTAATCCCTGTTATGTCCTCTGTGAGAAAGAGGACACCAATTGGCTTCGAATGGTTGCCGTCTGTCAGATGAGACATTTAGCCGTGTCCCTGTGTATAGGGGAGCCATGCTCTCTAAGGATTAAAGCACACGCTGGATGCTCTTGACGAGAGTATTCCATCTGTCGCCTAACAGCTGTTCATTGGGTTCCCTTCGCCTAAATGAGGCGGGGGGTGGCTCAGTCGGTAGCGCGCCAGGCTCGTAATCTGTAGCTCCCAGGTTCGAGTCCCAGCTGGGTCAGCGTTGAGATTTATCTCCGCAAAATTCCCCGCCCTGCCCACGGTCAGTAGGGGACATCGATGGGCTTGGAAAGGCCGCCGCCCGTCGGATGGGATGTTAAGCCGTGGCCCCGTGTGTGGGAGAGCCATACCCTGTGCACGTTAAAGAACACGCTGCATGGCCTTGACGGGAGGCTACCATCTGTCTCCCAACAGCTGTTTCAGTGGGTCCCCTCCCCCAACCTTCTCTGAGCCTTCGGGGTCCATGTGACCTGGCCATTTAGCCCATGGTGTGCAAAAAAGTGCTGCTCAGAGGTAAAACAACCCAACCCAACCCTTCGCCTAACCTTCTATGAGCCCTTGGGGCCCCGGCCGTTTATCCCACAGTGTGCAAAAAAAGTGACGCTCAGAGGTGAAACAAATAAAAGAACTCTACCCAACTAAGGCTAAATTAGAAATAGTAAAAACATTAAGAAATATGCAGAATAAAGATTAAATTATATAATAAGTTATGTGACATGCATAATATAAACTATTTTACTCAACACAAAGTATAAATTATTTCACTCATTCGTATATTATAAACGTTGACACTGTATTTCGGCAAGCTTGGGCCATGTAGTGGCAGATCGTTTTTAATTCTCTTGTGGTAAAGACACTTACGTAACTCTGAGACAATGACTTAATAATGCCTGTGAAACAATGACTAGAATGAAACAATGAAGAGGTTTGTGTTTTATCTAAGGGGCTGTTTGGTCGACATACCTTGGAAAAGGACATAAAATTAAAAAAAAATAATAAATAAATACCCCCTCAAGCTGCTGCTTGCCACAGAGGTCTGACAGGAGCCTGTCAGTTTATATGCCACAGTAGGAGATCTGAGAGGATGGCAGGACCTCAGCAGAAAAACGACACACACATCCATGCCTAATTCCGGGGGTCGAACCCAGGTCCCGTCCCATGGCCGAGTGGTTAGCACGCTTGGCTACTGTTCTAAGGGACCTGGGTTCGATCCCCGGGTAAGGCATGGATGTGTGTGTGTCGTCTTTCTGCTGAGGTCCTGCCATCCTCTCAGATCTCCTATGTGACATATAAACTGACAGGCTCCTGTCAGACCTCTGTGGCAAGCAGCTGCTTGAGGGGGTATTTATTTATTACATAAAATTAGCGTCAAGGATATATATCATTGTTGGTGTTTTGGCTGGAAACGGGATTCCACTGATGACTAAAGTGCTAAAAATGTGTGTTATAAATGCAGAATTCGAAAATGGAATGAAAGTAGTAAACTTTTAACCAGTTTTTTTGTTGTGTTTTTTTTAAATAATTGAATATTAATTTATCAGAGTGTTATTGAACAAATTTCAATTTCCTCAAAGTTATGTAGCTTATCTGCAGAAAAACAACAACAACAACAAAAAAACAACAAATTTAATATTCATTATTTAAAAAATGAACACTGACGCAGCTAAACCCTTTTACTAACAATATCAACAAGGGACATAAGCCGAGAAAAAAAAATAAAAATATTACTTCATAAATAATTAATCTTTTTCACCTGTTAACAGTTACAAGATGTGGCAATAGTTAAGAGTCTTGAATCTTTTTATTTTATAAATTTGTTACTTCATAATCGGCGTGTGAAGACACTTTTTATATTCGCGCCAGCGATGTAGCTAAGGCAAGCAAGATTAAACGAATTAAGCCTTAAAAGAAGCACCTTAAATGCTTTCTCTTTTAATGAGGAATTTAGGCTTAAGATGTTTGTGCATCAAGATTGCTTTAAGACGAGATAAGAACTGCTGAAAATGGATGATGCAGAAAAGGAAACAAAGCGACAAACCAGCATTTGGAAAAAAAAAAGAAAAGTGTGTTGTAAAATATTTTAACACCATTTCTGTGTAAATTCTGTAATCTGAGCACTTTAATGTTTTCTCCATTTGATTGGTGATTCATAGTCACGTCAATATCCATTTCATTTGTCATCCACAGTAATAATGAAAGGAAATAATTAACATGAAAGTGAAATACTTCATTAATTTGATTGCATGTTCTCATTCACATGTGGAAAAACAGTTTTCGAAATTTTACTCTAACAGTTTTTTATTAATGAAAAAAAAAATGATTCTACAGGTATTGTTCCCATATAATAATAATAAAATAATAAATACCCCTCAAGCAGCTGTTTGTCACAAAAGTCTAACAGGAAACTGTCGGTTTATATGATATAGTAGAAAGTCTATGAAGATGGCGGGACTTCAGCAGCCACATAGTGATATACATATATACATACATGTCTACGGACTGAACTGGTTAATTTTCTTCAGACTGTATAATTTTAAGTACATAGTTGAATTATCTTCATTGAACCATTCTTTAACACTTCAGAATCAGAAAGAAACTAGAACACACGTTGCATCTGGAGAACATAGGATTCTCGTTTTCAGAGTGAATGTAGGTTTTTCATTCTTTCATTTTCACTCTTTAACAGCGGTGATTCGAACAAGTGAACAATTGAGAAAATGCAAATAGTAATATACAGGGTCATTATAAAGAAACGTTCATACTTTAAAGTGCTACGTTTTATTAAATAATTTAGTAACGAAGTAATTTTGCGAAAAAAAATCAAGTCCTACACTCTATGTCGCATTATACCGTTACCCCTGCAATCTGTGATGCCTCGTGCAGCACCCCTGTACTCTGTGATACATTATACAGCACCCTTGTACTCTGTGATGCGTTATACCGCACCCTTGTACTCCGCGACGCTTTATACAGCACTCCTGTACTCTGTGATGCCTTATACAGCACTCCTGTACTCTGTGATGCCTTATGCAACACACCTGTACTTTCTGATGCCTTATACATCACTCCTGTACTCTGTGACGCCGTATACAGTAGACCTGTACTTTGTGACGCCATATAAGTACACCTATACTTTGTGACGCTTTATACAGCCTCAAGCACCTGTACTTTGTGTGTTTTTTCTGGTACTTGTACTTTGTGATGCCTTACACAGTACCCCTGTACTCTGTGACGTCTTACACAGTACCCCTGTACTTTCTGATGCCTTATACAGTACTACTGTACTTCTGTGATGCCTTACACAACACCCCTGTACTCTGTGGCGCTATATACAGTACCCTGTACTCTGTTATGTCTTATACAACATTCCTGTACACTGTTATGTGGTATATAGAACCTCTGTATCCTTGATACAGCACTTCTGTACTCTGTGACGCCTTATAATGCATCCCTGTATTCTGTCACGACTTATACAGCACCCCTGTACTCTGTGACGCCATATACAGTACACCTGTACTCTGTTATGCCTTATATAACATCCTTGTACACTGTTATGTGTTATATAGTACCTCTGTACCCTGTGATACAGCACCCTTGTACTCTGTGACGCCTTATAATTGCTCCCTGTACTGTCACGTCTTATATAGCACCCCTGTATTGTGTGACGCCTTATACAGAGGCTCCTCTGCCCTCTGTGATGCCTTATACAACTCCTCTATACTCTGTGACGCTTTTTACAGCATCCCTGTACTCTACGACGTTTATACATCCCCTCTGTACTCTGTGACGCCCTATACGTTGCACTCTTATGACGCCCTATACGTTGCACTCTTATGACGCCTGATAAAGCACCGCTGCTTCATTCTGTGAAGGCTTAGGCATCGCCCCTGTTTTGCATACACTGACGGAATGAACACTTGCCGGAAATCCTATTGCTTTCTCGATACGTGTCTAATCATTTGAATTTGCACTTTTAGTAAACCTTAGCGATAACCTCTGGAACATTCCACGAAAATAACGTTCTCCAAAACCTGCAGCTATTATTCTCTTCTAAGACTACGGCGCGTGTGTATTGTTGACGTCCGTCTTCACAGTTAATTTTGTTGCTCGGTGTGTTACGCAACACTTCCAAATTGTCTTGCGCGTGGCAATGTCGTTCTCAACATGGAAGGTTATTTGATCACAATGACAAAAGAAGTATTATTTCACGACTACGCTCCTTTTCCGTAGATATAAGTTAAAAACTGGATTGATTTTGTTTTTCGGCTTGTCTTCAAAAATGTGAGGAACGCAATAACAAGGCTGAATCAAGAAGAGGGGGGGGGAGAGAAGGGGGGAGGAGGGGTTATTGAGCATCCCTTTTTGTAAACTAAAACAAGGACAAAAGTCCTACGTTGTACTATTTGGCGGAAATCATTTTTTTTAATTAAAAATATACCAGAAGAGTGTTTTGATCCATTCGGTTTCAAAGCAGTAGCTCGTAATCTAATTTTTTTTTCTACACCCGGCCTTCATAATAAAGTTATTCGGAGCTAAAAAAATTTTTTTTAAAGTACATTTTGCATTGAAAAGAGTATTAATCTTTCTAGAAAATGACGAAAATGATGGAAACGAAGTGAAGAAACAGCGAAGAGATTTAAAATTTGTAATGATCTTACAAAATCGGGGAAAACACTAAAGAGAAAAAAAAAAATTCTTCCTGCTTTAGAAATGATATGAAACAATTTGTTTAAGGAGATTCAAAATAAAATTCTATTTAATTCAAATAGTAAAAATAGTACAAGAGTTTCATCATCTGTTGACGAGAATTAATTAGCTACAATAAAAAAAAATCAGAGGTTTTATTTTGGAGTAATGAGTAAATAAGAAGGAGACTGCCAAAGTGTTGACACATTAACAGTAAAAGGGTGAACATGAGAATCAGCTAACAGCTGAAATTCCCACCACCCACTTTTTCCCAAAAGTACACTGGGTTCAATAAATTAAGGAAACTCCCTAGGTTAAGTCAATGGGAAGCTAAAGTAAAAACTCTATAACTTTTAAAATAAGTTTTTTTGTTTTGAAAAATGTGATTGCAGATAAAGATCTCAATCAAATAAATCAATATTTCGATTTTCAACAATATTCGTTCAGTATTTAATGAATTAGGAAGTTTGAATATTTAACAACAGCAATGCCAGTCTTAAGAAACTTGTACAAAACTGAAGAAGAGTGAAGCAAAACCTTTTTGCGCAGAAACACAAAAGAAATGTTTAAGTTACAAGAACATCAATACTCAAAACAGGGTTTGGCAAAGTATTCTATAGCTTGGCAGTTGGAGTCGATTCTTACATCAAAAGTATATTTGTACAGGACTCAAATATAAATGAGTTTTGCCTTTCAATGAAAATCAGATATGTCTTCCTAAACGACGTCAGGGTTCTCAATCTCAATTATGTCTCTATTAACGAAGGAAGAGCGGTAAAGGACCAACAAATGAAGGCAAAATACTCGGGGGGGGGGGGGTGACAGCCGAGGCAGCCTGACAGCCATTGGGTTCCGCAACTTCCTGCTTGTTGACTGCCTGGAGAACTACCGACCTTCCGGGATGAGAGAACTACCGACCTTTCCTTGTGGCTGGACCCTTTCTCCCCCATAGTGGGGAAGCACTACTGTTCAACTGAGTTACAGATATCCTGTGGCTTGCACAAAGGAAGTTTACCCCTAAAATATTCAATGAAGTGAATCTCAATTAGAGGGTGTCTTTATTATCAAGGGAAGAGTGCTCCCACAGCGTTGTTTCCATAAAGGGTGCAAAACGTTCAAGTACAATGGGTTTCTTTTAATGATAAAATAATGTTCTGAGCCTAACAATGTCTGTTTCAAAGATATCAAAACTTTCCAAAATAATGGTGTCTTTTATTGGGAGAAGAGTGTTCTAAGTCCAATTTTGTTTTAAAAGAAACAATGTTGGACTTAGAGGAGTTATTTCGAGGACTTGTTTGGTCTTATTCTGAGTTCATTATTATCTTTTTTAACACGGGAATAGTGTTCCTAGCACATCGGTGTCTCTTTTAAAGAATGTAAAGTTTTAGGACATTGGCGTCTTTTGTAATGAGGGAAGAACACGCGTAGTAGATTGGTGTTCCTTTAAAGGAGGGTGAAGTAAATGAAGCCCACTGGCGCTCTCAAATGAGGTAATAGTGCTTCAAGATCAATGGTATTTCTTACAAGAAAAACGCTTTCAATGACAGAGATATCTTATAAAGAAGGCGGAATGCTACAAGTCAAAAGGAGTTTATTTAAAAAATATTTTAAGTGCTTTAATTTAAGAGTGTCTTTTTAACGACGAAATATTTCTCTGAACACAAAGAAATTAATTTAAAACATTGCAAGAAATATAATGTCTTTTATAATGAGAAAAAAGTACTCCAAGCTTAAATGTTTCTCTTTTAAGAGTTTACAGTGTTTAAAGCGTAATGAGAGACCCGCCCTGCCCACGGCCAGTAAGGGACACCGCTGGGCTTGTAAAGGCCGCCGTCCGTCGGATGGGACGTTAAGCCGTGGCCCCGTGTATGGGAGAGCCACGCCCTGTGCACGTTAAAAACATGCTGGATGGCCTTAACGGGAGGCTACCATCTGTCTCCCAACAGCTGTTTCAGTGGGTTCGCTCCCACAACCTCTGAGCCTTCGGGGTCCTTGTGATCTGGCCATTTAGCCCACGGTGTGCAAAAAAGTGCCGCTCAGAGGTAAAACAACCCAACAACCCAATGAGAGAATAATTGGATAAAACCGCTGGAGTCTCAAGGAAATCAAAGCTTTCTTAGCCAAAAAAGTCTCTTGTAATGAAGGAACACTGCTGTAAGCCCAAAACTATTTCTTTCAAGAAGTTCAAAACGGTTTTAAGTCTAATGACACCTTTTTTTCTCCATTGAGGGAATAGTATTCTGAGCCAAACAATGCGTCTTTCAAAAAAAAGTAGAGCTTTCCAAGCAAAAGATGTCTCTTGTAACGAGGGAAACGTGTCCAATGGTATTTCTGTTAAAGAGAGCAAAGCACTGCAAGCCTAGCGATGACTTTCTTGTTCAGCAAGGGAAGAGAGCTGCAAGTCCAATTAAGTCTTATTTAACGAAGGAAAAACCGTCCAAGACTAGTGTGGTATCTTTTAACAAGGGAAGATAGCGAGAATTCTTTAATCTCTGAAACAAGCCCAGACAAACCGAGGCTTATTAGTCGCATTCGCTTCATTGTCGAAGAAATTGCTGCTCATAAAACAAACCATCAATATACAGAATTTGGCTCATTTCTTTCAATTCTTTTCACCAAACATTTTTAGGTACAGTCGCTCAAAAAATATCCGAACACTATGGTTGATTACAGAATATATCTGGAAACGATTTTTTTTTAGAAATTAGTGATTTGACAACCTTCGTGTATAGTACACGTGCACAGTACACGAAGGTTGCCAGATCACTAATTTCTAAAAAAATCGTTGCCAGATATTTTTTCAACCATAGTGTTTGGATATTTTTTGAGTTTACTTATATTGTTTTTGAGTTACTTTTATTATTTTTTGAGTTACTTTTATAATCAACCATAGTGTTCGGATATTTTTTGACCCACTCTACTTAACTAAACGGTTTTTGAAATTCATAATAATCATTAAAATATATTCTTGTTTTTTAATCAAACTCTTTTCCCGATTTTTTAAAAAATACCTTCTCCCCAATTCATAACTGTTGAGAAATGTATATGCTCGTTTTTAAGTAGAAAATGTTTCCTGTGACTTTTTTTGTTTTTTTTTCTACTGGTCATTCTCTAAATTTGTGTTGCTTTAAAATGTGCTTTTAATGATAAAATGTAACTGAAGAATAATTAAAGATCTCAATCACGTAGATTTGAATATCGATTTTCATCAATATTTTCTAGCAATTTAAAGCGTTAAGGAAACTGTAATGCCACAATGTTAAGAAAAGTATAAAAAATAACGAGTAGTAACTGAATTACTTGCAAAAAATTCTGAAATATATATTTATTTTATTTAACGACTCGAAAAAAATACATATTATTTAAATTTTAGCAAACTTTAAGATGAAATCTTATGACCGAATTTAATATCCAAATTTCCATAATTTTTAAACTCCAAACGAATATTGTTAAGATTCAATATTTATGTAGAGTTTGATGTACAGTCGCTCAAAAAAATATCCGAACACTATGGTTGATTTCAAAATTCAGAAAAAAAATCTGTCAACGATTTTTTTTAGAAATTAGTGGTCTGGCAACCTTCGTGTACTGTACACGAAGGTTGCCAGATTACTAATTTCTAAAAAAAATCGTTGCCAGATATTTTTTTCTGAATTCTGAAATCAACCTTAATATTAGGATATTTTTGAGCGATTGTAGATCTTTAATTTTATCATAAAAAGTTTATTTTTAAAAATAATAGAATTTCGAAGTTACCTTACCTTTGATATAACAAGGGCTAGACTTTTGCACTTAAATGCATAGTAATTTTTTTTCTTTTAAACTTACACTTAACATCTGCTTCCAATTTGTGCAAAGTGCGAAACTTCCTAATGAAAGTTCTCCTGTGCTGATAGAATCATCCAACAAGAGTCAACATCTAAATTTCCTGGACGATTGACGGAGATTTATATTGCAAGAAAGGTAAGTATAACTACTTCGCCAATTTACTAATGTAGAAAAATTCTTTCGTCTCCTATTCTATTTTTGAGGATTTTTTTCTCTGAGACTTCATTACTCTTGTTGAGTTATTTTACTTCCGATCGGTACTCTTTTTGCACACAGTGGGCTAAATGTCCAGGCATTTCGGGGCGGGGGTGGCTCAGTCGGTAGCGCGCCAGGCTCGTAATCTGTAATTCCCAGGTTGGAGTCCCAGCTGGGTCAGCGTTGAGATTTATCTCCGCAAAATTCCCCGCCCTGCCCACGGTCAGTAGGGGACACCGATGGGCTTGGAAAGGCCGCCGTCCGTTGGATGGGACGTTAAGCCGTGGCCCCGTGTGCGGGAGAGCCATACCCTGTGCACGTTAAAGAACACGCTGGATGGCCTTGACGGGAGGCTACCATCTGTCTCCCAACAGCTGTTCCAGTGGGTCCCCTCCCCCAACCTTCTCTAAGCCTTCGGGGTCCATGTGACCTGACCATTTAGCCCATGGTGTGCAAAAAAGTGCCGCTCAGAGGTAAAACAACCCAACAACCCAACCCTGTCAAGCATTCAGCCAGTTCTTTAGGATGTAAAAGGTATGGCTCTCTTGCACACCGAGAGACGGCTTTACGTCCCATCCGATGGACGGTGGCTGTTCCATCATCAGTGTACCTGACAGCAGTACTGAACGACAGCAGAGATGGTTGACAGAGAAAACCAACCAATTAAAAAAAAGCAACATCACATGACGAGACTGGCAAGCTCTAAAATCAGTCTTTCTCCATGATTATAACAACAACAACAATAATAAAATATTGCAAATATGTTTTTTTTGGAATGTAATTCAGTAAAATTTTATTTCTTTTTAAAATAAAATTTAAAATTTGTCTACTTTTTTTTACGGGATTCCGATGAATATTATCTACATGTTGTAGTCACTGGTTTTGATCATATTCAGAAGTTACAAGGGGATTGGAACTTCTTTTAACCTCTTGTAAACTTTTAACCTTTAGTTGTTCTTTTTTTTTTGGATCAAGTTAATCTCAAACAGCAACGAAAGCAATTATTACACTGATAATTAATTTTTTGTCAACGGTACTATATTAGTCACCTTGATTCATGTGTGATAGATTCTTAAAAGGAAATCACTTTTAAGAATTCTCACTATAAGGAGTCCGGTGGTCGAATGGTTCGCTGTGGAGAAAAGAGATTGGGCTTGAGTCCCTGGATGAGGAGTTAGTTTTTCTATTGTAGTGTTGTCTTCTGAGTTGTTGCCTTCCTCAGAAGTCATCTTTATGGCGTATTATACCTACAGTCTCTTGTAGGACCTCTGTAGCAGGCAGTTCCTTGAGGGACAATTCATATTTTCAATTCATAAGCTCTTGATAGGAAGTTCTAACAAGTAAGAAAAATTAAAAAAAAACTACTCTTTCGTATATTTTTATACAAAATCAAAATTCATAAGAACATGACGAAATTTCTTTAGCGTAGACTAAAGAGCTTCTAAAGGATCCGAGCCAGGATAGGCCCAAATCGGTAGCATATCGGGATCAAGACAAGAGGTTCCAGTTCAAAAATTATAAGTTGCTTTGGTGATCTGACTTCATAATGGGTTAGGTTATTTTACCTCTGACACTTGCACATAATGGGCTAAATGGCCGGGTCATAAGGATCCCAAGTGCTCAGAGAAAGTTGAGGGAAGGGTACCCACTGGACAGCTGTTAGGAGATAAATGATAGTCTTCTGTCGGTCATCCAGCGTGTTCTTTAACGTGAACAGGGTGTGGCTCTCTCGCACACAGCGCCATGGCTTAACGTTCCATCTGACGGACAGTGGCCTTTCCAAGCCCATCGGTGTCCCCTGCTGAGGCAGGGCAGGAAGATTTTCGGAGACAAATATCAACCCTGGGGTCAGGTGGGACTCGAACTTGGGAACTGCAGATAACGATTCTGGTGCACCTCCGCCTCTCTGACTTCGGAAATAAATCTCTGGGTAAAATAGGTGCTATTCGTCATATGGTATTTTTGAGCCGTTCAACAGGAAAGCCACACACCGAAAAGGTTAAAACCATCTTTACTAGTAGTGAACATTCACTGTAGCCTCCTCTTGACAGTGCCCTATGACATCATATTCCCCTTCAGTTCCTCTTCATTAATTATCAGGAAGTGACATCATAGGGGATGGTACCGTCTGTAGAGAGAGAGTGAAGTATGCTTTCACTACTCACGACGAATTGCTTTGAGGAGAAGCACTTACCTTGGCCCTAACAACTTCCAAGCGAATCTCCTTTCTCAAAATCTTCATCTTCTGAGTCTTGAGATCCTTGGGATCTGATCATTTATTAATAGAGAGATCAGTAGCGCGCAAGCCTCGCAATTTACAGTTTCGAGTTCGATTCCCAATTGCGCCCGAGTTGAGTTTCGATCAAAAAAGGGGTTACCATCAGGCTTGGAAAGACAACCGTCCATCAGATGGGTTATTAAGCCGTGGTCCATATGCAGGAGAGAGAGCCATACCCTGTTAGCTTTGAAGAACCTTAGACGGCCTTGACTGGAGACTTTCATGTCTCCTAATATCTGTCCAGTGGGTCTACTTGCCCCAATCAACTCTGAGCCCTCGGGGTGTTTGTGACCTTGCCGTTTAGCCCACCGTGAGCAAAAAATCCCGCTCAGAGGTTAAACAACCCAACGCAACTCATTTATTAACTTAAAGAGAGATTATCGACGTTTAAAATGTTCCAACTTAATAAATATATCGAAACTATATAACGGTTAGAAGGGTTGGGTTGTTTTACCTCTGAGCGGCAGTTTTTTGCACACCATGGGCTAAATGACCAGGTCACATGAACCCCGAAGACTCAGAGAAGGTTGGGGGAGGGGACCCACTGGAACAGCTGTTGGGAGACAGATGGTAGCCTCCCGTCAAGGCCATCCAGCGTGTTCTTTAACGTGGACAGGGTATGGCTCTCCCGCACACGGGGCCACGGCTTAACGTCCCATCCGACGGACGGCGGCCTTTCCAAGCCCATCGGTGTCCCCTACTGACCGTGGGCAGGGCGGGGAATTTTGCGGAGATAAATCTCAACGCTGACCCAGCTGGGACTCGAACCTGGGAACTACAGATTACGAGCCTGGCGCGCTACCGACTGAGCCACCCCCGCCTCTAACGGTTAGAAAGCCAAGCTATTGTGTCCCATGGAAGTATTGCTCTGTGAGTTCTAACTCATAATAATTATAAAAAATAAGTAATTAGAGAGCTTGATTTCTCTCTTCAGCGGAAGTGTCCTTGTAGGAAAGAAAAAAACAAAAAAAACTGTACAACTAAGGAGTCGATTTTGCATTTCTTTGTGTAATTTTATCTACCTCCTTCCATCCACCCCACAAAAAAATCAGAAGTGATTCGCACACAACTCTTACACTGTCAAACCGAATAAAGAAATTGCAACGTTTCGTGAAAAAAAATTATAGGTACGAAGTGAAGTTGTTGATAAAGACAAAAGGAACACACTTTTCATCTCTTTTCGTTCTTCCACGTGATTATACATATAAAAAACATCGGGTTAAATAGTAAATGTCGATGGCACTCTTGATAAAAATTTGGACTGAATCCTCCCTACCTGATCAGAAGTCCTCCCCTGGAAAAATCCTCCCCAGTTATGAGCACTGAGATTTCCTACAGTGTGTGTTTATCCTGCTCACGAGATGATCTCGTCACACTCTGGCACCTCCATCGGCAAAGCGTGTCCGGCGCGCGACAGTTGCACGCTCCTTCTGACTGCCACCGGTTGGGAGCAATCACGCGCCCTTGCACTTTCACGAGCCGCCACGCAAAACCACGTGGTACGTTGGCTCCAGCGCCACCGACTCGACATGGGCAAGTGGGAATTCCAAAGAGAATTACGAAATAAAAAAAATCACTTAGAATTTTCGTTTCGTGTTGTTGCTTTTTTTTCTGTTTAAATAGGGAAATTGTTTCAAATTTATTATTTTGTAGAGGACGTTTTATTCAATGGTTCGTTCTAGAAGTTTTATGCGCTCTTAATTATTGTGAGGGATGTGTTTTTTCAAATAAAAATGTATTTTTTGCATTCTTATATCAGAATTTCGCATTTCTGTAGCATTTTTCCCTAGACATTTCTCACATTTAATATTTTAAACTATAATTATATATACGAAAAATTACTTCGAAAATAAGTTTTATGTTCCAAAAATTGTTAAATGTTTACAAATGCACGTACCCATTATGTGGGTAAGTTATTATGCATAAAAATAAATTATTTTTCGTCTTTTAGTACATATCGTAACATACCAAATATCTTCTAAGATACATATTGAAACAATTATGGGCTAAACAATGACGTGCAACAATTATTCTTAAAAACGTGATTATTGTATCTCGAGATACGGTTTGTATGCGAAAATGTGCTATGTCGTAATCGAAGAGAGAGTTGAGTTTGAAAAATGTGGTACGAGTAAAAAGCTTGATTAAGTTTTTCGTATGTAAAAAAGGTAGCGTTGAGTTATGTCGATTGCACTACTCAAATAGAGTCTTCTCAACTATTTAAGGGAATTTCGTTCCTAAAATTATTTTAGTTAAGTATATTCTTATTTGTGTTATGAAGTAAGATGGTTTTGGTTGGCAAGAATCGATTCATAATTTGCTTTAATGGAAATCATTGTAACGGATAGAAATAAGAGCCTGAATAAAAAGATATAATTTGCATAGTTAGATAATATTCCAGAATAAACTGTTTTTATATAATCAAAAGAAATTCTATACTATCAACTGATATTATTGATGTACCTAAACAGATCAATAAGATCTTGTTAATTTCTGGTCTAATATTTGGTCAATACCCATGAGTAGTGACGTGCCACCCCAGCACCCCCCACTAGTGCTTTTCGCCTATGACGTAACCCAGGGCCGTGCGGTAGATTTTTTCATTATGATGCAAGTCTTCGAAATGCCGCCCCTTAAATGTTTTTTCTTTAAAATAAGCTTCGATTGTGATTTAAAAAAAAAAAAAACTGCACAAAATGTACGAACACTCTTTTTAATTTGAAAATATAAACTACTTTAAAAGAATGATATCAACTACAACAATCTACTACAGTTTTACCCTTCTAACTTTAGCTTTAGCAAATTCGTTAATTAGAAATGTGTAGTCTAGAGTGGCAACCAATGTAGATTCAATAGAAATTATGACAGATTTCTAAGTTTTGTTTGGCTTATTGAACTTCTTAAGTAGTGTTTTATTAATTTTAATTTGGAAAAACTTCTTTCCCCCTAGCTACAGAGACAGGGAGTGTTAATAAAATTCTCAGAGCTACAACAGTATTCGGATACAAAGCAATTAAGTTATTTTTGCACAAATAATTTAAAACATCCAAAGGTTTCATAGAATATGGTAGCATTCGGGATACATCACGTAATTCTTCTTGAAGATCATTTGCATTTATATCTGATTCATTTTCGACTGGAAGTATTGACTGGAGACTGGTACAATAATTTTCTAGCGTTTTGTCATCTATATCCTTGAGTATTAAAATGTCATATAAAAACTGAAAATTTTTGCTATGGGTTTCCAGAAGCGTGAATCGTTCATTCAGAGAATTAAGGGTAATGTCCAGAATATAATTGAAAAGGTTTTTTTTTTAATTTATTCTCCTCTGCTAAGGGTTGATCGACAGCTTCTTCATAGTCAAATTGACGCTTTTTCCTTCTGGCTCTAACTTCAGTTTCGGCAGGAAGTTCTGCACTGCATTCAAGATTCTCTGCAATCTCATTAGCAGCAATTTTCATCTGATCATATCCAGATTGTCTATAACTTTTCACTTTTTGTATGGTTTCTGATAACATCCTTACACAATCTGACAAATTTATAGTTACAGATTGCAATAGCTTCAAATAGAATATCATACCAAAGAATTACACCGCATATGGCCGAGTGGTTAGCGCGCTTGGCTACTGATCTAAGGGATCTGGGTTCGAGCCCCGGGTAAGGCATGGCTGTTCGTGTCGTTTTTCTGCTGAGGTCCTGCCATCCTCTCAGACCTTCTACTATGGCATATAAACTGACAGGGCTCCTGTCAGACCTCTGTGGCAAGCAGCTGCTTGAGGGGACATTAATTAATAAACTTGTAATTTTTAATATTTTTTGCTAATCATCTTGCTTTAACTTTAGTTTCTGCATCTCTGTTGATGTCTTCTATTATTTGGAATAATGCATCATAGATTTCGCAAAGTTGAAATCGTAAAGGTTTTAACGCATCTACTGTGCTTGACCACCTAGTAGCACTCAATGGTTTTAGAGTTAATTGTGAAACTTTTTTAGCACTTCCTAACGCTTTGTAGAACCAGAAAAAAAAGTGTAAAGTTCTTGTACAATGGAAAAAAACAAGTTGTTTCTGTAGAAGAAGACGCTGCATCATTAACAACTACGTTTAAAGAATGACATGCGCAGGGCACATAAAACGCCCTTGGATATTTTTCAAATATTCTATTTTGTACACCCTTTCTTACTCCTTTCATATTAGCTCCGTTGTCATAGCCTTGTCCTCTAAGCCACTTTAACTCAAAACCTAACTTTTCCAAATATGTCAGAATAAGTTCTGCCAAACCCTCTCAGGTTGAATCACTAGCTTCAAAAAAACCAATAAAGAATTATTCAATTTCATATTTATTTTGAATGGAGTTTAAAGCGACAACTCTTATTGTTAATGAGAGCTGTTCAATATGACTTACGTCTGGGGTACAATCGGCGATTATCGCAAAATATTTAGCGATTTTTGTTATTTCGACAATTTTGCTTAAAATTACATTTCCCATCAAATTCATCAATTCATCTTGTATATTATTGATTAGATAAGTCACAGACCATTTATCAGACTCGCGTTGAATTCTTCCGATACGTTCTTCCATAACTGGATCAAACTCAGAAAGCAATTCTACCAACTTTAGGAAATTTCCGTTATTAGGCTGAAACAAATGTTCAGTTGTTCCACGAAAAGCTAAACATTGTGAGGCCAATAGTCTAATTATTCACATAATTCGTTTTAGAACTCCTCTCCAATGCTGAATTTCCCTATCCATAATTCGTTGATATTCAGCGTCAATAGTTATTTTCTGCTTTAATCGAATGTCCAATTCTTTCCATGCTCTAAAAGCATTTCTGTGATTTACAGACTTTTCGTGCATTGTGAGGGCTCTTATAAGATTTCCCCAGTCAGAATAACTTTTTTTGGGCCAATCATTAATAGCAGACAAATTATCAAATAATATACAACAAAGGCAAAAAACGGCATCATTTGTAACAGAGTAAATCAACCAACTTCTCTCAACGACTTCACTATTGCTCAACACTTTCAAATAATGCGAGGGCGAAAATCTACGCCTTCCTTTATTAATAGGAAACTCGAATTCTTTAATTTGATGTGGACCCCTCTCAACCAGTATTTGAGGAGTTTCAGATGACATGCAGAAAGCATTCCATAATGCAGGATCAGAAGGAATTTCGTTTAATATCTGCTGGCTGCCACTGCTACTGTTACCCGGCTCTTGATGAACTTTTGATGGTGTTATATTTTGGCTCTCTTCAACAACTTCTTCTGGAAGTGATTGGGGCGGCACTGAGTTTTTATTTGCCAAATCCAAAGCAGTAGCTGTTGATGTGGATGTGGATTCTTCCTTGTTCCTCTTTCTTTAAGCGTTTCTTTTTATATTGACTTACAGACAATTTTTTCCTTTTCTGTTCCATACTGTAATAAAAATATTAAATAAAAATTCACAGTCCTTCGCAAAAATGCAACCGGGGGGGGGGGTCATTGAAAATGATTAAATATGATGATGCTTATCATGCTATTAAAATAGGGTAAATAAAATAACGATAGAAATGAGTTGCAAAGCTAGTAAGATTTGTAAGTAACAGAACATAATAAATCGATAACGAATATCTATCAAATTGACGGCTAGCAGCCGTTTTGACAAATGCCTTTCTTTAACTTGTTATTGTATTGTCTCCACTTCAACGTATATGAATTTGGTAAAAATACAGCAATAAATAACGAACGCAAAAGTAGGCAAATGCAAATATTTCCTAAGCAACTCTCTCTCTCTCTATCACACACAGAAGGCAAAAGTAGCCCAATATTACCTAAATAATTTTCAATCACACAGAGGCCCACGTTTCGCACCTGAGATATACCCAGTCCATGCAAATGCTACTTTTTAATTCAAGTCCCTATTGTCATAACATAATCATTTTCAGTGATAATAAGTAACTACATTGCTGTAAAAAACAATAATTCTCTTACCTGATCTACTTTTTAAACACAAAAACTGAATTAGTATAAATGCACAAATATTATACTGATACAGATATATTATATATCTGATTTACTGATTTAAATACAGCACAGCCACTTGCCACTTCTCATGACAAACTAACATTAAAATCAAATATTGTCAATAATTGTAAGCTCAAAGCAGAACTATCAACACGTAACACGTGCAATTGTCTTTTGTGATAATTGCCGCCTCAGCTTTTAGGAGCGGCCGCGCGGTATATTACAAACAAAAATAATAACTTCGCGCTGTCAGATCAAAAGTCTTTCGGCGAGCACTCACCAACAATGCACTTGCACCAGAAACCGAGATCAAAGGGTACCGAAAGCGCTGAGGCAGAGGCGTACGATAAATCATAAATCGTATACATCAATATCGGAATAACATAGACCAATATAGAAAAGCGTTGCGTAAAGATTTTTAATTATTAAATGGTTCAAAATGTATTTTGATTTCGCTGCTTATGCCGCCCCCTTACGGTGCCGCCTGATGCGGCCGCCTCTCTGCATCATAGCACGGCACGGCCCTGACGTAACCGACCGGAAATTGACCCCTGTGTCGCAATCGTCCACGTTGACTTCTCAGATTGAACTTTGACCCCTATGTCGCAATCGACAGGAAATTGACCCGTGTTGCAATCGTCCACGTTGCCTTCTTAGAAAGATCATCGGAAAATTACGAGTCAATTTCCGGTCGATTGCGACATAGGGGTCAAAGTTCAATCTGAGAAGGCAACGTGGACAGTTGCAACATAGGGGTCAATTTCCGGTCGATTGCGACATAGGGGTCAAAGTTCAATCTGAGAAGGCAACGTGGACAGTTGCAACATAGGGGTCAATTTCTGGTCGATTGCGACATAGGGATCAATTTCCGGTCGATTGCGACACAGGGGTCAAAGTTCAATCTGAGAAGGCAACGTGGACGATTGCGACACAGGGGTCAATTTCCGGTCGGTGACGTCATAGGGGAAAGCACTAGTGGGGGGTGCTGGGGTGGCACGTCACTACTCCCATGTATCAAGATGAAAATTCAATGATGAAATCGAATCAAACGAATGTATTAGTGAAATGTCTCCAATACAGATAACAATAAACGATTTCAAGGATGCACTGAAAAAAGGCACGTAATTGGTAATGCCCTGTTAATGATAAAATGCAGAATTTCTGGATTAAACAGTTTACATCGATCCATAATTTATTAATTGCACAGTATCAAAAAGTCTTAAAACATATACTGATTTATTGCCAGATTTCTTCATGAGAGGTAAAACATTTTTGTAACCTAAATCTATAACTGGTTTGGATAAGCCGAAGAACTACAGACCTATCACGTGTCTTTCAATATTTTATAAATTATTAACGTCTATTTATAACAAGAAAAATAAATCAATATTATTTTTTCATTATTTATGTTGATGATGATGATGATTCCATTATTTGTAATGATGATAACGATTCCATTATTTAATTGTTCGTTTTATCTAATTAATAAGCAGAACGTTAAACTAGAAATTTCATTTCACCCGTTTCGGAGACTTTTTTTTTAAATTTGGTCTTTCTTAACAGTTTGTATCCTAAAGAGATGTTATTTTTTCTACAGTATTGACAGAAATTCTACATTATGACGAAGCAATTCGACACAAATTTAATTCAATATCTTATTGAAGAACTGCATTAAAGTTTCGTGCAAGGGATAAGCTATTCCCATCTCCCTCCCCTAAGCGCACGGAGTCGCAGATGCTACTCGAATACACAATTAAAAAGGCATGTTACGTTTTCCAGTTTACTCCCTTTTTTGCCTAGATCTTCATACAAGGAGTTATTAAAATGTTCTTCTTGGATTTCTGAGCAGTGCTAAATAATTCATTTTTTTCCATTTACATGCTGAGTACTTTTTCTCAGTTTTTGCGAAAGCTGGTAATATTCTTATACCGTAATTTTAAAATTTTTTGCGTGAATTTACTTCACACTTGGAAACTTGGAATCTCTATTCTTTTATGTTGTTTATTCATTACCAAGGATCCAATATGAGCATATTCCTGGTGCGGAAAGGAAAAAAAAATCATTTTTTTTTACTCCAGTTTCTTTCTGGGACGTAAAATACCAGAATTAAATTAACTTTTAACAGCCGCATGCAATGGTGACTTGCTAATTTGTGGGGGAAGCAGCGTCGGTTTCATATTATTACACCCCAAACGTTGTGGAACAAACCTTCCCTTTCTGCGGTTATAAGTGGTGGAGTTATTTTTTCGGTTGCTACCATGACAAACATTACACAAAAAAAACTCATATTGAAACTGAAGTGATGAGAAATTGTCGTTTCTGCAGAAGGACGTGAAAGTCTCTGAAGATGGAAAAAAGTAATTTCCTTGGTAGCCACAAACAAGGAAATGACATTGCAACAATTTTAAATGAAGGCGGAACCTTTTTTGGGCACAACAGCAATTTAAAAAGCGTGAACACAGAGGAGGAAGAGTGCTTCCGAAAACTTTGAGAAAGACGCGCCAAACTGAGAGTTATTCTTGCGCGAAATATCATCACGCCTCGAGAGGGAAACAAAAGAGGGCGCGGAAGAGGAAGACATTAGCTGGCTTCTCTTTCAATATCGCTTTTGATTTTACTTTTGCGGTGTTGTAGCCTGAAAAAAGAAGTTGGTTAGTGTCTGCAACTTTTTGCTGGTAAAGTGCCCAACAGTGAACCGTGAACAGGACGGATAGATAATGTTTCAATTAATTAGGGTTAGTTACTGCGAAAAATATCTTAATAGTATATCTTGTGATAAGGTCTCTCATAAAAAAGTTGTTAGGAAATTGGTGCAGTATCGAAGGCAGTACACAGAGGGGGAAGGGAGAGACAGGGGATTCGGACCCCCCTTAAAAATAAACGCTTAAAAAATTAGTTACTATCATTGAAAATTCAGTTTTTTTTGCGCTCTGTTAAGCTATTATTTTTCTAATTTCGTTTTATTTTTTGTTTTACCTCTAAGTGGCATATTTTTGCACAAAATGGGTTAAATGGCCATATCACAAGGACCTCGAGGGGTACAGAAGGTTGGGGGGAGGGAACCCACTGGACAGCTGTATGGTAGCCTTCCGTCAAAACCATTCAGCGCGTTCTTTAACGTTCATAGGGTATGGCTCCCCCGAAGACGGGGCCACGGCTTAAAGTCCTATTCGACGGACTTTCCAAGCCCATCAGTGTCACCTGCTGACCAAGAGTAAGGCGGGGAGTTTTGCGGAGATAAATCTCAACGCTGGCCTAGGTGGGACTCGAACCTGGGAACTGCAGATTACGAGCCTGGCGTGCTACCGACTAAGCCACCCCCGCCCTTCATTTGTGTTAAGTAAGTAGTAGTTTGATGTTATACGGAATGTTTCAAAAATAGGTTTCTAGCTTTGAGAGGATTATTAACTTCATTAATAAATGACAGATAGAAATCAAATATATAGAAATATATCCAAATACATTAAGTTTTGTCAGATGTATCAGACATTCCCTAATCGGTCGATAGGTCGAACGGGTCCGATATAATGACCATCTCGATCCCTCGATTTATAACTTTGCTAAAATGTTTCTAAGGTGGATTTATTAAGGTTAACGCATACTTTCAACTTTACCTGCAAATATCGATGATTGACGGTCAAGAATTAGAAGCACGGTTGCAGAAATCAGACAGACTAGCTACGTCGCACCTGGGGGGACATTGGGTATTCATATCACTCTAATATAAGATAAGATAATTTTTATTTCAGATAATGTTTTACAGTATACAAAAACTTTTGAGGCCTCACAAGAGTTGGCTATACATATATCTGACAAAACTTGATTGGTTTGGCTACATTTCTATGTATTGGATTTTCATCTATTATATTTACGTTTATAGTTGTCAACCTACTTTTAAAACACCCTGTATATGTAATGACTAGGAAATAATGATTCATTTAAAATAAAATGAATGAATAAATATCTACGAATATGAGATGGCAGCCCCTTAACCATAATAGTTTTCCTCCGGTGCCAATGAAAATGGAGTCGGGGTGGCTCAGTTGGTAGCGTGCCAGACTCGTAATCTATAGTTTCCAGGTTCGAGTCCCAGCTGGGTAAGTGTTGAGATTTATCTCCGCAAAATCCGCGCCATGCCCACAGTCAGTAGGGGAGACCATTGAGCTTGAAAAGGTCTCCGTCCGTCTGATGGGACGTTAAGCCGTAGCCCCATGTGCGGACGAGCTATACCCTGTGCATGTTAAAGAACACGCTGGATGGCATTGACGGGAGACTACCATCTATCTTACAACAGCGGTTTCAGTGGGTCCCCTCTCCCAACCTTCTCTGAGCCTTCGGGGTCCTTGTGACTTAGTCATTTAACTCATAACAAATCTTGTTGTGTTACAAAAAAAATGTGCCCCTCAGAGGAAAAATAACCCAACCCAATCAAAACAATATTAATCAGTGAAACCTGTGTAATCCGGAAACAGGTATCAGCAAAAATATTCGTGAATATCATTTCAATTCTTGTTGCTGACACTTAGAAGGAAAGGACCAGGTTAGGTAGTTTTGTCTAGGAGAGACACTTTTGTTGCCCATTATGGGCTAATCGCTAGGGTACAAATGGACTCTTTGGACTTAACGTTGGGTACGGTAAGAGATCCATTGGGTTAGGGGACTGACGACCCTCCCTGAAGCCATCTAGAGTGTTCTGTAATGTGCACAGGATGTGGCTCTCCTGCATATGACGTCTTAAAGTTTCACTCTGAGGGAATGCGGCCATTTCAAGCCTACTAGTGTCCGCTTTATAACCGTACACAATGCAACGGTTGGCGGTGAAAATATCAGCTCAGGTACAATGGAGAGAGAGACCAGAGGAAGGGTTACATTTGCTCTAGAGCAGATAGAGTCTCCAGATGGAGATTTTTGTTCGTTAATTTTCCTTGTCCCATTGTGCGTGAAGAGCAAACGTCTTTTATTTGGAGGAAGGAATGTAATTCTGTGCTCAAACGAGCCTACATTAACGAGAAGTTCATTTCCTTAATGACTAGAACAGTTACGGACTTGAGTAGCGTGAAAGCTTTGTAGAGCGACCTCCACATCAGTTAGCGCGTGTGACAATAGAAGGTGGCAGGCTGACAGGCGAGGATTTGCCCTCATCTTTTATGAGTGAACAAGGCTGTTAGCTCCGCAGCTATTACTAGAGATGATGAAGAAGTGGATGAGAGTGAGGAGCCTGTTTATGATGGCAGAGTCGCCTAAAATGTAATGGTGTGCAGCACTACTTTCAGTTGAAATCTGGCTTTTTGTAAACTGCAGAGGTCTGAAGCATCTGAGATAGCATGTGTAAAGGAAAATACTCTTTTGAGCTTGTTGGGGAAAGAGTAAGTAAAAATATAATAAAAAAATTATAAAAACCGGTAATCTTATGCTACCAGTTTTGAGACTGTGATTGGGTTTCAGATTTTCTCCTACTCTGCCCTTCGTTAGAAAGGTGGCACTGATAATCCTGGAATAATTATCTTTCTTTGTGTAGTAAGTTAAGCCGTGGTTCCGTGTTTAGGAGAGCTCTATCTTGTACAAGTCGAAGAACACGCTGATTAGCCTTGACTGGAGAATCCCATCTGTTTCCTAACAATTGTTCAGAGGCTCCTCTTCCTTTAGACTAGGAGTTCTCAACGTGGGGTACGCGTACCCCTTGGGATGGGTACGTTGTGAAATTTTTTGGGGTACGCCGTGAGAGCTCAAAAGTCTCTAAATATATGCTATATATATGTGTGTTTTATTTTATTCCCATTGTAATGCAATAACTATAGTTTTATCTATCTATACAAGGGGTACGCCAGTTACATTTACATTTTCAGGGTAAAACATAAAAGGTTGAGAACCACTGCTTTAGTTTTTTCAGTGAAACATAAAAGGTTGAGAACCACTGCTTTAGACCATGGAATCCTTGGTACATTAAGAGTACCAAGAGTAAAAAATAAATCTCTTCTATCCAGAAAATTTAGCACTGATTTTTTATTTTGCAAATATGTATCGAAATAGCCGCCTAAAATGAACCAAATTGGTTTTAAGTAATATTAGGCATATAAACTTTAGTAAAAGTCCAATGTCAAAAAACGATAAAGGCATGAATCAATTCCTGAAGTTTCATAAATTGATAGATTTACGGAAGAACGTGAAATATTTCTCAAAACGACAGATGAAGACGTAAACTTAAAATGGAGCACAAAAAGCACAGAGTCGTGTCTCATATCGCCTTCTTTTAGCATCACATTTAGAGAGAGAGAGAGAGAATCACGACCAATGACATTCTCTCTTACATCTCGGTCCGTCTGTCATGTTCACAGGAAATTTCTTCTTTTTATCCATCAAAAAAGACCCTAAGGGAACTCAGAATAAAACCTAGAACTGTGTGACACATTCTGCTACTTAAATTCATCTTCGATGTCTTTTTTGTTCAGTACTTGGAAAGAGATGATTTAAGGAACAATCTTCTCATACTTCCTATGTCAGTGGGGCTTCTATACTTTTATGTCCATTGGCTTAATCGGTAGTCTACCAGGCTCGTAATTTACAATACCCAGATTCGAGCCCCACTTAGTTCAGCGTTAAGATTTATCTCAGATTAATCTCAATCCTTCCTTAAGTGAGAAAAATGACATCGATTGCTTGGAAAGTCCGTCGGATGAGACGATAAACCGTGGGCCTGTGTGCAGGTAAGCCATACCTTGTGTGCTATAAAGAACATGCAGGATGGGCCTTGACGGGGAAGGCTACCATCTGTTTCTCAACAGCTGTCCAGTGAGACCCACTGGAACATGGGGATAAATTTTATTTATTTTTATTACTAAATTTTAATAAAATTTTACTACCACAACAACAAACAATTTACCTCCAACCTTCTCTGAACCTTTGGGATCCTTGTGACCTGGCTATTTAGCTCGTTTTGCGCAGAAAAGGGCAAAACAACCCAATATAAAAGAAGAAGAGATATTTGATAATGATTCACGTTGTCATATAACGTACCTTGTGATTATTTCGTATGTTTTGAGTTATCATCAAATAACCGGCATGTCAAGCATTTCGTATTTCTAATTGAACACACGATTTTGTGAACGGCTATTTTTTTAATTGTGTTTCGTGCATATTTCATTCTCTTGTCAGTATTACAACAAACTACCAATAATTCGATTATTTACAAGGGGCTCAGAACTATTATATTTGCATGAATTAATCAGAACTCGCATCACGATATATTATTAGCATAACTATCTAGTTAATAATTTGATTTCAGATTTGCTCATTGCAGATACTTCTCACTCAGCAGCGCAGTTATCTCACAGCGCAGTTATCTCACTCGTGGAGCGCAGCCACGCTCCACGAGGTTTGGATGAGAGTGGTTTCCTCTTGGTGAACATCTTTTCCTCTTGTTGTTCTCGATCACAGTTGACCTTTCGATGTCAGCACATATCTCTTCTGCAGCATCAGCAAGTCGTTCCCTTGGTGATGGGATTGCTCCTCGTGCGGAACTTTCGTCGAGAGGTTGAAGGACGACGGGATTGTCCGGTCACCGAATGCCACGGTTGATGGAGAAACGATCGCCATTTATTCCTTCTTCTAATTTACCTGTTTGGCATCTCAAATGCCACTCCTCTTTGCTACCTTTGTATTCCATCACTGATTGCAAACGTCAATCTTATCATTTTTCCTAGAATCAATTTTCGAATCTGATTGAAAAGAAAAATGAGATATAAAGCATATCATTCGGTGGGATGTCTATTCTTGGTTGCTTTTCAATGCTTTCTTTTCCCATTCATGTACACCGAAGAGACGAAACATTATGACCAGCTCGTCTTTAGTGAAATCGAAGCAACTGCAGGTAAACGACGGCGCGTGTGAAGGTCATGAAACTTTATAAATAATACCTGATACTGAGCTCTGTTAATCAGTGTTATTCTTTTTCTTTATATGGCAGAAGCAGCGGATATAACGACTTTGACAAAGCCCAAATTGTAATGGCCAGACGACTGGTCAAAGCATTTCCGAGACAGCAAGGCTTATGGGCTCAAGGTCAGCCGTGGTTAGTACTTTTAAAAAGTGGTCCGAGGAGAGAAAAACCACGAACCGCCCGCAACGTGTGAGCCGACCACGGTTCATTTATGCTAGAGATGAGCGAAGGCTATCTCGTATGGTACGAGCCAATAGAAGGGATAGTGCGGCGCAACTCGCCCGTAATATGAATGCTGGTGACGGAAGTGATGTGCCACAAAACACAGTACATCGAACCTTGCTGAAAATGGGGCTGCGTAGCTGCAGGTCACTCCGAGTGCCCACGCTAACATCAGTTCACCGTCGAAAGCGCCTACAATGAGCACGCGAGCATCAAAACTGGACCTTAAATGATTAGAAGAAGGTCGTCTGGCCCGATGAATCTCGTTTCCTGTTGCACCATATGGACTGCAGTGTATGTGTGCGTCGTTTAGCTGGGGAAGTGTTGGCACCAGGATGCACCATGGGACGAAAACAAGCTGGTGGAGGAAGTGTAAAGCTTTGGGCAATGTTTTGCTGTGAAACTCTGGGTCCCGTCATTCATGTGCAGGAAACTATGACGTCTACCACCTACCTAAACATCATTGCAGACCAGGTACATCCTTTCATGGCAACGGTATTTCCCTCTAGTAATATCTTCTTTCAGCAGAATAATGCGCCATGCCACACTGCCCGGATTGTTCGAGAATGGTTCGTGGAACATGAGGACTTCCAGGTATTGCCCTCGATTCAAAATTCCCAAGACATCAATTCAATCGAGCATCTGTGGTTTGTGTTGGAACAGCATATTCAATCTGCGGCGGCTCAACCACGTAACTTACAAGAGTTAAAGGATCTGCTGGTAACGTGTTGGTACCAGATACCATAAGACACTTTTAGAAATCTTGTAGCGCCCATGCCTCGCCGGGTAAAAGCTGTTTTGGTGGCACGTGGAGGTCCAACATCCTATTGGGCAGGTGGTCATAATGTTTTGGCTCTTCGGTGCATAATATTTAAACATCCATGGGTAACGGGCAGGGTTGTTTTACCTTTAAGCAGCACTTTTTTTTTGCATACAATGGAATTAATATCCAGATCAGAAGGACCACAATGACTCAGGGGAAAACAACGGGGCAGCTATTAGGAGATAGATGGAAGCCTCCCATCAAGGGGCCATCCAACGTGTCCTTTAATGTCCACAGGGTATAGCTCTCCTGCTCAGGGGATTCCATCCGATGGACGGCGGCCTTTTCAAGACCGACGGTGCCACCTTACCCAACGAGAGAAGAACGAGGGTTAGAGAGTAACATGTCGACGCTGCTCCAGTTGGGGCTCGAACCCAGAGACTACAAACTACAAATCCTGGTTGATATTACGACTCAGCCAAACACGCCCCCATGGACTATGTACTTCAACTAGAATGTACAATTTAGTCCTCCTAACACTTGTATCCTGAGCTATAGCTGTTGCATTTGACCAGTGCAGGCCAAATCTATCAAGATTCTGTTTGACAAATCTGCCCATCGCATTCTTAATCTCCGAAATTTTTGTGAAGCCTTCAGAAACACTGGTCATAACTCTATTCACTAATTTGCAATCATGAGTTTAAGCGACATTGCCAGACCGATACTGTCTCTCCTTACATCAGAGTTAAGCGACATTGCCAGACCGACACTATCTCTCCTTACATCAGAGTTGCAGGTATTGACAAAGTCTGTATCTCGCCAATTTCATAATCTGAATTTCCCAGGTTCGAGTTCCAACCGCGCTTGCGTCGACAATTTTCTGTTCTGACTCCAGTTGTACCTTTCAATGGGAAAGGTGACACCGATAGGCTTGGAAAGTCTTCCGTTCGTCGTGTCTCTTTGTACGAGAGAGCTATACCCTGTGCACTTTAATAAACACCCTAGATAATCTTTGCTGGAGATGTCCAATCTCTTAGCTCACATACGTCAAATCGATACCCTTTCTCAACTTCTCCTATCCCTTTTGGCCCTTGAGACATGCCATTGTGTGAAAAAAAGAGACACTCAAATATAAAGCAACCTTATTTAGTCATGGTACTGACTACGCAGCCTTGTTCTCTTGGAACTATTTAGAATTTCGAATTTCTGTTTAATATTCAATTCTCCACCGGAGCAGACGACAAAGACTATGACGTTTGCGAAAAGGCGAGACAAAAGACGACACAGCGTCTGCTGTTGCCTTCCAGTGCAGCGTAATGATAAGATCTATCACGCCAATGTGAACGGAATCCATTCCCCTTGACTGGGAATTATTTCCTGCGATTTCTATGCCACCCCCCCCCCCCCTACCACCAGCGGCGTTAGAACCAGCTGCGACTGGCTTAACTGCAGTTTCACAGCTGAACCGTTGCAGTCCGCTGAACGCGTCTGCTTTTATGTTAATGAAGGAACATATTCCTATCAGGGTTTTATTTTTTTCCTTTTTACCGATCTGCTTTTAAGTCTCGTCGGCTAATAAAGAATCTGTACCTAGAGAAACTTTTTTAACAACAGAGACTTCGGAAGGAAAAATCGTTTTTTTCTAATGAATTAAAAAGAAAAAAAATATTTTCAAGGATTTTTTTCTTAGGGGTTGCGAACAAAAATACGAAGTTGGATTTGATTATTAGCTGCAGGCAAACATGAACACGTGCGGCGAACATTTCATTTCCATTCTCACAATCTGTTGTGCTGTGACGCAATCGTTAGAATCTTTTCGATTGTTACGTAATTGTTGGCATATTCCTGCAGTTTTTTAACGCAAACTTTCGCACAGTCCCAAAAGATAAAGTGGAATTGATTCGTCTCTGTACAATGCAGTCACGGGTCCATTGTTGTACGATCCCATCAGACTTTTACCGACAATGTTGTGAAGTCAAGCTTAAAATCAGAAATTATTTTTGGCCAGTGATATCCATTGTTGGATAATCAAATGATCCTTGAAGACGAAACACAGAGTAACCACTTCGGATCTATCGTTTGGTAATTAACAACAGCGGGTCAATAGTAATTGTTACTTTTCCATTAATAGAGATAAATTACTGCGTCATTGACAATGCCATTCGTCTTGATATCGCATTTCAAAGAACAAGAAAAGGAATCGGAAATTTGATTGTAGAACCTGTGTTCTGCAAATTACAATAAAAGCAGTCTGAGAAATGCGTTTAAAAAGCAATGCATCGATAGACCTCTAGAAAACAAAGAGTCGAATCACATTTTATTGAACCAGAACAAAGAAAATACAAAAAAAAAGAAGTGAACACAAATAATTCCAATTTCTACAATTAGTGCTGTTGGGTCAACAGACCTATCTAGGTACAGTCGCTCAAAAAAATATCCGAACACTATGGTTGATTACAGAATTCAGAAAAAATATCTGGCAACGATTTTTTTTCGAAATAGTGATCTGGCAACCTTCGTGTCACGTGACACCATAGTGTTCGGATATTTTTTTTTTGAGCGACTGTAACTATAGAAACTTAATGCAAAATATTTTCGCTGAAAAATGGTGTCACGAACGGAAACATCCGATATACGAGCCTAGCGCGCTACCGAAGGAATCAACCACTTCTCTAAAATAAGAGGAGGGGGGAGGGGGTTATGGCCTAATTTTTACCGTGCCGTGTTCCTAATCGAAGAGTTCATTTTATCAAATATTCGACTATCCGAGCACTGAGATTTTCTTGTGTTTTTTGCAAACACGGCGTGTTTCATAAATAAAGAAGAGAAAAAATAATGGCGAGGTGCAAATTATATGTGTGGAAAGGGAAAGAAAACCCATCCTCCTTGATGTTTGATATTTCTTCTTTTCTGATTATTTCCTTGTGAGAACGTAACAAGTGTCTTGTTAGGTCAAGTGAGTAGGTTAGGTCTCTGAGCGGCATTTTTATGCGCACAATGGGTTAAGTGGCCAGGTCACAAGGACCCCAAAGATTCAGAGAAAACTTGGGAAGTGATCCACAGATGGAAACCTCCGGTCAAGACCATCCTGCGTATTCTTTAAAGTGCACAGGGCACGGCTTTCCTGTTTATGTGGTTATCAATAATAATAATAACATCGATAAAAACGTAAACAGAAGATGTGTTGTTGAATGTAATCTTTTTTGCGTTTATAAATCTGAAAAAAAGATGTTTTTTAAATATATGAGAGTGTAATTTAACTATTTTGTCTTGAAATCCACGAGTTGATTTATTAAATAAATATAATACTTTTCAATCAACTTAAATTTTTGCTGTTTAAAAAACAATGGGAAAAAATGTGATTTCCTATTAAGAAAATCCATTTTAACTTAAACATTTTTTTTTTGCTTTCTTCATTTGAAATGTAACAGAGCAAGCAAATTAAAGAAGAAAATAAGGAAAAAAAATCGGCGACGATATGTTATTTTGAAACGTTTGCACTTCATTAAGAATTCATAACGAAATATTCCTTCGCAAATTATTTGGTAGGGAAAGATGTTCTTAAATGTAATTACAAGTTTAAATCGACATTTGGCTGCTTCGTATCGCTTCGAAATACGATGTCACTTCTTTCTCATAATGATTTCACTTACACGAGTTTCCTGATGTAAAAGAAAAAACGAAAAAGAAAATGTGTAATATCTTGTTACTAACAGCAATTAAACAAAGTCTTAAATGTATTCGTTCGTGATTTGAAACAAAATCGTCTCTTCAATTAAAAGCGTGCTCTCAAGACAATGCAGTAAACCCTCGTCCCTCACGAGAAATTTTTTTTTTGTATTAGTTAATTACAATTTGCGGCTCATCTCCTTTTTTTTGAGATCTTCAGATACCAACTGAGATAAGTCGAAAAATTCGCTCAACGACGACGTGGTTTCAAGCATTTGTCCTATCATTGCCACCCAGAGTTATTTATACACCTAACAACCATGGGGATGGGTTGTTGGGTTGTTTTACCTCTGAGCGGCACGTTTTTGCACACCATGGGCTAAATGGCCAGGTCACATGGACCCCGAAGGCTCAGAGAAGGTTGGTTGAGGGGACCCACTGGAACAGCTGTTGGGAGACAGATGGTAGCCTCCCGTTAAGGCCATCCAGCGTGTTCTTTAAAGTGCACAGAGTATGGCTCTCCCACACACGGGGCCACGGTTTAACATCCCATCCGACGGACGGCGGCCTCTCCAAGTCCATCGGTGTCCCCTACTGACCGTGGGCAGGGCGGGGAATTTTGCGGAACCATTGAGGTGTTAGAGCCAGGCCCTTCTACACCAGGTTCATTTAAAAAAAAAATACAAAAAGTGCAAAGAAAAACAACATAATATTTTAAATATTACGCATATATTAATATATGTTTAAAGACAATTTATATTAAATATATAAGTTGTCCATTATTCAATGAAGTGTCATAGTTATAAAATTTAATAGTTGATTAGTAATAAATGGTCAGGTCACATGGACCCCGAAGGCTCCGAGAAGGTTGGGGGAGGGGACCCACTGGAACGGCTGTTGGGAAACAGATGGTAGCCTCCCGTCAAGACAATCCAGCGTGTTCTTTAACGTGCACAGGGTATGACTCTCCCGCACACGGGGCCACGGCTTAACGTCCCATCCGACGGACGATGGCCTTTTCAATCCCATCGGTGTCCCCTACTGACCGTGGGCAAGGCGGGGAATTTTGCGGAGATAAATCTCGACGCAGTCCAAGCTGGGACTCGAACTTGGTAACTGCAGATTACCAGCCTGGCGCGCTACCGACTGAGCCACCACCTCCAAGATCTGAGTAATAATGATATATTTAATATGTGCATGCATATTACACGTATTCACTATCAAAGTCGGGCTGTGAAAGAGTAAATTTAGGTTCCCTTTTAATGAACTCATAGAATGATGCTACCTGCAAAGATGGTAAAGTGTCTTGTTTTGTGTTATGATTTTTACAATTTACAGTCGAAGATCTTTTAGGCTGAGACTCTAAGATAATTGTTTAAGTTCCACTAGAAGCCAAGCTCGTAATTTGCAGATCTCAGGTTTCAGTCCCGACTCTGACAGAGTTGAGATTTATCTGCTTTCCCCTCCCCTTGCCTGTGGGGCGCGGGGATTTGCTCAGCCGGTAGCCAGCCAGGCTCGTGATCTGTAGTTCCCAGGTTCGATTCCCGTATGTGCCAGCTTTGATATTTATATCCGCGGAACTCCCAATCTGCTGTCTGTCAGGAGTCACCGATGGGTTTGGAAAAGGACGTAAAGTCGTGCCCCGTGTGCGGGAAAGAGCCTTACCTTTGTGTACGTTAAAGAACACGCTGGATGGCCTTGACGGGAGGCTACCATCTGTCTCCTAACAGCTGTCCTGGGTTCCTCTCTCCCCAACATTCTCCGAGCCTTCGGGGTCCTTGTGATCTGGCCATTTATCATCACATTGTGTGCAAAAAAAGAGTGCCTCTCAGAGATAAAACAATCCAACCCCTCGGTGAGAAAAGGATGATGTTGATGCAAGTGGGAAAGAAATGGAAAAAACAGAAGATGAAGAGAAGAGATTATGATGATATCGACAATGGGGAAAAAGGTGTGAAGAAGATAGGGTGAGGAAGAATACGTATAAGAAATAGTGAGTAAGAAGATGGCGGAAAGACGATGATGATGAAGGTGGGAAGAAAATATTGAAGATGATAAAGAAGAAATTATGAGGATGAAAACAGGTGATGAAAGTGAAAAGGAGAAGAGATTGTGATGAATTTGGAGAAGAGTTGACTATGATAAGGATTGTAAAGAAATGGTAAATATGGAGAGGAACTAGAGATGAAGATCAAGATGGAGAACAACTGATGAAGATGAAGATGGAGAACAAATGGTGAAGATGAAGATTGGGAAGAAATGGTAAAGATGAAAAGGGAGAAAAAGGAATGAAAAATGCGATGATGCATATGCATTTGCTCTTATTGGACACTCAGTGAAAAATTCTGAGAAAGAGTTTTTAGTTTCTACAGAAAAAATTAATTATCAGGAATGTGAGCTGTTAATAAATATTTTGAACAGCTGTTGATCTTGTGCCAGGGTGTTAAGTTGCAATCATGAAGTTATAAAGTCTATTTAGTGGAATTTTTTCGACTTACAAGAGGAAACCTTTCATTAATAACCTTTCATTTTCAACTGCTTTCAGTAATAAGACCGACAAGGAGTTGAAGCCTCGTAACTCAAATTTAATCGCTTTAAAACGGCGATCACTATTTCGAATAGGTTCTATTGATCAGTCTCTACACCTGGCTTACTCTTATAGAAGCACATCGTTGGGTTGTTTTACCTCTGAGCGGCACTTTTTTGCACACCATAGGCTAAATGGCCAGGTCACAAGGACCCCAAAGGCTCAGAGAAGGTTGGGGTAGGGGACCCACTGGAACGGCTGTTGGGAGACAGATGGTAGCCTCCCATCAAGGCCATCCAGCGTGTCCTTTAATGTGCACAGGGTATGGCTCTCCCGCACACGGGGCTACGGCTTAACGTCCCATCCGACGAACGGCGGTCTTTCCAAACCCATCGGTGTACCCTACTGACCGTGGGCAGGGTGGAGAATTTTGCGGAGATAAATCTCGACGCTGACTCAGCTGGGACTCGAACCTGGGAACTGTAGATTACGAGCCTGGCGCGCTACCGACTGAGCCACCCCCGCCCCAGAAGCACATCGCCACACTTGTCAAAACACGTTATTAAACATACTGCATTTTCTCTTTGCAGTTGGGGGAAAACGCGGTTGGCATTTTCTCTTTTGCAGTTGGGGGGAAAACGCGTTTTCAAGTTGGGGAAAACGCGGTATTATTTTAAGTCACAAGAGCAAGCTCGACTCTCAGCTATTTGCAGGAATTGAGACTCCATATATTAAATAAATATAAAATTATTAAGAGTGAGAAAAATAGCCTTTCAAAGGGAATGATACCCATATTCTGTTTTTTTTTTGTAAGAAGCTATTTTTCCTTTTTTATTCTTATAACCAACAGGCCACATGGGGGTAAAATATTTCGGCAAACTGCATAAGCAGAAAAGTTGTATCATCATCCATCAAACATGAAGTTGCATCATCTGTAAAACAATCACTTTTAACGATCGTCTGTATCGTTATTGTTGTTAGGGTGGAACGTCTGACGCTTTCTATGTTGTTTGTCGATAGGAGCGAAGCCATTGTGAGAAGAATAATGCTCAAGGAGGAGTGGGATGTCTGTCACGTGGGGGATCAGTACACAAATTCTTACATTCCGGAAGAGGGAGATTTTTTAGGCGGGGGGGGGGGGAATCACTGGATCTCCGAATCTGTGAAACGAACCTTTGTGTGGCTTTGCTATTGTTTCTGTTTTCTCGATAAAAGAGAAAAAAAAGTGAGTGACCCGAAAAACATGTGTCTCATCTGTTGACATCTTCCAATGAGTGATGATGTTGCTAAAGTGGAACACAACGGATTGATTTTGTTCCTTTTGGGATGTTTTGACAAGACAGTGCTGGGACAGCCAGGATTATTTAGAAAAGTTTCTAACTTGTAGAAGTTTAATTTTGTTTATTGATGCAGAAGGAAGAGAAAGAAATATTTAAATTTTAACTGTGTTAAGAATTACATTTAATGTCATTTTAAAAACAGAATTCGTATTTAGCTGGTCTGGCAAAAGTAAAGAGAGCATTAGTAGTATTCGTAAGGCATTTGTGTTAGAAAACGAGCATAAGCATATTAACTAGCACGTGTCGTAAGCTTTGAATATTGACACTAGATTTAAATGCTCATAAGTCATAGTTGATGAAAATAAGTACAGGTGTTGATAAAGTATGGCCTTGATAATAGACATGTGTATGTATAAAGATAATCTACTGGAAATCTAAAATGGAATAGGGTTGGGTTGGGTTGTTTTACCTCTGAGCGGCACTTTTTTGCACACCATGGGCTAAATGACCAGGTCACATGGACCCCGAAGGCTCAGAGAAGGTTGGGGGAGGGGACCCACTGGAACAGCTGTTGGGAGACAGATGGTAGCCTCCCGTCAAGGCCATCCAGCGTGTTCTTTAACGTGCACAGGGTATGGCTCTCCCGCACACGGGGCCACGGATTAACGTCCCATCCGACGGACGGCGGCCTTTCCAAGCCCATCGGTGTCCTCTACTGACCGTGGGCAGGGCGGAGAATTTTTGCGGAGATAAATCTCAACGCTGACCCAGCT
Organism: Ryuthela nishihirai; assembly: GCA_038380435.1. Lineage (NCBI taxonomy): Eukaryota > Metazoa > Arthropoda > Arachnida > Araneae > Heptathelidae > Ryuthela > Ryuthela nishihirai. The sequence goes on along the minus strand of JAWZYU010000015.1, from coordinate 65,499,223 downwards.
GGGACTCGAACCTGGGAACTACAGATTACGAGCCTGGCGCGCTACCGACTGAGCCACCCCCGCCCCAAAATGGAATAGGTATTGATAAGAGAAAGGTATCTATAAGTGTTAAGTACTGATAACAGAAAGATATCAGTAAGGCATAGGCTTACCCTAATGTCTAAGAGATTGCTTTGATACACTGTATCTGATTGACCATTCAAAAAATAGGTTTTAGGTAAAGTTTTTAAAGGTTATATCATTTGCTGTATTATTTATTTATACACCCAACAACCATGGTGATGTTAGGGCCGGGCCCTTCTACATCAGGTTCAGTTAAAAGCAATACAAAAAAGCATAAAAAAAAAAAGAGAATATTTTAAATATTATACATATCAAACATATTAGTTGTCATTATTCAATGAAGTGTCCTAGTTAATTAATTTAATAGTTTGGTGCTTAATAGTAAAATAAATAAATAATAGTTTAAAGTTTGAAAATAAAGATCTGAGTAATAATGATATATTTAATATGTGCATACATATTACACGTATTCACTACCAAAGGCAGACTGTGAAGGAACAAATTTCCGTTACAGAACGTTAGAGTAGAAAGATTGAATTTAACAACTGTAACCATAGAAACTGAAATCTGATTGGTCGAGCTTTCCCATTGTTGAGGGGAAATCCGGTTATATCCTGTTAAACAAAGAAGTCGCGAGCAGGAAGTTAATAAGAAAGTTGTAGCTTGCATTTCTGACGTCATCTACTGGAAAATTCAACATATCATGTAAAGATATACAAGATATGTACATGAATATATAAAACTGCATTTAGCATAACCCCTAGTATTATTACGTAACCCTTATGGTAAACTTCCTTGATACGATTGCTGTCATTGTGATGATATCGCTTCTCTGTCAAGAAATTCGGTGATCAGAATGCCCTTGTGGGTTTTGTGTCGTGCCCACATTTGATGTAAGAAATGCGGACACGACGCATCTGTACTTCGCCATTTCCCTCAGATTGATTGTGCAAGCTCTTTCCGCCATTTTTGCTCAGAGCTCGACCACAGAAGAGGACGTCGCCTCCAGCACCAAAAGGGCGCAACATGGTCAGCGTAGGTGCCGGATGAGGTGGCCTACTTGACCCATCGAGGATTAAAAACAACTATCAGATGGGTCCGAAGAATCGCAGCTCAGCTACGACGGCCAATGTTCAGCAGCCACGGGTCCCCAGGTGGTGACCTTTGGGTTGCAAAAGACTCACTCAGGAAGGTCAAAGTGGACACTTGTTGCTAGAATTTTGCGAGGAGAATGATGGACTAGAAAGTCCCGCCCGTTTTGCTGAGCCAACTAACCAGTAGAGGTTCGATTCCCGTCTGCCGCTAGAACGCATTGTTCCTGGCTTGAGAGCACAATGGCGTTTCCTTAGCCCCCTCATTTTCGCCCCCTAAGTCAATCACCCGAAAATACTCAGGGGTGGACATGACACTTGTCACACTGAAATTAATGTACCCCTTAAGAAACCATAGACTGAATATGATTAAATATAACATTTATTGGCACGGCACTTCACACAACATAAACATAATTAATTCATTAGTAGGGTTTCACAGTACACGATACACGGTACATATCCTGTACACGATACTTAAAAAGGGCAGCCATAATCAACTGCCCTACCGAGACAATACAGTCAAGGCACTCCCTCAGTGCTGACATTCGACCATTTTTAAAAACGATATATTGTTATATATACTAATATTTTGGCTCCCAGAGCAGAGCGTTCCCCTTTCACTTCACTTCCGACTTTCATGATGGTCGGGATAGAATTCCTCATATTCTTCTCCAATGGGCTTCATATTCCCCTTCCTCCCTCCTCGATGATACGGAGAGAAGTCATCCCTTTCTTCTCCGATGGACTTCACACTCCCCGTTCTCCCTTTCTTTTCCAATGGGCTTCACATTCCCTGTCCTCCCTCTACGATGATCCAGAGAGAAGTCCTCCCTTTTTCATCCGATGGGCTTCACATTCCCCTGTCCTCCCTCCTGGATGATCCGGAGAGAAGTTCTCCCTTTCTCCTCCGATGGGCTTCCCACTCCCCGTCATCCCTTTCTTCTCCGATGGGCTTCATATTCCCCATCCTCCCTCCTTGTTGGTCCAGACATAAGTCCTCCATTTCTTCTCCGATGAGCTTCACATTCCCCGTCATCCCTTCTCGATGATCCGGAGAGAAGTCCTCCCTTTCTCCTCAGATGGGCATTCACATTCCCCTGTCTTTCCTCCTCGATGATCCGGAGAGAAGTCCTCCCTTTCTCCTCCGATGGGTTTCCCACTCCCCGTCATCCCTTTCTTTTCCGATGGGCTTCACATTCCCCATCCTCCCTCCTTGATGGTCCAGAGATAAGTGGGGGCGGGGGTGGCTCAGTCGGTAGCGCGCCAGGCTCGTAATCTGTAGTTCCCAGGTTCGAGTCCTAGATGGGTCAGCGTTGAGATTTATCTCCGCAAAATTCTCCGCAAAATTCTCCGTCCTGCCCACGGTTAGTAGGGGACACCGATAGGCTTGGAAAGGCCGCCGTCCGTCGGATGGGACGTTAAGCCGTGGCGTCGTGTGTGGGAGAGCCATACCCTGTGCACGTTAAAGAACACGCTGGATGGCCTTGACGAGAGGCTACCATCTGTCTCCCAACAGCTGTTCCAGTGGGTCCCCTCCCCCAACCTTCTCTGAGCCTTCGGGGTCCATGTGACCTGGCCATTTAGCCCATGGTGTGCAAAAAAGTGCCGCTCAGAGGTAAAACAACCCAACCCAGAGATAAGTCCTCCATTTCTTCTCCGATGAGCTTCACATTCCCCGTCATTGCTCCTCGATGATCCGGAGAGAAGTCCTCCCTTTCTCCTCAGATGGGCATTCACATTCCGTTGTCTTCCCTCCTCGATGATCCGGAGAGAAGTCTTCCCTTTCTCCTCCGATGGGCTTCCCACTCCCCGTCCTCACTTTCTTTTCCGATGGGCTTCACATTCCCCATCCTCCCTCCTTGATGGTCCAGAGATAAGTCCTCCATTTCTTCTCCAATGAGCTTCACATTCCCCGTCATCCCTCCTCGATGATCCGGAGAGAAGTCCTCCCTTTCTCCTCCGATGGGCTTCCCACTCCCCGTCCTCACTTTCTTTTCTGATAAGCTTCACATTCCCCGTCCTCCCTCCTTGATGGTCCGGAGAGAAATCCTCCATTTCTTCTCTGATGAGCTTCACATTCCCCGTCATCCCTCCTCGATGGTCCGGAGATAAGTCCTCCCTTTCTTTTCTGATGCGCTTCACATTCCCCTGTCCTCCCTCCTTGATGATCCGGAGAGAAGTCCACCTTCTCCGATGGGCTTCACACTCCCGGTCCTTTCCTTCCCCCGCCCCCTGTTGATGGTCAGGAGAGAAGTCCTCCTTTTCTTTTCCTATGAACTTCACATTCCCCGTCCTCCCTCCTTGATGATCCGGAGAGAAGTCCACCTATTCTTCTCCGATGGGCTTCACACTCCCGGTCCTTTCCTTCCCCCGCCTCCCGTTGATGGTCAGGAGAGAAGTCCTCCGTTTCTTTTCCTATGAGCTTCACATTCCCCGTCCTCCCTCCTTGATGATCCGGAGAGAAGTCCACCCTTTCTTCTCCGATGGGCTTTACACTCCTGGTCCTTTCCTTCCCCCGCCTCCCGTTGATGGTCAGGAGAGAAGTCCTCCTTTTCTTTTCCTGTGAGCTTTACATTCCCCGTCCTCCCTCCTTGATGATCCGGAGAGAAGTCCACCCTTTCTTCTCCGATGGGCTTCACACTCCCGGTCCTTTCCTTCCCCCGCCTCCCGTTGATGGTCAGGAGAGAGGTCCTCCTTTTCTTTTCCTATGAGGTTCACATTCCCTGTCCTCCCTCCTTGATGATCCGGAGAGAAGTCCACCTTCTCCGATGGGCTTCACACTCCCGGTCCTTTCCTTCCCCCGCCTCCCGTTGATGGTCAGGAGAGAGGTCCTCCTTTTCTTTTCCTATGAGGTTCACATTCCCTGTCCTCCCTCCTTGATGATCCGGAGAGAAGTCCACCTTCTCCGATGGGCTTCACACTCCCGGTCCTTTCCTTCCCCCGCCTCCCGTTGATGGTCAGGAGAGAAGTCCTAATTTTATTTTCCTATGAGCTTCACATTCCCCGTCCTCCCTCCTTGATGGTCCGGAGAGAAGTCCTCCCTTTCTTTTCTGATGCGCTTCACATTCCCCGTCCTCCCTCCTTGATGGTCCGGATATAAGTCCACCCTTTCTTCTCCGATGGGCTTCACACTCCCGGTCCTTTCCTTCCCCCGCCCCCTGTTGATGGTCAGGAGAGAAGTCCTCCTTTTCTTTTCCTATAAGCTTCACATTCCCCATCCTCCCTCCTTGATGATCCGGAGAGAAGTCCACCCTTTCTTCTCCAATGGGCTTCACACTCCCGGTCCTTTCCTTCCCCCGCCTCCCGTTGATGGTCAGGAGAGAAGTCCTCCTTTTCTTTTCCTATGAGGTTCACATTCCCCGTCCTCCCTCCTTGATGGTCCGGAGAGAAGTCCTCCTTTTCTCTTCCTATGAGGTTCACATTCCCCGTCCTCCCTCCTTGATGGTCCGGAGAGAAGTCCTCCTTTTCTTTTCCTATGAGGTTCACATTCCCCGTCCTCCCTCCTTGATGGTCCGGAGATAAGTCCTCCTTTTCTTTTGAATTGAATTGAAGTTTATTTCACCCAAACTTACATATATTGGTAGATAAAACACAGACAAGTTCACAGGTGAAAAAGGAGAACATAATAAGCCGTAGCTTTTGAATAAATGTTTCCTGAAATACACTTAAATTTAAAACAATGCAGGTGACCTTAATTTATACATTTATACATTTATTTGAGCACATGAAGAATTTTTGTGGTCTCTCTCTATCATTGACTTGATAATAAGCGTAGTTTATATTTAAATTTAAAAGTTCTATATTGTTCCATTGCAGCAGTATCCTCTGGTATCTCGTCATTCCAAATCTTAATGCCAATGTACCGTATTGATCTCTGGCCTACAGATTTCTTATAAAGGGGCAACATGATCTTGTTCTTAAGGCGAGTATCATAACTGAAAGTCTTCGTTCTTTCTAAGCAGCAGTAAAGTTCCGAGTACTCTGTCATTTTATTCTTCACTCTGTATACAAAATTCCCCATAACATACTTGTAAATATTATTATATTTAGTATTCCATTTTCTGCCATCAAGTGTTGTACCGGATTTCTGAAATTTAATCTTAGAATATATCTCATAATTCTCTTTTGCAGACAAAATAAACTATTCAAATTGGCTGAACTAGTATCTCCCCAAACACTAATTCCATATATTAAATGTGGGTACACTAATGCATAATATAAATTTATCAAAGTTTGTTGATTTACATATTTTTTAATCCTCCCAATCGATCCAATATTTTTTGAAATAGTAGCTCTTAGCTGGTTAATATGATAATTCCAAGTTAAATTAGCATCTACCCAGAGTCCAAGAAATTTTATATATTCACATATTTCAATCTTTTGATCATTCATCAAAATATTTATTTCGTTATAATTCAGTTTTTTATTCTTGTTCTTAAAGACCATACACTTTGTTTTAGAAATATTTATAGCTAGTTTATTATATGTGATCCATTTATGCATATTTCCAATTAGAGTATTTGTTTCTTCTACTAAAGTTCTTACATCAGTATGGAAAGAAATGACATTTATATCATCTGCATACATAACTAGTTTAGCTGCTCCCTTTTGTGATTCCGTCCTCCCTCCTTGATGATCCGGAGAGAATTCCACCCTTTCTTCTCCTATGGGCTTCACACTCCCGGTCCTTTCCTTCCCCCGCCCCCTGTTGATGGTCAGGAGAGAAGTCCTCCTTTTCTTTTCCTATGATCTTCACATTCCCCGTCCTCCCTCCTTGATGATCCGGAGAGAAGTCCTCTCTTTCTTCTCCGATGAGCTTCACATTCCCTGTCATCATGGGCGTCCGCAGAGGGGGGCAAACCGGGCACTTGCCTCCCCGGGATCGAGTAAAAAATTCCACAAATTATAATACTTACGTAATTAATTTATATACATTACATATGTATGTGTTTTTGTATTGATGTAATACTGCATTCTATAATCTACTTGTGAAAAAAACCCTAAAAAATTAAATAAGTAAATAATAATTTATTGATGTAATTATTTGTCTCCAAGCTTTGCCCCCCCCCCACCCCCCGTGGAAAATTTTCTGCGGGCGCCCATGCCTGTCATCCCTCCTCGATGATCCGGAGAGAAGTCCTCCCTTTCTTCTCCGATCACGATGTACATTTCATCAAAATGTACATCGTGATCGTAAATCTCAAATCAACGATGTACAGTTTTACTTTCCCCTTCCTCGCCGCTGTAAAACAGATGTAGACCTCATTCTAGCTGAGTAAGTTGCCCCATTCGACGGTGCGATGGCAAGAATTACGCGGTCAGTCACGCTCTCGGCTGGTCATTGCAACATATAGCTATCGCCTAATGAGCAATTGCAAATCAGAGCGGCAACGTGAAAGCCAGGATGGTAAAACCATTATTGACTTTCATGAGTGGAAGATGCTAATGAGGAAAAACGTTTAGCTGATGATAAAGGCATCGAAATGTAACAATATTATCATAAACGAGGAATGAAACGTTTAAAGAAGAAAAAATCAGTAAGAGTACCGACGAAAGGTCAAGGGTAGTTAGGTTGGGTTGTTTTACCTCTGAGCGGCACTTTTTTGCACATCATGGGCTAAATGGCCAGGTCACAAGGACCCCGAAGGCTCAGAGAAGGTTGGGGGAGGGGACCCACTGGAACAGCTGTTGGGAGACAGATGGTAGCCTCCCGTCAAGGCCATCCAGCGTGTTCTTTAACGTGCACAGGGTATGTCTCTCCCGCACACGGAGACAGGGCTTAACGTCCCATCCGACGGACGGCGGCCTTTCCAAGCCCATCGGTGTCCCCTACTGACCGTAGGCAGGGCGGGGAATTTTGCGGAGATAAATCTCAACGCTGACCCAGCTGGGACTCGAACCTGGGAACTACAGATTACGAGCCTGGCGCGCTACCTACTGAGCCACCCCCGCCCTATTCAAGGGTAGTAGAATTAAATATATGCAGCGCAACAGCTGGATTCAAAGGCGGCAGGAATTAAAGTGAAGTAAACAGTTATTTCTTATCCCACAGTATAAACAAAAATGGAAAATATCGCGTGCATTTAACGTTATTTTGTCGTTAGCACTTATTTGGTGAATTAATTTTTTTGTGGACATAATTGGTTCGTTTTCTGGAAGAGAACCCGACTTGTTCAGTAAACTTTTTATAACTCTTGGAGTTGACAAATTGTTACCGCCTTTACAGTGATATGTGAAAGACAGTTCATGAATGTTTAAAATAGCATATAAAATTTTCTAGTCCATATAAAATCGTATTTGAAACTTCATGTTCATCTAAATAAAGCTTCATTTGAAATTGAAGTTTGAACTGTATACCTTTGTTTAGAGGAAACATCACGAAACGTTTAAAACAAAATTCATAACGCATGCATTGAAAATCTCGTAAAAGCTTATCATTGAACTGAGAACAGAATAATTAGAAATGTGTGTTCTTATTTAAAAACAATTTCTCATCATGTTTGAAATTTTCGTTTCAAATTTTAAACGAATTTAACAACGAAATTTAATCATAACCTTAGTCGAAGTCTAGTGTTTTTTAACAGTAAGACGTAGATTTTTTTTTAAAATGAAATCTGTAAAAATTTTTAAAGGATGACTTTTCTCTAAAACCTCACTGAAAAAGAAAAATTACTAATTGTACATTAAAATGAATGTTAGGACCGAATAAAATATTTGGGGCACAAAACGAGTGGTAGGGAAGGACGAAAAAAAAAACATTTCTCAATTAGATCGTTTCACCTGTTAAAGAATGAAAAAACGATCAAATTTTCTAGTGAACAATAAGAGCAAGCTGACGAGCAACAAAGAAAAGCGAAACAATAGCAACTTTATTTATTGGAAGAAGTTGTTCTGAAAGAGATCACCTGGTAATAATTGGCAATAAAGAATGCCCAAGTTCCGACAATCAACTGTGTCACGTGATCCGTAAGATTAGAACCAATTTCGTTTTTATTTTCGGCGCACAGACAGACTCTCTTTAGTTGTTGTGTCTGTCGTAAACTAGGTGACGAAAATTAAAGAGGAACCATTTAAACGTGTTGTTCACACATTCCACTGACTTCTTTGCGAACGAATCAGTGCAATAATTTGCTTTTCCTACAAAATAACGCTCCTATATTTCATTGTTTCCGTAAAAGCGTAAATCTTGGATATGAAAGGACTAAAATGTTTTATAACATTTGACAAAAGTGAATTTTTTTAACGCGACGTGAAAGGATTCTTTATTAGACTTTTTGGAAAAATATTTTTGTTTTCTTATCACCAGATGTCTTTTTCGGTTTCTACATATTCGATTTAAATAAATTTTAGCTACAGCACTGTCATATCCCTCGAATTTTATTTTTTATTTACTTATTGTATATTTTTGTTGTATTATATTGTTGTATATATATTTTTATGTGTTCTTTGAAATGTTTGTGCTGGGATGACTCACTGTTGCTGTTTTCGGGTCTGAAGCTTGCTGCTTGTGGAAAGAATCAATGCCAGAAGTTGTTTGTGCCGTGTATGACTAACTAGCCTGCGGCGTGAAGTCCGCGCATGAGGCTAGGGGAAGGAGTTGGAAGTATCAGTCTGTGCATGAGCTGTCAAGTGAAGAGGTCGCGTTGACACGCGTCAAAAGGACGCCTCCTTTCTCAATAGTAATCCTTGAAGTCAGGGTGCGATTCCAAGAGGGAATCCAGATTCTTGGAGAATCTTGTCTTTTATTCTTGTGGTTCAGGAGGAGCCACAGTGTAGGCAAAGGAAAATCCTTTCGCCGAGTTTTTGAGGTCTGTAAAGTGAGAAATTGCAGAGTGTGCAATTCTCCACCTCATTTTAGTAATATTTGCAGTAGCAAAGCAGCAAAGGCTCACGGAGTTGAGCGATGAATTTGATAGTAGTTTCGTGGATTCAGAAAGAACCACAGTGTGAAGCAGCAAAGACCCACGGAGTGGAGTTCATTCCCAGCAGGTAGCTGTACATAGTGTGAATAAAAATTGTGTCGTCCCTATATAACTCTCGTGCAGTAATTGATGGACCATTGTTATACTTCGTTCAACGCAGCAAAGCTTGAGGCGTACAAGGGCACGGGCGTAAAAACCCGCGAATCTGTGAATTCACCGAAGTGAATCTAAGCAATAACATCATCGTCCTTCTCTCCTGTGTGGACTGGGTCATCACATCTGTCACAGTCTGACAGGATCCAAACCCAAGGGACATCACATCTGGCCCAGTCAGAAAGGATCCGAACACCAGGTTCAGAATTCTGGCACATCTGGCGCAGTCGTTCAGAATTGCCAGATGTAGTGACCTGGTGTTCGGATCCTTTCTGACTGGGCCAGAATTGCCAGTATGCCTAAGAAGAGGTCCATTAATATAAAAGAAAAAGAAGAGAATTTTCCTGGAAAGAAGAAGAATTCCCTGAAACATTTGTGCTTCTGTGGCAGTGATTCCAGAAAGTGAGGAAGCTACAAGCAGCTCAGTGGACTAAGCCGCATCCTGTGCAGTGTTCTACAGAGTGAAATTTCCCCAAGTGCTACGTCACCGAGGCCTTCGCTGAGGTTCAGTATGCCAAGGTCCGTGAGTGCAAGTCCCCAAGTGCTAAGTCATCGAAATATTTGCCGAGGTCCGTCGCTGTGAAGGTGTCCAAGGTTAAAGGAGACTCCAAGCAGGCAGTCAGCAGAGCCGATCTTCACGGGAAGGAAAGATTTGTGATTTTTCTGTGATTTCTATTCTTAGACTAGTTTGAGTTGACATTAATGCTTAAGAGTCGCGATAAAACTAGGGGTGGAACGGAACAGGAAGGGAACGAAGATGAAATAAATACACACATTGAGGCTGGGGAAAGTGGGAAAACGTCTGAAATTAATATTATTGGTAGCGATGTTCGGGTAGAATAGGGTGCTAGCGGATGTGGTTCGAATCCGGTCGAAATGAGTGATTCAGACTGGAGATCAGTCTTGAGAGAGAAATGCAATACCGAAGAGAGAAAGAGGAAAGAGATGGGAAAGAAAGAAGAGAGAAAGAAGAAAGAGATGGGAAAGAAAGAAGAGAGAAAGAAGAAAGAGATGAGAAAGAAAGAGGGAAAGTAAGAGATTGGGAAGAAAGAATGAAAATGAGAGAAATGGAATATACGAGAGAGGAAAAAGAAAGAGATAGGCAGGAAAGGGATAGGGAGATAGAATTGAGGAGATTGAAGTTAGAAGAGAGAAGATTAGATATACAGGGGGAAAATAACAGCAGCAGAGGAAGTCAAAATTCTGTGGAATCTGGAGTTTTAAAATTAAAAAGGCTTCAGAAAATCTTAAACCCGAATAACTATCCCTTGCCGAAGAAAGCGGAAGAATTACCGGCGTATTTCGAAACAATAGAAAAATTATTTAAACAATACGAAATAACGGATGACCTGCAAGGAATGTTAGCGCATCCTTTGCTGGGAGAGAGGGCACGAAGCATTTTCACGATACTCAACGATGAGGAAATTCGAAGCTACAAGCAAATTAAATCTGCTGTATTAAAAGACAGCCGATTGACTCCGTTGGGATACAAAAGGAAATTTGATTCAATGTTCAAATTTTCTACAGAGACCTGGACTCAGTTTTCATCGCGAATGAAGAGTCACTTAAATTATTATTTCAAGAGCAGAGAAGTGGATGATTTCCAAAAATTAAAAGAGTTGATTTTGTCCGACAAAATTAAAGATTTATTACCGCCGGATGCGAAAAATCATGTTATGTTGCAGGAAAATGTTGTTGCCACGAGGTGGCTGAATTGGCAGAAAACTTTCTGCAGGCACAAAAAACCTACAAGATTTATTCGCGGGAAAAATTTAGATCCGAAGATAGGGAGAGCAGATTTGGCCAATCGGCTACTAAATTAAGTTTCAGTCGCAGAAATCTAGGACAGAATTCGAGCCCACGAAACAAATTAGCGGAAAATAAAAGTACGGATTTCAAAAGGAAGCGAGGTGAGAGCTTTTCTTCCGGATTGTGCTTCCTCTGTAACCAGAAAGGTCATTTGGTGAAGGAATGCGGCAAAAATAAGAAGGTGGCCAAAACGTACAGTGTAAGTGCCTCAGATGACTCGAGCGAGTCCGCTGAACGGGATGTAAGGATTGCGAAAATTGGTTGCCAGTTTGTCACGGCACTAGAGTCCGAAGCAACGTTTGCAGGCGATAACACAGAAAACAGGGAAAGTCGAGACCTACATCCTTTAACAAAAGTTCGCATTCAGTGTGGGAAGAAAGCATTTGACGCTATTGTGGACTCAGGGGCTGAGGTTTCGATCATTAAAAGGTCGCTAGTCCCAGAGGAATCGAAGAAGTCGGAATCGAAGGTAGTATTAATTAATGCTTTCGGAGGACGACAGGAGGCCTCGTTAATCACTGTCCCCCCCTCAAGCTGGCTGACAAGGGGAGTCCGGACAGTGGAAATGGAAGAAAATCCGAAATTTTATGTACCATGGCAAATGATTTGAGTGACAGTATGATAATCATTCCGAGTTCTTTCGCTTCCCTAGAAAGGTTTAGTGCTGATAAGGCAGGAGACAATAATAACTCTGATAGTCAGAGTAAGTCTAATGAGATTAATAAGAATAATAATGGAAGTAAAGTGTTTGTTAAAACTGGTAATTCTTGTTTTAATGAGAGTAATTATATGCCTGAGAAGGAAAAAATGCGATATTAAATCTAAAGGTACTACGAGAGAAGTATTAGATAATACTGTAGATATTAAGAGTCATTGTGTCAGTAACTTAGAAAGTGAGGAATGCGGCGATGTACAAGCTGTAAAGATCGATGATGGTGAGAAGCCAGTAGGTAAAAAGATTTCTGGTGAAATCAGGTTTGGGCCTAATGCAGCTGGCAGAACCATTAGAAAACCGGAGGCTGATTGGAAAGATCGGAGCATTTTTCCAGTAAAGAGTCTCCAAGTAATTTTCCAGTAAGAGTCTCTCGTTGACACCAATGTCCTTGATAATAAGGTAAATGGTACGAACGAGGTGTTCGATAATAAGATAGAGAATGTAATTAAATTTAAGGTAGAGAATGAAGTGCCTAAATTTACTGAAAGAAATATTTCTCTAAATAATAAATGTGAGATGTTTTGTAAAGTATTTGATGAAGAGAAAGGTGATAGAAAAAATATTATTATCAGAGAGAAAGATTTAGAACTTAGTGATTTCGCTGAGAGCGAAGTAGATAATAATGTAAAGAGTCAGAAAATTAAATGTCAGAAGGATAAGTTAGATTTAAGTGAGGATCTATATAGTAGAGATGTGGCTACGTTTGGTAAAGTAAATATTTCTCTAGATAACAAGGGTGAAATATTTGGTAAGATATCTGACGAAGAGATAGGTGATAGAAAAAATTTTATTATCAGAAAGAAAGTTCTAGAACTTAGTGATTCCGCTGAGAGCGAAGTAGATAATAATGTAAAGAGTCAGAAAATTAAATGTCAGAAGGATGAGATTAAGATAGATGTAAGTAAGGATTTATGTAAAGGGCTGTAACTAAATTTAGTGAAGAAAATGTTTCTCTGAATAATAATTGTGATATATTTTGTAAGGCATTTGATGAAGAGATAGGTGATAATAAGAATATTATTATCAAAGGGAGAGTTTTGGAAATTATCGATTTCGTTAAGAGTGAAATAAGTAATAATATAAAGAGTAAGAAAATTAAATGTCAGAAGGAGAAGGATAAATTAGATTTAAGTAAGGATCTATGTAATAGAGATGAGGCTAAATTTAGTAAAGAGAATATTTCTCTAAATGATAAGTGTGCGATCTTTTGTGAGATATCTGATAAGGAGAAAGGCGATGATAAGAATGTTATTATCAAAGAAAGAGAATTATCGTATGCAGGAGAGCTGCAATCTGTGTACGTTAAAGAACACACTTGATAGTCTTAACTTCCATTCCTCTCTTAACAGTTGGTCAATGGTTCCCTTTCCCCGAACGTTCTCTGAGCCTTCGTGACTGGACATCCATCCCATTTAGTTCAAAAAAAAGGAAGTGCCTCTCAAAGATCAAACTACCCAACTGATAAGATAAAGAAATCTTTTGATTCCATTTTTTCTTCTTCTCCGAGCTCAGTGCGACAGACTCGTTTGTTGCTTCATCAGTTTCTTTTATCGCCGAGTCCAAAACAGTTGCAACCGTTTATCTTGACAACAAAGGAGAACATTGTCAGGTTCAGAGGCGATCACATTTTGCTCCCATTTGTTCCTTTGGGGATCGATCATTATCTCGAAGACCGACCGCAGAGGGGACAACATTTGTTATTGCCGTTTAATCACGTGGGCAGAGAAGTTGGCTCGAAGGCCTCCTACCTTCAAAAAAAAAAGAAAAGTTTTTTTGTGTGTGTCTGTTGCAAAAAAAATTACTTTGTCATGAGGTCCAACTGTAAAAAAAAACAACAAAAAAAAACTATCAGCTCTGGCAAATTTGGGGTACTCTTTTTCATGCAAAATTGTTTTCTATTTTCTTCCTTTAATGCCTTCTAACAGCGGAATTCGTAATAATGGATGGTTAGGAAGATGCAAATAACAGTAATCTATTAATAACCTATATATGATAAAACATTTTTCCACCCTCCACTGGAGATAAGGGTTCAGTTGTTTTACCTCTGAGCGGCACTTTTTTGCACACCATGAGCTAAATGGCCAGGTCACAAGGACCCCGAAGGCTCAGAGAAAGTTGGGGACCCACTGGAACAGCTGTTGGAAGACAGATGGTAGCCTCCCGCCAAGGCCATCCAGTGTGCTCTTTAACGTGCACAGGGTATGGCTTTTTCCGCAAACGTGCTTTTAACGTGCACAGGGTATGGGCTATCCGCACACGTGGCTACGACTTAACGTCCCATCCGACGGACGGCGGTCTTTCCAAGCCCATCATTGTTCCCTACTGACCATGGGCAGGGCGGGGAATTTTGTGGAGATAAGTCTCAACGCTGATCCAGCTGGGACTCGAACCTGGGAACTGCAGATTACGAGCCTGGCGCGCTACCGACTGAGCCACCCCCCCCCCCCCCACCCCCCAGCTGGAGATGAGAGAATAAATTATTGATACTAATGTAAATCATCCTATAGCACCGAATTTTCAAATTTCTGCCATAAATAGATCGTTTGCAATATTTGTTAAATGTTTTGTAATTTGCCACCTTTTTTTAGTGGTCGCTATTATAGCTATTGGGAGATTCCGAAAAATGGAATCGGAATATTTCGCCAATATCTATTTAACCGAAAAGGAATTTTAAATTTATTTCTAAAAATAAAAAAACTTGAATGTCTGCAGAAGGACAGACAAAGTTGATATATTAGTTTTTTTTGAATGAACAGAAAATACCTAAGTATTCTTAATTATCAAAATAAAAAGGATAGTTATAAAAGTTTATTGTTAACATGCAAAAATAATATATGATTAATCAACAAATGTGTTACTTATATATATTTATTTTCTATTGAAACGATTCGTTTTTTGAAAGAGCGCAATGCACTCTTCCATTTCAGAAATGATATATAGAATATTCTATTTCCCTTCCTTGTGATTGTACAGCTGTCACTTTAATAACAGCTTTTTCCCGATTTATTCTTCATTTCCAGAAAGCCGAAAAGGATTGATCTCGAGATGTAGGGATCAGATCCCCCTCACATACACATCTCCACTCTGCTGCAGTTGCCAACGCTATAACCCTCAACTGCTGCTTTCGGTATATTGGAAAGAATAGATCTATTTACATCCATACATAACTCGATTCACTTCCAGCTTTTACCCACGCTATCCCCCCCGGTCCACCTCCATTCCTCTCTTCCGCTCATATCACTTCATCCCATCCGTTCTTGACCAGTCCCATTGCTAACTGAGCTTCGCGGAGGTGAAACACGTCCCAAGTGTTCTTTTGCTGCAACGGATATTACGAAGAGACCTTGAGACCAGAACTCAGGATATTGCTTCTTTTGGTGGTCGTCGCTCATAGCTGAGTAGCTCTGATTTTCACGGAGAGTAGTGGAAAGGGAAAAAAAAGAATAAAAAACACATCTCTTTTGTCTGTTTTTATGAAACATCATCGTCATGTGTCAACCCTTCGCCGCCGTTTGCAGGAATAATAAATAAGAAGAGCCTTACTGGAAAGAAGGAAACATTGATCCGTTGTTATTTTCCCAGAAAGGTGGGAAACACAACTTTATTGCGACGTTTAAAAACGGGCTAGAATCTCTTTCTGTTATAGAATTCTGTTTCTGAATATCTTTCTGTTCGGAAATAGACACACTGGAGATCACCGTTTATTGAAAGTAAATATAGATGTAACTATATTGTGCGTAGAGTTTGAAAGTTGATGATATTGGGTTCTGTGAGCACTTGTAGAAATGAAACTGAGGTGCTTTTGCAATGGAATTCAAAATGGAGTGTCATTCGTTTTCCAGCATGAAATACTAACGGTAGAACACAAACAATATTGTTACTGAAGTTGGGGTGTTTTTACCTATGACTGCCAGTTTTGTGAACGCAGTGGCCTAATGACCAGGTCACAAGAACCCCAAAGAAGGTTGGGTGGAAGGGGACCCACTGGATAGCTGTTAGAAGAGATGGAAGTTTCCCTTAAAGGCTGTCCGGTGTGTTCTTTAACATGCACAGGATATGGGCTCCTGCACACGAAACCACGGCTTAACTTTCCACGAGACTGACTATGCCCTTTCCAAAGCCATCGATGTTCATTTTTTCACGGAGGGCAGCGGAGATAAATCTCAACGCTGCCATAGTTGGGATTCGATCATGTAAAGTGCAGATTACGAACCTGGTGCGCTACCTATTGAACCAACTCTCGAATCCCAGTTTCATTACAAAATTTTAAATTAAGAAGCAAAGGAAGGATCCAATTTTAAAAGTGGACCTTTTCTTAAGAAGAAAGAATGAAAGGGATAAATAAATATGTCGATAATACAATAACAATATGTTAACTATTTACTAATAAAGATCAATCTTACACATTGTATCTTAAAAAAAATTGCTTGGATCCTTCCGAGTTACGATTACAGGAATTCACGATGATATGGTAAGTACTCACCAACTGAAGTTGATATGGTAAGTACTCACCAACTGAAGTTGATATGGTAAGTACTCACCAACTGAAGTTGATATGGTAAGTACTCACAAACTGAAGTTGATATGGTAAGTACTCACCAACTGAAGTTCAGGGCACCGATCGAAGACTTCTTTCTTTGATGACAAGAAATGTTCTTCTTGAAGTACACAATTCAAACTCTGTTTCATCTGACAGGAAACTTCTTCTGCTACAAGTGTCGTTTTAAAATTTGACGTTGCATGTATCTGTGATATGTGAGTAATAGCATATAAGGTTTTCATGATGTTGAATGGGAGATCTCGATAGGCTGTGTGTAATTCAGCTGTAATGCCATCAGCAGATCGTGAGTTCGTATTGCCACCAGGATTAAGGAGTTGGGTTGGGTTGTTTTACCTCTGAGCGGCACTTTTTTGCACACCATGGGCTAAATGGCCAGGTCACATGGACCCCGAAGGCTCAGAGAAGGTTGGGGGAGGGGACTCACTGGAACAACTGTTGGGAGACAGATGGTAGCCTCTCGTCAAGGCCGTCCAGCGTGTTCTTTAACGTGCACAAGGTATGGCTCTCCCACACACGGGGCCAAGGCGTAACGTCCCATCCGACGGACGGCGGCCTTTCCAAGCCCATCGGTGTCCCCTACTGACCGTGGGCAAGGGCGGGGAATTTTGCGGAGATAAATCTCAACGCTGACCCAGCTGGGACTCGAACCTGGGAACTACTGATTAAGGAGAGTTTTCATCAATGAATGCTGTCGATATGTAAGGGTAATAACTGCGAGTTTATATGAATTCAACAAGGAGAATGTTATTTAATTGTAACCACAACGGTGGACAAACTTTAAGATGCAACCTTATGTTATGTACAATCGCTCAAAAAAATATTCGAACACTATGGCTGATTACAGAATTTAGAAAAAATATCTGGCATTTTTTTGTTAGAAATTAGTGATCTGGCAATCTTCGTGTCACGTGTCACACAAAAGTTGCCAGATCACTAATTAAAAAAAAATCGTTGCCAGATATTTTTTCAGAATTCTGTAATCAACCATAGTGTTTGAATATTTTTTTGAGCGATTGTAAGGGGAAAACTAACGTCGTAACTCTAAAACTTCTAAAATATTTTTTTTTAAAACTGTGATGACGAATAGGTATTGCTGCCGGGACTTTTAAGAATCTATGGAGATTGTGGAGAAATAGGCGTATACACCTAAACACTAAAATTAGACTGTATAATAGTTTGGTTCTTTCTAGGGTTAGTTATGGTAGTGAAGCTTGGACGCTGTGTAAACATGATAACAGGAAACTAGATGCTTTTGATTCTAGATGCTTACGCAGTATCTTGGGTATTAGGTGGTTTAACTTTGTAACTAATGATGAGGTTAGGCAAAGGAGTCTGCAACCTCCTTTAAGCAGCATATTGTGCAGAGAGAGACTCCGTTGGTTTGGCCATGTTGCCCGTATGGAAAATTATAGATTGGCGAATAATGTTATGAACAGTGTGCCTAGAGGCCTCAGAAAGAAGGGGAGACCTAGGATGCGGTGGGCAGACAATGTCAAACAGGACCTTGTTAGAATTGGTGTACAGTGGCCGGATGCAGCAGATGTAGCTCAGGACAGATATGCTTGGAGAATTAAACTGCGCGGTCTGGTTGGACCTCCGTAGCCCATGGCTGCTTGAGGATGATGATGGTGATACCAGATAAAGATTTCAAATATATTAATCTCTCCATTTTGAACAATATTCGTTCAGTATTTAATGAGTTATGGGCGTTTGATAATTTAACAATGACAATGCCAGTCCTAAGAAACAATAAAATATTGACGAATACTGAAAGATTAATATGCCCAAACGTCTAAAATGTACACCTATTTTAATTAATTAAATCTTTTGAAATAATAATAATAAGTTTTAGTCTGAGATAAATTCTTATCACTGATATTGTTATTGTTAAATATTCCGGTAACTCATTAAATACTGAAGGAATATTATTGAACAATCGAGATACTGATATACTTTATTGAAATCTTTATCTGATATACATTAAAAAAATTTATTTTGTAAATTATAGAGCGTCGACTTTAGCTTTCCATTTACATAACACAGTGTTGTAAATTTTGCCCACCAATTGGAAAGAGTGATCTTTCAAAGCGTCAGGTGAGCAGAACCAAATCTATTTCTCTGCTAACACTTTTCCTTCCCTCGTTGAGAAAGGGGGACGCCTATGTGCTTGAAAAGGCCTCGGTCAGTCAAATGAATGTTAAGCCTTGATTCATTGCTTAGAAAGCAATACTCTGCGTGTGTTCAAAAACATACTGTATAGACTCGACAGAAAGATTTCGACTTTCTCCTAAAGGCGGGGGCGAGAGTGGCTCAGTCGGTAGCGCGCCAGGCTCGTAATTTGCAGTTCCCAGGTTCGAGTCCCAGCTGGGTCAACGTTGAGATTCATCTCCGCAAAACTCCCCGCCCTGCCCACTGTCAGTAGGGGACTCCGATGGGCTTGGAAAGGCCATCGGAGCCTCGAATTGGTGCCCTGAACTTCAAATTATCGACCTCGATCGGTGCCCTGAACTTCAAATTATCGGCCTCGATCGGTGCCCTGAACTTCAAATTATCGGCCTCGATCGGTGCCCTGAACTTCAATTTTATATAAGTCCGTCGGATGGGACGTTAAGCCGTGGCACCATATGCGGGAGAGCCATACCCTGTGCATGTTAAAGAACACAATGGATGGCCTTGACGGGAGGCTACCATTTGTCTCCTAACAGCTGTTCCAGTGGGTCCCCTCCCCAACCTCCTCTGAGCCTCCGGGGTCCACGTGACCTTGACATTTAGCCCATTCTGTGCAAAAAAGTGCCGCTCAGAGGTAAAACAATCCAACCCAACTTCTCCTAACGGCTTTGAGCTCTTGGGGTTCTTTTAGCCTGGTCATTTTGTCCGTTTGCTCACAAAAGGGCTACTGTTAAGTAATACAAATGAACCTGGCCCTCGATAGAAAAGACCGAAGATTAGTGTCTAAAGATAACAACTGAATAGATATTAAAAGACGACGAGATTCTGTCATTGAGGCCATCTAGAGTATTCTTTAATGTACGCATGGTATGGGCTTCACATAGATTGTTGTTTTACTTCCGTACTCTCTTAGTATTCATTGTTTAATAAAAGGAGTAGAAAAAAGTCTATTCACCAAAATAAATTTATAAGGCATTAGTGATTAGTGTGATAAGTTTCCAGATTATTATTATTATCGTCGCCATTTCTTTCGTTATAACAGTTTAGAACCATAATATACTAATAAATAATGCCATTTTCCAAACAGCATAATTTTGTTCCTTAGTGAGTTTCCGAATATAATATATACGGCAATTTTTCAATTTAATAGATGCAGTTTTTCGTTATCCTTTGAAACGTACAATGAGTGCTTGTTTAATTTAAATTACATCTGGAGAGTCCAGTTGTGTCTGGAGAATAGGGAATGCTCGTTTATAGAAAGGAAGTTTCCTCCTTCACCCCTGGAGGTTAGGAAATGAGTCATGGCCTTTGACCCCTTTTACCTTTGACCCCTTTTACCTTTGGAATATCAGAGTTCCAAGCAAAAATAGACTGTTTGCTTTCATCTTCAACTCCGTTCAAACATTTGGAAATTCAAGCCAACTGAATTTTCGAAAGGGGTGAGGATGACTCAGTTCTTAGCGCGTCCAGGTTCGTAATCTGCAGTTCCTAGGTTCGAGTCCCACCTGGACCAGCGTTGAGATTTATCTCCGCAATACTCCCCGACCTGCCCTCGGTCAGTAGGAGACACCGATGGGCTAGGAAAGTACACCGTCCGTCGGATGGGACGTTAAGCCGTACTCCGTGTACAGTCGCTCAAAAAAGTATCCGAACACTATGGTTGATTATAGAATTCAGAAAAAATATCTGGCAAAGATTTTTTTTTTTAGAAATTAGTGATTTGGCAACCTTCGTGTCACGTGACACGAAAATTGCCAGATCACTAATTTCTAAAAAAATCGTTGCCAGATATTTTTTCTGAATTCTGTAATCAACCATAGTGTTCGGATACTGTTTTGAGCTACTGTACTGGAGAGCTATACCCTGTGCACGTTAAAGAACGCGCTGGATGGCGTTAACGGGAGGCTGTCATCTGTCTTCCAACAGCTGTTCCAGTGGGTTCCCTTCCCTCAACCTTCTCTGAACCCTCGAGGTCCCTATGGCCTAGCCATTTAGTCAATTGTCTGCAAAAAAGTGCCGTTTAGAGGTAAAACAAACCAACCTGAACATTCGAAAAATGTAATTTTTTGCGAGTTCACTCAACTCTCAAAAAATGTTTCCATTTATCTCATAAAACCAAAGGTAGAACATCTACTGACTGAGAGACGATAAAGTAAAAAAAATATATAAATTAAAAATATTAAAAATTGCCTATCTTCCTATAGGGCCCTAAAAAGTAGAAAACAAACTTAAAGCATATCGACGGTACAATCCATCACTGAGTTCGTATTCACTTCAAAGGAAGATAGAGCGCCAGCAATCTTGTCGAGTAGGTAAATCGGGACCCTATCTTCCTTCGAAGCGAATACGAACTCAGTGATCAATTGCACCATCGATATGCTTTAGGTTTATTTTGGGGCCTACAGGAAGAGAGAGATTTTTTAATTTTTTTCATTTATTTTTTTTGTTGTCACTAAAAACACCTGCCTTCCAAAACTTTGATATACGACTCGTAAACATCGAGCACATTTACCCCCCCTTTTGGAGTCACGTTTGAGGTAGAGCACGACATTGGAGACGTCACGAGCTTTAATTTGAGATACGACTCGTTAAAGTCGACCCCCGTGAAAATAGGCCCCCCACATTTTATCAGGGGGGGGGGGGGGTTATCGATATAGTTTACGACCGTCATTATACGAGCTTTCATTTGACACCTAGCTCGTAACAGTAGGTCCTCGCGTTCCGATGACATAGGAGAACGACCTTGAGAATTCTTGTTCTTTAGGGGGGAAGAAATCACGGGAGGATCGATTTTTCATAGCCTACGACACTCCCCGCATCACAAGAGTTCATTCGATACATAGCTCGTTTACGTGCTCGCATTCAGAAGATATACGAGAACAATCATTTTCATTTTCCACCCTTTTTTTAGGAAGGAAGAAAACATAGGGCCAATTTTTTGTAGCCTACGACATTCCCCGTGTCAGAAGCTTTTATTCGACGTATAACTTGTTATTTTCGGCCTTCCTGTTCTGGAGATATAGCTTAAGAATAGTTTTCACATTTCTCCTTTTTTTTAGTTGGGAAGAAAACACGGGGGGGTTAATGTTTTATAGCCTATGACACCCCCCGCGTTACATAAATTTTTTGGCACATAATTAAGTTTCTCCATTGCTCGAAAAGTCCATTTCTCCATCGTTCGAAAGATGCGGTGGAACAACTTTTTGTCATATCCACAAACCGACCAACCGACAAATGTCAAAGCCAAAAGCAATAGCAAGATTGGTAAAAACAATACCTGTTTTTTAGTTTTAAAAAAGCGCGCTAACAAAACCCTATAAGCATACGGATATACTGAGCAAAAAAACATTTTTTTTATAAAAATATATATTTCGGAAGCATCCAACATTAACTAAAAGCCTCATATGAGAGTCTTTTGAAGTTTGGTTTTAAATTTTCGCTAAGAGATGCATGAGTATAAGGCATTAGTGTGATAAGTTTCAAGATATGATGCTGCAAAAATGTTCTGCGTTACAGTGCTCACAAAAACGTCTGTAGCATGCTTTTACCGCGTAATATGTCTTCTTATAAGAAAGTAAAGGACATCTCCAAGGATTCTGTTGATGTATCGTAAGATCAACTTAAGCAGGAAAAAGTCTTTTGGTAAGCGAAGAGGATTTACAGTTGCGCGACTTTACAGACCGTCTACGGAATCTGAGTGGCGGATTTCAGTTTGGAATTGAGGAAGTCGCAAAAAAAAACGGACTTATATAGAAGCCACATTTCCTGAATAAACAAAACTGCGACGTATTAAGACAACAAATATAGAAATATCTTTCTCTGGGTTCGTTTTTCGCGTTTATTTCATAGCAGAGTATGTTTTAAAAAATTACAGTAGCCGTACTGTTCACGTTCCTTATATTCAACTCTTTTTTCCAAATCTTTTAGCTCATGCATTTAATCACCATCGCGTTTTCCTTCCTAAAAGTAACGTTTTTGATTTTCTTTACTATCATTCCATTAAGTGAGAGAGGCAATCCTTTTCTATTCCGTTTAATGACATTACAGACATCCCTACTGAGTAATTCCGCCAGTTCTAGCGATATATGTATAAGCTTATCTAGCATATCTTCATGTTTTGTAAATAAAGTTAATATTTCCCTGTGTTTTTTCCCTTCTTTGACGAAAATGTATGCAGGACTTGGCAAATATTCTTTTGATGCGAATAAGAACTAGTGATTTTGTACAAATTCTAATGCCAGCAAAAAAAATATAAATATAGGTATTAGAGATTATCAGAAGATCGAGTGCATTAGCTTTAAAACCGAAATCAGATAATGAAAATTTGGAGATCAGATAATGAAAATCAGATAATGAAATTTAAAACCGCAATCAGATAATGAAATCTCTAGTAGTAGATTATCTAGACCAGTGGTCTTTAAACTTCGTGAGGCTGCGGCACTTTTGAAACTAGTGCTTATTTTTTCTTGGAACCTTTATAAAGAACTCTCTATAGCAGTAGAAGAAATTGAAAAGAAAAGAACAATATATTGCCAACGATAAAATCAATTTTATTCTCTAAACAAACAAATAAACAGAGGAAATACTTTTTCAAATCTAGTATTAAAAGCAGGAAAAATCTAAAAATTTTGGCTTCAGGGGATTGTTACGTCTATGTATCAGATCGATTAGTTGGCTATAATAAGTTATATGTATCACAAAAATATTATTTCTCATATAAATTTCATTATATAATGTCATGAGACTTCTTCAACTTAATTATTAAAATTAAGTCTATAAAATATTCAAACCTTGAAATCTCTCCTCAGAACTCCAAGACTCATCTGAACACAGTGAGAACTCTTCTAGAAGAATTTTGAACTAGTCAGTTGTTACAGTCAGACTGTTATCAAGATCTTGAGTCGTCATCAGAAATATCCTCTGAACTGAATTTACCGCTGCTTGACAATATCACAACAAAGAATTATCTAGAGCGTTAGTTATCTTTTTTCATGAATCAGCTATAATCCAACAGAAATGAGCAACTTAGTGCTACTGAGATACTCTTAACTGTTTGCTAATGAATACAGTTTTAAAGTTAGCTTAGACACTGTGTTACAAATATGCAGTAAGAACCTACTAATCTACTTATGCAATGTCTTTAATTAAAAGAGATCGAGGCAGCACGCGCAATTAAATGAATTTCGCTACCAATCCTCGTGAAGGAAAACAGGCAACCTTATTGGCGAACCAAATCTAGTCGGACTAACGAAAACAGTCCACGCAGTAAACAAAACAATTGACGGATTATCATTTCTTCCTCTCTGTTACGAAACAAATGAATTTTATATAGAGTCATTTCCTGTGATAGCCTAGCAGTCGAAACCTTACCACAGCTTGTCGTCTCATATATTGAGAGTTATCTGCAAAGAAAATAAATCCCTGGACACATTTCTTCGCCGTTGTCAAGGTCGTACTAGGTGGAACAGAGTTCACATAGCTGGAAAGTAGTTTCTTTGAGAGTAATCCTTGCTCCACGTATACAAATCGCGAGGGGCTTCAAACAAGCAGAATGTTCCGTACACGACAATATGCCGACGAGGATAAATGTTATCTTGGAACGCGAAAGAGTGTCAGAAACGACATTGATAACGTACCCATTCCATTTATAATCCTTTTGTATCAAAGTTCTAAGTCTTTTGAGAATTAGGAAACAATTACAGTCAGCACGATGTGCTGATTTTAAAAAAAATAACGTTCGTAATTATAAACCAGCGTCTCCATGGAAACAGAGGATGTAAGAAGAAGGGATTGTGTGTGAGCTTGAGTCGTGTAATTTTCAAGAGTAGTCATCAAGTCCAAAGGACAACTAAGCGATTAGAATACAGAGGTTGCTTCTTTTCACGGGTTAGTCACTAATGTGTGGCGAACTATGCAAACGGAAAAAGTAGTAGTAAAGAGTGTGCCTTGTTAATGATTATTAACATCGGAAAAAAGATTCTATTGAGTAATAAGACAACGCCATTTCTCCTTTTCCTCTGTTGGATAAAATCTCCAAAGATCTCTTTTTTTTAAGCATTCTAGTTGTTCCCGTTTATTTCTTTCCCATTAGATTTATCTGAGATTATATCTTTCACCTTGAAAGCAAGCATTAGGACACGATAAATTGAAACCTTATCGAAGTTAGGAGAATACTGGAAGCTCTTAAGGAACAGAAGAAGATTCTATTTAAAGATTTTTAATCAAAAGACTTTCACATGTTAAAGTATATATTTGATATCTCTTTTGACATGACGATGGCTATTTTAAGATTTTGTGAGAACGGTTTTCATCTCGCTTCAAAAGCGCGATTGTTGTCACTTTGTCGTCTGTCTGTCTTGAGTGTGATGGTGAAGGACTTTATCTTTATAACAGCAGCAGATGTACTCCTGGGTGTACATCTGCTGCATACATAAGTGATGTTTTAAATGATAATGGAAATTTTCTCTTTTGGTTGAAAAAGCACTAATGAAATATGTAGATTTGCATTTTTCAAATCTAGCAATGATTTCAACTGTCACCGCTAGAAGGCCTATAGAAAAAATGGTTAAACGTCCAACCAATATATTTCATAGCACAAATTTGGAAGAATATGGTGATCAAGGAATTCGCATTGACAGCAACTATTGTACTCTCAACTCCCAAAAGATGGGGGGCGGGGGGGGGGCTCAGTCGGTAGCGCGCCAGGCTCGTAATCTGTAGTTCCCAGGTTCGAGTCTCAGCTGGGTCAGCGTTGAGATTTATCTCCGCAAAATTCCCCGCCCTGCCCACGGTCAGTAGGGGACACCGATTGGCTTGGAAAGGCCGCCGTCCGTCGGATGGGACGTTAAGCCGTGGCCCCGTGTGCGGGAGAGCCATACCCTGTGCACGTTAAAGAACACGCTGGATGGCCTTGACGGGAGGCTACCATCTGTCTCCCAACAGCTGTTCCAGTGGGTCCCCTCCCCCAACCTTCTCTGAGCCTTCGGGGTCCATGTGACCTGGCCATTTAGCCCATGGTGTGCAAAAAAGTGCCGCTCAGAGGTAAAACAACCCAACACAACCCAAAAGATGGAGGAAATATATTTTTTTGTTTTAATAAGTAAATAAAAAATTCTAAGAGTTTGCAAGGTCAGATCTGAAAAAAAAATTATGAAACTTATTTATATTTTATGTATTTTTCAAGAAATTTTTTAAAGATATATGAAACGGATGGGGAAATGTTACACTGCATTGAAAACCGGTCTCTTTTGTATTTTTTCGGCTCGATTGTATTTCTTGCACCCCTCGATTTTTTTTCTAGATCCTAGCCTCTTTGGGCAGTACCGATAGAATATTTGTATTCGCAGTTTCGAATCTTCTATGAACGTCGCCCATCAGAGGGCGCAAGTCTCGGAAAATGTCAAAAGTCGCTGTTATTGAAAACGAGTATTACTCATTCACCACTGGTGATTGTTTCTTTGTGATGTAGGTTGTTGGGAACGAGGTTGTGCGTGAATTATTAAGCTGACGGTTAATTAAGATTAATCTGAAGCCATTTCGAATTCATTCGTAAAGAACGGCGGACTTGCAAGGGTTAATTGTTGTTTTTCTATCCCACAAAGAGTTACGAGTACAGGTGCAAGATCTTTTCCATTTGATCGCGCTTTGCTTTAATCGTGGTATGAGCCAAGCGGTAAATTAAATTCTTTTTCCTGTAGAATCTGGATAAAATGTATATAAGAAAAGATCGCATTTGAAAGAACCACTAAAAACCATTTAGCTGTGAATCTATTTGTGTGTTTCGGGGGGGGTCCATTGATTGTCTTCTACCCGAACAGTCTGGAAATGCATTTCTATAGACCATACCTTATTCATGCAGGTCAATATATATTTCTATTTCCCAGTTTAGTTTCTAGTGGGAAAGTTTCGAGGGGAAAAAAGTAAGCATTCTTTAGCAAATGTCCTCCCCACTGTATTCCTCTCTAATATGGTCAGGGGTGGAGGATTATTTAATAAAAAGAAAATCATTCGCACAGCAGAACCCTTCTTTACGATGGAATGCTACAAAATTTCGGCTCGTTTCCTCCCTACAATATACCTAAATAGGTGACAAAAATATAGGAATTTCACCTCAGGAATCACTTTATCTGATCTCTCTCACACGAGTTCTGTTTCTGCGATAACCCTATTTGTAGCATAGAACATCCGAATAATGGATAAAGAACGAACTCCTGTCTTTCGTCTCTCTCTCTCTCGGAGAGGAGATACTGTTTCACATTATTGTTACGCAGATCGCATGAGCACTATGCGCTAAAGGCACTCTCAACAATTGGCTTGTCTCGGGATAAAGTGTGACGTTCCGTAGTTTCGGTTGTATCTGAATTCAGCGGACTCTTCAAGCGCATAAGAACGTGATAATGTTACTGCGCCATGTGTTTTATTCACAATAAATTCAAAGGAAAGAAGATCCTCGCTAATCTGACATCTATTTAGCCGACACACCCAGTTATCAGTTCAGTTCAGTTTTATTATAATAATAAGGTTACAAACAACATATATTTGTAATACTCTTATTAACCCAAGAGCATCTAAGCTCATGTGGGTTAATTTACAAATTATTTAAATACATAATTTTGGCAACACCGACACTCAACTTTACATAAAGAAAAATATATATATATACAAAAACAACACAGAATTTATAAAAACGAATTATTTTTTTTTTACTTTAACACTGAAAACAGGCTGTCTGCATTTGTAATGGTCATTAGATAATTAGCAGTGAGAGATCTGAAATGCATAAAATTAGTTTCATTCCGAATTATAATCGGTAAAGAATTAAAAATTTTAGGGGTCAAATAATCAAAGTGTTTGTGCATAATTTCTTTTTTTGCAAGTGGTAACACAAACCTTTTCCCATTATCTCGCATAGAATAATTTGTATAATGCAGCACTGCATTATTGTTTTTAAAGAAGTAATTTAATGTTCTATAAACAAATAAATGTCTCAGTGGCAATACACCTGAAATGGTATACTTACAAAAGATGGTAACAGTTTTATATTTATTTGGTAAAATTTGAAATATAAATTTACTTTGCATTGAGATTAGACTCCTTAATGATGAAATGTATGTTCCTCCCCAACTTGTAATACCATACTGTATAGCAGACTGGACCCAAGATTTGTATAACATTATTAACATTTTATTACTGAGGAGTTTTTTAAATAATAAAATTTATATAACATCTGTCTAAGTGTGTTTGTTAGTTTTCCAATATGCATTTTCCAACTTAGGGAGCTATCAATATAAACGCCTAGGTAGAGTAGACTTTGAACCTGTTCAATTTCTTCACAGCAACAAGCTCCGTAATTATTGCATGAAAAGTTATGCAATTCTAATTTAATCGAATGTGGATTGTTTGCTTTCTTTTTTAGGTTAAATAGAATATACTTAGTCTTTTTCGTATTTAAATGTAATCCATTTAAATCCAACCATTTCATCACACATTTTAGATCAGTGTTCATGTTATAAAGGAGATTTTCCAGAGAATCAGCACATAAAGTTAAAGATGTATCATCTGCAAAAGTGTTTGCAAAAGTGTTAATATAGCTATTTATTTTTGATTTACATAGATCATTTATGAATACCAGAAACAAGGTTGGTCCCAGGACTGAACTTTGTGGTACGCCACACGTTTTGGGTTACTAAGTGTATTAAAAAGACTAACACATTGCGTTCTGTGCTGTAAGTAGACTTTAAACCATTTTAATACAACACCACGAATGCCAATATTTTCTAGTTTGCTAATTAAAATTTCGTGATCAACGGTGTCAAAAGCTTTCTCCAACTCCATAAATACGGACAGAGTAAATTGATTATTGTCTATGGAACGAAACACCTTTGACGTATAATTCAACAATGCAGTTTCTGTACCTCTACCCTTCCTAAACCCAAATTGGCTTTCAGAGAGAAAATTAAAACTATCTAAAAAATTTATCAGTCTATTATTAACTAGTTTTTCTAATATTTTTGAAAACACTGGGAGAAGAGATATCGGTCGATAATTGTTAAAATCATTTTTATTTCCCTTTTTGTAAACTGGAATTACAATAGCTTTCTTCATTAAGTCTGGAAAAGTGCCAGTTTCGAAGGATAAATTACAAATGTGAACCAATGGTTGAATCAAGTTAAAAGAACATTTTTTAACAGCAATAATGGAAATATTGTCATACCCAGCAGATTTTTTATTTTTAAATCCTCTTATAATGCCAGTCAATTCCTTTCTACAAGTTGGAGCTGAAAACAGGGATTTGGTATATTTACTCATATGGCTATTTTGATTTCTTAGAATCCTATTCTTTGACAGATTTACTGCTATATTTACAAAGTGTTCATTAAATTGGTTTGCCAATAACTTAGCATTTTCAGTTGAATCAGAACCACTTTCTAATTCTGGATATTTATTTTCTACTTCTTCTGATTTATTATCTCTCTTATCAATTTCCACTGCTTTGATATATTTCCATCACAATTTTGAAACTGAGCTGCAAGGAAACTGATTTTTGCATCTCGTATTTTATAATTTATTTGATTTCTAAAGTTTTTAAAGCTACTTTCGTAAGTTTCATTTAAGGGTATTTTTTCTGCTTTTTATATAGCTTATCTCTTTCTTTTAATAAGTTCAGAATTTCAGACGTACTCCATAGCTTTGCTGATTATGATTTATTATGAATTTTTCTTTCCCTAGTTGAATTTTTAATTACGAGATTAAATGTAGTTAAAAATTTATTATAAGCTTCATTGGCATCATTAAGAGTTAATACCTCGTCCCAGGAATATTCACTTAAAAGCCTGTTCAATAACGATATACTATATTTACTATATCTGTAAAATATTCACTTAAAAGCCTGTTCAATAACGATATACTATATTTACTATATCTGTAAAATATTCACTTAAAAGCCTGTTCAATAACGTATAGTCTATAGAATGATAAAAAAAGGGCTCTGTAAAATTATCACACTGAATATTCATATTATTGTTAAAATTAACTTTAAGGCAATGGGATAATGATCAGTCACTGCTAATTTAACAATACTACTCTTGAATGAACTTTCGATTTTGCTTTTAACAAAAATGTGATGTAAACAAGTAGAAGATATCATACTTTCTCTGGTCGGTGAATGTATGAAACTTTGAAAGCCATTTGATGACAACAAATTTAGATATTCATTTGTGTAGTGATCATTTCCTAATATATCTATATTTAAATCACCAATTACAACAACTTCGCTTTTATTATCAAACTTCGTAAGTATTTTTTTAACGAAACTTATGTGCTTGTCTGTGTTTACTCTGCAGTTCCCAGGCGGGGGTGGCTCAGTCGGTAGCGCGCCAGGCTCGTAATCTGTAGTTCCCAGGTTCGAGTCCCAGCTGGGTCAGCGTTGAGATTTATCTCCGCAAAAATTCCCCGCCCTGCCCACGGTCAGTAGGGGATACAGATGGGCTTGGAAAGGCCGCCGTCCGTCGGATGGGACGTTAATCCGTGGCCCCGTGTGCGGGAGAGCCATACCCTGTGCACGTTAAAGAACACGCTGGATGGCCTTGACGGGAGGCTATCATCTGTCTCCCAACTGCTGTTCCAGTGGGTCCCCTCCCCCAACCTTCTCTGAGCCTTCGGGGTCCATGTGACCTGGCCATTTAGTCAATGGTGTGCAAAAAAGTGCTACTCAGAGGTAAAACAACCCAACAACTCTGCAGTTCCCAGGTTTGAGTCCCAGCTGGAGAAGTGATGGATTTATCTCCGCAAAATTCCCCGCCCTGCTCACTCTCAGTGGGGGACTCCGATGAACTTAGGAGGCCGCCGTCCGTCGGATGGGACGTTAAGCCGTGGCCCCTTGTACAGGAGAGCCATACCCTGTGCACGTTAAAGAACACGCTGGATGGCCTTGACGAGAGGCTACCATCTGTCTCCCAACAGCTGTTCCAGTGGGTCCCCTCCCCTAACCTTCTCTGAGCTTTCGGGGTCCATGTGAACTGGTCATTTAGCCCATGGTATGCAAAAAAGTGCAGCTCAGAGGTAAAACAACCCAACCAACCATGTGTTTACTCCATCTACTATACATCACTACACTTGTCGAAAAATTAAGGTACTACTATATCTGTAAAATAATTTAAAATCAAATGTATATTATTTGTTGACGAAACCATGCTTATCTGCAATACGAGTTGATATGCAGTGAAAGATCTTTTCCACTATTTGGCCGCCGAAGGAGTCGGAGAAGGTTTGGGGCAAATATCTGCAGACCTGCTCATTGGGTCAGACTGAAATGTGCAAGAGATGGAAAGATTCCCGTCAAGGCTCTCCAATGTGTTGCACAGGGTTTGTGCTCTGCTTCACTGGGGCCACGGCTCAACATCTCATTCAATGGATGGCGGTCTTTCCAAGTCTGTAGGTGCTCTTTTTTTTTACCAATCGAAGAGGAGGTGCTAGAGGATAAAATTTCAACACAGGCACAATTGGGATTTGTACCAGGGAGCATTAGATTACGAGTCTGTCGTTCTACTGGCCGAATCAATCTAAGCTCTTCTAATAATTCGATTTGAAATAATATTTAAAATGAAATCTTGAAGAAAAATATCATTGTTTAGAGAAGGATAAATCGAAACGATATTTTGGCGAAACTATTTTTCTGCGAAATATTATTTCTACCGAAGTTTTTTTTATGTTTCAGTGTTTATACAAATCTTGGTTGACACCGTGCAAATGTTCCCGGATTCTATATTAATTATCTTTTGATTTAAAAAAGATTGTTATGATGTTGTTTGGTTATATAAGTCAGTTAGGTATTTTTTCTTAATACAACTCCCTAACTAATAAAGTTGGGTTCTTTTAAATCTGAGCCAGAGGCATAACTATAGGGTGGAATGGGTGGCAAAACGCAGGACCTCGAGGGGAGGGGAGATATCAATGAGGAAAAAATAATTTTAAAAATGAAACAGCGAAGCGGCGGTTCAAAATAAAGAACAGAACAGCAACGCAGACTTTGAAAGGCAAATTGAAGAGAAATCCTAAATTGAAAGGAAAGTTTACTTTCAATTTAGTTTTTCTCTTCATTCTCGCTGCCGCGCTGAAGCTGCAGTGATAACTCCAGCCTCAGTCACACCTTTACAAAGGATAAAAGGTAACGAAAGCTTGCAAAGTGCTACTCATACCTCATTCAAAATTCCTTATTATTTTTTAAGATCTCCTTCTACATTCTGCAACAAAATTACCCGAGTGGGTCATGTTAACTAGTATATTGTAATTTAATTTTAATTTTCTAAGGGGGAGAGGTTGGTCTACCATGGAAATTTGCCAGGCACCCCCAAGCCAGTAGTTATGCCACTGCTGGGACACTTTTTTGCACACAATGGGCTAATTGGCTAAGTCACAAGGACCCCGAGTGATGAGAGAAGATTAGGGGAAGGAAATACACCGAATAGCAGTAGCTGTTAGGAGTGAAAACGTCTGTCAAGGCCATCCAGCGGGTTCTTTAACGTGTACAGGATATGGCTCTCCTGCACACGGAGCCACGGCTTTATGCCCTATCAGACGGACGGCGGACATTTCAAGCCCGTCGGTGTCCCCTACTGACCGAGGGCAGGGTGGGTTTTTGCGGAGATAAATCTCAATGCCTGCTCAGGTGGGATTCGAACATGGGAAATATAGATTACGAACAGGGCGCGTCGCGCTACTGACTGAGCACCCCCCCCCTCCCAAAACACCCACTACAGTACTGTTAGCTTCAAGAATAGCCTGTTTAAAACGATCCCATTCTTCCTCAACTTCAGCAGTAAGCAAACCATGACTGTCATAATGACTAAGTAACCTATCATGGTAAGCTTTGGCTCTAACTGGGTCTTTCAGAGCTTCAGTATTAAAAGTAAATTTTTTAACCTTAACACAACATTTTTTAAGTTTAAGTTGCAAGACACTTTTAACAAGGTAATGGTCAGATCCAATTTCAGCTCCCCTATATGCCCTGGTATTCCTAACAGAACTAGCCCATTTGCTGTTAATTAATATATAATCAATCATATTCTTATGCAGCCCATCAGGTGAAACCCATGTGTACTTAGGTATGTCTCGGTGTTTGTAATAAGTGTTAGTTATTCTGAATCCATTGAGTTTACTTACCTGTAGGAGCTGCTGGAGGGGGTATTTATTTTTATTTTTTTTATAGGAGACGTTGCCCATTGCCATTGCAGCTATCAATACCAAAAGGACTTATCACTCCTCCCCAAAGGTCAGAGTCAGTACCAACTTTGGCATTGAAGTCACCTAGAACAAGGGTAATATCTCCTTTCTTGACAGAATTCAAAATATCCTGAAGTTGTCCGTAAAAACCTATCTTTCTCATCCTCCTCGGCATCCTCAGTGGGGGTACAACAGCAGATAACATTCAAGTCTTTAATGTTTATCTGAAATTTTGCTGTAAGAAACCTTTCATTAATGCACTCATATCCTAGAAAATCACCAGCGTGTATGCTGAGAACAGACATACACCTTGGAGATGCTTTTCATCATCTCTCCCTGGAAAGAGAAATGTAAGCTTATTTTAAAGTATCTCACCTTTACCTGTCCATCTGGTCTCTTGCCTGCCGAGAATATCTGGGTTATAATTGTGGAATTCTTATGTGAGGACATCAAGAGAATAATCTCTGTGCAGAGACCTCACATTCCAACTACCTATGGAGAGAAAATGGTTACTCGGATGTTTAAAGAAACTACGTTTATTGAGAGAGGGAATGCTGACAATATCAAACAGCCCGCTAATCATAGGCATGGGGCAAAAACCTGTTCATCCCATTACTTAAGGCTGAAGCCATCTACACTGGAAGACTTCCTCCAATGTAGGTTTGATGATGCCCGCAGAAGGAAGAACTCAGGTACTTGCAATGACCTCTACTCAGGATTATCCACCAACTGATAAAACTTACCTTGTGAATCTATTCACTTGGGCTGTCAATTCACAAACAAACATAAAACAGGGCGGAAAATTCTCCCTCAACAGAAGCCCACCAGTGCAGGATATTTCAGGATCCATAATCAAGCTCAGAGACATTCCATTCAGATTGGTGTATGTGGTCAGTACAGGGACTCTGTGGTTGACCACTCTTCAGTAAGGTAGAAAAAAGAGAAAATTAACCATAGTAGTCCTGATCAGTAGGCCACATTCATCTGGCAGTCTTCTTCTTCCGTTCCCTTTCACAAGAGAATATCTCTTTTGAGAGGTACAAGCGGTCTGTATCACGAGGAGGCATAATAAATATTGCAAAAAATAACATACCATGAAAAGCAAAACTTAAATAATAACAGTATTAAAATCTAATTACTATTGGTGACTAGATATTAATTTTTAAGAACAGAGAAATTAAATCTGAAAGAAGATAGTTTTATTATATAATTTCTACCACGCTTGTTTCAGATTTTTCTTTTTTTCCTTATTTTTGTGGTTTCCTGCATTTTTTTCAGTTTCTGGTCGTTAGTATAAATGCTTCATTTTAAAACGAAGTCGTTACCCGACAGTCAAAAGACGCTATCACACTTATAATTAATCGTAAATTTCAAATTGCATGTTTCGAAAAAAAATTCCCAGAATTTCTGAAGCCATTAAAAGATTTTGAAATTTAATATATGGAAAGTGTTTGGCAGAGAGAGTTTAGGATTGCGTAAAAAGAAAAAAGAAAAATCTTATGTTTCTTTTTTTTAAAGTTGTAAGAGTGCATTATCAGAAAAAAACAAAACATGGACGAAGAAAGAATGAAATGTTAGGAATGTAACGAATTAAAGCAAAGAAATTAAAAAAAATGAAAAACTGAAATCCTAGATCATATTTCTTCAATGTTAATTATTTTTAGCAGAGTGATTTAAAACAAAATGTAGTAAAAAATAAATTTGAGTGTGAGAAAGTTTTCGACGTGGGCGAAATTCATTCTGTTTGTTTTTTAATATTTTTCCTAAGTAATACTGACAGAAGGAAATGTATCCAGGAAATGTCAGAGCGAATGGATTTCGTTAAAACTAAGCCAATAAAGACCAGTGGAGAAAAAAAATGTAAGGTTTCTATCAAAAGCATATAACAAAGCAAGTATGTTATTTATTAATATATACTTTGAAGAAAATTTTGATATAGTTTCAAATTTAATCGTTAGAGCACACAAGAAAAATGTTTAATAATAACTTCGTCGATTTTTCTGGAAATAAAATCGTTGTTTCGTGGGAAAATTGGCAAAGATGATTTTTTTAGTAACAAAACGGTCAGAAAATAAAAATAAGGAAGAACTGTAAATAAAAAATAATTAAATACCCTCTTAAGCAGCTGCTTGCCACAGAGGTTTGACAGGAGCCTGTCAGTTTATATGCCATAGTAGAAGGTCTGTGAGGATGGCAGGACCTCAGCAGAAAAACAACACCAACGTCATTGCCTTATCCGGGGCTCGAACCCAAGTCCCTTAGATCAGTAGCCAAGCGTGCTAACCACTCAGCCAGGTGACGGCTTAGTCTTTCCATATTGGACCTTAAAAGTAAAAAATAAATCATAATTATAGTGATGAAATCGCTTATTCAATTCGTATTAACTCTAAAAGAATACAGCACGATAAAACTTATTTCTATGATTAAAAATAGCTTTGGCTTCGTAACCTTCTGATGAAAATAGATCAGGTAATTTTATCATGTTTCACTTTTATATTCTATTCTTTAGCGCAGATATAAGAGAATTTTTTGAATCTATAATTTCTGTTTTTTCCAGCATTTTAATAACTTCACTGGGGACTTCTTTCAGTTAAAACATATTTTACATTGCTTGAGATGAGGGAGTTGCTATATTCTCTGTGATATTCTTCACATCACAGAATCTCATTTGATAAAAATACATAATTATCGACCACCATGAAACCTATTTTCCCTTTTTTAAAGTGGGAAGGGGCATGGCTTCAGGGAGCTTATGGCACATCACGAACTTACATTCCAGATATATCTCGTTACGCGTGTGTGCATCCTCTGTTCAGAAGATATAGTGGAAAAAAATCATTTACACTTTTTTGGGGGGAGAGGAAGAAATAATAGGGTTAAGTTTTTTTCCCACCTTCTCCATCGCACACTCTTTCATTCGCTAGAATGTTACGACCAGGTTAGGTAGGTGTGGTGGAACAACTGTTTCGATGAATCCACAGATTCACAATTTCATAAATCAACTATATGTCTCTAACTACATGGTTTGAAAAGATTACTTGGTTTAACAGAGAAACAAAACGCAAGTATTAACCCAAAGCCACCAGCAATTGCTGAGTTTGTTTCCTAAATAAATTTCATTTTATATTTTAACACTTTGCATTTTATTAACTTCCATATAGATTTTTTTTTCTTTTGAATTACTACTACGTGCTAAGTATTTTTTGTTGATTAAGATTAATATTATTAATTTTTCTTGATCAATAGAAAGTTTTAAGTTTTGTTTATTAAGGAAGATTATTATAGTGTTTATTAATTAATTAACGCTGTAATAAATAAATGATAAATAATAAATAACCCCTCAAGCAGCTGCTTGCCACAGAGGTCTGACAGGATCCTGTCAGTTTATATGCCAGAGTAGAAGGTCTGAGAGGATGGCAGGACCTCAGCAGAAAAACGACACACACATCCATGCCTTACCCGGGGCTCGAACCCAGGTCCATTTGGATCAGTAGCCAGACACGCTAACCATTCGGCCGTAGGTACTTTAAAACAAATGTACAAACGGCATATACCTTCTTTAGATGCAATTTGCAATTTTGTCCTGTTATCTGGACGAAGTTGTGTCCTCACTTCACACGTTTTCATTTGAGCTATAATTCATTCCTGTCGTATATACTCGCTCCGTTCAGAAGATTTAAGTGGAACAATCGTTAAACATTTTTCATTGTTTGGGGGGGGGGAGGGGAAGAAATGCTAAGGGTGCACTTTGTGCTTTCAAATACTGTTATCAATGCAAGTTTATTAACAATTTACACTTAACATTTATCCAATACAGTGCTCTTATCAATCTGTATTGTAGTGTGGGGCGGGGGTGGCTCAGTCGGTAGCGCGCCAGGCTCGTAATCTGTAGTTCCCAGGTTCGAGTCCCAGCTGGGTCAGCGTTGAGATTTATCTCCGCAAAAATTCCCCGCCCTGCCCACGGTCAGTAGGGGACACCGATGAGCTTGGAAAGGCCGCCGTCCGTCGTATGGGACGTTAAGCCGTGACTCCGTGTGCGGGAGAGCCATACCCTGTGCACGTTAAAGAACACGCTGGATGGCCTTGACGGGAGGCTACTATCTGTCTCCCAACAACTGTTCCAGTGGGTCCCCTCTCCCAACCTTCTCTAAACCTTGGGGGTTAATGCGACCTGGCCATTTAGCCCATGGTGTGCAAAAAAGTGCTGCTCAGAGGTAAAACAACCCACAACCCTGTATTGCAGTGTGTTTAGTTTATTTCTTAACTGATGTAGCCACGCGCTTGTTATTCACAAGGAACAATGCTACTCTTACGTTACGACATTAAGATGTTGCGGAAAACGCAGTAAATGGACGACTCGACAGTATTTAGCAGCAGAACAAACGGGTAAAGTGCAATGCCTTTATGCAAGAATGATTGCGCAATAAAGGCATTTGCCGAAGTTGAGTAACAGTGTAAAAGACTCCATTTGAGACATTCTAACATCTCTCACATTCCACGGGACTCAAGCACCGCGCTGTTTGCGTAAATTTAATGAAGCAAATAAAGTTAACCAAAGATACGACTCATATAAAAGTTGCTAAAGCATTTCCGATAAATATTTTAATCTCCACAAAAGGTACCTAGCAATTTTAACGTGCATAGTTCATCATACAATCACCTCTGTTCTTTATCCCAGAGGGCTAATTAATGCGGATAGGTACCGGAGATAATACATAGTGGAAAACTGACCTACCGTTTGATAGTGAAGAAACCTCATTGTCGTTATAGTGCAAGATACATTAGGAGCAGGTGTCGCCATCTCGACTCAAATGTCTCCGCTGATTGTTTCTATGGAAACATTAATCAGGGTGTTCACGTGCAGTGTGTCAAATAAGCGAGCGAGATGAAAGTAACGGAATTTCTGCTATTGCAACTATTTTCCGGAAGAGTTCGACACTTTCACTAACGCTTGAAATGAAATTGGGATGAAGGTCTTTTCGACATTCTGGGCAAAAGAGCAAAAGAGCATCCTCGAGTGACAAGCGAATGAAGAGGATGTTAGCCAGGCAATTTCCTCTGGTGGCATTCGGTAGTAAAGTACCATCAATTGGAGATTGTAAAACATTTAGTTAATGAGTGAAATATTTCTCTTTAGGCCGCTTTTAATCGGGAAGGATCGTCTGAAATAAATTCCTTTT
Source organism: Ryuthela nishihirai (assembly GCA_038380435.1). Taxonomy (NCBI): domain Eukaryota; kingdom Metazoa; phylum Arthropoda; class Arachnida; order Araneae; family Heptathelidae; genus Ryuthela; species Ryuthela nishihirai. The sequence goes on along the minus strand of JAWZYU010000015.1, from coordinate 65,461,337 downwards.
TAATCGAATTAGTGGTAAGATAAAAAAATCTTTAAACGAAAGAAAATGTTCAGGAAAAAGAAATTATTATGAAAATCATTCAAAGTAGTCACCATGGGACTCTTACACTTGTCATATATCTTTTAAAATCGTTAAAAATACATTTTTGAATTTCCTCTGAAGTTCTCTCCTTGAGATGATCGGTGACATTCTTTTGGATGGTATGAAATCATTTACCTTCCATCTCTATTTTTAACTTCAGAACGACGAAGAAGACAGCCGGGGAAAAATTTGGCGAATAGAGGGGGCGATACCCCCCCCCCCCTTTTTGCGAAATAAATCTTCGATTACTTAATGCATACAGAAGAATGTGAGCGATCATCTCAAGGAAATAAATTTGAAGAATTTTTAAATATGCTTTAAACGATTAAATGGTAGGTGTAAAATGTGTATAGAATCCCAAGGTGATTATTTTGATTGATTTGCATAATAAATTCGTTTGCTGAACACGCGCTTTCCTTTTTAAAAATTTTTGTTTCATCAGTTTTCAGACGCACTGAGTATGTTCAAGTTTATTGTGACTCGATTGATGTTACAGATTCGACCTTTGATAGATTCTCCTGACGTTGGATCATATTTGCCTACTGATACATATCTGATTATAATTTTATCCTGCCTGTTTCTTCGAATGGTGTAGAAATTCCCTCTTTTATTATTTGACTGTTTTGATTTTCAAGTATCATTGATCTTCCAAGGGCTCAAAAACGGTTGAGGAAGGGGATCCACTAGATCAGTGATTCTCAACCTTTTATGCTTCACGTACTCCCTGGAAATGTCTATGCAACTGGCGTACACCTTATATAGATAAATAAAACTATAGTTATAGTAGAATAATGCCAACTTAGCGACTTTGTTACTAGATTAACTTAGCGACCTTTGAGCTCTCAGTGTACCCCAAACATTATTTACCGCGTACCCCACGTTGAGATCCCCTGCACTAGATAACTGTTAGGAGACAGATGGAAACTTCCTGTCAAGCCATGCAACGTGTATTTTAATGCGCACAGTACACGGTTATCCTGCACATGATGTCATGGATTAACGTCCCATGGAGGCGTTTCCAAACGCAAGGGTGACCCCTTTTTCACTGAGAAAAATAAGGCGGGAGATACATCTCGACGCTGTCAACGTCGAGACTCGAAACTGAGAACTTAAAATTGTGTACCTGCAGCGCTAACAACTGAGTCATCCCTTTTTTGCTGTGTGTCATTAACACTGAGTTGAATATGAAGTTTGCATAATACGAAAAGTGACATGATAACATCGGAGTTCTTGCTTAAGACTGAAATTTGAATATGCAAATTTCCTGCTGTATCTATCTGATGGAACTCTACGGGTTATCACTAGCAATTGTTCATTGTTAGCAATATGTGATGCCATAGCAGAAATGTACGCCTGCGAAGAGTAGGCTTATACGTATCTGATCCTGAGTGAAATATTCCGCCTGCGAGAAAATGGAAGTCTGAAATCACAAATCTATACGACAGTGTCTGATAACGCTTTGTGTAAATCCCCGGATGGATGCCATCCTGAATATCGCGCATGTGCACCAACAGTAGGAGAGTAGCGAGCGGCACAGGAGGGTGCAACACAAAACCTTGTTTGGGGAATGTAGCACTAGAACTGACATATTACATTCAGTGTTTAAGAATTTGATATCGATGAGAATTTGATATCAAAATCTTACTGAACAAGGTCTTTGGCACATCAACACCATTTCTCCATCAATGTGTGGGCCGGGATCATGGGATCTCTCCCATTGATCCGTAGCAAGTCTCCAACGCCTCCAAGTCTTAAGTACCTGACTTCCTCGATGTAGAGTTAGAAGAGTTTCTTCAAAACATTATCTTTGACTATATGCTGAAGCATATGACTCATGCATGATGGTGGACATCCACACTTCAGTGTAAGTATATGACGGTGGCTTTGTAAACGATATCAGACGACCCTGTGATACAGCCTTCTCAATTGCCGGACTTGAACTTAATTGGCTTCTATCTGTGAGGTACTTTCAAAGACGTCATTAACGCCTCCTCTTTTGACAAGGTAGAGGGCTGCACCATCATGTATATACCATCGGTAGAGCAATTCCTCAACAACAGGGGATGGTATTACGAGGATGTTAGGTTGGGTTGGGTTGTTTTACCTCTGAGAGGCACTTTTTTGCACACAGTGGGTTAAATGGCCAGTCACAAGGACCCCGAAGGCTCAGAGAAGGTTGGGGGAGGGGACCCACTGGAACAGCTGTTGGGAGACAGATGGTAGTCTCCCGTCAAGGCCATCCAGCATGTTCTTTAACGTGCGCAGGGTATGGCTCTCCCACACACGGGGCCACGGCTTAACGTCCCATCCGACGGACCGCGGCCTTTCCAAGCCCATCGGTGTCCCCTACTGACCGTGGGCAGAGCGGAGAGTTTTGCGGAGATAAATCTCAACGCTGACCCAGCTGGGACTCGAACCTGGGAACTGCAGATTACGAGCCTGGCGCGCTACCGACTGAGCCACCCCCGCCCCACGAGGATGTTAGAACAACTTATTCCACTCAAGTATCAGTGGCAACGGAAGTCACTTCGAGTACTAGTTACTTGGGACCAGTTAAAACCCATCTGAGATGGGTATTAACTGATCACATGTGGGCTTCAGAAAATAGATTCTCAAGCCTCACTTCGCAGATGGGACTAGAATTTGGAGTAACTCCGTTATGATGCATTTTTGACCACATGTTCGTTTAAGACTTTGTTTGTCTCATATTTCATTCTCTGATTTATTATGCATTCTGATATCCGATTTAATCAAATTAATAAGATATTGTTAATATCAATATTGATGTTTGTTGAAATATCAGATGGTTGGTATTATCGATAATGCTCAATATCAAAATGTAATTGGTGTTATTTTGAATGTAATGTTTTCACTCTGAATCAAACAAAGACTTGATTCCGTTTCGAATAAATTTCCATCAAGCAAAATTCCATCGAACAAATTTCCGTTTCGAAAAAATTGTCGAATAAATTACACCAAACCCGTTTGCCAAGTAGGGTTATGAATGAAGTGGTCTTAGGCTTTCTCTTCAAGATAGTCCTTGTGGTCGGGCATATGTAATATATTTTACTCCTAGCCAAACACCATGAGAATAAATCACTTGAAGAGGAAACCTCACGGAATGAACGTGCTTGGCGACGAAGGGGTGGCCAGAAGTTTCCAGGACATCTACGAAGAAGTGAACCAATGGGAAGAGCAGAAGCCAGGAGAGGGACCAAAATAAATGGGATTGATGGAGAAGAGAAAACGAAGAAGAGAAACTGTGGAAGGGATATGTGTGATGACCAAAGGAGACTTGGTTTTTAGTGATCCTAGAGACCTAGAGAAAGGACGCGGTTCGACCTTTCTTCTCGCTGGAGGAAGGAAATAGTGCGAGATACTTCGAACGTGAAGTAACAAACCGAAAGGAATAAGTTCTACAAGTTATTGAAATCGAAACCCAAGTGAACTCTCTGGAAATGTTCCTCTTTCCCACTGCCAATCATGTTGACTTAAGTCAGACTCTGGAAGCTACGTGAAACGGAACTTACAAATAAATGTTTTATCGCAGTGAAATGAAACGTTCATTGTTCCTACGAATCGTGCAATAACTGCTAACGATCACACAACGAGAGATCCTGAATAACAGAAGGCAGAGATTGGATTGGATTGGATTGTTTTACCTCTGAGCGGCACTTTTTTGCACACCATGGGCTAAATGGCTAGGTCACATGGACCCCGAAGGCTCAGAGAAGGTTGGGGGAGGGAACCCACTGGAACAGCTGTTGGGAGACAGATGGTAGCCTCCCGTCAAGGCCATCCAGCGTGTTCTTTAACGTGCACAGGGTATGGCTCTCCCGCACACGGGGCCACGGCTTAACGTCCCATCCGACGGACGGTGGTCTTTCCAAGTCCATCGGTGTCCCCTACTAACCGTGGGCAGGGCGGGGAATTTTGTGGAGATAAATCTCAACACTGACCCAGCTGGGACTCGAACCTGGGAACTACAGATTACGAGCCTGGCGCGCTACCGACTGAGCCAGTAGGCAGAGAGAGGCACAAAGAGGTGGGGGGGGGGGGGGGTATAGGCCTCCCACAACTGCAAAGCACATTCAGGACGTGGAGAACATTACAGTATTCAAGGTTACGATTCATGCATGCACAAAGGAGAACAATTGGGGGAAATATGTTTTAAATGGAAAACTGTATTGAAATCTCCATTACTTTCAAAGTTACCTTCTTATGGAAACATAAGTCTGGAGATAAGTCGAGAAACTGAATCCAATCTTTATTTAAAAACGAAAACAGTTCGTTTAAACATTTAAAGAGTTATCGAAGATGGGCATTTTAAACTCCAGATTTTAAGTTCCGGTCGCAAAGATTAATCTCAAACGTTGATTAAAATTTCAATAATAATTTTTGCACGAATTCGTTCAGTCAAAAATGCAATTTTAAACGTTAACATTATAATTATTTATGTTTTCTCCAATTTTAAATAAAAATAATTGAATAAAACAGTCTTGGAAGAGTTACTCTAATGAATAATGTTCCAACTTTCCAACTCTTCGAATACTAAAACTCATATTTTTTTAGCTGTTGTTAGAACCTTAAGTGACATATTTCAACAACCAATTGGGGGCGGGGGTGGCTCAGTTGGTAGCGCGTCAGGCTCGTAATCTATAGTCCCCAGGTTCGAGTCCCAGCTGGGTCAGCGTTGAGATTTATCTCCGCAAAATTCCCCGCCCTGCCCACGGTCAGTAGGGGACACCGATTGGCTTGGAAAGGCCGCCGTCCGTCGAATGGGACGTTAAACCGTGGCCCGTGTGCGGGAGAGCCATACCCTGTGCACGTTGAAGAACACGCTGGATGGCTTTGACGGGAGGCTACCATCTGTCTCCCAACAGCTATTCCAGTGGGTCCCCTCCCCCAACTTTCTCTGAGCCTTCAGGGTCCATGTGACCTGGCCATTTAGCCCATGGTGTGCAAAAAAGTGCCGCTCAGAGATAAAACAACCCAACTCAACAACCAATTTATTTTCAAAGTTACGAATCTTTGAATAATAGTTTTCCAAGGACAAAACAAGATGATCTTCCCAAATCTCTTACTATGCATGTGTATAAAAGCACCTTGAATATTCCATTAAGTATATATTCATTTGCGTTTTCCACTATAAAGTAATCAACGACTCGAAGCTGATTTTTCAGAAGAGATGCCATAGAAACGGCAGCAACTTTTGCTTGCATGCGGTTCCATGCATCTGCGGGTAACAAACGACTGGTGATTGCTTCGCGGCAGCCGGGGAAATTCCGCGAGAGCACGTGCCTAATAAAGCTAATTTTAGAACAAATGGGAAAGTCCCTGTAGGCGTCGGCACACCTGCTGGAAAGATGAATCCGCTCTTTCGATGACAAATAAGTCCTAAAACAAACATCTCTCGAAACTTCTCGGGATGGCGAGGCGGCGGCGAACGGTCAAAGTTAGCAATTCCTAAACTCCACTTCAAACCTCCCCCCCCTCCAACACACACACATCGCCTCCACCACAGATCGCACTAAACCAGTCGTATGGAAGAGACTTTCGTGATTGAAGACAATGGCAAAGTCGTTTCCTGCTTGATTTCCAAAACTGCTATGTGGGGATTTCGAGCGACTGAGAAAATACTGGAACCAATCCTTCTAACAGTTGAAACTGATGGTGACAGTTAAGCCGTCGTTCGCGTTCCGAATAAACTAACGCCGTAATTAGAGTAACTTGTCTTGTGTAAACGATTAGAGTTTCCTGTGTGGGTGGAATTTCAGACAAAGGATTTGAAATACTTATACTCTCTAAACTCTGTTTCGAAACATATTCTGCGTTATGAGAAAGATACATTCCAAGATCAGTTGGGTTGGTGGATTACCTCTGAGCGGAATTTTTTTTGCACATCATGGGGTAAATGGCCAGGTCACATGGACCCCGAAGGCTCGGAGAAGGTTGGGGGAGGGGACCCACTGGAACAGCTGTTGGGAGACAGATGGTAGCCTCTCGTCAAGGACATCCAGTGTGTTCTTTAACGTGCACAGGGTATGGCTCTCCCGCACACGGGGCCACGGTGTAACGATCCATCCGACGGACAGCGTCCTTGTCCAAGCCCATCGGTGTCCCCTACCTGATCGTGAGCAGGATCGTGAGCAGGGCGGGCAGTTTTGCGGAGATAAATCTCAGCGCTGGCCCAGCTGGAACTCGAACCTGGGAAGTGCAGATTACGAGCCTGGTGCACTACCGACTAAACCATTCCCGCTCCTCCAAGATCAGTAACATGAAATATATCCGATTTTATTTTTTAATGAAACGAGTGGTGTTTCAAATGGCCACTCAAACATTCTTTAGAAGATCTGCCCATTTGACCTTTGAAAATCAACCAGATATCAAATCTATGATGCTTTCTCACACATCGACGATATTAAATATATCCAGGCATCACATTTCAGAATTCTGACGCATTTTCTTCATTATTATGAACTCCTATTTGACTTCAAAGATTATAAAAACTTTATTGCGTCACTCTTTTACGAGGTCTACTTTTTTACGAACTTAAACCAATTTTCAGTTTCCTGTCGCATTTATAGATTACAACTGATATCTATTAACCTTGTCACATCGAATCTTAAACGTCGTGCATTTTCTGAGTTCTATGCCCGAACTTTCAAATCTCTACCGTTTATGCATCATAGCTAACTTTAACATAATCTCTCACTAACTCATTCACTCTGCTTTTCGGCTTCCAGTTTTCTTATAGAGTACACCACGAGGTAAAAGGTCGCCTGGTGAAAGGGAGGGGAGGGGACTTGAAAACATCGATAACAGTTACACTCGTTCATTAATATTTTACAGCAAGCTAAAGTTTTTCATAATTGTAATAATATATAATAATATATAACAATGAAAATGTTGATCTATTGGCAAAGAAAGCTCTTGCTGAGAAAATCTTATCACTTCACCCAAAGTTTTTTAGGGGCGGGAGTGGCTCAGTCGGTATCGCGCCAGGCTCGTAATCTGTAGTTCCCAATTTCGAGTCCCAGCTGGGTCAGCGTTGAGATTTATCTCGGCAAAAATTCCCCGCCATGCCCACGGTCAGTAGGGGACACCGATGGGCTTGGAAAGGCCGCCGTCGTAGGATGGGACATTAAGCCGTGGTCCGTGTGCGGGAGAGCCATACCCTGTGCACGTTAAAGAACACGCTGGATGGCCTTGACGGGAGGCTACCGTCTGTCTCCCAACAGCTGTTCCAGTGGGTCCCCTCCCCAAACCTTCTCTGAGCCTTCGGGGTCCATGTGATCTGGCCATTTAGCCCATGGTGTGCAAAAAAGTGCCGCTCAGAGGTAAAACAACCCAACAACCCAAAGCTTTTTAACAGCTTTAAAACGTTAATTAAAAAGAAATGCTTTTGGGATTAACAAAAGTTTATCAGACAGGTGCTTCGATAGAATTTAACTTCAGATACATATATATATGCAAATATTATAATCAGTTTTCGAGCTTTTGATCTCAACAAACAAGAAATTATCGTTCGTTGTTACAAAACTCCCTCTCGAAGGTGCACTTGCTGATGACAGATTATTTAAATATAAAAAGGTCAACTATGAAAACTGTCCTGGCGACGAAAAATATTCCGCGTATTCTATTCAGTTTTAATTAGCATAATTCAAAAAGAAAAGTTGTGTTTAAAAAATCCAAAAATAATAATATTGATGTTTTTCGCTTTAAATATTTATTGAATTTTTGAATATTACATTTGATATTACATTATTCAAATTTGAATATTACATTATTCAAATAAATGCTTGAAAAAAATATGGTATGATGAAATTATATAATTCCTCAAAGGTATTATTAATCTACAGGTACTGGACAGAAAAGTGGAAACAGTTACATGTTATCTCAATGGAAAATCACATTCAAAGCTCAATAGCGTCTTCAATATGATTTTTAATGAAAAATATGTAATAAATAAATCACATGTCTCAGTCAAACATATCTAAATCTTTATTTTAAACTATATTTGTTCAGTACTCAAATAGTGATGAGAACTGGAATAATTAACATCCTACAAAATATTGACTCTAAATTTAATTAAAACATTAAAACTGGTTAAAAGATCAGTAGATTTACTAGAATTTCGTAGATTTAGTTAATTAACTATGATCTCTGATCTAGATAATATCTACTAGTTTTATTGGTAAAACTATATCTGATCTAGATAAATCTACTAGAGTGAACTATGATCTCTGATATCTTAACCTGATTTAATTAAATTTTGTTTTGTTAACATAATTATCTGGCCCATTAGTGTATATATATACATTCAGTTTAAAAATAGTTTAGACATGGGAAACAGGGTCTTACTCTAAAAATGCACATTATATAATGATTATACGAGTGTATTAGTATATATGTTACCGGCAATGTATGAAAAGCCGGCATTATATAGAATGCCTAGGCATTGTATATAATACCCGGCGTTTTTAGGCAATGTATGAAATATGAGAATTATTACATACTTTCCCTAGGCATTGTATATAATACCTAGGCATTCTATAGAATGACAAATGCTATTTAGGCAAAGTATGAAAAAGGTATATATAAATGACGTGCATTCTTCAAAAATACAAATGTTATTCTGAAAAAATAATGAGAGTGCCATTTAAAAAAATTTATTTAAAATACATAAAGAAAAATGAAAGTTGTACAAAACAAAATTTATGCCTTTCTTATTAAGGGAAACAAATTTTTCATATAAAAAATAAGAAATTAAAATTAACCTACTTGTTGCAACATGGTAGACTTGAATGACATTTTGAATTACATTTCATTACATTTTTCACGCAAAGACATTTCATATTTTGGCACTTTGTTTTACACATACATTTGACGAATCCTTGGCCGCTTCCACTGGACTGAGCAATTGCAACTGACCGGAGAGGAATTTCTGTGAAAATGTAAGATACGGGATTTTTCTACAAAAAGAGAAAACGACCAGTGCTGAACTACCGACAGCAGATTGCGCGAGTCACCCTGTCCCTTCTCGACGTCTAGGATAGGAACTCGCGCAGTGACTCCCAAAGGTGCAGGAGGAAATTTTTTGTCGGAATTCATTTTCATTTTTTGTCCTATATTTTCAGATTCAATTTAGATCGAATTTTACCTTCGACAGCATTCTCAATATTGAAGCAAAGAGTACACAAAATATTAACATCATAACCTGTAATGAATCTGTCGTCCGCATTATAAAAAACGCCCCAAATGAGGTAAAGCCAAGTGAGAACGAATCAGTAAAGTGTTGAATATTCGAAGTTTGCAATTCGAGTTAGGATACTCGTATTTCACTTTACTACTTGTCAAATCTGTTTCAGTAGAGTTCCGAGATGCTTGTGATATGTCGTTTTTTGATGACTTTCTTTAATCTGTTGTTTGACCTTAACTCTCTTTCTATGGCAGCTAGGGTTCTCAAACTTTGGGGTCCTTATTGAGGCAACCCTCTTTTACACTCTTACAACGCTAGGGGGCGCTTTTCCGATTGGAAGGGTTTCTTTTTGGTGTCCAAAGTGACCAACTACGGCGCTCTTTTTTACCGAAACTAGGGACTGGCGGATCTGGCAATCAGGGTGGGCCTATAGGGGACCCAGGGGAACATTTACTGGTCAATTCGGATTGGACTGAGTGCTCTGGCTCTCTGTTTGAGGCGAGCGTCGAAAGTCACGTGACAAGTGCAACTGACAAATTCTAAGCCTGAGGCGCGCATTAAAAGTCACGTGCCTTGCCACGTGATATTCGAAACGAATCGGAGATGTATTTCATACTTTGCCGGTTTCTCATTTGGCATTCTATAGAATGCCTAGGAAATGTGTGAAATATGAATCGTTTCATACATTGCCGGCTAGTTTTAGGCATTATATACAATGACTAGGCATTCTATAGAATGCCGGATTTCAAACTTTGCCGGTAACCTATATATACAGCATGATTCAAAATTCGTGCAACCCATATTAGAAAAAATTATTTATTCTCAATTTACGTTTACAAATTGTTAACAAAGGGCTACGATAGATGTTGAAAGTGTTCTTCCTCTTCTTGAATACAACAATGAACTCTTCTCATCATGTTTGTCGCAACCTTACGCAATGTTTGTACACGTTCGGTCTGGGAAAATTTCATTATGGGCAACTAGTACAATACACGTCACCAACAAAAGACTGACAGCCTGAGAACTAAACAGTGTTGCATATGTCAGTGACTGCAGGCTTGCCAACGTTAGAATCGGAATTGAATTCCATTCAGTTGGCGCGAAAAAATAAACATTTACATTTCGGGTTTCGCGAATTTTAAATCACTCTGTATAATGGGCATTATAGATTCTGTTTTTCGTGCCTAAACTATATTTCCAGAGGGTGTATACGTACGTAAGGGCTGGATCAAGCCAGGGTGAAAGGGAGAGGCAATGAATCGTTTAGCAAGAGCATCGGAGCCAGTTCCGTTGGGAGCAAGGGATGTGAAATGTGCCGAAGGACTTCTGAGTTCAAAAAGTTTCGGCGGCGCGGTCGACATACCCCATTGGCCGAGGGAACCTTGTATGCGCAGAGGACATTCCATGACCGTACTTGGCGGGAGTTTCAAGGCAGAAAGAGAGTTGCGCCTTCACTCAGGTGGGGGACGGTCGTGAAGACGTCGCCCTGTTAACATTTTTCCTTTGTGACGGTGTTAGGAACACGGGAAGGCTTGGTTAAAGCCTTGCAAGTACTATTAGGAATCCTGCTGTCTTGTTTGACCGAGCGGCAGTCGCTGTACCGAGCGGCAGTCGCTGTACTTTGTGATTATATTTTCCTGTGCGCTGTATTGCTTCTTAAGTGGAAAAAAATGTAGATATGTAAATAATATACATGTGAGGTTAATTATTGAAGTGAACGAGTAGTGCCATCCTGACATAATTATTAGCGAAATAATAATAGAGGTAAGAACTCACACATAGAGGGAGAAGGAAAAAAGAACCGTTACATGAATATTTATCTTTCCTCAGGGGCGGGGGTGGCTCAGTCGGTAGCGCGCCAGGCTCGTAATCTGTAGTTCCCAGGTTCGAGTCCCAGGTTGGTCAGCGTTGAGATTTATCTCCGCAAAATTCCCCGCCATGCCCACGGTCAGTAGGGGACACCGATGGGCTTGAAAAGGCCTCCGTCCGTCGGATGGGACGTTAAGCCGTGGCCCCGTGTGCGGGAGAGAGCCATACCCTGTGCACGTTAAAGAACACGCTGGATGGCCTTGACGGAAGGCTACCATCTGTCTCCCAACAGCTGTTCCAGTGGGTCCCCTCCCCCAACCTTCTCTGAGCCTTCGGGGTCCATGTGACCTGGCCATTTTGCCCATGGTGTGCAAAAAAGTACCGCTCAGAGGTAAAACAACCCAACCCAATCTCTTTCCTCAAATCTCCTTTATGCATCTGCTCCACCTACCTTCTACATCTCCACCTTCTGAACTATTTTTCAGAGAAATCCAGCTCTCCAGTCTTCTTCCCTCACATCAAAATCCCCTCAAAACTTCCCCGCCCTGCCCACGGTCAGTAGGGGACACCGATGGGCTTGTAAAGGCCACTGTCCGTCGGATGGGATGTTAAGCCGTGGCCCCGTGTGTGGGAGAGCCATGCCCTGTGCATGTTAAAGAACACGCTGGATGGACTTGACGGGAGTCTACCATCTGTCTCCCAACAGCTGTTCCAGTGGGTCCCCTCCCCCAGCCTTCTCTGGGCCTTCGGGGTCCATGTGGCCTGGCCATTTAGCCCATGGTGTGCAAAAAAGTGCCGCTCAGAGGTAAAACAACCCAACCCCTCAAAAGATCCTTAAGTAGCATGGCCTATTCCTGATAAAATCGTGCCATTTACTTTCCCACTCCAATATTTGTCAAGATCTGTTCCTGTCCAGTGTTTAGAAACCATAAGAAGCCATTTTAACGGCTTCTTAGCGATTCTTACTAAGAATTTAAAACCAAAAGAATGATCCGAAAGAAAAATAAAAAGTTTCGCTTTTATTCAACGATGTTTCAGATGAAATGCAAATGTAAATGGAAGGATCATTTGACGAGGTTCAGTTGAAACCAGAGGTCACGAACGACTTCCTTTGTATCCAGAAATTGTTTTTCTCTTCAAGACAGAATCCTCAGAAGCAGAAAAGAAAGAAAAACGAAGGAGATGTGTGTTTAAAGAAATGAAAGTTTGCTTTTAGATTTATGTGCTCCGATAATGTAATTCGTTCATCTTGTTTTTTCGTGTCAGGTCGAACGGTCTTTCCTCTCTTCTAATGGACTTAAGGGAAGATTTAGTTTGAATGTTTACGGTCGTTTAAAGCTCATCAGTGTTTCTGCTTCGTGCAGATTTGTTTAGCTCAAAAGAGTAAAAAAGTAATCAAGTTTTGTTTGTCTTCTGATAAGTCAGAGACCAGCAAAGCTCCTTCTAAAAGGAAAAGTTAAAATAGATGTTTTTCATAAACAAAATAAATATATGAAAAGAGAGCATTTTATAAGTATTAAAAGACTCTCACTGTTTTTTTTTTATCTCTTAAACACACTGCACAGAATGGCTTAAATGACCAGGTCACAAGGACCTTAAGTGGTGTAGGGGAAGATTATCAACTGGACAGCTGTTAGGGATAAATAAAAAACCTCGAATCAATTCAACGAGTTCATTAACGTACACAGTGTGTGTGTGCCTCTCCTGCATTTAGCGCCATGGCTTAACGTGTTTTCTGATGGATAATGATCTTTTCAAGCTTGTTGGTGTCCTCTTTCTCACTTGAAAGGAAGAGTTGGAGTCACTAGAGAGTATGTTAATTCAGGCACATGGATGACTTGAACTGACTGAGGCAACCTAGTCTTTACTTCTCGGTGCCTGGTTTCTGTAGACGATGCTCATGCTTTTTTTATGATGGTTTAACGTAATCTCTAAAGCTTTCCTCACAGAGTACAGATGCAAAATTTGTGGAGTAGATGGGATCAGTAGAATGATACTTGATTCTTTAGCATTCGTTTCGTTTTCAGCTTGGTGATGTACTTAACGTATGCTACAAAAATTATCAACTAGGTGCTATCACCAAAACATTCAAGTTTCAGAATTTAATAGAACTGAAGGCTGGAAGTTTTTTTTGCTTATGAGCGGTATATTTTGGCACACAATGGGCTAAATGGTCAGGTCACAAGGACCCCAAATGGCTCAAAGATGGTCGGGGAAAGGGGACATATTGGACGGCTGTTGGGAGACAGATGAAAGCCTCCCGTCAAGGCCATCGAGTGTGTTTTTTAATGTGCCCAGAGTGTGGCTCTCCTATAAATGGCGCACTACTAACTAAATATCTTTGAGACTAATTATCTTTGAGTCTCAGTCCAAAAGATCTCCAACTTTAAAGTGCAAAAATCATAACTCCAAAATAAGACACTTTACCATCTTTGCGGTGAGCATCACTTTGTGAGTTACTAAAAGGAAACCTAACTCTGGGTAGCAATGAGCGTATAAATTGAAACCACGTCGCCATTGAGCGAAGCGAATTAATAACTGCAGATATTAACACTTGCCCTATGCACGTTAAAGAACGTTCTGGGTGGTCTTGATTGGAGGTTGTTATCTGTCTATTTACAGCTGTAAATAGACAGATAATACCCTTTCCTCTAACCAATTCTGAGCCTTGGGGTCCTTGCTACCTGGCCAATTTAAACGAATATTGCAAGCGATATATTTATGCTAGAAGTTTAAAATTTTGATGATAGAATTTGAAGATCATAAGGTTTGCATTGGCAACAATAAGTTGCCCCTTTTACCCAGGGGGTAGAATTGCAATTGTTTTGTTTTAAGAGATAATTGGCAATTTCTTTTTCATTTGAACTGGAAGAAATGAATTATTATAATTCGCATTTTTCAAATCCTTTCACAATTTAAATTTACATCGTTAGAGATCACTAAATATAGAAAAGAGAAACTTTTAACGAATGTTGCATGTGATCTGTTTATGGTAGAAATTTGAAATTTCTGTTGTAGAGTATCAAGAGATATTCGAATAACAGCAACATTCTGCCCTCCTTTCTCAGAGGGGGGTGTGAGAAAAGCAACTCGTTGAATTAAAAGAATAGAAGACAATACTTTTTATGTTGTAAAAGTACTAATAAAATACTACTCTTTTCATTTTCCCAATCATCCATTAGTTCGAATTAAAACTTTTTAAAAGAGTGCAAAAGTAAGTAAACGAAAAACTTCCTTCTCTTTGAAAACGAGATTCCCATATGCGCCAGAGGCGATATGCGTTCTTCTAGTTCTAATGAAATATTCTCATCCAGCTCTCCAGTATCTTTCGTCTGTTCTTTTTACACCGATTATAATACATAATATCCAGCACGTTAAAGATCATTCTAGATAACCTTGACGGGAGGCTTTCATCTGTCCCCTAACAGCTGTCCAGTGGGTTCCCTTCCCCCAATCTCCCTGTGCTTTTGGAGTTCTTGTGACTTGGCCATTTAGCCCATTGTATGCAAAAAATGCATCTCAGGAGTAAAAAACTCAAACCAATATTGTTTTTTGTCCCCATCCACGCACTCAAAATTTTTAAAGGGGAGGTAAACTGCACTTCAGTCCCTCCCTAAATTTTTCAATAGGGGAAAGTTATTCTCAATTTCTATTCCGCCTAACTTTGTTTCTATTCGGAACGCCAAATTTTGCAGAATGTAGCAGAGCAAAATTAAGTTTCACTGAAGTCTCATATTGGGTGAATGAAATGCTGCAATTTTCTTCCTCTAAAATTCTCAAGCATATGATTTCTTTCTTTAAAATCAATCTTCGTCAAATCGTTAGAATAATTGAATTTTTGAAACAAAGATATTTTTCCTTACAGAAACACAGAGTGCAGATTGGATCAGTAAGTAAAAAGAGCAGTCGAAAGACAAGCCATACGAAAAAAAAGGAACTGGAAGGAAAATCCTTTTGTGCTGAAGTGCTGGCGAAAAAAAAGAAAGAACTCTTCGCATTCTGAGTCCTTGTCCTTACACAAAGCAGCGGGAGGCTTTTTTTATTTTTTATGTCCTTTTCTTAGGATACTTTCCTCTTTCTGGAACTCGTCCGTTGTTCCCTTCTCAGAGGATCGCTGGAATTCTCTGAGCCATGAAAGAAAGGGTTAAGGCTTTATTTATGCATTCCGTAGCGTCAGCAGAACTCGGGAGAATTTTTAAGGACGCCGCTAAGTGAGGAAAGGAAACTGCCAGATGACGGGTTAGGAGCACAGCTGGGGAGGTTCGTACTTGCTGCTGGAAATTGTTGCTAAATTTAGATAGCTTTTCCCAATACGACGCAAAAGTGTTGGAGGAGTTTTTTCTTCTATGGAAAAAAAAAGCGGTAATATTGCAATATAAAGATGCGTGACGTCATTAAATTTTGGGTATTTTTATGTGTCATTATTGCATTTTTGGTTTAAATGCCGTCGTTAGGTTTTTTCATGGTCGCTAACGAAATAATATGAAACAGATGGAATGATTAAAACAGTTAAGAAATAGATTAGTGGAAACATAGATGCATTAATTGAAAGAGAGATAAGTTAAGGGAAATATAAAGATTGGTTGAAATATATATATCTAAATATTACTTGGATCAGAGGCAGAGGCATATTAGTTAAAATAAAGCTGGAATAGCTAAATCGGAGAAAGATTAATGAAATTGTGATACATAAAAATAGTCAAATTAGTTGCTGAATTGAAACACATGACTTTCTTAAATTTTAGACTAAATATAAATGGATTAAACAAAATGAATATAGTTTAATTGAAATGGAGAAGGTTAGTTAAAGATGAATTCATCAAAACCAGACTAAATATAAGACTCGTAGATTAAATAAAATAAAGATGTAAGAAAAGTAAACACGAAGAGGCAAATAAAAGCAAAAACGGATCGGTTAAAATGTAGATGGATTAGTTGGAACAGAGATGATTTCATGAAGCAGAGATGGGTTAATTAATTATGGACCGATTAATAATGTAACCGATGTAAATAATGCACAAATGGACTTAATGAAGAAAGATTGACATATGAACGGATTAAGAATGCATACAGTTATGAAAGGATTAATTAAACTGCATACTGATGTGCCGGTGGCCGAGTGATTAGCGCGCTTGGCTACTGATCGACCGCCGTCTTTCTGCTGAGGTCTCACCCTCCTTACAGATCTGCTCCGTGATGTATTAAACTGACAGACTCCTGCTAGACCACTGCGGCAAGCGATTGCTTGAAGAGGTATTTTGTTTTTAATTTTAAGGCAAACAGTGCAATTAAGATGTTGAGGAAACGACAATCAAGATTAAGATGGATTAAATGAAAGAAACCTATAAATTGAAACGGAGAAATTAAACTAGGTAGAGGTAGATTGATTGAAATGAAGAAATATGAATGAAAACTAAATGCGTAGACTAAGCACAAATGAGTGTATTTTTATTTTAAAAAAACGGCATTTTAATTTGTGTTCCTTGGAATAATTGCAGTGGCAGTTAAGAGATGATTGTTTGAGAATGATTTCGTTGCGTTTTCACAATAAATAGAATGATTCCAGTAAACAGAAATATATATAAGGATTTGAGGTGAATATAAAATACAACTGAATTGGCAGATTTGTAAAATTTATTTCATGCTTTATCTAATGACATTTGATCTAAATTAATGTAATTGTAAATGGTAGGAATCATTGGCATTGCATTTTTGTTAAGCTGGGGATTCAAAGTTGGCAGTTTTCAGTTAGTGACGAAACTGGCTTTGGAAGAATGAGTTACGAACCCACAACTTCCAAATAATAGATAAAGTGTTTTGACCTTTTAGCTATCACTCGACATTATTGGAAAGATTTTTCAACAGTAATTGTACAAGAAGGGTCTATTTTGAGTTTCAATTCTTTTCCCAGATACCATTTCACAATCCTGGAGCCTATAACTTAAATAAATCCACAAAAGCCCCGGATATAATGCCAGGAAGCTATGTTTCTGTAATCACTGAGTAATAATTCTACATTTTATATCCATTTAATTTACCTGCTGTTATGCTGTTAAGTAGAGAACCAGATACATTATCAAGAGGTCCTTGGTTCGGATGCAGTTTTTCCAATTACTTAAAATTGTTCTTCAAGATTAGTAAGTTTTTTTAAAAGTGAATTTGAGCCTTTTTTTACTAGTCAATCTGTTAAGATATTGAAATATTGAACTTAATATTCTGTTGTATCAAAATATCGCTAGCGAATTGACTCCCAGGCAACCTAAGATCCCGCAGACGGCTCAAGTACGATGAAGTTCATGGTTTTGAAGATTTGGGTTGTTTTACTTCTGAGCGGCACTTTTTTGCACACCGTGGGTTAAATGGTCAGGTCACATGGACCCCGAAGGCTTAGAGAAGGTTGGGGGAGAGGACCCACTGGAACAGCTATTAGGAGACAGATGGTAGCCTCCCGTCAAGGCCATTCAGTGTGTTCTTTAACGTGCACAGGGTATGGCTCACCCACACACGGGGCCAAAGCTTAACGACGCAAACGGCTTTCCAAGCCCATCGGTGTCCCCTACTGGTTGTGGGCAAGGCGGGGAATTTTGCGGAGATAAATCTCAATGCTGATCCTGCTAGGACTCGAACCTGGGAGCTGCAGATTATGAGCCTGGCGCGCTACCGACTGAGCCACCCCCGCCCCTTGGTTTTGAAGAATATAGTACCCCAAATTGTACGCAAGACCTCGGACAACGTTCATGTTAATCTAGCTAGTGATATCTTCGTCTGGATTGAATTGTGCGAAAAAACGTTGACAATAGCTTTGGGTTGTGTAACCTCAAACTGACACTTTTGTGTACACTAAAGATTCAGGTCACAAGGACCCCAAAGACTCGGAGTTTGGTAAGGTAAGGACACACACTGCATAGCTGAGACAGATTAAAGCCTCCTGTCAAGGCCATCCAGCAAGTTCTTTAACGTGCACACGGTATGGCTTCCCAGTATAAGGGGCCAGATTTTAAAGTCGGTCTTTTCAAGTCCATAAATGTCTTATTTCTCACTGGAAGCAGAGCGCGGATTGGGGGACGGAATCTCAACGAAAGCATAGCGAGGGGCCAAATCTGAAAACCTCAGGTTATGATCCAGGTATGCTTAATACGGCATTGAAATTGTGTTTGAAATTCAAAATCATTTGCGATCGAGACGATTTTGTGAAGCACATTGAAGCCTCGTGAACTAAGCCTTAAGGTATGTTTCTGCAATTCGTTCGCAATCTCTTTTGGAATTAGAAACAACTCCGTCACTGTTAGCCAAGATCATTGTTGTTAACAATTATTTGGAACCGAGTCATTCTTGAACCCCATTCTTGCCTAACTTAAATTGTCAGACGGAAGCAGAATCAGCAGATTCGAATGTGTGCTTTTTTTCCACGCTATTAAGTTAATGGACTACTGATTTAAAATTGTTCTTTGATCTACAAACTTAAGTGACTTCTACAAAAATTAGGTGACTTGTAAAAGCTGAAATCTTTATTCTTTTTCAATCTATGAAGTCAGATTGACTTCACAGACATTCCCAGATCATAATCGAAGCAGACGAAATGTCAGCTGGTGATTATGATCACCACGAGCTTTGGATGGCGTGAAGCGAATTTTTACCTCTGTCGTGCAATTGCCGTCAGGATTGTCGTTCAAACGCCAGAAGTACTTTGGAAAAGTGACAAAACTGATACTAAATTTCTAATCGTTTGTTGTCAATTGGCCAATGCGAAAAATAAAATGTTTCTCTATTTCCAACTGAATTTATAGAGAATTCAGATAGTGATGTTGATCTAATAAAAAATTTCGTGATTATTATTTGCAATTTTAGCATGTTGAAATATAATTTTTTTTCTCTAGTAAAAATCTCTATTGATCCCCGAGATATATATTGTATTTCTAAATATATATATATATATTGTATTTTCTATCTTGTTTCTTGGTTTGTACTGATTCTGACTCTAGTTCAGCGTTTTAGATATTGTAATTTTTGAAATTTCCCAGTACGTTTACGGCGTAATAAGAGGACACCTGTTGTTATGATTATTTTGAATTAATTTGCTGGGTTTGAATATAATGGTTCGAAATAATTTTCTGGTTTTAAGCAGTAGCAAATTAAAGAAAATCATATTGCATTATTCGGAACCAAACAGATATCAGATTGATATCATCCTAGTACGGAGTGAACTTTAGATGTCTGGCTTGTCTCATTAACGTGAAATACTGCAGAATGTGAAAGGAACAGCTAAAGGCATTTGTATCGATCGCATTCATCTACTTAAGATATGTCTAGAGTTAAGAAGGTGTCACAGACAATTTATAAATTTTTGTAAATTTTAGCGTTAGAATATGGCAGGAAACTAATATCGACATCGCGAAATTTTCTAACCATCCTTATAGTTTTTTTTTTGTTTACAGAGTTGAGGAATCTAGGATCTCCTTACCATATATTTGTCGATGTTGCTGTATTTTTCTTTCATCTAAAATTATATTACACCAAGTCCAATTTTGAATGCTTATTTTTTGTTGCTAATTTAGCAGCAAAAATGCCTTTTCTGGTTATTTTATGTAGAAAAAATATTATGTTTT
Organism: Ryuthela nishihirai; assembly: GCA_038380435.1. Classification (NCBI taxonomy): domain Eukaryota; kingdom Metazoa; phylum Arthropoda; class Arachnida; order Araneae; family Heptathelidae; genus Ryuthela; species Ryuthela nishihirai. The sequence goes on along the minus strand of JAWZYU010000015.1, from coordinate 65,441,639 downwards.
AAGTACTTCGTAAAACTTCTAGCTTTATAGCATTTTGTTCACATTTTTTGTTGTTAGTTCCTTTCAAGCCGCCGGATTCAATCTCTGCAGCATTATTTACACGAAAGACGACATAATTTTAATAAGATCCCTCGGTGCGACGACAAGCTACTATCTCCCCAACACTTCTCGAGGGATCGATTACACGTCACCACCTGACTCTTCCATCCGTTAGAGATGGGATGATAGAGACAGAGAAGAGTTCGGAAGCAGGATGTATTTTTCTTCACTTATCTTCCTCGGAGAAACAAAAATGCGTAATCACATTTCAAGGTTCTGATTGAAGAAGATCGTCCGCTTGACAACAGTGACAATAACAAATGTTGTTGACAACAGCAAGACGTTGATGACGATGGAGATGGTGATAACGAAGACTGTAAGAGTGATGATGACAAAGTCGTTAGTAGATTGATGACGATGGTGAAGGTGGCGGATGATGACGAACACTGTTATTTAATAATTATGCCGAAGCTGATAGAATAATACTGACGATGCTTGTAAAATGAAGATGGCGATGCTTGAAAAAAATGAAGAGGACGATGCTTGTAGAAAATGAAAATGTAGTAATGATGACGATGATTATAATGACGACATGATCTGCGAGGTACTTGAGGATGTTGCACACTGATATACAGGGTGTCTCAAAAATATAGGTACAAACTTTTTAGGGGAGGTAGATAACATCTAAAGGAATGAGAATTGCATAAAAACCCATAACCGGAAACGTCATGGGAAAGTGATAGCAGAGGTACAAGATCTGAAAGGATACAAGACGGTGATAAATGGGAAAACATTTATTGGACATAATTATTACAAATGGCGTACTAGATGATACATTTCATAATGTTACAGCAGATGCTCGAAGTTTGACAAATAATCGCACGAATTTTGATGCGCACGCGCAAACAAACGGTGGCCCGGTACATGTCTGTGTGGGAAGCGTTCTTGATACATTCGTTGAGCGGCTCGTTCGTTGCCCTCAGCTATTCCATACACTAAGTGCATGTCTGCCAGCTCCCTGTTCGAATACCTTTGCATGCTCTTTGTCAACCGACTACCGCTCGAATGAGGAAATCCGAAATTTCCCCTCTAGCGCACTGATGAACAGCGCCGCCTATTGACTTACGGTGACGTTTCCGGTTATGGGTTCCTATGCAATTCTCATTCCTTTAGATGTTATCTACCTCCCCTAAAAGTTTGTACCTATATTTTTGAGACACCCTGTAGAATGAATAAAAAACGTATTGGTGTATATATCATATGTGGAGGAACTCAAAAAGAGAATCAATCGTCTTTTAATTTGAATAAGTCTTTGTCGAGATTTGCGGAATATATTTTTATCTTTATTTTCAACCCATATTTCCATTTCTTCAAAAGTAGGATCATTTCATCATTCTTTTCCTAACGCAAGTTAATGCGGGGCTTCTGCGAAATGTGCTTAAGGACAAGAAAGTGAGATAATGTTTCAAGATTATTTATTTGCATCCAGAAAGCTATGCTCAGTTTGTGATAGAGTTTGTCAATATACTTAAGAGAGCAAAATAGCTTTCTTGGGATTTGCAAATAAACATTTCCTTAGCATTTTCCATTTATGGTAAATTACATAAAATTTTCAAAATACTAAACAAAACTCTTCAATGGATAGTATTTAACATTATATTAGATATTAAATTGAGATTTCTTGAGATTTCCGAAATGCTTAAATCATGGACGCCGGCACAATTTTTTCCAGGGGGTGGTGGGGTGAGGATAAATTTGTTTCAGGGAGGTGAAAAATATTTATAGAGGGAGGCACAATTTACAGTGTTGTTTCGTAATAATAAATGAAAGTGAATGGAAAACCTTTGACAACAAAAGAAAACGTAAATATACAACAATAATAAATTTAATATAAATCAATTTTTCTCCTCTGTCTCTCCCTGCCCCCTATATACATTTAGGACATAAAACTGTTTGACGTATAGCAAACTTCGCATAAATGGGGGTTTCTTTTGTTTGTTTCCTAAAGATAATGAGGATTCGCCAAGATTTTTCGAAAAACTAGTAAACAATTGATTAAGTTGTCTAGAGACTAGGTTGAGCACAAACTAATGAGACTGGCCATTCATTAATGAATCCAAATAAAAAATATCCCATACGTTCTGCGATATGTAGGATGTCTAGACATTGTTTAAAAATAAACAACTTACGAAACAATGTCTAGTTGTTTTCGTGACTGGAATGAACTGGTTGAGAGGAGGAAAAAAAAATAGAAGCCACCGAAAAAAAAAATAGAAGCCACCTTCGAGTTCCGGGAATTGGGAAAAGTAATCGAGTGCAGTTAAATGTTTCCCAAGGAGAAAGAAATTGTGATAATTGCTTCTTTTTTTGTTCAACTGAAGGACTACTTAAAATAGAAGGCGGAAAGAAATGAGCAGAATTCTAATATTGTGTAAAAGGAACTGAAATTGTTAGCTTTTAAATTCGTTCGTGGTGGAAACGTTTTCACTCTAAATAGGTTTAAAGGTTTCAGTAAATTTTTTTAACATTGGTTTAGTAATTAAAGAGTTATGATAACTGAAACATTTAACTACAACATCTCTCTTCGTGAAACTTTTCAAAATAGATGAAAATCGGAAGAAGCTTTACATAATATTTAAAAAGGTGTTCATTTGAGTAAAAGATTTCCTTTAACAGTTGCTATATTCACACTTCTAACTATTGAGAGAAATTCTTAAGAATGGCAGGATTTAGTTTCTATAATTCATTAAACAGTATGCAGAATTTAAGATTGCATCAATTACAGTTTGTTAAAGAGTAGCAGAAATGCAAACTGAAGGTTTAAATAAAGGGCAACACTAGGAAAAAGTACCTTTAAGTCTAGTTTACTCTGGTAAGAATTAGAAAGAATACTCTATAATTCATGCGAGAGTGATATTTTATTATAGAGTGGATGATGCCAGAGTGATATTTTATTATAGAGTGGATGATGCCAGGGTGATATTTTATTATAGAGTGGATGATGCCAGAGTGATATTTTATTATAGAATGAATGGCTTTTATTGAATGGCTAATACAGTATCTGGATATATCAGCTATTCAGTGTGTCATTTTATCACTCCTGTTATGAGTTTCGGGGATCTCTGTCACCTCATCGCTGGATGTCGTTTTCGGGTCTGTGATGTCCTCCCTTCTCCGATCAATGGAGACTGAGTCAGATGTGATGATCGGTAGGCTCTGATCCTGTCAGACTAAGTCAGATGTGATGACTTGCCTATTCAGAATGCGATGGAACTGGGCCAGATGTCGTGGCCACGGGAGGACGATGAAATTGTCACTTAAAAAACTTCACCCTCACTTCGGTGAAAAGACAGGTTCGCGGGTTTTTTGGCCCATGGCACTTTATGCCTCTGACTCACTGTGTTGAATAAAAATAGTCCATCAATTAACTGCACGAGAGTTAGATAGGGACGACACAGTTTATTTACACTTTATACACTCAAGTGCTGGGGATGCGCTCAACTCCGTGGGCCTTTGCTGCCTTGCTGCTGCAAACGTTAATAATGAGGTGGAGAATCGCACACTGTGCAAGTTCTCACTTTACAGACTTCAAACCTGGCGAAAGAATAATCAACCTTTGCCTACACTGTGGTTCACTCTGAATCCACACAAGAATCTCGATTCCCTTTGGAATCGCACCCTCCCTTCAAGGGTTACTTCGAGTAAAGGGTGGCGTCCTTCTGACGCTTGTTGAAACGACCTTTCACTCAACGTGCTAGCACCAAAACTGTTTCTTCATCTCCTCACCTTAGCCTTGTGCGCGGACCTCGCGCCCCAGGCTAGTCATTTGTGTCCATAAAAACTTCTGGAGCTGATCTCCATGCAAACAGCCAGCTTCAAACCCGGAACAAATGAGTCATGCACACCCCCCATCCAGCACTCAAGAACACACTCTATGCATAAAATATCTACAATAATAAAATACAACAAAAATACAGCAGTAAATAAAAAAAAATCAGCGGGATACGACAGGGTCAGTGGAAAAAAACCCCTAAAAACCAAAAAGGTACGACCATGGATGAGCGATGTAAGACATCTAAGGGAGTAAGTAAAATATTAAAAAAATAATAACTAATAATTATTTATTTATTGTATAATTGATTACACAGAATGGTTAGATAGCCCATTATAGTTTTTCCCCTTATTATTATTATTTTTTAGTTTCTCGTAGAACTCCATTTTAAGAAAAAAATTCCACCTCTCTGTAAATTTTCCAGATCTTCCAGAACTGGAATCCGTCTCTCCTCTTGGAGATGAAAAAATCCAACCAACTGTTAGCTGAAGCAAAATTTACGAATATGCGCAAATGCATTTCTTAATAATCAGAAACACTCTCTTAATCAAAGACAGAATAAACATACAGGCCTCAAAATTATTTTCATAAGCATTTTTCGCACCTGACTACCAGAAACGGTACCGCGCGAACTACGACGTTCCATCTCACATGCTCAGACCGTGACTTAAAATTGAATAAGCGCAAGCTAAATCGATGACCGATGAATACGAATTCCATACGCAGCTGAAAGCTCCGACAAAAACTTTCCCTTTGATTAACACCCGCACAGCCTCGTACAACAAGTGAAACGCCATCCACACAAGCGCCACTCGAGAAGATTCCCACAAAATGCATCTTAAATAAGCGACGAGCGTCTACAAATTCACTCTTTTCCGCCGGATACAGAATGCCGCCGCGAAATAATCTTCAGACAAAATGTGCGAGGAGATCTCGTGCTCGTGACGTCGCCAAATATAGCACGTTGGCGCGCAAGAGAGGGTAAAGGAGGAACGGGAACGCCGCTTTCCTCCATTCGACGTAATCCCTTACCATCACAGAAGCCAGCTGTCCAACAAGCAGTGGCCGTGTACGTCACAAAGGCAGGCGACGTGCGATGTAATCTTTCCTTCCTCTGAAGGGAGCCGGAGAGGATGGAGGATGCAGAACTTGGCAGAAGACAGAGCGCGATTAGCTTCTCGGCATCTTCCGCGTGTCGTCAGCTGCGTAATCGAAGTCATCCCTCGTCTTCTGGGTCATTTCCTGTCGGAAGAGGCTCTTTTCTTTGACCCCTCCACCCCACTTCCTTCTAGTGAGGCATTGCGATCCTTCGCCGTAACGACTGCGACGCGCGCGTCAAGTCAGACAAAGCAATCTTCATTTTCATGAAAACTGACTGAAAAGTTACGGGGGAGGGTGGTGGTGGGGAGGGGGTAGAAAATATTTTCTGCTTTTTCTTTCTCTCGTTCTCTTAGTATCCCGAATATTCTCGTCCTTTTTTGGTAGGATCAAGATTTCAAGTCCAACTTTCGTTCTATTTGAAACAACAGAAAAGAAAAATCATGTAGCAATTTTTAAAATACTCTTAATGTGTGAGGAAGATTTTCTTTCGGAGATTTGAAACAACTATTTGTTGGTATTGTATTGTAGTGCAGGGCAGTGAATCTCAAGTGGTGGGAGGGTTTCCCTCCTGTTACTGCTTTTCGTCATTATGTACATATCATAGTTACCTTTCTTCTTCATTACGTTGGTATCAAGCAGGCTGGAATTTAAAGAAGGTTAGTTTATTTTTATCGGGAGGAGGGGACTGGGATGAAAACAAACGGGTCAGAACTTGTTCCGTAATATTACTTTTATCAGAAGCATTCTTGCTGAATAGGGTAATAAAAACAAGTTTCTCCTCCATTTAGCTATTTAAATTATTCAAGATGAGGTGAAGGACCCTTTCTTCTACCTAAGCCCTCTCCTTAGACCCCGGTGAGAAGATGCAGTTGAAGGAGGCAAAGAATAATCTTCCGATCCATACCTGAGAATCTCACGGGGTTAGAAGATGCTGAAAAGCTAATACCTATTCAGTTAAAGGGTATATTATACATTAGGTAAAGGCAAATCCCAGTTGTACCGCAACATATGGCTGCACACCAACTATGGGGAGAATGCCATAATCTCCACTAATTACGTCGGGGCAAGACAGTGCCACAAGGACACAGCTCATCCACGACTACCTACGGCGAGCAATCCTATAGAAGGAAGAATTAAGATTCATCCATCGGTCAAAACCTAAATTTAATCTGTTCCCCGTTTAGCCACAAAAATGGATATATAGATCCAAGTTGACTCGGCTCCCGGGGTGGAGACTTTTAGTTTGGCTTTTCCATCGCTAAGACTGTCAACCGAGGATCTTTTCCAGTCGCAAGCCTTCAACTTCGTCCTCTCCATCAGTGCCACGCACCCACTGCCCCCAGAAGCAGTCTGTACCCCAACTTCACTGAGGCTGCACCAATGGGCCCACTGGACAGATGCCCCCTCCCCAACACCAGTCCGCAGAACTCTCGGCCACAGCCCCTCCATCGGGACTGTAACCTAAAGATTCCCTGAGCAAGCGAATAAGCCCACTGGACTGGCCTCTCCCAAACCAGTCTCTCACAAGCCCTGCCACCAAGGGCCACATCCCATCGTGCAAACGAGGAAACAACGGGCCGTGACCCTACTTCACAGAGGCACCATTAAGTCCCCCACCACGTCAAGGAGTTCCCCTATCGGAGGGGGGGGGGAATTAAAGAGTATATGTCGTTACTGCATTTACGGTTAGAATTTTAAGGGTAGGGTGTTTTACCTCTGAGCAGCATTTTTTTGCATACAATGGGCTAAATGGCCAGATGACAAGAACCCCGAGGACTTCTCCGACTTCCAACTCGGAGAAGGTTGGGGGAGGAGACCCACTAGACAGCTGTTTGGAAACAGATGCCTCCCGTCAAGGCCATTCAGCACATGGGTATGGCTCTCTCACACAGAGGTCACAGCTTTACGTGCAATCTGACAGACGGCGGCTTTGCAAACAATCCATGTCCCTTACAGACCGCGGGTAAGGCAGGGAATTTTGCGGAGATAAATCTCAACTCTGGCCCAGGTGCTACTGGGCCAGAGTTTGTGAAACCACCGAAATCTGTAATTTGTAGCTTCGAGAGCCCAGGTGCCCAGGGCTCTCGAAGCTACAAATTACAGATTTCGAGCCATCCCGTCCCCTAGAGTCTTAAGGATTCTCTATCTACATAGTGTAGATCTTACACTATATTATACCTATAAAAATAAAAAGATGTCTGTGTGTATGTGTGTGTCTATCTGTCTGTCTCTGCGTTTGTGGCAACCATAACTCATCGGGAAATTATGGTAGATGGGTTTGTTTGTACTTAAATTTTCAGAGAGTGTTTCTGATTGTGATTCGGACTGCAGTGCCCAATTCCAAGTCGAAATTCTGAAAGAGGGGGGGGGGGGGGGGGCTTGCTAGAAGCAAAAATATTTACACTGATTATCCTATGGAAAGTGGTAATCGCTACCAAATTTATTGTTGCCATTTACAGCTTCCGTACTGTGAACGTAAGAGTCATAACAACATTTGAATTTGCTGCCGTTGCCAGATTCTCCCATATTTCCAAAGGCATTATTATTTTAAGGCGTCCCATTGCAGCTACGGCCTGATTTTAACCCAACACGGGTCAGGCATAGGGATCCCGCTAACGAAATTTGGGACCGTTCCGTCAAATACATTGAAAACCACAGAATATCAAAAGAGGTCGAAATAAAAATCTGGATAGTTTGCGACGGATCCGCGGGCTATAAGAGCGCGCGCTGACATCAGAGACGATGTGAGCAACGCCGGCAATTCTTTGCGTTGATTCTGTGCTAATTTTTTTTTTCTTTTTTGGGGGGGGGGGGCAGAACTCAGAAAACAAACCATTAGTTCAGTAAAAAACAAAATATATAGATTAAAATTGAGAACCCGGGCGGCGCCGTGTGCATTTCGGCTGTTAAATATATAGACGATTTCAAGCGAGTGACTGAATGAAGACTGAGTGACGACCGAATGACTGTGTGCTGAGTAACGACTGAATCGCTGAGTGACGAATGAGTGAATGAAGGGATGTCTGTGTGCTGAGTGACGAATGAGTGAATGAAGGAATGCCTGAATGGCTGAGTGACTGAGTTACGATTGAGTGAATGGTGGAATGACTGAATTATGCTGAATGGCTGAGTGATAACTGAATGACAGTAACGACTGAGTGAATGAGGGAATGACTGAATTATGCTGAATGGCTGAGTGATGACTGAATGACAGTAACGACTCAGTGAATGAGAAAATGACTGAATTATGCTGAATGGCTGAGTGATGACTGAATGACAGTAACGACTGAGTGAATGAGGGAATGACTGAATTATGCTGAATGGCTGAGTGATGACTGAATGACAGTAACGACTCAGTGAATGAGAAAATGACTGAATTATGCTGAATGGCTGAGTGACGTCTGAATGACTGAGCAACGATGGAGGGAATGAGGGAATGACTGAATTATGCTGAATGGTTGAGTGATGACTGAATGACAGTAACGACTGAGTGAATGAGGGAATGACTGAATTATGCTGAATGGCTGAGTGACGTCTGAATGACTGAGCAACGATGGAGTGAATGAGGGAATGACTGAATTATGCTGAATGGCTGAGTGATGACTGAATGACAGTAACGACTGAGTGAATGAGGGAATGACTGAATTATGCTGAATGAAAGTGATGACTGAATGATTTAGTAACGACTGAGTGAATGAGAGAATGACTGAATTATGCTGAATGGCTGAGTGACGTCTGAATGACTGAGCAACGATGGAGTGAATGAGGGAATGACTGAATTATGCTGAATGGCTGAGTGATGACTGAACGACAGTTACGACTGAGTGAATGAGGGAACGACTGAATTATGCTGAATGAGAGTGATGACTGAATGATTTAGTAACGACTGAGTGAATGAGGGAATGACTGAATTATGCTGAATGGCTGGGTGACGACTGAATGACTTAGTAACGACTGAGTGAATGAGGGAATGACTGAATTATGCTGAATGGCTGAGTGATGACTGAATGACAGTAACGACTGAGTGAATGAGGGAATGACTGAATTATGCTGAATGAGAGTGATGACTGAATGATTTAGTAACGACTGAGTGAATGAGGGAATGACTGAATTATGCTGAATGGCTGAGTGACGTCTGAATGACTGAGCAACGATGGAGTGAATGAGGGAATGACTGAATTATGCTGAATGGCTGAGTGATGACTGAATGACAGTAACGACTGAGTGAATGAGGGAATGACTGAATTATGCTGAATGGCTGAGTGACGTCTGAATGACTGAGCAACGATGGAGTGAATGAGGGAATGACTGAATTATGCTGAATGGATGAGTGATGACTGAATGACAGTAACGACTGAGTGAATGAGGGAATGACTGAATTATGCTGAATGGCTGAGTGATGACTGAATGACAGTAACGACTGAGTGAATGAGGGAAAGACTGAATTATGCTGAATGAAAGTGATGACTGAATGATTTAGTAACGACTGAGTGAATGAGGGAATGACTGAATTATGCTGAATGGCTGAGTGATGACTGAATGACTGAGCAACGATGGAGTGAATGAGGGAATGACTGAATTATGCTGAATGGCTGAGTGATGACTGAATGACAGTTACGACTGAGTGAATGAGGGAATGACTGAATTATGCTGAATGAGAGTGATGACTGAATGATTTAGTAACGACTGAGTGAATGAGGGAATGACTGAATTATGCTGAATGGCTGGGTGACGACTGAATGACTTAGTAACGACTGAGTGAATGAGGGAATGACTGAATTATGCTGAATGGCTGAGTGATGACTGAATGACAGTAACGACTGAGTGAATGAGGGAATGACTGAATTATGCTGAATGAGAGTGATGACTGAATGATTTAGTAACGACTGAGTGAATGAGGGAATGACTGAATTATGCTGAATGGCTGAGTGACGTCTGAATGACTGAGCATCGATGAAGTGAATGAGGGAATGACTGAATTATGCTGAATGGCTGAGTGATGACTGAATGACAGTAACGACTCAGTGAATGAGGGAATGACTGAATTATGCTGAATGGCTGAGTGACGTCTGAATGACTGAGCAACGATGGAGGGAATGAGGGAATGACTGAATTATGCTGAATGGCTGAGTGATGACTGAATGACAGTAACGACTGAGTGAATGAGGGAATGACTGAATTATGCTGAATGGCTGAGTGATGACTGAATGACTGAGCAACGATGGAGTGAATGAGGGAATGACTGAATTATGCTGAATGAGAGTGATGACTGAATGATTTAGTAACGACTGAGTGAATGAGGGAATGACTGAATTATGCTGAATGACTGAGTGACGTCTGAATGACTGAGCAACGATGAAGTGAATGAGGGAATGACTGAATTATGCTGAATGGCTGAGTGATGACTGAATGACAGTAACGACTGAGTGAATGATTGAATGACTGAATTATGCTGAATGAGAGTGATGACTGAATGATTTAGTAACGACTGAGTGAATGAGGGAATGACTGAATTATGCTGAATGGCTGAGTGACGTCTGAATGACTGAGCAACGATGGAGTGAATGAGGGAATGACTGAATTATGCTGAATGGCTGAGTGATGACTGAATGACAGTAACGACTGAGTGAATGAGGGAATGACTGAATTATGCTGAATGGCTGAGTGACGTCTGAATGACTGAGCAACGATGGAGTGAATGAGGGAATGACTGAATTATGCTGAATGGCTGAGTGATGACTGAATGACAGTAACGACTGAGTGAATGAGGGAATGACTGAATTATGCTGAATGGCTGAGTGATGACTGAATGACAGTAACGACTGAGTGAATGAGGGAATGACTGAATTATGTTGAATGGCTGAGTGACGTCTGAATGACTGAGCAACGATGGAGTGAATGAGGGAATGACTGATTTATGCTGAATGGCTGAGTGACGTCTGAATGACTGAGCAACGATGGAGTAAATGAGAGAATGACTGAATTATGCTGAATGGCTGAGTGATGACTAAATGACAGTTACGACTGAGTGAATGAGGGAATGACTGAATTATGCTGAATGGCTGGGTGACGACTGAATGACTTAGTAACGACTGAGTGAATGAGGGAATGACTGAATTATGCTGAATGGCTGAGTGATGACTGAATGACAGTAACGACTGAGTGAATGAGGGAATGACTGAATTATGCTGAATGAGAGTGATGACTGAATGATTTAGTAACGACTGAGTGAATGAGGAATGATTGAATTATGCTGAATGGCTGAGTGACGTCTGAATGACTGAGCAACGATGGAGTGAATGAGGGAATGACTGAATTATCCTGAATGGCTGAGTGATGACTGAATGACAGTAACGACTGAGTGAATGAGGGAATGACTGAATTATGCTGAATGAGAGTGATGACTGAATGATTTAGTAACGACTGAGTGAATGAGGGAATGACTGAATTATGCTGAATGGCTGAGTGACGTCTGAATGACTGAGCAACGATGGAGTGAATGAGGGAATGACTGAATTATGCTGAATGGCTGAGTGACGTCTGAATTACTGAGCAACGATGGAGTGAATGAGGGAATGACTGAATTATGCTGAATGGCTGAGTGATGACTGAATGACAGTTACGACTGAGTGAATGAGGGAATGACTGAATTATGCTGAATGGCTGGGTGACGACTGAATGACTTAGTAACGACTGAGTGAATGAGGGAATGACTGAATTATGCTGAATGGCTGAGTGATGACTGAATGACAGTAACGACTGAGTGAATGAGGGAATGACTGAATTATGCTGAATGAGAGTGATGACTGAATGATTTAGTAACGACTGAGTGAATGAGGGAATGACTGAATTATGCTGAATGGCTGAGTGACGTCTGAATGACTGAGCAACGATGGAGTGAATGAGGGAATGACTGAATTATGCTGAATGGCTGAGTGATGACTGAATGACAGTAACGACTGAGTGAATGAGGGAATGACTGAATTATGCTGAATGAGAGTGATGACTGAATGATTTAGTAACGACTGAGTGAATGAGGGAATGACTGAATTATGCTGAATGGCTGAGTGACGTCTGAATGACTGAGCAACGATGGAGTGAATGAGGGAATGACTGAATTATGCTGAATGGCTGAGTGATGACTGAATGACAGTAACGACTGAGTGAATGAGGGAATGACTGAATTATGCTGAATGGCTGAGTGATGATTGAATGACAGTAACGACTCAGTGAATGAGGGAATGACTGAATTATGCTGAATGGCTGAGTGACGTCTGAATGACTGAGCAACGATGGAGGGAATGAGGGAATGACTGAATTATGCTGAATGGCTGAATGATGACTGAATGACAGTAACGACTGAGTGAATGAGGGAATGACTGAATTATGCTGAATGGCTGAGTGATGACTGAATGACAGTAACGACTGAGTGAATGAGGGAATGACTGAATTTTGCTGAGAGTGATGACTGAATGATTTAGTAACGACTGAGTGAATGAGGGAATGACTGAATTATTCTGAATGGCTGAGTGACGTCTGAATGACTGAGCAACGATGGAGTGAATGAGGGAATGACTGAATTATGCTGAATGGGTGAGTGACGTCTGAATGACTGAGCAACGATGGAGTGAATGAGGGAATGACTGAATTATGCTGAATGGCTGAGTGATGACTGAATGACAGTAACGACTGAGTGAATGAGGGAATGACTGAATTATGCTGAATGAGAGTGATGACTGAATGATTTAGTAACGACTGAGTGAATGAGGGAATGACTGAATTATGCTGAATGGCTGAGTGACGTCTGAATGACTGAGCAACGATGGAGTGAATGAGGGAATGACTGAATTATGCTGAATGGCTGAGTGACGTCTGAATGACTGAGCAACGATGGAGTGAATGAGGGAATGACTGAATTATGCTGAATGGCTGAGTGATGACTGAATGACAGTAACGACTGAGTGAATGAGGGAATGACTGAATTATGCTGAATGAGAGTGATGACTGAATGATTTAGTAACGACTGAGTGAATGAGGGAATGACTGAATTATGCTGAATGGCTGAGTGACGTCTGAATGACTGAGCAACGATGGAGTGAATGAGGGAATGACTGAATTATGCTGAATGGCTGAGTGATGACTGAATTATGCTGAATGGCTGAGTGATGACTGAATGACAGTAACGACTGAGTGAATGAGGGAATGACTGAATTATGCTGAATGAGAGTGATGACTGAATGATTTAGTAATGACTGAGTGAATGAGGGAATGACTGAATTATGCTGAATGGCTGAGTGATGACTGAATGACAGTAACGACTGAGTGAATGAGGGAATGACTGAATTATGCTGAATGGCTGAGTGATGACTGAATGACAGTAACGACTCAGTGAATGAGGGAATGACTGAATTATGCTGAATGGCTGAGTGACGTCTGAATGACTGAGCAACGATGGAGGGAATGAGGGAATGACTGAATTATGCTGAATGGCTGAATGATGACTGAATGACAGTAACGACTGAGTGAATGAGGGAATGACTGAATTATGCTGAATGGCTGAATGATGACTGAATGACAGTAACGACTGAGTGAATGAGGGAATGACTGAATTATGCTGAATGGCTGAGTGATGACTGAATGACAGTAACGACTGAGTGAATGAGGGAATGACTGAATTTTGCTGAGAGTGATGACTGAATGATTTAGTAACGACTGAGTGAATGAGGGAATGACTGAATTATTCTGAATGGCTGAGTGACGTCTGAATGACTGAGCAACGATGGAGTGAATGAGGGAATGACTGAATTATGCTGAATGGGTGAGTGACGTCTGAATGACTGAGCAACGATGGAGTGAATGAGGGAATGACTGAATTATGCTGAATGGCTGAGTGATGACTGAATGACAGTAACGACTGAGTGAATGAGGGAATGACTGAATTATGCTGAATGAGAGTGATGACTGAATGATTTAGTAACGACTGAGTGAATGAGGGAATGACTGAATTATGCTGAATGGCTGAGTGACGTCTGAATGACTGAGCAACGATGGAGGGAATGAGGGAATGACTGAATTATGCTGAATGGCTGAATGATGACTGAATGACAGTAACGACTGAGTGAATGAGGGAATGACTGAATTATGCTGAATGGCTGAGTGATGACTGAATGACAGTAACGACTGAGTGAATGAGGGAATGACTGAATTTTGCTGAGAGTGATGACTGAATGAATTAGTAACGACTGAGTGAATGAGGGAATGACTGAATTATTCTGAATGGCTGAGTGACGTCTGAATGACTGAGCAACGATGGAGTGAATGAGGGAATGACTGAATTATGCTGAATGGGTGAGTGACGTCTGAATGACTGAGCAACGATGGAGTGAATGAGGGAATGACTGAATTATGCTGAATGGCTGAGTGATGACTGAATGACAGTAACGACTGAGTGAATGAGGGAATGACTGAATTATGCTGAATGAGAGTGATGACTGAATGATTTAGTAACGACTGAGTGAATGAGGGAATGACTGAATTATGCTGAATGGCTGAGTGACGTCTGAATGACTGAGCAACGATGGAGTGAATGAGGGAATGACTGAATTATGCTGAATGGCTGAGTGACGTCTGAATGACTGAGCAACGATGGAGTGAATGAGGGAATGACTGAATTATGCTGAATGGCTGAGTGATGACTGAATGACAGTAACGACTCAGTGAATGAGGGAATGACTGAATTATGCTGAATGAGAGTGATGACTGAATGATTTAGTAACGACTGAGTGAATGAGGGAATGACTGAATTATGCTGAATGGCTGAGTGACGTCTGAATGACTGAGCAACGATGGAGTGAATGAGGGAATGACTGAATTATGCTGAATGGCTGAGTGATGACTGAATTATGCTGAATGGCTGAGTGATGACTGAATGACAGTAACGACTGAGTGAATGAGGGAATGACTGAATTATGCTGAATGGCTGGGTGACGACTGAATGACTTAGTAACGACTGAGTGAATGAGGGAATGACTGAATTATGCTAAATGGCTGAGTGACTGAATAACGATTCAGTGAATGAGGGAATGACTGAATGACGACTGAGTGAATGACAGCCGATCACCCTAATTTTAACTATGTTGCAGAAATGGTACAACTCTTAAAAATTTCCATCTTGGGGTAATCCGGGTCGTAGATCTCGGAAAATATTCAAAATCTGACCGACGTATTCCTTAGGGTCGAATAGAGGTGACGTAGAGTTGAAACGTTGATTCAGTAGCGCGTAGAACGTGAAAATTGATTCTGGGTGTGTTTTGGGTAATAGAACTCGGAAACGTTATGAAAATTTCGCATTCGATGTCAAGTTCAAGGTGAAATAGGGGTCGGAATGATGGCCTAGAAATAAAGAGGTATCGAACCCGCCGATTGATTTCTAGTATGTCAATAATCGCTTATTCATAACAATAAAAATAGAAATTAATTCCTCCGCAAGACCACTTGTTGTGGAAGTTTAACAGAAATCTGTCATTATAATACTCCACAAAATCACTAAGGAATGTGAGACCTGAACAAAAAAAAAAATCCACACTTTATCAGAAAGGGTTCTTAACCATGTATACAGCCCAGTACGGTAATCACTTGGTCACGTGGACTGCTACAATACATTACTAACTGACTAATGATAATTAAGTTTAACATTTTGGCCACTTACCTCAAGAACATTCTTGAGTTTTTCTATTTTTTTTGTAGTTTTTGAATTTCCCAGACTTTTTTGCACACAACTGAAAAATTAGAAAAAAAAAACACAACTGCATTTATATAATACGTTTATAATTTTCACTAGCCGTTTGTTTTGATATTTCTTTTGCGACAATAAAAAAACTCTTTTTATCACACAATCTCATTAGGCATAAGTAGCCCTACCATCCTCCATTTCAGTAGGCCCGTGGCCCTCTATTTCAGTACCCCCTTGTCCCTCCATCTTAATAGTTCAGTGGTCCTCCATATCGATAGCCTCATGTCTCTCTATTTCGGTTGCCCTGCAGTCCTCCATTTTAGATGCCCATGGCCCTCAATTTCGCTAGTCCCTTGGTCCTCCATATCGGTAACCCCATGACACTTCATTTCAGTATTCCCGTGGCCCTCAATTTCAGTATCCTCTATTTCGGTGGCCCTGCAGTCCTCCAATTTAATAACCTTTGCTCTAAGTTTCACTAGTCGCTTGTCCCTTCACAACGGTAGCCCCGTGGCTCTCCATTTCAGTATATCCGTGGAATTCCATATCGCTAGATCCACGACCCTCCATATCGGTAGCCCCGTAGCTTTCGATTTCAATATTCCCGTGACCTTCCATATCGGTATCCCCGTAGCCCTCCATTTCAATATTCCTGTGGCCTTCCATATTGATAGCTCCACGGCCCTACATTTTGGTAGCCCCTTAGCCCTCCATTTCAGTAGTAAGTGTCCCTCAATTTCACTACTCCTTTAGTCGTCCATTTCAATAGGCCTGATCCAGCAGGCATATTATACAGCAGAACAGAAAATTGAATTCTTTTACCATTGAAAGTAATGCCATCGACTATTAAACAGTGATATTAGCACAATTTAACAATGTGAAAAATCATAGTTTAACTTAATGCACAAAAATATACAGCAACAATTCGAATCCCAACAACTGATACAGAAGAATTCACAAATTGAAAGATGTACACAAGCTCTTAAAATGTATGCTTGTTTTATTAAAGGATGTAAAACAAAACTAATTGTTTTGAAAAATTAAGTAATTTCTTAAATAATTCCTTATTACAGCATTAATGTTGCTGAATATTTAAACTTCTTCATTTGTTTTTAAGTAATTCAAGAATAATCCGAACGAGTATTTTCGAAATCGAGATTTAGAGAGATTTGAATAAAATCTTTATCATTAATAACATTTTGCGATAAAGAAACTTATTCAAGAATTTAAAGAAATTCGAATTTAGTTTCCCACTGACATAACACGTAGTCGAAATTTAACTTTTTGACACCAGTTCAATAACAGATAAAACAATACCGTAGAACTATTGAGAGCTTATTCTTGTAAGCTATTGAACGATCTCACCAATATTGAATCTTCAACTAGAGCAAAGTTCCATGTGGAGCTTCCAATAAAAAGAGAAATTAAAACACGTAAATAAAAAAAATTAAAATAACTCTTTTCTTATATGCCCCTTTCCCCTGTTATAATTCGCTAAATCCTGGAAAAATGATATTAAAATGAATAAATAAAATAAATAAATACCCCCTCAAGCAGCTGCTTGCCACTCTATTCATAAATCGCTAACATATATTTTCCCCGATAGATGGCGCAAGTATCTTACCATTTACATTCCTTTCTAAATATGCTGTTAATTCTTATATTAAATATGAAAAAAGACTATTATTATTCGCTGTTTCATAACACAGGGTAACCTCGCTTTTTACAGTGTTTTACGTATTGGGATAATATTGAATTGTTAGATAAATGATTCTGTTAGTAAAACTGTTATCAATACGTTACTAACTGATTAATGACTACTTTTAAATTACCACAGAATTCTTCTCTCTTTTCGAGATAGAAGGCTCTAAAGGCTAAATTTCGGCAATAAATAGATAAAAAAAGGAGAGCTTGCAGATCGCTGCATCCAGAAGAACACGATAACGAGTAAATGATTAATAGAACCTGATTTTTCCTACTTTTTAAATCAATTTAATTGTTAGAACACAGTGATATAAGATGCAACATGAATTAAAATAAAGCCTAAAATTCAAGAATATACGTAAATTTCATTCATCATTGAATGCTACCAAAAACATCGACAATGGTCTTTTGCACTCACTCAGGGGTAATACAGAGAAAACTTATATACAAGCAAATCCCTTTCTGTGCCAGTGAATTGGTGTTACATTTCACGAAAATACGGTGTAAAATCTCTAAAACGTGTAATAGTACCTTGGAAGTTTACCTTGCATCATTTTGTGTATAAGGTCACATTCTGAACTGGAATAACGTTGACTCCTTTTTCCATGTGAAGATTTAGAGGCAAAATTAGGTTTTGATGGGGGAGTGGAACCTGTGACCTTGGATAGGGGGAGTGGAAGGGACCTTGGATAGGGGGAATGGAAGGGACCTTGGATAGGGGGAGTGGATAGAGAGGACCTGTGACTGTCTGATAACATATCAGGTGCTCTTCCATTTCAGCCACACCATCGCTGCTCCGCCCTTCAACTTACTGCGAGAAGTGTGTGTTAAGGTAGGTGGAGGTTAGGAAGATGTATTTGAAAGAAGAGCATCTCAGGTATTATCAGGAAGTTGTGGAAACGCAAAACAATTTTTAGCTGACTATTCACTGGTTTTTAAATTCTGTAGACTATTTGCCTGTGAGTCACTATTAATTAAACGTTCACTAAATATTTGTTGTGGTGGTTGAATCATCCAGTAGCCCACCAGGCTCGTAATATGATGTCCCAAGAATTTTAGTCTTCATTATGACGCTTTGAGATTTTCTATATTAACTCCGGCTCTAAATTTGTTATGAAATAGGACACCGATGAGCTTAGGAAGAACGCCGTTGTTCTTTGGATGGGAGAGCCCTACCCTGTGCACGTTAAAGAACACACTGTGGATGGCCTTGACAGGAGGCTACTATCTGTCTCCCAATAGCTGTTCCAGTGGGTCCCCTCCCCTCAACCTTCTCTGAGCCTTGGGGGGTCCTTGTGACCTGGCCATTTAGCCCATGGTGTGCAAAAAAGTGCCGCTCAGAGGTCAAACAACCCAATCCAACCCAACTCTGGATGGGAAGTTATGGACCTGGCCCAAGTGCAGGTAGATATATATTTTGCACGTTAAAGATCACGCTGGATGCCCTCGATAAGAGTTTCAGGCTGTGTCTTAAACCTGTCTAGTGAATCCCCTTCCAAGTTCTCAATCCTTGAGGTCTTTGTGACCTGTCCCTTTATCACCCTGACCATATACACACAAAAACGTGATGCACATAGATAAAACTGTAACCTACTCACAAGATGTTTAATAATGCCAGACATCAGTTAAACCCTCCACAATGTTCTTTGAAGAGCATTTGTCACTTTCTCACCTTTTCTCAAATTTCGTACAGTTTTATTGAACTTGCAGGCTTCATTTTCGCCAAAGGAAAACTTCTTTTCAATCCAATATATCATCTACATCTTCAGCACATATACATTAGCAGGACCGTATTAAGTTGGACCCTAGTCACATATTGCTGTACGATCTGTACATTCCTCATGCTGCACAAAGTGTTTTTAAAGAAAGTTAGGTATTTGCCCTGTATTTCACTCTCTATGAATACGATTCTAGGCTACGGCATAGCTGGCGAATGCCTTAATCTACTGCTGGGAAACAAACAGTAAAGTAAATTCAGCCAGCAACTCTACTCACGAATTGAAGAAAAAAAGCTTTCAGATAGTTTTAAATTTGGTGCTGCATTAGCGACATATTGAGGGTTCTAAGATCTAATTGTTCTATTGAAATGTATTGAAAGCATATTAAATCGGTTTCACTTGCTGACTTAAAAAAAAAACCGATTACGTAAACACAGACCGTAAATACAACCAAACTATGCAAAAGATAAGAAACAAATTCCATGTCAGAAGTAGTTGGAAAGATATTGCAGACAGGAAATTTTTTTATTATGTAACTAAGGTAAAGTAAGAAATATGGATGGATTTGTTTTTCATCTGTTTCATATGATTACAAAAGTTGGCATTCTAAAAGGAATTCTTTGGCGTCGTTCGCAACAATATTTTCAACATATTGTTACGACAGATGAAAGTGCTGCTGTGAGTTTATGATAAACGTGACATGAACGCTCGTGTATGCTTCTGCGAGAGATTTATTTTGACCAACGAATTGGAATACAGAACCGATCTAAAGAAATAGAAAAGATAGAGCTGTTGTTGGAATTGTGGAGATCTGAAAGAAGGCATAAATAGCCTTAGTCTGTGCACGATAGTCTAAAGCAGTGGTTCTCAACCTTTTATGCTTCACACGTAACCCCTGGAAATGTGTATGTAACTGGCGTAACCCTTGTATAGATAAATAAAACTATAGTTATAGTATAACAATGGGAATAAAATAAAACATATATATCGTGGTTCTCAACCTTTTATGCTTCACGTACCCCCTGGAAATGTGTATGTAACTGGCGTACCCTTTGTATAGATAGATAAAACTATAGTTATAGTATAACAATGGGAGTAAAATAAAACATATATATCAGTGGTTCTCAACCTTTTATGCTTCACACGTAACCCCTGGAAATGTGATGTAACTGGCGTACCCTTTGTATAGATAGATAAAACTATAGTTATAGTATAACAATGGGAGTAAAATAAAACATATATATATATATATCAGCGGTTCTCAACCTTTTATGCTTTACGTACCCCCTGGAAATGTATATGCAACTGGCGTACCCCTTGTATAGATAGATAAAACTATAGTTATAGTATAACAATGG
Source organism: Ryuthela nishihirai (assembly GCA_038380435.1). NCBI lineage: Eukaryota > Metazoa > Arthropoda > Arachnida > Araneae > Heptathelidae > Ryuthela > Ryuthela nishihirai. The sequence continues at coordinate 65,421,155 of JAWZYU010000015.1, read as the reverse complement.
GAATAAATAAAACATATATATCAGTGGTTCTCAACCTTTTATGCTTCACGTACTCCCTGGAAATGTGTATGTAACTGGCGTACCCTTTGTATAGATAGATAAAACTATAGTTATAGTATAACAATGGGAAAAAAAATATATATATATATCAGTGGTTCTCAACCTTTTATGCTTCACGTACTCCCTGGAAATGTGTATGTAACTGGCGTAACCCTTGTATAGATAGATAAAACTATAGTTATAGTATAACAATGGGAGTAAAATAAAACATATATATCAGTGGTTCTCAACCTTTTATGCTTCACACGTAACCCCTGGAAATGTGATGTAACTGGCGTACCCTTTGTATAGATAGATAAAACTATAGTTATAGTATAACAATGGGAGTAAAATAAAACATATATATATATATCAGCGGTTCTCAACCTTTTATGCTTTACGTACCCCCTGGAAATGTATATGCAACTGGCGTACCCCTTGTATAGATAGATAAAACTATAGTTATAGTATAACAATGGGAATAAATAAAACATATATATCAGTGGTTCTCAACCTTTTATGCTTCACGTACTCCCTGGAAATGTGTATGTAACTGGCGTACCCTTTGTATAGATAGATAAAACTATAGTTATAGTATAACAATGGGAGTAAAATAAAACATATATATCAGTGGTTCTCAACCTTTTATGCTTTACGTACCCCCTGGAAATGTATATGCAACTGGCGTACCCCTTGCATAGATAGATAAAACTATAGTTATAGTATAACAATGGGAATAAAATATATATATATCAGTGGTTCTCAACCTTTTATGCTTCACGTACTCCCTGGAAATGTGTATGTAACTGGCGTACCCCTTGTATATATAGATAAAACTATAGTTATAGTATAACAATGGGAATAAAATAAAACATACATATCAGTGGTTCTCAACCTTTTATGCTTCACGTATCCCCTGGAAATGTGTATGTAACTTGCGAACCCCTTGTATAGATAGATAAAACTACAGTTATAGTATAACAATGGGAATAAAATAAAACATATATATCAGTGGTTCTCAACCTTTTATGCTTCACGTACCCCCTGGAAATGTGTATCCCTGGAACTGGCGTACCCCTTGTATAGATAGATAAAACAATAGTTATAGTATAACAATGGGAATAAAATAAAACATACATATCAGTGGTTCTCAACCTTTTATGCTTCACACGTACCCCCGGGAAATGTGTATGTAACTGGCGTACCCCTTGTATAGATAGATAAAACTATAGTTGTAGTATAACAATGGGAATAAAATAAAACATATATATCAGTGGTTCTCAACCTTTTATGCTTCACGCACCCCCTGGAAATGTGTATGTAACTGGCGTATCCCTTGTATAGATAGATAAAACTTTAGTTATAGTATAACAATTGTTATTTTTACTTTGTTACTAGATCTAGCGACTTTTGAGCTCTCACGGCGTACCCCAAAAACATTTTATAGCGTACCCCACGTTGAGAACCGGTCGTCTAAAGAATAAATGTGTTTATTTGGTGTGTGCGCGACAGGTCGATTAGTTTATTGGTGTGGCTCGTGTTGTTAAGCTGGTAAAGATTTGTCGTCTTGTGTGTAGTGATCAACGCCCGAAAAGAATTAATTCTGAGAAACCAGTACACTTAGCCGCAGTTTAGGAGTACTTGAGGACTAAAACCTAAGAAGGAAATCATTTTGTGCATAGTTATTTAGTTATTTAGGAATTGGTAAGGTTATTCTCGAGATATTGCAAGTATTCACATATATGATTCTAGTAAATTGAATATATATTTATCAACATGAATTTATTGTTCATTGAATGATTTTAGTCTTGTTTCGTGAATTGGATGTGAATAGAATTGAGATAATGGATTCTTCTGAAAGTTTATCTTTGTATTATTATAGAATTTGGTGCTGGTTGACTTAGTTTTTTTTATAAATAATTTCATCCATGCTTTTGTAATAAATTGCATTGTATTCTAATTTTCATTGACCAATTTTTACTTGAACTCACGCTCAGTGCTCTTCCATTTTAAATGCAACCATATTTATACTTATATTCACAAACCAGTAATTCACATTTACTTCATATGTTATCTGAATATTTTCTTTTGCTATTAAAAGATAATAATAACATATTGAAAGACTGAAAAAAAAATATATAACATTAGGTTGTTGCCATTTCTTCCAATAGATGGCGCGAGAGAGTATTATCCATAAACAGGAGTAATCGTTGTCATGACAACCGTTAAAGAGACGCGACCTTTGTAAGTCAATTAAAACTTGGAAAGTTAAAAAAAGTGAACCAAGTGAGGTCGAGAATAGGTGAAGTGGAGACGATTTCAATCAAAATCTGGCAGTTCAAACGAGGAACCAGTGGTGGACTATGGTTGAGGAATCGGTTTTTTCAATGCTTTCATTGACATATGCACTTTAAATCTTCTGTGAACGTTGTTGAGAACGAGAATAACACATTTCCTTTTTTTTTTATTAATACTAGAAGCAGGGAGGAAGGAGAGAATAAAAGTTAAATTAGCCTCTTCTTCAATTTTAGAATGAATATTTTAAGTCGTTGTTTATAAATAATTTCATCCATGCTTTTGTAAATAAATATTTTAAGTATATGATAATGAATCAAAATCTAGATTAGAACGTCAAAACCGTGAAATAAGCTGCATCGTACTTTAATGTCGAAAAATATGAAACTATGGATATTAATTTGCATTTTCTTTCACCCTGGACAAACTCATGCAGACACACTTCAGCCTAATTTGCTCAGTCGAAAGGCTTCGAAGATCTCGCGTGCAGTTTAAAATGCCGAGACTCTTCCTAAGGTGAAGATAATTTCTCTTGCTCTATCAACTGCCTGTAGATAAAAGGACGCTTCTGGCACGCTCTGTATTAGCTCAATAAAGCCGGACATTACTGAGCCCTGAGGAGGGTTGGGTTGTTTTACCTCTGAACGGCACTTTTTTGCACACCATGGGCTAAATGGCCAGGTCACATGGACCCTGAAGGCTCAGAGATTGTTGGGGGAGGGGACCCACTGGAACAGCTGTTGGGAGACAGATGGTAGCCTCCTGTCAAGGCCATCCAGCGTGTTCTTTAACGTGCACAGGGTATGGCTCTCCCGCACACGGGGCCACGGCTTAACGTCCCATCCGACGGACGGCGGCCTTTCCAAGCCCATCGGTGTCCCCTACTGACCGTGGGCAGGGCGGGGAATTTTGCGGAGATAAATCTCAACGCTGACCCAGCTTGGACTCGAACCTGGGAACTACAGATTACGAGCCTGGCGCGCTACTGACTGAGCCCCCCGCCCTCCCTAAGGAGGATTTGATATATAAGAGGTTGGATTTCTTTGTTGATTGATCTCTTCTCAATCGTCGATGTTAAAAAAAATATTATATACATTTCTGGACCAGTAAATTTTATCTGACATGGGGAGAGGGGGAGCTTAGTCGGTAGAACATCAAATTCGTAATCTAAAGTATCCAAGTTCGATTCCCAAATGTACACGAGTGAAGATTTATCTCCACTAAACCGCGTTCTGTCAGAGGTGAAAAAGGGGTCATCTATGGGCATGGAAATACCACCTTCCCTCGTATGGGATGATAAGTCGTGGTTCCACGTGCAGGAGAGCCATACCTGTTAAAGAACACGCTGGATGGCCTTTAACTGTAGTCTTCTATCTCCTATTAGCTGTTCAATGGATCGCCAACCTCTCTGAGCCTTTGCGGTCATTTGACTTGACAACATGGCCATCTGACTTACTGTGTGCAGAAAAGTGTCGCTCAGAAGCATAACAACCCAACCTATTTGATACGAGCATGTAGTGGGTTTCTTAAACCTAAAAAAATCCCTTAAGCAGCCACTTTCTACAGAAATCTGAGAGTTTAATACGCCATAGAGAAGACCTGTGAGGAAGGCGAGACCTCAGCAGAAAGATTCATGCCTTACCCAAGGTTGAACACAGATCGTTTTGATCAGTAACCAAGCGCACTAACCACTGGGCCACCGGTACGCTTATTATTTTTTCGCCTTCTTTACGGTTATAAAAATTCTGTAGGGGGAAGTCATCCTATCACTCTTAATCTGGGGCGGGGGTGGCTCAGTCGGTAGCGCGCCAGGCTCGTAATCTGTAGTTCCCAGGTTCGAGTCCCAGCTGGGTCAGCGTTGAGATTTATCTCCGCAAAATTCCCCGCCCTGCCCACGGTCAGTAGGGGACACCGACGGGCTTGGAAAGGCAGCCGTCCGTCGTTAAGCCGTGGCCCCGTGTGCGGGAGAGCTATACCCTGTGCACGTTAAAGAACACGCTGGATGGCCTTGACGGGAGGCTACCATCTGTCTTCCAACAGCTGTTCCAGTGGGTCCCCTTCCCCAACCTTCTCTGAGCCTTCGGGGTCCATGTGACCTGGCCATTTAGCCCATGGTGTGCAAAAAAGTGCCGTTCAGAGGTAAAACAACCCAACCCAACTCTTAATCTGGTTCTAAGTGTCTGAGACATGCGTAAACACGCTTAATATCCTTAATTCTCGGTCTACAGAACAATGATACAAAAGCAGAAAAATGCTGATTTCTCTTTCAGTTTTTGAGTTCGGAGACTTTTATGCACGGAATAACAAAATGTAAAAACACAAAAATCTGCATCACTTCTTCATCTGTAGCAAAATCATTTTTGTGATATTTTCGGTCTTTTCATAAAAATATATTTTCCCAGTAGCTTCAGCTGAGGGATATAATCTAATGGTTCTCATCGGTTCAGTTGAACTTATTGCTAAAAATATTATTTATCAAGAATCTGGTTATTATAAAACAAAGAGAAAGAAATATTAAATAGTAATCAACAATGCAAACAATTTTTAATAATGAAACTCCTTCTTTTGCTGACTCTTGAAAAGGTTATTTCTTTAAAAATGAAATTGTGATTTAAAGGTATTAGTAAAATTAAAATTGAAGAGAATCGGTTAAGAAATTTCGATGGTACCACTGAGAGAAATTATTTCGATGCGCACCCTAAATTTAACAATCTTGTGAAGCTAATATTATTTTACTGACAATATTTATTACTGCTAATGGTTTAGGGAAATATATGCAGAGCAAAGGAAAATAATTCCGCCAAAATATCCATATTACATTTGGATCACGAAATGTTTTCTTGATAAGTCACAAATTTCATTCAGTAGCACAATGCTGGAAAAGGGCTTACCGAAAGCCATTAGCACAATGCCGAAAAAGGGCTTACCGAAAGCCATTAGCACAGTTATTTCGTGACGGATAAGTTTGAAAATTTGTTTGCTGTTTTTGTTTGTGATTTGTTTTACCTTTGGGCGGAACTTTTATGCACTCGCTTGGCTAAACGTACTGATTAAGGAAGGGATTGTCAAGGAAGTCCCCATCATGATTTTAGGTTTGCCTCTTCCTTTTTCAACTGCTTATTAGGTGAGAGTCATGAGTTTTACTCACCTGCAAAGGGAGTACCTGACTGCCCAACTTTGCACAATTCTAGTGAGATCCACATCTTATTTTTCGACGGGGACTGGTCTCCATGAAGGGTCGTCTCAATCAATCAGGCTCAGGCAGACAGAAAATCGTTTTTCTATTGAACTTCATAACTGGAAAATTTCATATTGGTGTTATTGTGAGTTGCGTCGTTTATAGCAGACACTTATTTTTTTCTCATTGGTAGAACTTATTTATCTTCGGACTTGAGAAATACCTTTACATAAGAAGGAATCTATTAAAGGATCGCGTGGACATTGCGTAGCAAACACACCACCACAAACACGCCGAAATGCGGAGCGACTCCAACGAAGAGAATCCGAAAACCCTCCTCTGAGTCAATAAATGCTCTTGATGCAAATGCATTCAAACGTATATGCATCGCTTAACCAGCTCTTTTGGAACATAACGAACATTTCTCAAAAGTTCAACCTTCATTTGTCAACTATTCCCTCTCTACATCGGCAATCATTCCACCGTAATATGTAATCGCCCTCCCCCCTTTCCCCCCTATTCCTCTCCCCTCACCTCAACTATCCCTCCTCCATCTCGGTAAGCCTAAGCACCCCGAAAGCCCGTGCGGGTTGAGATGTCTCTTTCTCTCTTCCTCTCTCTCTCGGAGGCACCACGTGCTCTCGTTCTCACCTCTTTTACGCAGTCTCCACATCACACATCACGCGCACGCGCTCGCTCGTCTGGGAAAATTTCAGAATGATTGCCTTCCTGCGAACGGATGCTAAAGATTCTTTCTCTCTATTCCTTTCCCCCTCCCCTCACTTCTCTTCTTCTTTTGTTCTTCTTCTCCGAGAGAGGGAGAGAGATCAGCTGCAACGTCTTGATAAAGAACCACTCTTTCTCCTTCTTTGCCGATCGAGTCTCTCTTTCCTTAAGATTCATGACAATTTGCTCTGGGTGTGAGTTTCGTGCCAGTTGTGTCTATAGCCAATACATTGACCACTTTTCCGTCTTTACGGGATTCTCTTTTCTTATCGGTCTCTCTATCCATCATCTTCTGCTTCATTGTTGCTTTTGTTCGCTCATCTCTCTAATCTTCGTTCTTGCATTTTTTTAATTTGTTCCGACGTTTGATTCACCTCATACTCGTCTTGCGTTTTTTTTGTCTTTAATTCTGTGTTTGGTTTTGTCTTTCCCTTTCTTCCACGGGGCAGGGTTTGGTTCAATCGGTAGCGAGCCAGGATCGTAATCTGCAGTTCCCAGGTTCGTTTCCCACTGACATGCGCCAGTATTGAGATTTATCTTCACTAAATCCCCACTTTGTATTCAGTCATAAAGGGAACACTGTTATACTTGGATAGGCCGCAGTCCGTCGAATGGGACGTAAGCCGTGACCCCGTGTGCACGTTAAAGACCACGCTGGATAGCCTTGATGGGGCTTCCATCTAATAGATAGCCATTGGACCCCCTTCCCCCAACCTTCTGTGAGCCATTGAGATCCTTGTGACCTGGCCATTTAGCCCATTATGTGCAACAAAAGTGCCGCTTATTGGTAAAAGAGCCAATCCGACCCTTCTTTTTCTCCCTACTTTATCTCTTTCTTTCCACCTCTTCACATCACGTGAGCTATGTGAGGGGAAGTCATCAATGTTTTCCCCTCCCTTCCACACTCTTAAAGCCGTTATGAAAATATATCCATTTCCTTGTTGGACTCTTACCTTTATAACGCAGTAGCTTCTTTAGTCTTTTCGTTAGTATCTCATGTTCTTCCTTCAGATCTACTAGTCACCTTTCAAAACTTTACACATTAAAAATGCGATTCGTATTTTTAAATATCACTTTTACTCTTATGATATTCAAATTACACCGCGTCATTTCCTAAACCTATAAAATGTACTTCCATAGGCTAAACCTATACAATGGACTTCCATAGTCTAAATCTATACAATGGTCACTTTAGGTAAATCTATACAATGGACTTCCACAGGCTAAATCTAACAATGGACTTCCACAGGCTAAATCTAACAATGGACTTCCACAGGCTAAATCTAACAATGGACTTCCATAGTCTAAATCTATACAATGGACACCCGTAGGTTAATCTATACAATGGACTTCCCTAAGCTAAATATATAAAATAGATTTCAGTAGTCTAAATATAACAATATACTTTCGTAGTCTAAATCATTAAAATATTATTCCACAGGCTAAATCTATACGATGGATTTCCATAGGCAAAATCTATACAAAGGACTTCCGTAACTATATCTATAGAATCTGAAAAGAATTCTACTAGCAAGATCCCAAAGAAGTATTTATCAAAAAGGTAATGCCAAAACCGGTTTGTTAGTAAAATATTTATATGTAGTTTTGGAATGAAAGTGTATGATAAATTATAACTATTTATGTGATATCAGTTATTCTAAGATTTTGCTATCTTACATGATTTCATATAAGAATTCGTTCCCTGCTCTCTTTTCAGAGCTACTTCTTTTCTTTTTTAGAAAATTATTTGCGATGCCCAGTTATTAATTAAAAGGAGACAGCAATGAATGGAATAAATAATCACAACGATAATATTTTAGAGATAAGATAAAATTGGTGAAGGACACTCACTCCACAGCTACATTTAGGGGGGGGGGGGGGGCGGTAGCGCGTCAGGATCGTAATCTACAGTTCCAGGTTCGAATCTCAGTTGGGTCAGCGTTGAGATTTATCTCCGCAAAACTGCCCGCCCTGCCCTCAGTCAGTAGGAGAGACACATGGGTTTGGAAAGGCCGCCTTCCGTCGGATGCGACGTTAAGACGCGGTTCCGCGTGAGGGAGAGCCATACCTTGTGCACGTTAAAGAAGACGCTGGATGGTCTTGACGGCAGGCTATCATCTAATGCGTTCTAACAGCTGTCCAGTGGGTCCCCTTCCCCCAACTTTATCTGAGCCATCGGGTCCTTATGACCTGATGATTTAGTACATTGTGTGCAAAAACAGGCAGCTCAGAGGTAAAAAAAAATTACAATATAAAGTAAAGCTAGCACTTAAGTGTATATGATTGTGAAGCAAAGTTAGTCGGGTTCGAATCCTGCGGAGATGATTGTTTTCCTTTTCTGTTGAGACCTTATCTACGCCCTGCCCACGGTCAGTAGGGGACACCGATGGGCTTGGAAAGGCCGCCGTCCGTCGGATGGGACGTTAAGCCGTGGTCCGTGTGCGGGAGAGCCATACCTTGTGCACGTTAAAGAACACGCTGGATGGCCTTGATGGGAGGCTACCATCTGTCTCCCAACAGCTGTTCCAGTGGGTCCCCTCCCCCAACCTTCTCTGAGCCTTTGGGGTCCATGTGACCTGGCCATTTAGCCCATGATGTGCAAAAAAGTGCTGCTCAGAGGTAAAACAACCCAACCCAAGACCTTATCTACCTCCCTATCTAAATCGCGTAATAGGGACAGACTCGGAATAGGTAACGAGTGGGTTGCCTGAGACGAAAATTAATTTTGTTTTTATATTAGCTCGTTATTTAGAATTTTAAATTCTACAAAAAAAATATAAACCGATTTAAAAGATATTAACATATGCTGTCGCAAACACTGAAAACTTAATACGATAAAAAAAAAACCTCAAGCAGCTGCTTGCCACAGAGGTCTGACCGGAGCCTGTCAGTTTATATGCCATAGTAGAAGGTCTATGAGGATGTCAGGACCTCAGCAGAAAAACGACACATACATCCATGCCTTACCCGGGGCTCTAACCCAGGTCCCTTATATCAATGGCCAAGCGCCCTAACCACTTGGCCACGGGACGGCACACACACTCATAAAATGATTTTTATTTTTCGTAAAAAAACTCGCAGAAACATTTCTAGACGAGAGAACTCTGCTTTTATTTCACCAGCCATCTTTTTTAAGATTCAAAATGCTATTCATTTTTTTAATGCCTTTGCTATTTCCAATAGGAAAACATTTTCTACATCGACAATGACGAATCACCGCAAAGATTGAAACTTAAGCGCAACAATTACCCTTTTATCCCCTCTCCCCCCTCAATCAATAACCACTGTTTTTTCCTTCCTGTTTTCGGTCGATTGTTGCACGTTTCTCAACAATCTCAGTGCACAACACATCGCCACCGCGCACACACACGCACGAGCACTGATGCACATCCCCAAAACAAGTCCGAGGAAACAATCTCGAGACAAGAAAAGCAAAATTAATGAAGTCGTCGCGAGCGGAAAGGAGATACAAAAGAAAACGGTCGAACTGTGTGAGCCGCTACAACACGGGAGCGGAAGAAGTTACCCACATATGGGCTAAAGCAGGCGCCGTTCCCACGAGCTTAAAGGGAAAGAATAGAATCGTACATAGGAGGATGAGGAGGGGAAAAGAGAGATGGAGAATCATCAAACGAGCGGAAGAGCAGTAACTGGTTGTAGAGGTGGAGAACAGTGGAAGTACTACAGAAAGGGAATTTGCCCAAGAGATGGCGACGAATCAAAGGAAAGAAATGCGGTAAAGATATTAGCACTAGCAGTGATTAAGAGAGGCAGAGTCAACAAGAGGAAGAGCAGGAGTAGTGATATAGATAATCAGAGAGAGAAAGAGCAGTAACAGTGATGGAGAACAGTTATGAGAGTTACGATTGTTACAGATACTCATCGACGAGTAGAATCGGAACGGCAATTAAAGAGAGATGCGAAAGTGATACGAGACGAAGATCAGAGAACGAAAAGGGATAATCGGAAAGAGGAGCAAGAGACGGTAAGTAACGAAAGTAAAAGTACTTGCAGTAGAAAGAGTTAGAATCGAAAAGGAAAAGAGATGTTCAGAGAGACAAAGATTCGATGAGAGTAGCAGCTGAAACAATAACGTAAAGAATAAGTGGTCTATAGTAACGAGAGATGTAAAATTAAGCGATGAAGAGCAAACGCAACCATGAAGAGCGTAGAAAATCAGGGAGATAAACAGACGAAGAATTGATACAGAGAGAGAGAAAAGTAGAAACAACTATGCAGTAAACAGAAAATTAGATAGAATAAGAACGGGAACAACTACATAGAGAGAAGGGAATTCAAGGGTTAGGGTTGTTTTACCTCTGAGCGGCACTTTTTGCACACAATGGGCTAAATGACCAGGTCACAAGAATCCCGGAGGCTCAGAGAAGATTTGGGGAGAAGACAGATGTTCGCCTCCCGTCAAGACCATCCAGTGTGTTCTTTAACGTGCACAGGGCCACGGCTTAACGTCGCACCCGACGGACGACGGTCTTTCCAAGCACCATCGGTGCCCTCTACTGACCGCAGGCATGGCGAGGAGTTTTCGGAGATAAATCTCCACACTGACCCAGCTGAGACTCGAACCTGGGAATTGCAGATTACGAGCTTGGCTCGCTACCGACTGAGCCACCCCTCGTCCCCAGTGAAATAGTAAAAGCAGTTATAAATAGATAAGAAAGTCGGAGAGAGATAGTGAAGGAATTTGATACTAAAATCGAAGAATCAAAAATGGAAGAAATGGAAAATTAGTGGTGGGAAAAAGGCAGAAACAGAGATAAAAAGAGAGAAAAATCAACTAGATGAAGAGGTCAAACAACGATATAGAGTAATGAAGAGTCAACGAGAAAGAAAAAGAAAAACATATTCACATAGACGGAGAAGAAACAATGCAGAGAGTGGAATAGCAGCTAAAGAGCTGTTATTCCACTCTCTGCATGCTGTGCATTTCGTGCGTCTCTCTATATCATTGCTTGTGCAATGATATAGAGAGACGAAACATCACCTGGAGAAAAAAGAGCAAGCAATTATACGGAACAGCAGAGAATCAGCGCGAATATAATAATATGAAAACGATGCAGTAAACGAAGAATTGACGAAAGAAGTGGGATTGCGGAAAATAGAGAACCAGTTGATAGAACGAATAGTGATAAAGAGAAGAAGGATACAAAAAAATATGAAAATATGTAGAAAGACAGAGAATCAGTTAGAGAAGGATAGAACCAACGATAGAAAGGGACGGTAAGTCAGCGGTAGAAAGAAAAATAACAACGATATAGACGAAGAAGTAATGTTTCGAAGAGTAGAGAATCAATGTGAGAAAGAAAATCAATCAGAATAAACGGTAAATCAATGGGAAAAGAGAAGCACTTTTATATCTTTAATATAACGCCTAAAGGTACTAATTATTTTACGCCGAGAACCTGATGAATAAGTTTTCAAAAACGTTTAGTACATTCGCGTTTCATGATTAGCAAAATTTCCAATACTTAGACTTCACACTAGCTTTACAAAGCTCGCGGAACACTTTCATGGCAACTCGAGGAACACCAGTGTTCCGTGGATGAGCGATTAAAAGCCACTAATATAATGGTACTGAGGATAAGCAAGAGAAAGAGAGGAAGCAACGATATAAGGTGAAGGAGGAGCAAATACGCTAAGAGTAGAAAAAACAACTAAGTAAAAAAAGAAGCAACGATAGAGAGAGGACAACTAACAATAAAATGAGAAGAGGCAACAATATAGTGAGAAGGAGAGAAAACGATGGAGAATGTAATGAATCAATGAAATAATCATAAGCAATGATGGAGAGTGCAGTGAATGTGAAGTTATTTAGATGTAACGATGAAGAGTGTAATGAATTAGAGAACAAGAAGGAGAACGATGGCGAATGTAGTGAACGAGATTATAGGTGAAAGCAACTATAGAGAGTGTAGCGAATGAAGATAATAATTTGAAGGAAGGATGGGGAGTAGTTAAGGAGAGACTAAGTAGTAAAAAAAATAAAGAGAGTAGTGATTGAGATAAAAATTGGAAGCAACGATGGAGATTGTAGTAATGAGATAAAAATTGAAGGCATGATGAAGAGTGTAGTGAATGAGATAAAAATTGAAGACATGATGAAGAGTGTAGTGAATGAGAAAATAAGTAAGAGCAACTAGAGTGTAATGAAGAGAATAACTAGAAGCAAAGATGGTGAGTGTAGTGAAGAGAGAATAACTAGAAGTAAAGATGGTGAGTGTAGTGAAGAGAGAATAACTAGAAGCAAAGATGGTGAGTGTAGTGAAGAGAGAATAACTAGAAGCAAAGATGGTGAGTGTAGTGAAGAGAGAATAACTAGAAGCAAAGATGGTGAGTGTAGTGAAGAGAGAATAACTAGAAGCAAAGATGGTGAGTGTAGTGAAGAGAGAATAACTAGAAGCAAAGATGGTGAGTGTAGTGAAGAGAGTTGTTTTGGGTTGTTTTACCTCTGAGCGGCACTTTTTTGCACACCATGAGCAAAATGGCCAGGTTACAAGGACCCCGAAGACTCAGAGAAGGTTGGGGACCCACTGGAACAGCTGTTGGAAGACAGATGGTAGCCTCCCGTCAAGGCCATCCAGTGTGTTCTTTAACGTGCACAGGGTATGGCTCTCCCGCACACGGGGCCAAGGCTTAACGTCCCATCCGACGGACGGCGGCCTTTCCAAGCCCATCGTTGTCCCCTACTGACCGTGGGCAGGGCGGGGAATTTTGCGAAGATAAATCTCAACGCTGACCCAGCTGAGACTCGAACCTGGGAACTACAGATTACGAGCCTGGCGCGTGTGAAGAGAGAATCAGTAGAAGCATCAATACAGAATAACGTGAATGAGATAAAAATTGGGAGCAACGATGGAGAGTGTAGTGAATGAGAGAATAAGTAGAAACTACGATGGAGAGTGTAGTGAATGAGAAAATAATTAGATGCAACGATTGGGATAATTCAATAAGAGAATAGCCAGAAGCAATGTTACAGAGAGACGAATAATGAACAAGAGAAAGAGGAGAAGTAATGCTGCACAGAGAGACTGGGAATGAGTGAGGAAAAGGGGAGAGGCAAGGCAAAGATGCAGAGAATCAGCAAGAGAAAGAGACGAAGCATCGATATATATATATAGAGAGAGACGGGAGAATCAGTGAGCGAAGAAGCAGAAGGGGCGCTGAGGAGAATGAACGAGAGAAAGAGCAGAAGGGACGGTGCCCAGAGACGGAGGATGAAGTGGATAAGGAAAAGGTCGAGAAAAGTGGCCATTCGGAAGTTGGAAGAATGCTTGTTTTACAGCTGGTTGTGAGTGGACACGCAAACTCGGCTAAACCACGCAAAGCAGTGCTCATCAAAGCGAGCTTCATGTTTCATGACAAGTTGCTGCTCCTTGAGTGGAGATACTTTAGATATTTACGGCCTGGATAAGAAGCAGATGTTCCTCATGTGCAGAGAGACTCTTAAAAGTTCAACGAAGAGAAATCCGCCTCTTTAGTGACCTCTTAGAAAAGAAGTTTTTTTTTATTTGTTTTCAAAAAAATTTTGAAAATGAAATATGAATTTTTTTTTCTATTTTTAAAGTTCGTGGTGTTTTATGAATCAAGTAACGGATTTAGGAAATTGGAGGCAAAAATTTATTGAGCTTACAATTGTACTAGTGCTTGTAAATTTTGGGAATTTGATTTGTGTGGAATGTGAATTAAAAGAACTGTAATAATTATTGTTTTAACAATTATTTTTTAAGTCTTGACGACTTAAAAAATACTTTGGTGATGCTAGAGGAAAAAGTTTCGAATTTTGAAGTAGGTTTTTGCATCTTAATTCTGAAGCATTATGCAGATTCCATAAATTAACTAAAAATAATAGAATGGGGTAATAAACAGTTGCAAAAGATTTGATAACAAATAGTAATATCAGATATTTTTATGATATTGCATAACAAGTCAGGAGTGTTCATCTGTAAAAATGAATTTCTTAACAAGAAGAATTTTTAATCAGGTAATATTTTTGGAGATGGCCTTTTGCGCCTGGGCTAAACATGTCAGAAATTATGATTATTCCGTTTTAAGTAGCTTTCGACAATATAAGAAGCAAGACTTTTACTTCTCTTGCTCTAATATACGACTAAAACCGAATTTCGGGTTTTGCAGCTTTTTCTTTCTTCATTTTCTCTAAACTTCTTGTTAGCTGTTCTGATAGTCTGTAATAGTTGTTTGTTTAATTTGTTGTTCCTTAAAATTCCTCGAAATAAAATATATTATACAATAAAACTGGATTGTCCCTTCAATACTAATCACAATACAAATGCTAGACAGTGTTTGAAAGAAAGAAATTTGTTTTGAAGAAGACCTACTTTCAAAGCGAGTTGCTGGCGTGTTAGTTTTATCACTTTGGTTGTGTCTTCCTAACTAATCTGAGATACTAAGAGTAAGAATATCGAGAGCTCAATACCGTTTGTCTGTCAGTTGGCACATTTCCTCAAGGTATCTTCTGAGACAGTTGACACATATCCTTTATAGTGTTATTTTAGTTAATTAATTATAATTTAAAAAAACCTTAAGACAAGGGTTCACTTACTTGTGAGTAACTTTCCTAATATTTCGACCTTTGACTGGGGTCGTCTTCCGATGAGGTTGCAGCTTTCTTGGAACTTTCTTTCTTTTGTAGTAGATTAAGAACTTCATTTTGCATGGCAGCTATAAACCTTCTTTGATAAAATCACCATGTCTTTATCAATTCCTTTTTCGTCATCAGAGATGCTTCACTGAATTCTGCTGAAATTCTTTGTTTTACGACTAATTATTAAATTCATTAACCCTTTGTGTGCTAGTAAAGATACATGTCATCTGTACATGGCCTTCGTAATAGTTATATAGGTTCGTAATAGTTGGTTTCAACTCTGGTCTATCCATTTATGCCATCTCTTGATTTTAAAAGAAAGTACATAGGAAATACAGAGGATCGATCTGATCAATTCTGATAATTTGCACAAATTTTCCTAGAGTCGATGTAATCGATCCTGGAAGTCTAAAGGTTAATTTTTCCTTGATGTGAAATAGAAAAAAACAAAACAAAACTGATATAGATTAGAAAGTGATCGGGTCTAAAAATTAAATGAGACAAAAATGAAATATCAGTGTTTTAGGAGTGAAAGAGATTAAATGAGAAGAAATTAATTTCTGAATCATCTTTCGGTAGTATTTACAGCTGCACATTAGTAATAAACGAAAATCATGCAAAGATGAACTTATAATAAAAACATGAAGCTGATCCTTTGAAGAAAGAGATCCATATCGAACATGGAAAAGCGAACAGAAAAATATTTTGCACATAGTCGCAAGTAAACGAATCACTTAAGCTAATAGATAAAAAAAAATGAAAAGAAAGAGACAAACTACATATGACGAAGTATACAACAGCGAGACCAACTGATATTGGTGTGGGTATAGGCGAGCAAAAGGAGCGGTACCATAGACACCAGCACCTTCAGCTCTCCCAGCCTGTTTTCGATTGCAGTGGGAATCGAGCACCTGGTATCCATTAGAGCTGGCCTGTGTGGCCCGCGGTATTACCGGTCACTTCATGTATCTGTCTCAGATCTTGCAGCGACTTTGAGCATAAGGGAAGGCAGTCTTCTCTGCTGCTGTCCGTCTGCCTCTCTGTCGTCGGGTGGACGCAAATAATGCACCGACTCTGAGTTTGCGTTGGCTTGTGCACCACTTACCAAGAATTCGTGCGCTTTAGCCTATGCGTTGTTCTGCCTCACTGCTTAGAGCGATACAAAGCAGACACGATCCAATAGGTGTGTGGAAAATAGCTTAAGTATTTCGTATCGTAGATAAACATTTTTTAAAGGTCTAGATCCGACGAAATGTGTTTTAATAAACAATGTTGAAATGCATCGGATATCTGGGCTGTGCATTAGAGAATAAAAAAAAGTTTTTCATTGAAATATTTGAAATTCTTGCTGCTTAAGGATGTTTCATACTAAAATTCAACTGATATTAATGAAAAATGCTTTCGATTGTGAAACCATGAAAATTTGTGAATACTGTCTGTAGCTAAAGACCAGAAAAATAAAGTTATCTAATGGTTTAGTTACGTCACCCTAGTGTCTGTAGGGATTATTTTAATAAATATCGAAGAATCGGGAGTGACATCCTTTAAATGAACATCGTGGAAGCTTCGACTGTCATCTTTTAAACAAATATAGTGAAGTCTGAAGAGTGGCTTTGGGTTGGGTTGTTTTACATCTGAGCTGCACTTTTTTGCACACCATGGGCTAAATGGCCAGGTTACATGGACCCCGAAGGCTCAGAGAAGGTTGGGGGAGGGGACCCACTGGAACAGCTGTTGGAAGACAGATGGTAGCCTCCCGTCAAGGCCATCCAGCGTGTTCTTTAACGTGCACAGGGTATGGCTCTCCCGCACATTTCATACTAAAATTCAACTGATATTAATGAAAAATGCTTTCGATTGTGAAACCATGAAAATTTGTGAATACTGTCTGTAGCTAAAGACCAGAAAAATAAAGTTATCTAATGGTTTAGTTACGTCACCCTAGTGTCCATAGGGTTTATTTTAATAAATATCGAAGAATCGGGAGTGACATCCTTTAAATGAACATCGTGGAAGCTTCGACTGTCATCTTTTAAACAAATATAGTGAAGTCTGAAGAGTGGCTTTGGGTTGGGTTGTTTTACATCTGAGCTGCACTTTTTTGCACACCATGGGCTAAATGGCCAGGTTACATGGACCCCGAAGGCTCAGAGAAGGTTGGGGGAGGGGACCCACTGGAACAGCTGTTGGAAGACAGATGGTGGCCTCCCGTCAAGGCCATCCAGCGTGTTCTTTAACGTGCACAGGGTATGGCTCTCCCGCACACGGGGCCACGGCTTAACGTCCCATCCGACGGACGACGGCCTTTCCAAGCCCATCGGTGTCCCCTACTGACCGTGGGCAGGGCGGGGAATTTTGCTGAGGTAAATCTCAACGCTGACCCACTGGGACTCGAACCTGGAACTACAGATTACGAGCCTGGCGCGCTACCGACTGAGCCACCCTCGCCCCCTGAAGAGTGGCACTTTTTAAATAAGTATCATTAAGGCTCAGGAGTATTACATTCGAAATGAATATCAAGAAGGCTCAGATGCCACCCTTTAAATATTATTGATGCTCAGGAGTGTCAGATTTTCAACAAATGTTTTGAAACTTCGAGAGTACCACATTTTAAATGGATATTATTTAGGTTAAGGCGTGCCACATTTTAGGCAAATGTTGAGGCTTTCTTTTTTTGTCAATGGTAACTAATTTTCAAGCTATATAACTTCTAATATATGCATTGAATGAAAAAATGTGACTGAAAGTAAATTAAAGATCATAATTAAATCTATTTAAATGTCGATTTTCAAAGACATTCGATTAGTATCTAAAGACTTATGGAAGCTGGAATATTTAGCAATAAATTTTCTTATTTTGTAAAACTCATTCGTAATTGTCTAATATTAAAATAATCAATATGAAAGCTTCTAAAACGTGTATTTATTTTATTAAATGGTGTGAAACCATACTTATTATTTAAGTTTTAATTAATTTTTGAGATATATGGCGCATTACTCTTGTGAAATATTCCAGCTTCCATAATGAAGAAATAAAATATAAGAATCTTTAAATACCGAACGAATATTGTTGAAAATCAAGATTTAAACGGATTTGATTATAATGATTATTAATCTTCAGTCACGTTTTCAACTATATGTCTATTTTAAAAGTTCTAGAGTTACGAAATTAAATTCCCATTGATATAATATGGGAATTCTCTAGCATTTTGGTAGAGCGTTGTACATACTACAACAGATAAAGTAAAAGTTATCGCTGATAATTATGCTGCTGTTGAGTTGAATATTTGTAAGATTTCCTAATATTAAGATAAAAGAGTAACATATCGCATCTGGCAACTACGAAATGCTCATTTACATGCAGAATTGTTTTTTTATTTCCCGTCTTGACAACGGAAATTGGAACTAACGGGCGATTTGGGGAAACTACAGAGCGATTCAAAATTCATGCAACCCATATTAGAAAATTTCATTTTTTCTCAATTTACATCTGCAAATTGTTAACAAAGGGTTACAATAGATATTGAAAGTGTCTTGAATACAGCAGCGAATCCTTCTCATCATGTTTGTCGCAACCTTACGCAACGTTTGACCATTTATTTTAGAAAGTTCAGATTCGATCATGGGTACCGGGGAATTAGGAAACTGTTCATTGAAGTCATCAGCAACAGTTGAAAGTGATTTGGTTGTTAAATAATGTTCGACGATGTATACACATTTGACCTGGGAAAATGTGATTATCGGCAACTAGTACAATACACGTCACCAACAAAGGAATGACAGCGTGAGAACTAAACAGTGTTGTATACGTCAGTGAATGCAGGCGTGCTAACGTTAGAATCGGTATTTAACTCCGTTCAGTTGGTGCGAAATAATAAGCATTTACATTTCGGGTTTTGCGAATTTTAAATCACTCTGCACAAATAGTAATATTTGATTAATACTTTAATAAAAAAAAACAAATTTTTTTCATTTATCTCTTAAAACAAAAAAGGTGGATTTTTTCCCACTTTTTTGGGGCTTTGAACACACTGGATGGCTTTGAGGGGAGATTACCATTTCTCTCCTAACAAATCTCCAGTGGGTCCCCTCCTCTAGTCTTCAGGGTCCTTGTGACCTAACGTTTAACCCATTGTTAACAATCATACTCTACCAATGTTAACAATCATACTCTACCACTAAAATTTCAAAGTCGTTTTATCATAAATAAATCATTTGCATATTCACTTGAAATTTTGGTATTTTTAAAATATTTTCATTGTTAGAGGGCGCTTTAAAGCTATTGCTAGATTCGGAAAATACGGATCGTACTATTTCTTTAATACCTATTCAATCCAAAATGATTTTTATCCCTAAGAAAACAAAACGTTGAATGCGAATATTAAAGAAAATTAGAAAATATAGCTGTGGCAACTGAAATTAAGAATCACGAACACTGAAGCGTAGCTGTAGCTGAAAATTATGAGTGAGTTTTGAATACAGTTGGCGCGAAATAATAATACCTTTAAATAAAAATACGGAGATTCAAAGTGCTCCCCTCTTAGAAAGGAAACCGCTAAACCATAAAAGGGAAACAATGACAATCAATAATTAAAAAAATACCTCTCTTCCTATACGCATAGGCGCCCTAAAAAGGGGGGCGGGGGTGGCTCAGTCGGTAGCGCGCCAGGCTCGTAATCTGTAGTTCCCAGGTTCGAGTCCAGCTGGGTCAGCGTTGAGATTTATCTCCGCAAAATTCCCCGCCCTGCCCACGGTCAGTAGGGGACACCGATGGGCTTGGAAAGGCCGCCGTCCGTCGTATGGGACGTTAAGCCGTGGTTCCGTGTGCGGGAGAGCCATACCCTGTGCACGTTAAAGAACACGCTGGATGGCCTTGACGGGAGGCTACCATCTGTCTCCTAACAGCTGTTCCAGTGGGTCCCCTCCCCCAACCTTCTCTGAGCCTTCGGGGTCCATATGACCTGGCCATTTAGCCCATGGTGTGCAAAAAAGTGCCGCTCAGAGGTAAAACAACCCAACGCAAGCCCTAAAAAGCAGGAAATATACCCAAAACATATCAGTGGTGCAATCAATCACTGAATTCGTATTCAAAGCAGCCTGTATCTAGAAAAAAAATAGAGGGTGTGTGCGTGCAGGAAACACAACCAAGTATGAAAAACAGAAAAAAAAAAGGGGGGGGGGGGCAAGAGACTGGATTTCTAATGCGGTATAACATTTCCTCTTTCCATTTACAGGTCTTGAAAAATGTATAAAAAAATAAAAAAGTTAATAATTTATTTACTCTCTTACTATTTTTAGCATTCTGAAAGAGAGATCATGGCCAGATGTCCCCCCTCCCCCTCCTCCCTAGATCTGGCTGTGCTTCAAAGGAAGATAGGGCGCCAGAAATCTTGATTTATCTATCTTTTAAGTGAACACGAATTCAGTCATTGATTGCATCATCGATATGCTTTAGGTTTATTTTCTGCTTTTTAAGGCCCATATAGAAAGATAGGTATTTTTAAAATTTTTTTAATTTATTTATATTTTTCTTTGTCACTAAAAACACCTACCTTCAGAAACTTTCATTTGATATATAGACTGATGAACATCGATCACATTTTTCCTCACCCTGTTTTTGGATTCATTTTTAAGGTAGCCCATGACATTGGGGATGTCACAAGCTTTAAGTTGAGATATAAATCGCCAAAGTTGATCCCCCCCCTAAATTTCCCTCCCCATTTATTGGATGGGGAGAATGGTGGGTGGTGGGGAGAATGGGGTGGGAAAATGGGGGTAGATAATTAAGTAGTCTACGACGGTCTTCATATGAGATTTCATTTGACACCTAACTCGTAATTGCAGGTCTTCATGTTCGGAAGAAATACTAAAAGAACGACTTTCGCATTTTTCCTTTTTTTAGGGGGAAGATATCATAGGGGGGGGTATATTTTTTATCGCCCACAGCATTCCCCATGTCAGAAGCTTTCATTTGATGCAATTTGTTACGTTCGACCCGTGCATACCCGAAGATATTGCAGAACAATCCTTTTCATATTTCCGCATTTTTAGGGAGAAGAGGGAAGGGGGAGTAATTTTTATAATCTGAGATAGTCCCCATGTCACAAGCTTTTATTTGATGCTTAACCTGTTACTTTCGGTCCTTGCGTTCCGAAAATACAGCGGGACAATCGTTTTAATATTTCCCTTTCTTTAGTGGGGTAGAAAGATTGGGGATAAATTTTTATAGCCTATGACACTCCTCGCTTCATAAGATTTAATTTCACACGTAAATCATTAAGTTGTCTGTCCCGTTCCAAAGATATGGTAATTTACAATCCACAAACCGAGAAGCCACCAAGGAAGAGAAAAAAATCAATAGAAGGATTTGGGTTGGGTTGTTTTACCTCTGAGCGGCACTTTTTTGCACACCATGGGCTAAATGGCCAGGTCACATGGACCCCGAAGGCTCAGAGAAGGTTGGGGGAGGGGACCCACTCGAACAGCTGTTGGGAGACAGATG
Organism: Ryuthela nishihirai; assembly: GCA_038380435.1. Classification (NCBI taxonomy): domain Eukaryota; kingdom Metazoa; phylum Arthropoda; class Arachnida; order Araneae; family Heptathelidae; genus Ryuthela; species Ryuthela nishihirai. Next base: position 65,399,796 of record JAWZYU010000015.1, on the reverse strand, counting down.
GTAGCCTCCCGTCAAGGCCATCCAGCGTGTTCTTTAACGTGCACAGGGTATGGCTCTCCCGCACACGGGGCTACGGCTTAACGTTCCATCCGACGGACGGCGGCCTTTCCAAGCCCATCGGTGTCCCCTACTGACCGTGGGCAGGGCGGGGAATTTTGCGGAGATAAATCTCAACGCTGACCCAGCTGGGACTCGAACCTGGGAACTACAGATTACGAGCCTGGCGCGCTACCGACTGAGCCACCCCCGCCCCTCAATAGAAGGAAAGGTAATAAAAATATAGGTGTTTTGAATATAAAGGATATTTTTAAAAAAACCATCAATAGGGTTAATCTCATTATTAGCGTACTTTGGTAGCTTTCCAAGCTATAATGTAATTGGTTCTCTAGCTTAGTGGAGAATTTTCTCTGTTTAATTCCCACTCTATACTAAGTGAGAAAAGTAACACCGATGATGGACTTACAAAACCACTGTCCATTTAGCAGTTGACTATTGTACAAGAGAGTCATACTCTGTGAACGTTAAAAAATCTCTGGATGACCTTACCTGGACGTTGCCATTTGTCTCCTAATGGTTGTCCAGTGGATTCCGTTCAACCGTCTTCTCTGAGCTCTTGGGGTCCATATGACCTGATCGTTTACTCCATTATGTGCAAATAAAAAAGAAGAAGAAAGAAAAAGAAAAACCTCAGAGGTAAAAAGACCCAAATACAGTTTGTTTGCATTATTACATATATAACTTGGGTTGCTGCTAACGGTTGATTTCAGCCTCAAGAAATGAATCCATAGAAAGTGATAAAACCAATCATTTGTATTACCTCTGAATCAGCAATTGTAGTTGAAGCTTCCTCTACTTCCGTGGTAGGGGAGGGGGATTAGCATGCCAGGCTCGTAATCTGCAGTTCCCGGGTTTGAGTCCCAACCTATAGCAGCGTTCAGCTTTATCTCTGCTAAACTTCTCATCCTCTCTCAGTCAGCAGTGGACACTGATGGGCTTGGAAAGTAGTCCATCGTATGGAACCTAAAGTCATGACCACGTGTGCGGAAGAGCCTTACCCTGTGCCCGTTTAAGAACACACTGGATGGCTTTGAGGGGAGATTACCATTTCTCTCCTAACAAATCTCCAGTGGGTCCCCTCCTCTAGTCTTCAGGGTCCTTGTGACCTGACGTTTAACCCATTGTATGCAGAAAAAAAAGTACTGTTCAGAGGTTTGGTTGTTTTACCTCTGAGAGGCACTTTTTGTGAAGACAGTGGAATGATAGATTCAAACCTGGGTGCTGCAGTTTACGATCCTGGCTCGATACCGACTGAGCCACTCCCTTTCGGAGGTAAAACAACCCAATAACCTTCCATTGTAAATAAACTCTTTATTCCTTCTGGCCAATCCTGTTTTGGAAATAGCACCAAGATTACAAACGAACGTTTGAAAACTTTTTCACTCTTCAACCGAAAGTTTGAAACTTTCGGTTGAACTTTCAACCGAAACTTTCGGTTGAACTTTCGGTTGAACTTTCGGTTGAACTTTCAACCGAAATTTCAACCGAAAACTTTCGGTTGAACTTTCAACCGAAGATTACGTGTGCGTCAGCAAAACCGAAAGTTTGAAACTTTCGGTTTTGCTGACGCACACGGAGCTAAACCTTTTTTCAAGTGCATCGTCATGATGTCGACGCGAGAATACGCTCCGAAATGAAATGATTGATGCCCCTCTCTGCTTTTCTGAGCGCCATGATTAATCCTCGGTTCCATTTATGCAAAGTAGAGGGCCAACATCTTTCAGAAAAATCCTTGACACGCTTTGGCTGAGTGGTCGCGGTTCTTTTCGAGATGAATGTGAATTCATTTAAGCGCCACAACAATGAGAGGAAAAGTGGGTGATACTTAGGGCGCAATTTTCAGGCAAAGTTAATCTTCTTCAAATCGGTTTTGAATTTAAGATGAATGATTTTTATGACTGAGACTTTCAGCGACTGAATTAAAAATAACGTATTAGCAAAGTCGTCAAGGAACTCGGCTTGCATTTTAAGAACCGAAAGAAATAAAATGAATTTTGCAATGAATCTCTGATTTTGGATGAAAGGGGGGGGGGGGGGGGGGCGATGATGAATCATTGTAAATAAACTCCGTAGCCTTGAATATGTCTTGAATGCTAGTCTGTGAGATTAATTTTTACCAACTTTACGGAATGATATAAAAAACGGAGCTTAAGTATAGTTATGCTAACACTGTTGTTCTCTTCTTGTTAAATGTCTCATTTTTTGTGTTCTCTTTTTAAATGTCTCATTTGGTTAACTGAGACGTAGTCTGAGTTAACCAAAATGTTAAGCAAAATGTTAACCAATCAATTAAGCAAAATGCGTCGACACCATGACGATGCACTTAAAATATTTATTAACTGAGACGTGGTCTCAGTTAATAAATATGAAGCAGAATGGAAAAAAATACATTGAAACCCATCGTATGATTTGGCCAACCCCCCAAAACAAGCATTAACATTCACATCGTAACCTAATAGCAGCATAATTTTAAGGGTGCGAGGGGGGAGTCATTTTGGACAGGAACAACCTTCAAGTTTTACAGTTTGAAAGCAAATCCCGTCTGTAACACAATTCAAACACAGAGCAGTTTAGCAATTTCATTTGGAAGAAACAAACATTTAAAAGGACATTTTTCAAATACCCGTTATCGATACAATTTCAGAAAGAAGAATTCATTAGAAGCACGGTTTGAAATTGCAACTCATTTATTTATTTATTATTTAATGTGCTTGCAACAGATCAATGATCCAATAACAGTGAACACATACAAAGATAATAATTAAAATTAGTACATATAAAGATATTATAACAACAAATCAGTGAAAAAAAGTGAGGACATATACCACATTTTGTAACAACGTATGCAACACACATAAACACAGATAATTAGAAATAAAATTTACCAGATTAATATCACAGCTTGAAAAGGAAAAACCGTTAGCAACAAAAATTAAAAAGGACGAATCATCTATAAGTAACTGCAAAAGTTAGGGAGGGGTTTGCCTCTGTCAGTGTCATCTCCAAGCTCTTATCCCGATGTTCAATGCTTCAATGCTCTTATCCCGATGTTCTTCGCTGAGGATGTGGAGATTGTTCTCCGCTGAGGATGTGGAGATTGTTCTCCGCATCCTCAGTTCTGCCCTCGGAGAGAAAGTGGTGGGCGGAGAAGCAGCTGTCCCTTCATCGGGCGAATGGCGATTGAAAAGTTCACCGTATCACAGAAGGGGACATTGTGTCCCCATGTGCAGAAGAATCATACTACATGCAAGTTAAAGAATAAGCTGGAAGACCTTGGCGTGAGGCTCTCTTTTGTATCGTGACATTATGCAGTCGACCTCTTTCCCTACACAGCTCTGAGCCCTCTTGGGGTCTTTGGCACCTGGCTGCCATTGTGTACAAAAGGTTGTCACGCAAAGAGGAAACAATCCGACAACCATTTGTTCATATTTTAATATTGTTTCGAAGCACTGATTTATTTTCGAAACATAGTCAATTTTTAAAAATAGATAACAATCTATTTTTAAAAAATCAGTAGAAAAACCTTTTTTTATATCGTTAATGCCAGGCTAAAGATATTACCATTATCTTCGAACACTGCGTTATTTCAGTAATAATCCTTTCCAAAGTAATTTATTTAATTATTTTTATTGCTTCTTTTATCAAATATATAAAGAAGAAAGTTTTTTTGTCTATCTTCTTATGTACTTGATAACCAGAAAAGCTAGATGCGCCAACCTTTACGTGAACGATCCTTTGACCCAGAGTATGTAAAACCCACTGGGATCCTCCAATACAAGATTGGATAGGTTTCAAATTCTCAAAAACTCCATAAACTTAACATTAACGGTAAAAAACCGGTATCTCTCATACACTAAGTACTAGCAGTTATTCATATTCACGTGGGGGGAGTGCCGTCTACTACAACTTTTAGACGGTTTCAGATTTCTCCTAGAGAGGAAGGGAAAAATTATACCGGGGACGGACGGAACGATTGTTACGAGTTTTATCCCAAATGAAAACTTGTGAAGTGGGAAGTGCCATCTATCATATACTTTAGAGGGTTTCAGACCCACGCAACGCCGGGGGAAATATTTCAGTTCAGCATAAAACTCATTACGATAGTTTCGTCTCTCCCCTCCCCGCTACCACCTTCTAGACAAAAATGTCGTTCCCCTCTATAAGAGGACCGGCCAGGTCTAGCACCTAATGTCTGACCCCGCCTTCTCGTGGTGCAGGCCGTTAGTACCTTTCAAAAGAGATATTCTCTTTTGGAAGGGAACGGAAGGGGAGGGCTGCCAGTTCAGTATGGCCTACTGATCTGGTCATCTACGGCCACTTTTTTCTTTTTCTTCAACCCTGCTGAGGAGTGGTCAACTTCACAGGGTCCTGGTGCTGACCATTTATACCTACTAGACTGGACTTGTTTATGGATTTGAGCTTGATTATTGATCCTTTACTTGCTGCACTGGTGGGCCTCTGTTGAGGGAGAGTCTGCCGCTGTGTTTTCTGTTTGCTTCTGGGTTGCCAGCTCTAAGTGAACAGAGGCATGGGATACCGTATATCAGCTGGTGGATAATCCTAATCAGAGGCCATCGCAGGTACCTGAACCTTACTTAGCTAGTTGGGCATCGTCAAGCCTAAACTGGAGTAATGTGTCTCAGGCAGGCCATGTGGCTCTTGAAAAAGTCCACTTGAAAAGGTGGTGCCTGAAGTTCCTACCAGCATCGGTGACTTCAGCCTTTAGCGGAGGAGGAACGGGTCTTTGCCCATGCCTGCGATCAGGGGGCTGTTTGATATTGTTGGCCCTACCAATCTCAATAAACCTAATTTCTTTAAAAATCCTACTAATAATTTTCTCTCTGCAGGAACGTGGAACGTGAGGACATTACATAGAGATTATTCTCTTGATGTTCTCATGCAGGAATTCCAGCGCTATAACTTAGATATTCTAGGCTTGCAAGAGACCAGATGGACAGGTAAAGGTGAGATACTTAAAAATAACTTTAAATTTCTCTTCACAGGGAGGGAGGATGGAAAGCATCACCAAGGCGTGGGTCTGCTGCTCAGCAGACATGCTAGTGATGCTCTTCTAGGATATGAGTGCATTAATGAAAGGTTTCTTACAGCAAAATTTCAGACAAGCATTAAAGACTTGAATGTTATCTGCTGTTATGCCCACACTGAGGATGCTGATGAGGATGAGAAGGATAGGTTTTACGGACAACTTCAGGATATTTTGAATTGTGTCAAGAAAGGAGATATTACCCTTGTTCTTGGTGACTTCAATGCCAAAGTTGGTACTGACTCTGATCTTTGGGGAGGGGTGATAGGCCCTTTTGGTATTGGTAGCTGCAATGGGCAACGTCTCCTACAGGTAAGTAAACTCAATGGTTTCAGAATAACTAACACTTATTACAAACACCGCGACATACATAAATACACATGGGTTTCACCTGATGGGCTGCATAGGAATATGATTGATTATATATTAATTAACAGCAAATGGGCTAGTCCTGTTAGAAATACCAGGACATATAGGGGAGCTGAAATTGGATCTGACCATTACCTTGTTAAAAGTGTCTTGCAACTTAAACTTAAAAAGTGTTGTGCTAGAGTTAAAAAATTTACCTTTAATACTGAAGCTCTGAATGACCAGTTATAGCTAAAGCTTACCATGATAGGTTACTTAGTCATTATGACGGTCATGGTTTGCTTAATACTGAAGTTGAAGAAGAATGGGGCCATTTTAAACAGGCTTTTTTGGAAACTAACAATACTCTTTTAGGAAAAAAGGAGCAGAGGAGGCAGAATTATTTAGGTGATAAGGCAATTGAGCTTATTTCAGAAAGAAGGAACTGCAGGAATGTCCTTAATCAGTACCCTACTAGTCCAAATAGAAAAGATTACAGAGAGCTTAATAAACGTGTAAAGGATCAGTTAGCTACTGATAAAAATCTTTGGCTTGATAGCTTGGCTGACAAAGCTGAGGAAGCAGTTAGGCAGCACAACAGCAGAGAGCTGTACCAGATAGTTAATGTTTTATGTGGTAGAAAACGGACAGGCATACAGGGATTGAAGGATAAACAAGGTAAGGTTATAGAAGGTGAGGATTCTCTCATGGCTTGGTGGGCTGAGCATTTCAGTGATGTTCTAAACAATGTGGTTAGTTCTACTCCCATTGTTTGCAATAATGATAGATGCATTGTTGGCTTTAATGTTGGCCCTATAACACAATCTGAAGTTAGTTTGGCTATTTCTAAACTTAAACTTCATAAATCCCCAGGGGTGGATGAAATTACTACGGAAATGCTTAGATCTGGGAATGTTTCAGTTACCACTTGGATGACTGAAATTTTGAATAACTTTTATGATAAAGGCATGGTTCCTAAAGATTTTACCAGAGCTATTATTATCCCTATTTTCAAAAAAGGTGATCGTAGTTCTTGTGATAACTATAGGGGTATCAGCCTACTCTCTGTTCCAGGTAAAGTTCTTTCCATGATTGTGCTTAATAGAATTAAGAATCTGGTTGACAGGCAATTGCGTGATGTGCAATGTGGATTCAGAAGTGGTAGGGGATGTGTAGATCAGATATTTTCACTTAGGCAGATTCTTGAGAAATGTTTAGAGTTTCAGAAACCTTTGGTTGCTAGCTTTGTTGATTTCAAAAAGGCTTTCGACTCTGTTGATCGTCATAATTTGTGGTTGATTGTGAGATCATATGGTATACCAGACAAGTTAGTTAACATAATGAAAGCTCTCTATAATAACACTGAGTCATGTGTGAGAGTTGGTAAGTCTTGTAGCAATTGGTTTAGCATTACTTCTGGTGTTCGACAAGGGTGCATTTTGTCTCCTTTTCTCTTTAGTTTGGTTGTTGATTATATTATGCGAAATTCACTTCGAGGGAAAGATTTTGGCCTTAAATGGGCTGGAGATACGAAAATTTCTGATTTCGATTATGCTGATGATTTAGCCCTTTTGGCAAATGATGTTGATGAGATGAACTCTTTCATTCGAGCTGTTGATGAGATTGGTAGTAGAGTAGGTTTGGTTATAAACAGAGAGAAAACTAAAGTGATGAAAATTGGTCAGGCAGGTTGTGATTCAGTTAATCTGAATGGTTGCAGTCTTGAGCAGGTGTCACAGTTTAATTATCTTGGGAGCTATGTAACTGATACTGGTGATGTGCGGCATGAGATTAACAGACGAATAGGTATTGCTGCCGGGACTTTTAAGAATCTATTGAGATTGTGGAGAAATAGGCGTATACACCTAAAGACTAAAATTAGACTGTATAATAGTTTGGTTCTTTCTAGGGTTAGTTATGGTAGTGAAACGTGGACACTGTGTAAACAAGATAACAGGAAACTAGATGCTTTTGATTCTAGATGCTTACGCAGTATCTTGGGTATTAGGTGGTTTAACTTTGTAACTAATGATGAGGTTAGGCAAAGGAGTCTGCAACCTCCTTTAAGCAGCATATTGTGCAGAGAGAGACTCCGCCCTGGTTTGGCCGTGTTGCCCGTATGGATAGTTATAGATTGGCGAATAAGGTTTTGAACAGTGTGCCTAGAGGCCTCAGAAGGAGGGGGAGGCCTAGGATGCGGTGGGCAGACAATGTCAAACAGGACCTTGTTAGAATTGGTGTGCAGTGGCCGGATGCAGTAGATGTAGTTCAGGACAGACTTGCTTGGAGAATTAAACTGCATGGTCTGGTTGGACCTCCGTAGCCCATGGCTGCTTGAGGATGATGATGATGATGATGATGATGAAACTGATTGTAGGGACGTCTGATAACTAGTTGTAGTAGATAGTACTTCCAATGTGAATATGAATAACCGATAATGCAAAGTATGAGAGACATCGATTTTTCAACCGTTAATGTCACTTAACAATTTTGATTTTTTAACCGTTTAATGTTTAATTAACGTTAATGTTAAGAGAAATTGAAACTCTTGTTTCTGTTCCATTCCAATGTGTGTTGGCACATAGTCCACATTCTTCCCCTGGGTCAAGAGATCGTTCATGCAAAGTCTGGTGCCCTAGCTGTTCTGAGGGCCGAATGCATAAGCGAATAGAAAAATCAAGAAACAAATACACAAAATACAATACTCAAGGAAAATACTTAGGGAAAGTTGCACCCAATACAATACTCAAGAGATGCACAATAGTGCATCATCGCCATATCCGCGTTTCTGTGTGGTAGTATTATTACAGTCCATTGCACAACCAGTGAATCAGCAGAATTCCATCAGGCGACATGGATTATAAGCGAGGCACGCATCGCGATATCGCATAAGGCGAGATCCAAGTTTCTGTGTGATAACGTTTCAGGGCATTTCACAGACAGTGCATTAACAGACACTGCCAAGCGCACAGTCACGTTCGCGATATGGACTATAGCGGGGCATGCACCTCTCAATAATTGGGGTGGGAGACGGGTCCCGAAGGACCCGCCCCCCATGGGAATATTTTAGCTGGCATGAAAAGCTTGGAAGTAGAAGATTAAGTTTGTCTCAGAGGAGACCAGTAGGGACTTGGAGTATGGGTGGCGTTAAAGGGGGGTGCGGAGCGCAGCCCGGGAGTAAAATGGAAAATAAGTAGAAGAGCGAAAGCAGCTCCTGACTCAGAAAGTCCCGGATCCGGCAGACGAGTCACTCCCATGTCCCTTAGGTGCTCCCAAATTCGGGCACTCCTGATGGACACCGTGACTGCCCCGCCTGCTACCTCACTGACTGCCTGGGAGTTCCTGAGTTCGTTAGCGAACCCTTCCCTAATCGGACCCTGAGGATATAGTGCCCGACGTCTGCATCTGGAGCCTCACAGCCGCAGTAACTGTGGGTAACGATCTTAAAACGTCCCAGAGATATCGCATGAGGCGAGATCCGCGTTTCTGTGTGATAACGTTTCAGGGCATTTCGCAGCCAGTGGAGTGATTAGCAGATGCCGCCAAGTGCACAATCGCGGTGTGTCGATTGATGAGGCGCGATCCGTATTTCTGTTTGATAACGCTTGAAACCATTTCACAACCTAATGCGTTAACAGACTCCGCCAAGTGTGATGACAATATGTGATGGGAATTTATAGGTGTAGGACTCTTTTCAAGGCATTCACTACTTTTGCCTATTCTTGAAAATTCATCTGCTGTCTAGTCTCCCCATATGATCTCTGACTATCAGTCTAGTTGAACGTACTCAGATGGTTTAGTAAGAGACGACTTGGACTGTCCAACTCAAGCTACGAGGAGCGACTGAAGGTTGGTTCACGATCTAAGAATCTGTTATAAAATCATTAACAACCTTCTCTGTTCAAATTCGGTCGAGCCATTAATTCATGTTTTGGACTCTAGCAGAACAAGGAGGCATCCTTGAACCAATCTTCTCCATTCCATGGAGTGAATATTGAGTACTTTCAGTCACTCCTCGTAGCTTGAGTTGGACAGTCCAAGTCGTCTCTTACTAAACCATCTGAGCGGATGTTCAACTAGACTAATAGTCAGAGATCATGTGGGGAGACTAGACAGCAGATGAATATTCAAGAATAGGTCAAACAAAAGTAGTTAATGCCTTGAAAAGAGTACCACTTCTTATAGCAACTCAAAATCATGAAGAGGACATGGTAGGCTTTTTTGATGATGTTTTGGACAAAATATCACCAAGGAATATATCTAAAGTCTAAATGAATATGTTTTTAATATTCAGAGTTAGCAGATATCAGACCGGCGTTGCTAGAGTCTGAAATTTTCTAAAATGTAGAGTAGATGTCACTCCTCACGTCGCAAGCATTCATTTAGCATACATATCATTAGACTTTATCTCCTCCCCCTTTGGGGGTAGGGGTGGCTCAGTCGTTTGCGCGCAGACAAGTAATTTATAGTTCCGAGATTCGAGTCCCGCCTGGCCAGCGTTGAGATTTTTCTCCGCAAAACTCCCCGGTCAGTAGGGGACACCGATGGGCTAGGAAAGCCGCCTTCCGTCGGATGGGACGATAAACCGTGGCCCCTTGAGCGTGGGGGCGGGGGTGGCTCAGTCGGTAGCGCGCCAGGCTCGTAATCTGTAGTTCCCAGGTTCGAGTCCCAGCTGGGTCAGTGTTGAGATTTATCTCCGCAAAATTCCCCGCCCTGCCCACGGTCAGTAGGGGACACCGATGGGCTTGGAAAGGCCGCCGTCCGTCGGATGGGACGTTAAGCCGAGGCCCCGTGTGCGGGAGAGCCATACCCTGTGCACGTTAAAGAACACGCTGGATGGCCTTGACGGGAGGCTGCCATCTGTCTCCCAACAGCTGTTCCAGTGGGTTCTCTCAGTCCCCAACCTTCTCTGAGCCTTCGGGGTCCATGTGACCTGGCCATTTAGCCCATGGTGTGCAAAAAAGTGCCGCTCAGAGGTAAAGCAACCCAAAATCCTTGAGCGTGAGGGTCATACCCTGTGCACGTTAAGAACACTCTGGATGGCCTTGACACTCTTGATGGAGACAGATGGTGGTAAGCCTCCCGGGGACTACCATTTGTCTCCTAACAGTTGTCCACTTGGTCTCCTCCCCCCCCCATCCTCCTCTGAGCCCTCGGCGTCCTCGTGACCTGAGCATTTAATCCATTGTGTGCTAAAGAAGTGACGTTCTCAGGTAAAAGAACTTTATCTTAAAATGTTGTAACTAAATTTGGCAAGATGGTTGCTTAAACAAAGATGAAGATTTTTATCGATGTTTGATTGAGCTTCCAAATTTTCTTCCTACTTAACAAAAAGAAGAGAAATCCTCTTAAACGGCAAGAGTTAGGACAACAAAATTCGGTATGTATTGGATTGTTTTACCTCCTAGCCGCAGTATTTTGCACACAACGAATTAAATGGCAGGGCAACAAGTATCCCAAAGGCTCAGAGAAAGTTGAGATGGGCGGGTCCACTGTACAGTTATTAGGAAACAAATGGTAACCTTCCATTAAAGGCAGTCAGTGTACTCTTTACAGGGTATAGCTCTCCTACAGACGTGGCGACGGCTTGACGTTCCATCCGACGACCTTTACAAGTCAATATGTATCTCCTTTCTCACCGAGCGCAGAACTTGAACCTGGGAATTGCAGATTACCATCATGGCCCGCTACAGACTGAACCAACACCACCCCATCTGCACACAGGCGGAACTACCATTGGTGCAAATGGAGCAAAGTTGTGGGGGAGGGGATCGCAGCATTTTCCCATGGTGCTGAAGGTCCATTTTATATTATAAAATAGGATAACACTTGAATATTTTATACCAGAGAACAAGCCGATCTACTTTTGTCACTGCTCCTCGTGAGCCCATATCTCACGTCGTCCTTCCCAAGGACCTCGGTAACCGTTTTATCATTGTTGTATTGAGAGCAAAATTAGGGATAGTACAGAAAAATTCAACGCAGGCACAGTTAACGTTGGATTGTTTTACCTCTGAACGGCACTCTTTCTGCACACAATGGATTAAATAACCAGGTCAAAAGGACGCACAGGAAGTTTTCAGAGAGGGGACCCACTGGACAGCTGTTAGTAGACAGATGGTACCCTCCCATCAAGGCCATCTTGCATGTTCTTTAACTGGCACAGGGTAAGTCTCTCCGGCACACGAAGCCACGGCTTAACATCCCATCCAACGGATGGTGGCCTTTCCAAGCGTATCGGTGTCTGCGGGTAGGGCAGGGAGTTTTGCGGAGACTGACCCCGTTGAGACACGAAAGTGTGAACTGCAGATTACGAGCCTGGTGCGCTACGGACTGAGTCACCCCCTCCGCTGTCTCTGGGGAGATCAGGTTACGATGAATGAAAAAAGAGGAAAAATTGTCATTAGCCTGGTGGGATCCCAATCCACGACCTCCTAATAACGTGTAAGGGGCTCTGAACGCTGAGCTACTGGACGCTGATCGAGATCTCCTGTATTGGTGCCTTTAGCATTACACCATGGAGTTAGTCTGGAAATGTATCTGATGTGTGACAGTATTTTACCAACAGGTGCCAACAATGATTTACCAACAGGTGCATACCTATGATTGTCTATTACTCATCAGATTACTAGCCTGGCGCGCTATTGACTCAATTAACCTGCGCCCTTTTTATGACGTAGCCATTATGTACTCAGAAACGATCTGTGAATGCGATAAAATAATCCCCCCCCCCCACCATCACTTGAAGAAGATCAGCTAAATTTCGTAGTTTCCAATAACAGCGTTTTCAAACGTTACAAACAGAATCGTTTAAAAAACTCAAACGATGGGGGAAATCATTTTGTATCCATCAAACTTTATCCCGTTTATCCATTTACGATTCATCTGATTTCGAAAGTTTTCTGCCTCTCGAAAGAAAAGAAGAGCAAGATGAAGTCAGCAGCCGATGCGATTGTTATCAAGCATTTCGAGAGCCTCTAGGTGACCTTAGAGAACGGAAGAGGTGCGCTGCAGCTTCAACGTAACAGCATCAACCTCCAGGAGCGGCAGCACGTCGTACAACACAGAGAGAGCGAGCAGCCTTCCTTTAGCCTAATTAATCCTGTACGAAAGTGCACAGCAGTTTGAATTGGTAGCGCGCAACCTGCACTGTCTCCCACGCGTGCCCCTCGTTGTCGATCGCGCTCCCACAATCAAAAACGCTTTTATTGGGTTTAATCTCGCGGCGGTGCGTGTTCTTCTCCCACGCACCTTAGATGAACGCCATTAATAGTGCTCGTTCTATTTCTCTCTCAATTTGATGGGGGAGGCGTCCAAGTAAACGTTGAAAGAAATGTTGCCCAAACTATGACGTCCAAAATATTGACAGGTGCTCTGAGAATGCTCTTATGAAGTCCTCAACTGACACCACTTAATAGATGTGTATTGCTTTGGACGTTGTAATTTTCAGAAAGTAGCTTAGAAGAGTGGGATTCGAGAGGAAGGGTTATGTGAAGGTGTGTTTGCTTTAACACAAGGTAGGAAGGAATACAGAAGAATTTGGGCTCAAGTCTTCGTGTGGTGTGTCTGCTTTAACACAAGGTAGGAATGAATACAGAAGAATTTGGGCTCAAGTCTTCGTGTGGTGTGTCTGCTTTAACACAAGGTAGGAATGAATACAGAAGAATTTGGGCTCAAGTCTTCGTGTGGTGTGTCTGCTTTAACACAAGGTAGGAATGAATACAGAAGAATTTGGGCTCAAGTCTTCGTGTGGTGTGTCTGCTTTAACACAAGGTAGGAATGAATACAGAAGAATTTGGGCTCAAGTCTTCGTGTGGTGTGTCTGCTTTAACCCTTTTACGACTAAGGGAAACATTTTTTCCATTTTAAAATTGGTGATTGTCGTATTTAATTATAACCTTATCTGCATTTTTTTATACAGAATGTCAAAATAGAACGTATGCCGAACGCAATTGCGTAAACGGGAACGTTTAGAAAACAAAAACAGAACTGTCAGGACGCATAATATATGTACTATGTGCAATGTCCATCTTTGCCTCACTACCAAAAGAAATTGCTTCGCAGAATATCATAATTAGCACATCATTTTGTATAGTAATTTTATTTCATAATTTTGTATTATTTTAGTTAACATTTTGTTCTAATAAACCAATAAATAAAAGACATTGCATAATGAGCCTAACTATAATTTGTGTTACCTTTATAGTCCATTGGGAAAAATATTTCCCATAAAATTCCAAAAAAAACTACACATTGTTATGTATTTTTCTTTTGATTTTTATTTATTTTACGTCTATACAAACTAAAATAAACAGTTACATACTAATATTTACTCTTAGAAACCTTATGGTCCTGAAAGGGTTAACACAAGGTAGGAATGAATACAGAAGAATTTGGGCTCAAGTCTTCGTGTGGTGTGTCTGCTTTAACACAAGGTAGGAATGAATACAGAAGAATTTGGGCTCAAGTCTTCGTGTGGTGTGTCTGCTTTAACACAAGGTAGGAATGAATACAGAAGAATTTGGGCTCAAGTCTTCGAGTCTGAGCTTCAATTATTTCGATAATTAATGTGCCTGAGCAGGGTTAGAAAAGGAGCGAGGACTGACTCTGTTGGTTTGCCTTGTTTTACCTCTGAATGCTACTTTTTTGCACACAATGGGCTAAATGGCCAGGTCACAAGGACCTAGACAAGATTGTGGGGAGGAGACCCACTGAGCAGCTATTAGGAGACAGATGGTAGTTTCTCGTCAAAGCCATACAGCGTGTTCTTTAACGTGCACAGGGTATGGCTCTCCCCACATGCCGTGAGACAGCTTAACATCCCATTTCGACGGACGGCGATTTTTCCAAGTCCATCGGTATCTCTATTGTCCGAGGGCAGAGCGGAAATTTTTGCGCAGATAAATCTCAATGCTGATACAGTTGGACTCATACCTGGGAACTGCAGATTACGAATCTGGCGCGCTATCGGATGACTCACCCCCGCCCCGTTGGCTCAGTCGATAGCGCCTCAAGCTTGTAATCTTCAGTTTCCAGGTTAGCGTTCCATCTGGGCCAGCGTTGAGATTGATATCCTCACTCCTACCCTGCCCTCGGTGAGAAAGGGGACATTGATATGCTTAGAAAGATTGCCGTCCGTCGGAAGGGACGTTAAGCTGGGAGCCCGTTAAAGAACACGCTGGCTTTGACGGGAGGCTACCATGTGTCTTCTAATATATGTCCAGTGGATGCTATCCTCAAATCTTTTCTGAGATCTTGGGGTACTTGTGACCTGGACATTTAGTCCATTAAGTGCAAAAAAAGTGCTCCTCAGGGCTAAAACAGCCCAACCCAACTTTTGCCAAAGAAACGAAAGTAGTTACTACATGTGTCGTGAATCCTATAAGTTTTTTTTAATTAAAGTAATAATTTCTCACTTGATATTTTTCAAGAAATGCTACTTTTTTATACTGATCGAACTCTCATTTATTCTTGAAAATACATTATGAGCTCAGTAATACTAGTCCTTTTCCGACCGATATTTCACAAGTAATTCTCTAAAAACTTTTTTTGATAAAAATAAAAGGTTTTAATATCATCCTCACTGTTCCAAAAAATTATTATTATGGATCACCTGTGCCGTGATTTTAAAAGGATGACAATTACTACTTCAGCCTTTACTAAAAAAAAAAAAATAAGTTTGCAATTCTAATATAAAACTAATATACAATAAACATAACATAACATAACTAAAAAACATAACTATTATAAAAATTGATAGCAAGCTATAAAAAAATCCTAATTTCACGAAAAATGTTTGCTTTGGCAAAATCAGGTATGTCAAACACGCGGCCCGCGGGCCGCATGCAATCCGCCGGGAACTGTTCTGCGGCCCGCCAGATCGTAGAATTGCTCATATCATGAAATGCCCGATCATTTCATGATCATTCCATTTGTTTTTGTTTTTTTGTTTTGCGGCCCGCGATTTAATATATAATACTAAATATGGCCCTCGGTGGTTAACGAGTTTGACATGCCTGGCATAAATGCACAATTTTATCGTAATTTCTTTCGTGGAATTAAGGTTGGTTTTTTTTTTAACTCAAATCGCCAATTTTTTTTTTGCACACCGTGGGCTAAGGTCTAGTCCATGGCACACATGGTCTAGGTTGCAAGATCCCCCCAATGACTTATTGAAAATTCGGCGAAGGGGACACACTGCACCGCCGTTAGGAGAGAGTTGGTAGCCTCCATTTAAGACCATCGAGCGTGTTTTATTTTCATAACGTGAACAGGGTATGGCTCTCCTGAATATTGCTTTACGACTCATCCGAGGGACAGCGGCCTTTCCGAGCCCATCGGTGTTCCCTCTCTGACCGAGGACAGTAGTTTAGCAGAGATTAACTTCAAGCCTGGTCTGGGTGGGAATCGAACCTGCAGACTAGGCAACACCTCCCTACAGAGTTAAGGAGTAAATATATTTTAAAATATTCAAATATAATTTATCTTTTGAAATTTGACTAGTATTAAAATGTAAAAAATATAAATATTTGTTTGGAATAATATTATTCGTGTATTAAAAATGAATTGTCAAATATTAAGATGAATTTCACATGCAGTATTTTCATCTTAATCTGTAATGGTATAAAAATCCTCAATAAATAAAGGAATTTTTCTCCCAAAGAGATAACATCGATGAAGCAACGCTGTTGGCTCGCATTTGTCGCTTCTGACATCATTTTTTTTCATACTTTTTACGTAATGTAAAAATCATAAAGATTCCCTTTTTTGATTCTAACATTATTTGCTTTTGAAGGGAAAAATCTTAACCTTTAATTTAGTGGGTGATAAAAGCAGAAAAAAAATTATATTTTATCGAAGAGTGTACACTTTATAGTCAAATTGTTTCTGAACATTTAATATGTTTGTACTGTTATTATTTTGTTTAATCTCCAAATATTGAACGAAGGCATTTTAAATTGAATTGTTTTTCTTCTGAGCGGCACTTTTTTTTCACACAATAGGCTCAATGACCAGGTCACAAGGACCTCAAGAACTCGGGGAAGGTTTGGGGGGAAAGGAACCAGTTGGAAAACTGTTAGGAGACAGATGGAAGCTTCTCGTCAAGGCCATCCAGAGGGATCTTTAACGCGCACATCGTACGATTTTCTCGCACACGTAGCAGCAACTTCATCGACAGGCGGCTTCCTTTTCAAGCCCCTCGGTGTCCCTCTGCTGTCCGAGGGCAAGGCGGGGAGTTTTGCGGAGATAAATCTCAAAGCAGGCATAGTTGGGACTCGAACCTGGGAACTGTAGATTACGAACCTGCTCACTACTAATTAAGCTAACACCGGCTCCTATTAGATCAGAATTTCTAAAGTTTCTTTACCTTCTTTTCTAAAGTTTCTTAACACCGGCTCCTATTAGATCAGAATTTCTAAAGTTAAATTCTTTTTTCAGTAACATTTTTACAAATTTTATATACAAATATTTTATATTACAAATGTTTAAGAAAATTTATTCATTTGGAAATAATTCGACTCTTAGTAGCGGTTATTATTTCCCTTAATTTCACCTTTATTTAATAAAAGCAAATAAATACGAAACTAAAACTTATTTCACGAAAAGGTAGTAAAATGTTGATTAAGTGAAATACATTTAACTACTTTAATTTACCGTTATTTCATTTGAAGACCAATTCACTGAGGAATCCTATCGGGACAAAACACGGCTTCCAAGAACAGATAAGTTTAGACAGATTTTCGACACACGCTACGACAACAGAAAATGTTCAAATCAACATATACTTTAAAAAACATCTAAAACTTAAACCTTATGTATTCGGAACGTTGAACAGTAATCTTTTTTTTAACATTTTCTCCTATTATTTGGTATCTCAATACATTACTACTCAGTTGACAGACTGAAAAAAAAAAGTGCCAGAAGACATGATCTGTTTTCAAATAATTTTTTGCAGTAAACATATCTTTCACATTTATTAAAATGCTTTTCCTAATCCATACCAAGCTTAACGTTCCTGATTTTCTGTGTAGACTCCGTCAAATTGTTTTGTTAAGGAAAGACTTTTAACTGTGCTACACATTAAGAAAAAAAAAATGTAATTGCGTTCTTTGACTTGATCCTGCATTCCAGTTGGAAATTCTGTTTTTTTTAAGAAATATGCTAATGATACCGATTAAAATTGTTTTGTTTTGCATCACGCAAGACAAAAAGGTCGGGAAAATTTCTCTTTTTTTCTACATATTTGCCATGCAATTATGCTCAGATGCAGAAAAAAACTTAATGGAAAAAAGGAAAAATTTCTTAAACTAAAAAAGTCTCATAAATATATCAAAGAAAAAAAAAACTGAAGTTTTCAATTATAATAATAAATCGAAAGAAGACTTATTCGGTTACATATCACAAAGTTGTCACTAGAAGTTTTTTTTAAATCCATATTTTCAGTTTAAACATATGTGCACGAAATTGCAAAATTCTTAATATCTAATTCGATTTATCTTAGAACGGTTTGATTTGAAATTCAATCTGTACAAGAATGACAATGACAAACTGGGGAGACTGTGAGACTGCGCAGTTAGCACTTCAACAGTTCTCACATATTATTGGTCAACGATCAACCAATAATCTGTCGATCAACCAATAATCAGTCGATCAACCAATGAGCTATGAGAAATATCAAAACGTCAACTACCCAGTCTCATAGTTCTTCAGCTGCTCCCTAACCTATATATAAGGAGTCTCGTAGCCGAATGAGTTTGGAAAGACCTTCGCTGTCAGATGGGACGTTAAGCCGTCCCTCCGTGAACAGTAGAGCCATACCCTCTGCACGTTAAAGAACGCAGGATAGCTTCGACAGGAGGCTTCTATCTGTATTCCAACTGCTGTCCAGTGAGTCCTCTTCCCCGAATCTCCTCTGAGCCCTTGTGGTCCTCGTCACCTGGACATTTAATCCATTGTGTGCGAAACAAGAACCGCTCAGAGGTAAAAAATATCCAACCAAACTCGTAGCTGAGTGGCCATTGGCAGTTAATCCAGACGTATTAAAGATAGATAAAATAAAAAAAAATAAATACCCCCTCAAGCAGCTGCTTGCCACAGAGGTCTGACAGGAGCCTGTCAGTTTATATGCCATAGTAGAAGGTCTGAGAGGATGGCAGGACCTCAGCAGAAAAACGACACACACATCCATGCCTAATTCCGGGGCTCGAACCCAGGTCCCTTAGATCAGTAGCCAAGCGTGCTAACCACTCGGCCACGGGACGGCATATCTGTGACAAAATCCACTCTGCACTGTATTGAGAGAGAGAAAATTATTTTTTTGGCAAGTCCACCATTTCTTCTACTTCATTCAAAGTACTCCAACTGTGAAACTTATTTTAAACTAATTTAGATGAAGAAGGAGTAGAGGTCTCATTTAAGGATTTAAATGTTCAAAATGGTTACCTATCTTCAACTTCCGTACAGTGATATAGGTAGCTGTAAATGCTTGAAATGCACGGGGAAAAAGGTCTCATTGCTTATTAGTACACAAACATTCCTTATTATTCTTTTGCATCTTTGATTTTATATAATCTTAGTGTCAAGTCTGATAATCTAGCATGCGCTTATATTGCCTATCGACGCCCAGTCGTCTCATTTAAGTTATCGTCCATTGAAAAAATTTCCTTATTGATCTCGCATACCTCCATCTTGTTGAACCAACCATTATTTGATCCACTTGAGGATAAGCATTTCTATCATCATGTTGTTCAATTGTGGGAATTGAAATGATAAAACTAAAATGTATGGACTGTTTTCAGTGCAATATAATAGGATACAATTTATGTCACAAAGATACACAAACACCAAACTTACTAGAGAATTTATTTATTTACTTATATATTGAATATTTGCATTTAATGATATCTGTGAACCTATTAAATTTTGAATAGTCGAATGAAGGCTCAAATTACATATAGAACTCCCTTTTTTCATCTTTCCAAGTGCATTCGTTCAAAGATTACTTAAATGCATTTGTACCGATATTCTACACTGAGGCACCAGTTTATTAGGTACAGTCGCTCAAAAAAGTATCCGAACACTATGGTTGATTACAGAATTCAGAAAAAATATCTGGCAACGATTTTTTTAGAAATTAGTGATCTGGCAACCTTCGTGTCACGTGACACGAAGGTTGCCAGATCACTAATTTCTAAAAAAATCGTTGCCAGATATTTTTTCTGAATTCTGTAAACAACCATAGTGTTCGGATATTTTTCAATATATATATAACGCAATGAATATGGAGCGTGTGCAGTTACCGTCCACAGCAAACTGGAGCGGTTGCGGTTAATGTTCACAGCACATTGGATCGTGTGAGCTCAAAAAGACCTGGATCGTGTGGACTCACAAAGACCTGGATCGTGTGAGCTCACAAAGAACTGGATCGTGTGAGCTCACAAAGACCTGGATCGTGTGGGCTCACTCACGGAAATATTGAGCGTGTGCAGTTACCGTTCACAGCAAACTGGAGCGTGTGCAGTAACTGCACACACTCCAGTTTGTTGTGAACGGTAACTGGAGCGTGTACAGTTGCTGTACATGCTCGAGATATTTTTCCTGAATTCTGTAATCAACCATAGTGTTCGGATACTTTTTTGAGCGACTGTACCTATCTGGTAGCGTGTTGCGCCTCCTTTGGTGTTCAGAACAGCCCGAATTCGTCGGAACATGGAACTTTCAAAATGCTGGATGCATCGTACAGGAATATTGTACAATGCGGAAATGATTGTGTCGTGTATGCTGCAAACTGGACGGCATACAGTCTCGCTACGAAAACTCCCTTACCACCTCATTCCAAAGATGCTCGATATGGTTTATATCTGGGGACTGTCAGGCCGATGAAGCAAGGAAAACTCGGCGGAATGTTCCTGGAACCATTTGGTGACGATACTTACTTTGTGAGCAGGTGCATTATCACTCTGAACTGGAACGAATAAACTGTAGACATGAAGGGATGAACTTGGTCTCAATGATGTTCAAATACGCAGTGGCGTTCAGATGTCCTTCGATGTGGGCCTATTTTGTGCCAAAAAAACATTCCCCATACAATCACACCGCCACCACCGGCCTGTAATGTTGACACCGGACAAGATGGCTTCATGGCCTCACATTGCGTGTGCCAAATTCTGATCCATCCAGCACCATGATGCAAAAGGAACTTTGATTCGTCCTACCAGGCTACCTCTTTCCAGTCACCAATGGGCCAGTGTCAATGTTACTGTGCCAACTGGAGACACACTATATCTGCATAATATGAAGGATATTCAAAACATTCTTGACATGCATCTGCAGAACAAAAACCATTGCACTTGCCTCAAAAAACTTTTTCTCGTCCTTCGAAGTACTCCCCTCCATCATCTGTGCAACGTTTTAGACATCTACGCCAATTCTGGAGCGCTTGGTGGTACTTCTGTTGGGGAATACTCCGCAACTCTGAAAGAACGCATTTTGCAAGGTCTTGTACCCTTGAAAAAGGGTGAAAGACCTTGCAAACTTTTTTATCGTTTCTTCCAGATGGGGAGTTTCAGTTGTTTCTTTGAACGAAAAGAGTTACAGTTACTTATGGTAGGCTTTCGATGATTTCCGAAAAAGAGGAAAGTTCTTCTGGTTTTCAGAAACGGAATAACTCGAGTTCCTTCTAATAACGAGGGAAGTTTCAACTTTTTGAAATGAAATACACTTTAATTGGTTCAGAAATTAAAAACAGTTTTTGGGAGTGAAAGAAAGTTAAGATTCCTTTCGAAATAAAGAAAGTTTCGGTTGCTTTTGGAAATGAGAAAACTTTCCGGATGATTTAGAAAATGAAAGATATTCAAATAGTTTCAGAGAATATAGGACGTCCCAGTTACTTCTATGAATTAAAAAAGTTTTAGCGGTTTTTTAAAATGAACGAAATTTTTATTGTACCGAAAAATGAAGTACAATTTGGCTCACCAAATGAAGAAAGTTTTAATATGTTCGAAAATGAAGATAGCTCCAGTGTTTCTCTAAAACGAAACAAGTTCCTTTTTTTACCATTATCACGTTACACTTCATAATATGGGGTTGGGACATGTCAGGATCCTTTTTGTAGTCAAAGATCAATGAGAGGGAACTAAAGGGAAAATTTCCTTCATATATACACAGAAATGAAAACAACAACACCGAACAAAAAAACCATCTTCCCATATGCGCCGTAAAAGTAGAAATTGAAAGTAAAACATATCGATGGGTGCAATCAGTCACTGAATTCGTATTCACTTCAAAGGGAGATAGGGCGCCAGCAATCTTGTTGAGTAGGCAAATCAGCGCCCTATCTTCCTATTGAAATGAATACGAATTCAGTGACTGATTGCACCGTCGATATGCTTTAAGTTTTATATTCTACTTTTTAAGGCGTAGATGGGAAGATATGCCGTCCCATGGCCGAGTGGTTAGCGCGCTTGGCTACTGATCTAAGGGACCTGGGTTCGAGCCCCGGGTAAGGCATGGCTGTTTGTGTCGTTTTTCTGCTGAGGGCCTGCCATCCTCTCAGACCTTCTACTATGGCATATAAACTGACAGGCTCCTGTCAGACCTCTGTGGCAAGCAGCTGCTTGAGGGGGTATTTATTTTTTTTATATGGGAAGATAGACATTTTTTATTTCTCTATTTATTTATGATTTTCTTTGTCACTAAAAACACCTACCTTCAGAAACTTTCATATGCTATATGACTCATAAACATCGGCCACAGTTTTCCTCCCCCTTTTTTTTGCAGTCGTGTTTGAGGTAGCCCCATGACATCACTGAAGACGTCACAAGTTTTAAAATATAACTCGTTATGCGCCGTAAGATCAACCCCCGCAAAATGCGCCCCTTTTTTTGTGTGTGTGGGTAATGGTGTGGAGCCCAATTCGAAACAGTCTACGACGTTCCTCATATGAGTTTTCATTTGACACCAAACTCGTAATTGTTGAAGATATAGCAGAACAACCATTTTCATATTTCTCCTTTTTATGGGGGGGGGAGAAGGAAGGGGGTGGAAATTTTTTAACCTGTAAATTTCCCACGTCACAAGCTTTCATTTGACTCATAGCTTGTTACATTCGGCTCTTGCGTTCTGAAAATATAGTGGAAAAATCATTTTTATATTTCACCTTTTTTAGGGGGGAAGGAAGCAAGGGAGGTCAACTGTTACCTTTGAAACTTCCCGTCGTAAGTTTTCTTTTGACACATAAATCATTAGTTTGCCCATCGCGTTCTAAAGGTATGGTGGAACAACTCTTTTGACAAATCCACAAACGGACAAAAACCGACAAATTATGGGCGAAAAGCAATAGTAAGATTGCTAAAAAGAACTGAGCGGAAAGAAGGTACAATCGCTCAAATAAATATCCGAACACTATGGTTGATTTCAGAATTCAGAAAAAATATCTGGCAACGATTTTTTTAGAAATATAGTGATTCGGCAACCTTCGTGTACGTAAACGTGTATCAACCATAGTGTTCGGATATTTATTTGAGCGACTGTACATAAATTTTAAACTCGGATCAGAACCCTGATATCTCTACTAGAGCTTGACCACTAACCAATTATTACTCCATCTAGGCGTCTAAAGGAGAAGTACCATTACCTCTACCTTCGATAAATATTTTACAAATATCTATCAATTAATCAGATTGCTTTCAAATCAAAATTTTATCAGTTTTTACCTATCCCATTTGAATGAAAGTTCTGATGTTTCGTAAAATGACTCTTGAAAACAAGTGTGAGAGGCTCTTTCATTTAGTGAGAGACCAAAGACAGTTCTCATTTTGTAATATTTTTCTTCACGACTGTAAAAAAAAAAGGTTATTTTTAATGAATTTCTCACATAATGTGTGCATATAACAAATTGCTTAATGCACACATTTCTTAGTTGCTAAGAGAAAAATAATCATTTAAAATTGCAATAATGATTTTTTTATCACTAAGCTCATTAGCTTCAGTACCAAAAATACATGCTTAAGTTCATAGAATCAGATTTCCCAGTAAAGTTCAAGTACCAATTTCTATTTGCTACTGTTTTTTTTTGCCAAGATATAAAAACGAATAAATAAAATAGTCTTTTATCACTCTATTATAATCCAGTCCATCTCTCTCCGAATTAGTTTTTCACGTCCCAAGGTTTTCTCTTTCATATCCACTTTGTCACCTCGAATACGAAATATTTTTTCTCCTTCCTAAATCGTCCTTCCACTCTCCAACAGACTTGAAAAGAAATGCATTTTTCTTTTTTTTTTCTATAAAAGAAAAAAATTCCCCTCTTATTAATACTAAGCATCTTTAAATATCCACTCGAACGTCTTTGACAGGAGAGTTCCTCACGCAAATTGATGTTTTCCATCTTCATCTTCTAGGAAGGAAGTTAGTGACTAAAGATGCTGCGTCGTTCCGATCTATCTCATTAAATTCGATATCAATTGCCGTCCATCAAAGGGAGCATTTCCGAACTGAAGTTATCTTCCGAAAGAGATTCCAAGAAGCGGGAGAAAATAAAGGGAAGAAAAAATTCATTATGGGAATAATAGGCGCTCTGCGTGACAGATAAAAAGTTCGGGATTGATGTCATTAATTTTTTTATCTCTTTACATCTCAGTCGCAGTATCTTTTAAAAAAAAATAGGTGACGTGGCTGTTATGCCTGTGCTTTTGTATTTATAGTCGATTATCGGAGCTATTGAGCAAAGTGACTAGAGTTAAAGAACTATCAATAAATGTCGATGTTTTCTCATATTTTTTTTCGTTTGGGAAATGGAATATTGTGAGCAAAGTTTGAGTTCTGTTCGCTGTCGAACTGGATGTTAATCAAGAACACTTTTATTTCGAAATAGATAAAGACTGGATGCAGTGAAGGGTTCAAGCATATTCAACAAACTTTTTTGACATTGAAAATTAATTTCCGAAAACAGTTTTTTTTGTGAGGGGGAAGAAGAAGTAGTTTTAGTAGGGAAGAAACTACACCAATGGCAGATATAATCTAGAAACTAAATCAGGCATGTCCTGGTTTCTCATATAAGCACATGTAGAAGGATATGCCCACTGGTCTTAGTACACTACCACTAGATAAGGTAGGCCTTTACTTGCATAATTACTGCATTAAATTCATATTAAAAGTTGTAGGGAAAAAAGGAACACCGTAATTTGATTTCTTTTGCAGAAAAATGAAAAGTATTAGATAGCTTGCCAAATCTCAAAAATTAGTCAGTCCACGAGTCATTCGTTTATCACTTATCTTCTACTCATGGAGGTAAAAGAAAAAAGAGGCGCCAAGAAGAAGGATATTTTATGCAATGATTATATTTCAATGTAAATGAGAACATTTCACTGATCTCTGTGTAAACGTCGCTTGGGCAAAGCCGAGGGGTATATCTCAGTGAATCTGATAATCATTTAAATACCCTCGGAAGAGGGAAACTTAACAATGTTTCCCCACAATGGAGAAGATAGGTCGAGCCTCAAGGGCTGACCTTTACCCCAGAGGTCGTATACACCCAACAAACCAAGGCAGACAAGAAGTAGGCTATTGAGGAGCAATTCATTGAATAAAATGAATTTTATATTTAAATTTAAAAGAAGTGCATTATCAAATAGTATGGCTCTCAATGGTAAAAAACAAACATTATTTTGATGAAAATAATTTTTCTTCAACGTACATTCAACTACAAATATCTGATTTCATAGGTAGAATGATCGACGATGTTTGCATACGAATGTAAGCATTATTAAACTCCCCTGTAGTGTTTTACGAAACTGTTTCATGAAAGATAAGATTTTGAGAAATGTTTTGGTAATGTCTGTGTCATCGTGTTTCGAGGGCAAGGTGTGTTCACATCAACTAGTCCATTGACTTAGTGGTTACAATGTTTGGTTGGAAACCAGAGTTAAAATCCCGCAAAAGGTTCGGATGTTTTTGTTGTCTTCTTGCTGGAATTTCCTTTCGTCTATATGCTTATACTAGAAATCAGTCGTTGCATTTGGCACTTCTTGATTTCTAAACCGTCACTCCGACCCTTATTTAATCTTGAATGCGACACCGAATCTGAAAATTCCTCTTATTTTTTAGTTCTACTGTCCGAAATAGCCCTATTAACCAATGTTTAGTTTTCAGCAATGGTATACCGGTTTGACATCTATAGATCCATCGCATCCAAAATTTGACATGATTTCTGAGATCTATAGCTCCAAATATCCTCAAGCACCAAATTTTATCCATCCATCACTGGTAGGTCTGTATTTGACCTTTGACCTCGATAGATCCATCGCATCAAAAAGTTTTCAACGATTTGATCTACTACTCAAAATACTCCCAAGAACCAATTTTTTTGCCCTCTAGCACCGATAGATCTGAATTTAAACTTTGATCATGAAGAAACTCCGGATCCGAAAATTCGTAAGGTTTCCAACATCTACAACCCGAAGCACCTACAGACACCAATTTCCACGTTTTTAGGACTCGTAGATCATGGTTTGACCTCTACGTGATTTCTATTTCACCCCCAAGGGCATGTCGGAGGTCATATTTCGGATTTGTTCGAGATTTGCGACCCGGATTACCCCTAGCTGCAAAATTTAAGAACTCCAGCATTTCTGGATCATGTTAGAATTAGTGTCGTCTCCTATCAGTCAGTAAGCCGTCATTCAATCACTCAGAATCGTCTACACGTATTATATAACATATTATGGCTACAGGCGCCTCTGTGGCAAGTAAATAGTTTCCACAAAAAAAAAGAACAGCTTAATTCCGATGTCCATTCTTTTCTAAAAATATAGAAATATGTATTACACAAAATAAATAAATTTACTTTTATTTTATCTTATAAATTTGCTTTTAAAACCTCACTTTCCTCTGAGTACCTCGCTCTGCCCACGGTCAGTAGAGGACATTGATGGGCTTGAAAAAACCGCCGACGTCGGATGGTGCGTTAAGCCGTTGTCCCGTGTACCGGAGAGTCATGTCTCTCTATTTTATTTATTTTTATTGTTGCATTTTTATTATATTTTTGTTGTTATTAATATTATTATGTATTAGATGTGTTTTTGGAAGTGCTACTGTGGGGATGTGACTCATAGATGTTGTTTTCGAACCTGAGCTGGCTGCCTGCACGAGATGACGAGTCGCAAAAGCCCTTTTATGGCCTTTTACAACTAGCCTGGGGCGCGAATGTGAGCGCTGTAGACGAGCCATGCAATAAGGAAACGACACTCTGAAGTGTCACTGCCACACGTGTAAAGGGACGCCGCTTTTACTCAAAGAAAAACCCGTAAGGAGAGGGTTTTATTCTATGTGCGAATCAAGATTCTTGGTGAATCAAATACAGTTATGTGGAACTGAAGTGAGTTGTTAGTGAACCATGTTGTAGGAAAAAGTTTGATATACTTTCACCGAGTTTATGGTAGGTAAAGCGAGAATCTGCAAATGCGGTTCTGCACCTCATTGCATAATTGTTTGCAGCATCAAAGGCCTACGGAGTCGGGTGAATTCCTAGCACGTGATTTTATATAGTGTGAATAAACTGTGTCATCCCTATACAACTCTCGTCCGTGAATTGTTGGACATATTTCTGTACATCATTTGGCGCAGCAAGTCTGAGGCATACATCGGTACGGGTGTAACAACCCGCGAACCTACCATTTCACCGAAATAACGGTGAAGGTAATCAAGGGACTAATTGATCGTCCTATACTATAGAGTGGGTTAATCATTTGTCATCTGGCCCAACACCAAATTCGGCGCAGTTCAAATAAAATCTGATAGCACGTGACGAAGTAATAAAACGGCGTCGTTCTGCCCTACCACTGCCCACGACACGGAGGGAGCCATACCCTGTGCCGTTAAAGAACACGCTGGATGGCCTTGACGGGAAGCCACCATCTGTCTCCTAGCAGTTGTCCAGTGGTTCCCCTCCCTCAACCTTTTCTAAGTCCTAGGGGTCCTTGTGACCTGGCGATTTGGCCCATTGTGTGCAAAAAAGTGCTTCTCAGAGGTAAAACATCCCAACTCAACGGGCTTTGAAATAGCATTTGTTATTTGTGCCTTAGTTAATTTCTGGCATATATTCCTGTAAACCATTGGTGTTGCAAAATGTTCAAACTTCCATAACTCTTTAAATACTGACCGAATATTGCTGAAAATTAGGAATTAGGTAAATTTTATTTGGATTTTTAATCTAACTTCGGTCACATTTTTTCATAAAAAGCGTATTTTGTAAATTTGAAATATTCACATTTAAATCTCCATTGGCACAACCTAGTAAATTAACTTTTTGACATCAGTGTATAGAGGCTAATATACAACTCTCCAAATCCATCAAGAAAGGGACTGTCCCCTTCCTATATGAATTCTCTATCATTTACATCCTTCAATTGTCATAAAGCGGCACATTTCTCGTAAATTTACAAAAAGAAAAAGAAAAAGGGTTGATTGGCGCAATTCGAGTTGTTTAGCCTTTTCTGAAGCAAGCCTCCTGTGATCCTCTTCACGGCAAGACTCATCTTCCTAGCAGAGTTGTTTCCTTCTCCGTTTACTGAACCTTTTCCTTTCCTTTCATTTTGCCCTTCCAAAAATTTTTTTTCGTCCCCACTATAATATCTCAAATTCACGGTGTAGACTCCATCCTTTTTCTCGTATGGGTTTGTTGGGTGAATACTCAGTGAGAAATAAATCCATGGCTCCAGTGAATGGAGATGAGGAGGAAGGAGACTTTTATTTATTAAAACCCAGAATAATTCATGCAGCATTACGAGAGTTTTGAAAGAAAAAACGAGTCTCCCCCCCTACCCCCGAAATGAACAAAAAATAAGATGCCGAACGGTCAAGTAGTATAAGAAAAGAAGTTAGAGATAAGTAGTATAAGAACGGTCAAGTAGTATAAGAAAAGAAATAAGAGTTTATTTAGGTAATTTTTTTTTCAATTCATTTCCTACAGAGATGTAGTTTGCACTTAGTGTATACTGCACGTATTATATTCCCATTCACAATGATTTCTCTTAATCAATCAACCTCATCACTGTACACTCCGTTTTCGGAGCTAGAACAAACCTGAGAACTATAGATCACGAGTCTATTGTGTGTGACTGAACTAACAACCCAAATTTAGCTCATCATTTAAAGAGTTATTGAAGCTGGAATATTTAGCTGCCGTAATACTCTAAAACATGAGTTTTTAGGGGTTTTTACAATAATAATCGGAATTTTGGCCAATTTTGAAATTTTTTTAAATGAACAAAGTTGTTTTTAAATCTTTTACCTTCCATAACGTTTTAGATACTGAACGAATGCTGTTGAATATCGAAACTTAAATGGATTTTATTAAGAGCTTTCATTTATCCTTAATCATATTTTTCCATAAAAAAGTTTATTTAAAATATATTTAAATTGCAGAGGTTCGAGTTTGGCTTCCATTGTCATAACTTGGACTTCCTATAAAGTGATTACTTAATGTACAGGTATTCATAATTTTTGTTTAGAAGTAAGTGTGGGAAACTACCACCGTTTTATTGCAGTAATTAAATATTTTATTTTTAAGTTCCGCGTACTTATGTAATACTTACTTGGAAGAAAAAAAATATTTTTCAGAAATTAAACTTAATAAAAAGAAATAAAGAAATAATTTTAAATAAAAGAAAGAATGTCTTGACCATATCAAAAAATACATTGTTAATTATTTCTATTAATTTTTTATGAAACTTGAAACTTTTTCAACACACTCGTGCTTCGATACGCTTGAAAGCAGGTGGCTGGTTACCCAACTGACGACTTAATCTTAATCCAATGTCCAGTCATCATCATCATCATCATCATCATCAAGCAGCCATGGGCTATGGAGGTCCAACCAGATCACGCAATTTAGTCCTCCAAGCAAGTCTGTCATGAACTATATCTGCTGCATCTTTCCACTGCACACCAAATCTAACAAGGTCTGTTTGACATTGTCTGCCCACCGCATCCTAGGTCTCCCCCTCTTTCTGAGGCCTTTAGGCAACTGTTCATAACCTTATTCGCCAATCTATAATTATCCATAGGAGAAACATGGTCAAACCAACGGAGTCTTTCTCTGCACAATATACTACTCAGAGGAAGTTGTCGACTCCTTTGCCTAACCTTTTCATTACTTACAAAGTTGAACTATCTCCAGTAGTAGTACCATGTCCTAATTTACTATAATGAAGCAAATTAGGAAGCTACATTTGCTTCTTCACTTTCTTCAACATATAATGCAATGAATAATTTGTAGAAGAAGTCTTTAAGAAAAAAAAAAGTCTCACTCATATTTATCTCGGAGGACACCATTTACCATAATTTACTTTTCCTAACTGAATGTACATTTAAATTATGGATGCGAAATAGACTTCTATTAGTCAGAGATCAAAAACGGAGATTATACGGCAAAATAAAAAGCAAACAGCATCCGTGTTACTTCTCCGCTGCGCTCCATGCAGACACACACCTGTCTGCTTTGCTGTTTTACATGAACAAAAATCATTATCTCCCCTGGTCCGTGCAAGCAGCGGAAGCAAGCCACCAGCTGTAACATACAAACGCTGAATTCGCATCCACCACAGCAAGGCTTTCCCTTTGCCAGCCAGCTCTCTCATCCATGCAGCCCGGATTTTCCCCTCGTGTGACAATAAACAACGGCTTCCCGCGAGATGGAATTACAAATCGAAGAGGTATATTGGCCCTCTGACGTCACGGCGTGGGAAACTCGAAACCTGTTATCCCTGAGCTCGAACGATTGCCCGCCAAGTTTCCCCTTGCCAGTGCTGAGTGGCGGACCACGCACTTGAGAACTGGCACGCGGACCATCGGAAACCCAGGAAGAGGAGACGGTTTCTCAGGTTCCCACTCTCCCTCCCAACACACGGTGCAGGAAATTTTAGGAACCTGCGTCGGCTGAGGGTTAGTTCATGGCCTTTAAATGTTGCAAGAAGTTGTAGAGCATTGGATCCAAGTCTGCTTTAATAGAGAGCATCAGTAAATGGGCTTCCCTGCCATACTTTATCCATCGTGCTGTGAAAGCAATATAAAGGGGCTGTGTCTGCAATAATCTTTTATTATTAGAAGCTTTATAAGGCCGCTCTTAATTATATGCTCAAGGTTAGGAAATGAAAGATGAGTGCTTACGGATCAGCACCTGGAATACTGTCCTCTTTTCATAGTGCCTTGGACAATATTGTCAAAGAAAGGTGAGCTATACTTACAGTTTAATTATGAATCTTCATTTTCTTTTTCATTAATAAGTTGCTTGTCTTTTTAGAGGCTGGTCAGCTGATGTTTTAAGTCTAATACTTAAACTAAGCACGGAAAATGATCGTAGTTTTAGATGAAACATTTTAACTATATGAAGGTATTGTGTTATTAACTGTAATTTACATAAACACAAATGAGAGGAAAGTTAAAAAAAAAAAATTTGCGACTTGGTTTTTTAAAAATTGTGTTAATGGAAATAAGGTTTTAGTAGCTTGCTCCCCTATCGATAATAGCCCTATGATGTTCATAACTCACTGACAGAATTATAGCTTTTTCTCAAATACTTATAATACATTTTTTTCCGTGCCATATAAAGATATAAGTGAAATTGCTCGTACTCAAAATTTATTTTCTATTTAACTCATCATTTTTTTCCTCAAAGCAAACCGATATCAGATTAAAAAATTATTCGCTGTATTCATAGAAAAGGATTTAGGCATTTGCAAATTAGTTTGAAGTCGAAGATATCACGACAATGACGGAGCGTATATATTCTCATTGCATAGTATAATATTTCTCATCGCTTGGGAATAAAAAAAATATTTTAAATATATATTAACCAATAAAAATATAAGCGGCAAACTTTAAAGTCAAGCTCTCTGTTTTTCACAGTGATGCGTTATTTTTTGTTCATGATTCTAAGCTTCTCTGCCGAACATCTTCCTCTTCCTAGGGCATAACCCTGCGTACAAGCTTAAGGTGTTCCGCGTTTCTCTAAAATTCAGGATCAAATGATCTCGCTTAGTTCAATTATTTATGTGAATATTATTATTTCGAAGTGATCGAATTGTATTTTCTTAACAATAAAATAATAATGGACGAAAGGTTTTAAGAATGCTTTGGCCGTAAATGTTATTTGAATGTTATTTGAATAGCACCATAATGAAACATTTCTTTCATTATTATTTCATTGAATTATGATGCCGTTAATTCGCTTCATTACCTTTCCTCTATAGACTTAGTAGTTAATCCACTAGCAATATTTACTTAAACTAAAAATTAGACGATTTAATTTCAAAGCTAAAAATGATAAAGAATTTGTAATAAGTGCTATTATTTTAATTAATTTCTTGTTTTCATTTATCTACTGTCTGTTGCATGTCTCTCGAGTGAATGTCGTTTGCATTTTTATTTCAGCAAGAAGATTCTGTTTTGCTACAAATTAGGGACATATTTTCTTACATTGGTGTCATAAAGTTATGAGGTCACGTTATCTCAATGAGAAACTGACTTAATAGCCCTACAATTTCTTAAATAAACATCTTATAGACAGACATATGTGGCTTAAGACAACTCTCTGAATCAAATCATGCAAATCTTGGCTTTAAACGATATTCGTTCGCTATTTAAGGAGTAGGAAATTTTGAAAATTTAGTAGCAGCAATGCTAGACCAAAGTAACCGACAAACCTGGCGCATTTTAAAATTTTTTTTCATAAAATTCTAAAATACACAATTTATTAAATACTTTGAAATAATGCTTGTTAAATGTGTTTTAGATAACTTCTGTGTTAGTCTTATAATGCATTAATATTGTTAAACGTTCAAACTATCATAACTCTTTAAATATTGAATCCCAGGTTCGAGTCCCAGCTGAGCCAACATTGAGATTTATCTCCGTAAAACCGCCACGCATTGTCTCGGTCAGTGGGGGACACCGATTGGCTTCTAAATGCCACCGTCCGTCGGATGGAACGTTAAGCCGTGACTCCGTGTGTAGGAGAGCTATACCCTGTGCACGTTAAAGAACATGTTGGATGATCTTGACGGGAGACTACCACCTGTCTCCCAACAGCTGTCCCCTTCCTCTAACCTTCTCTAAACCCTTGGGTCTTTGTGACCTGGCAATTTAGACCATTGTGTGCAAAAACGTTACCGCTCAGAGGTAAAACAACGCAACACAACTTTAAATATTGAATGAATATTAAGTGAAAATCAAAATTTCCTTGATATTCTTAATTTAACTTCAGTAACATTGTTCAATAGAAAACTTATTTTTGAAATTTGTAATGTTTTACAGTTAACTCCCCATTGACATAACACAGTAATTTAACATTTCGACAGCAATGTATATAGATTATTTATTTATTCAAAACAAGAATAGTTCATGCAGCCTTGCGAACGTTTCGAAGCAAAAAACAAATTCATTTCCAAATGAGCAAAGCAACAAGATGCAGAACGGTCTAGTAGATTGAGAAGCACAGATTAGTTAGGTGAAGAAAATATTTTTTTCATTACCTACTTACAGAGATGTAATTTGCACTTGACGTATACTGCATATATTATACAAAAGCACACTTTGATTTCTTTGATTACTCAACTTCGTTTTGGCTCTTGTTCAATGCAATTGTTCAATGCAATTCCGATTTCAAAATCAGAACAAACCTGGAATGAACACGCGAGATCTCTTTGAGTTTTGAAATTGAATTTCGCTCTGATGAAAAAGTTGATACAAATTATTCAAATGTTTTTAATGATAACGGAGCGACGATGAGTGATAAAACGATGATTAATATGTAAAATTAAATTTTTTCGAATGCAAAAACATTTGGGTGTAAAATAATTATTAATTTTTAAAATCAAGTTTGGCATACACCACTATAGGAACTGCGCAGAAAAATGCAAATATACTGACTTCACGTAATTTTAATTTAACTTCTAAAACATTTTTCAGTTCGGAGAAAGGTTACTGATGATAGAGGTCGGAATCAAATTTATTTAAGTGATGAGTTTCAACAATAATCGTTCGGTATTTAAATAAATTTAAAAGTAAAGCATGGAAGTAAAAAAGTTACAATAGCGTTCAACACAAAAGTTAAAACATCTTTTAGTATAAAGGTTTGAATATTTAACAGCAACTGCGACAGAAATGTGACTTTACCTCAGAAACTAAACGAATTTTAGATATAATAAGTATTATTTCAAATCATTTAATAAAATAAGTGCATATTTTACAAGCTTCGGTAAGTAATTTTTTTAAGATCTGTTTGTTTCACATAAGTTTCCAAGAACTAGATATAATTGCTGTGGTCTTCTCGTTGAAAAATCGAGATTTGGATTTAAGTTCTTTTAATTTATCTTCAATTTTAATTTATCTTCAAGTTTGTTTTCCGTTGTCATAGTATGAGGATTTTTGTTTAGTGTCCAGTACCTGCGTTTAAAATTACTTATGACCTCTCAGAAAGTAGCATATGATTTTTACCACTATTTATTAGAGAAATTATAATATTAGATACATGTAGGTTGACTGAAAGAGAGTTAGGAACTTCGATTTATGACGAATTGTATTACTAATCAATATAAAATATATGAGATTACCTTAAAGCAGCATTTTTGAAAGTTTTAAAATGTTTTTAAACGAAATTTTTAAAATGTTTGCCGCTGGCTCAGGTGTAACGTGACAAAATAATTTTCAGTTAAAAATAAGTTCTTGTATATTACAAACTTCTGTTTTAATATATCTGGTCTAACACAGAATTCTTTACGATTTCGGTTTTCTTATTTTTGCATTTTTTTTCTTCATATTTTGCGAATTTATTATTTATATTAGCATATTGTTACAATTAAGCTTTTTATCTATTATAAAGCTGTTATGCAATGCTGAACTAAAATACACATCATAAATTAACAGAGCAAATATGTATGCTCAGTTTCAATGTATTTAGCTCAAATATTTACACTGGTTTCCGTAAATTAAGGAAAATCTCAATGTTAAGTCAATGGGAAGCTAACGTCAAAGCCCTATAACTTCCAAAATAAGTTGGGTTTCTTTTTTTTTGTTTTGAAAAATGTGATTGCAGATAGAGAACTCAAACAAATAAATCAATATCTCGATTTTCAACAATATTCGTTCAGTATTTAATGAGTTATGGAAGTTTGAATATTTGGCAACAGCAATGCCAGTCTTAAACGTATTCATTGTACTGTCTAATTTTCATAATCTTCATTCATCACAATAATTCATTCATGATAATGATTAATTTGAAAAATCATCCATTCATCATAGTGATTCATTTTCATAATCCTTCACTCACAATGATTATTTTCATATTGATCATGAATGCATGATAATGATTAATTTGAAAAGTCATTCATTCATCATAATGATTAATTTTAATAATCAGTCATTCATCATAATGATTCATTTTCATAATCCTTCATGTAATATTTTTCATAATAAACCATAATGATTTTTTTCACATTCATTCATTCATCATAATGATTAATGATTATCAATAATATTCATAATCATTGATTCATTCATCAAAACGATTCGTTTTCATAATCAGTCATTCACCATAATAATGATTCATTTTGATAATCATTCATTCCTCATAATGTTTCATTTTAATAATCAGTCATTCATCACAATAATTTATTTCTCATAATCAGTCAGTCACCATCATTCATTCATCACAATGATTCATTTGGATTTTGTCTAGAAAGAAATTATGGAACTGTGCTGTAAGCACTTAGCCAAATTCATCAGTTGAACGAAATGTACCGGAACGCTGTACTTTTTTTTATATATATTGCCGCCAAATGTGGCAGGATATTTTCCCATTTGATTATAATGATTTTTTAAAGAAATTATTCTCTCCAAATAAATGCAATATACGTTTAGTAGTTTTTCCACCTTAATTTCAGCTGTTAAATACTCAGGAAGGAAATCTTTCCCCCTGACTAGATCTACTTCGTTTTCATAGTTGCAGAGCAAAGACATTACCGTTCACTTTTTAGAATCCGAGTATGTTTAGTAAAAGTCATAGTTCGAAACCAAATTTTTGACATGTTTTAAGTTTTCTATTGATTAAAATGGTTTAAATTTGAAGGTTAATCCCCTAAAGTTAGTAAAATTAATTTGGGAGCACAAACTTGGGAATGAAAAGATTTCATAGCGAGATCATGATTGACAGCGGCTCCAAGTGATGATCACTGGAAGAGTGAAGAGAAACGAGGCGCCAGACATCGGAGACGATGACTTACTTATAAATGACTATTTAGGTTTATCTTCTGGATCTTAAATTTAGAAAATGGTGTTCAGTCGCCGATAGGAATAATCGTAAAATTGCTAGGACGTTTAAAATTATAGTAAATATCCCCTTAAGCATCTCTTGCCACAGATGTCTGACAGGAGCCTGTCAATTTATACGCCACATTAGAAAGGTCTGTGAGGTGGCGGGTCCTGGGCAGAAAAACTACACGAACATCCATACTTTAAGCGGGGTTCAATCGCAGGTCCCTTTGATCAGTAGCCAAGCGCGCTAACCACCCGGCCACGGGACGGCTGGAAGGACATAATTACAGTTCAGAATAATTAATTACCTTGTTACAGAGTTCATTATCCTACAGTTTGCTTTAATATTATTGTATTTTGTAAAAAGCGCTGAACTCTATCGGTAGATAACCATCCATAATGATTAGTTAAGACTGCTGAAGTCAAACGTAGCTAAGATTGATTAACCATAAAGATTGTTAAAGTAGTTAACAATTAACGGTTAATTAAGGGGGATTAATTCTTAAAGATTATATAATATCCTTTGTCAACTGTAATGATTTAAAGCATCTGGAACCGAGCATCAGGTTTTCTTCACAATGTTCAATGTTCACTACAGCAACAGACTTTAGAGAAAACCAAACTATTTCACAGTCTTATCATTATTTGTGTGCACCAAATTTCCCATCTCCACAGATTTTGGAAAAAAAAGTTCCAGAATAAATTAATTTTTCCCTGCTCACTTTAGGTTGCATACTTCCAGTATCTCGACAACTCCCAAGATGAAGCTTTGGGTTGGTTGTTTTACCTCTGAGCGGCACTTTTTTTGCACACCATGGGCTAAATGGCCAGGTCACATGGACCCCGAAGGCTCAGAGAAGGTTGGGGGAGGAGACCCACTAGAACAGCTGTTAGGAGACAGATTGGTAGTCTCCCGTCAAGGCCATCCAGCGTGTTCTTTAATGTGCACAGGGTATGGCTCTTCCGCACACGGGGCCACGGCTTAACGTCCCATCCGACAGACGGAGGACTTTCCAAGCCCATCAATGTCCCCCACTGACTGTGGGCAGGGTGGGGAATTTTGTGAAGATATCTCAATGCTGACCCAGCTGGGAATCGAACCTGGGAACTGCAGATTACAGCCTGGCGCGCTACCGACTGAGCCCCCCCACCCCAAGATGAAGCAACAACTGTAATACTCATTACTTTAAATTTCTTTGTGTTGATCGCTAGGCTTCCTGTACAGTCGCTCAAAAAAGTATCCGAACACTACGGTTGATTGCAGAATTCATAAAAAATATCTGGCAAGGATTTTTTTTTAGAAATTAGTGATCTGGCACGACGTGTCACGTGACACGAAGGTTGCCAGATCACTAATTTCTAGAAAAATCGTTGCCAGATATTTTTTCTGAATTCATTAATCAGCCATAGTGTTCGGATACTTTTTTGAGTGACTGTACTATAACAGCAACCCTAATGAAAATGTTCATCTCATAATCGTCATTTACCATAAAGGAATTCTCAGCATAACCTAAGTTGGATATTTTCAGTCAGTTAGATATTTTCTCCTAATCCAAACTATAGTCAAAATCAGTCAAAACTATAGTCAAATTTATTGATTTGTTTTCAATACGGAAAACTGAATTTTAAGGATAGAAAAGTGTCAAGAACAGAATATTGAGTTCAATTCGTTTTTTTCCGTTGCAAAATTCAACTCAATTCGAATGACTCTTTAAAGATAGGCTTAGTTGTTATTAAGCTTGTTCTTTTTTTAAGATTTCGATTCGTCCCAAAACATTGAGTTTGATAATACTCCTAGAAATATTAAAATGAGCTTTCCTTTAGAATATCTATTCATTTGCGAGGTTCAATGATGTTAATCAAAATGTCGGCGGAATGCACAGTTTTTAGCTGAGTTGTTTCACTTCAGTATTCGTAGATTTTAGACAGCAGAATTGTAGATTCTTAATGCACAATGGGCTAAATGACTTGGTAAAAAAAAACATTCAAAGACTCACAACAGATTGTGGTGAAACTATTGTTATTTGGATAATTCAAGGCTTTTTCAAAATCATCAAAAGTGCTTTTTAATCTGAAATATTTCAGATTATCCTGCACCAGGAAGTTGCTCTGAATCTTCCATCCTATAGAGGAACTCTTTGAAGTTTATAAGATTATGTATCAAATTGATCTTTCTGTTCTATCCTGCCAGATCTTTCAGTTCAACACAGTTGAACCTTTCTGTCTGATCGTTTTTGATATAACTGACTTTTTTTTATCTTCATGCGAGATACTGTCTTAGGTTCTGTCTGACTTTCTTCTCCATTCCAATCTGCAGACTATAGAATCTTAAAAGTACACATATTTAAAGACAAAAACTGATGTGAAATGTTTCATAGCAGATACTGATAATTTTCTTTGTATTTGAAATCAGTTGATAATAGTGTAAGGTAAAAAAAAATGAAAAAAAAAAACAAAATTTCCAAAAACGATCAAATATCGTTTAATTTCTCATTACGAAAGGAAGTATTACTTTCTATGAAACGTCCAGCACAGGAAGATCAATAAGATATAAAGTTCAAATGTTAAAAGTTGAAGGTTGTATGCGATCGATACGGCAACAGTATATAAGAGACGATATAATTACGACTGAGGTTTCTTCCAATTCTTTACATGAAGAGTGGGGAGTCGAACAGTCTACCAAAGGTTGCACCTTGAGATATCCTGGTTCGATTCCACAAACTTTTATCCTTTCTCAGCTGATCCGTTGCCAACTCTCGCTTATACACATAGGTTATTAATGACCTGCTCCCAAAACTCCAAGACCCATAAGAAGTTGGGATGAAAACTAGTATTAGTTGAAGAATCCAGGCATTTTTTAAAATATGAAATGATCTAGATTATTTTGAACACAAACAACAAATGCCA
This sequence comes from Ryuthela nishihirai, assembly GCA_038380435.1. Classification (NCBI taxonomy): domain Eukaryota; kingdom Metazoa; phylum Arthropoda; class Arachnida; order Araneae; family Heptathelidae; genus Ryuthela; species Ryuthela nishihirai. The sequence continues at coordinate 65,361,131 of JAWZYU010000015.1, read as the reverse complement.
AGTCTGAAGCTCTGTCGTGGCTCCTTGGACAGCGGTAAACTAGAGACAAAGGAGAGACTCAGGACATCACTTGTTATCAAGCTAAATGATAATGGGTTGACTGGAATACAGTCGCTCAAAAAAGTATCCGAACACTACGATTGATTACAGAATTCAGAAAAAATATCTGGCAACGATTTTTTTAGAAAATGTTTTAGCAACCTTCGTGCCACGTGACACGAAGGTTGCTAAAAAATTCTAAAAAAATCGTTGCCAGATATTTTTTCTGAATTCTGTAATCAACCGTAATGTTCGGATACTTTTTTGAGCGACTGTACCTACTTCTGATCTTTTTAGTGGCAATTTGCTTTAAGACTTTCAGTTCCTGGAATCTGATATTGGTTTTTGTATTCTGATCGCTTATACCATCAGAGAGATAAAATCTTAAAACGCGCAATACAAACATACCGAAGAAATTGCAGAAAGTAGTCTGACAAGCAGAAGAAATGATGTAAATAGATGAGCAGAGAAATAGACGGACAAACAAGAGGAAAGAGTAGACAGACCAAAGAGAAAAAATATAAACTGATAAGAAGATAGAAACAAAAATACAGGCAGGAAATATAAAAAGGGAAAAGTCGACAGATGAACAGAGAGGAACAAATATAAGAAACAAACGGAAAGAAAAATATGTAAGCAGAAGATGGAAATGAATTCGAAAGAACCTGAAGAACCTCCACGGATTCGAAAAGAACCCAAGGAGAAGACAAAAGATGCAAAGAGTTGAGGAAAAAAATATTAGGTATATGAGAATAGAAGTAGAAAAAGAGAAAGATGTGTAGAGAAACGGGTGCGTATATGAGCATGCGATTATGATCACAAAGGAAAAGAAATATAAAAACAAGAAGAGAAGATAGAGAGAAGAAACAGTAAAAACTAAATAAGAAAGAGATAGACGAAGAGATAGAGCTAGGAAAGAAATGAGAAAGAATAAGAAAGATTATTAGATTAATGAGAGAAAAATATACAGACGAACCGAAAGAGGGAACTAAACAGATGTGAAGATATCAGCAGAGAAAGGAGTAGACAGGCGAGCAGAGAGTGAGAGAAAAAGAAGAACGAATTAAAAAAAAATCTCTTCTGTGCTTCATCTGCATGGCAACCACAATTTCGTGGGTCTTCAAATTACTGGTCAAAACCGCAGAAGACACCATTTGCGGAGGAAACAGAACGTCATATTAGCGTGGGAAAGGGCAGGCTGGCTACTCTCTCTGTCTTCTCGTAATAAGCACTTTACAGACTCCATCCCGTGAGTTGAATGGCAGTTGGCCTCGCGCTACCTCCTGCTCCGCGGATCCGCTGCTCTCGCTCTCTCTCTCTTTCAAAGGAAATTGCATTGATAGAATGCTTAAGTTCCGCCATTGAATTTGTGTGCAAACGCGGGTTATTGGGTTGCTTAATAAGCTTTTATTTACCTTCCCAATGCATTTTACTTTTTTTTGTTCGTTCATTTTCATTCATTTAATTTTTTTGAGTTTCCTACCTTCACTTTCTTTAAATGCGTTCTGTTTCAGTCATTGAAGGGCATTCCGAAAAAATGATGACGTAAATCAAATTGCAAATGCTGCAGTCGCATAAAAAAAAAACTTATTTCCCTATAATCGAATAATTTATTTCTCATCTCCGTCAAAATAGCTCCGTGCTCGTATTTCTGCTCGCTCATTATCTAAATGGTCGAGTTCCTAAATGGCGAGTCGAGACTGATTTATTCGAATCCAAACCTAGCTGGGATTACGATTTTATCATTAGTTTTCACAAAATAATCGGGAAAACGTGGGAAGGGCGAATAGGGTTGTTGTGGGAAGAAAGTGTGTAATCATAAAGTAGTGTGAATGGCAAGTAGGCGGAATATGGGAAGAGGGTTGGGTTGTTTTACCTCTGAGCGGCACTTTTTTGCACACCAAGGGCTAAATGGCCAGGTCACATGGACCCCGAAGGCTCAGAGAAGGTTGGGGGAGGGGACCCACCGGAACAGCTGTTGGGAGACAGATGGTAGCCTCCCGTCAAGGCCATCCAGCGTGTTCTTTAACGTGCACAGGGTATGGCTCTCCCGCACACGGTGCCACAGCTTAACGTTCCATCCGACGGACGGCGGCCTTTCCAAGCCCATCGGTGTCCCCTACTGACCGTGGGCAGAGCGGGGAATTTTGTGGAGATAAATCTCAACGCTGACCCAACTGGGATTCGAACCTGGGAACTACAGATTACGAGCCTGGCGCACTACCGACTGAGCCACCCCCGCCCCAAGAGACTATGGGGAAATAACCAGTGTATAGTGTGAGTGGCGAATAATGAGACTATGGGAAGAGAACTCGTGATGTAGCATGAGTGGTGACTAGTGAGACTAGGATAAGATTGATATTGCTCAGTTGGCTCTTCGACAGTTCTCGTAGATCATGTATCAATGACCTATCAATCAACCAATGATCTTTAAAAGCCTTCGAAGTTTCAGTTGCAAAGTCTCTTCAGTTCATATATTTCAATAATGAATGATTCTTTCAGGGCCAATAATCTGTATAAAAATCAATATTCCTATTATATTTAGTTTGAAGACGTTAATTTCTATTGTTATTAGATGCAACAATTTTAATACCGTGTAAACAAAACTGATATATATCTATTAATTAACTATCAGTTTAACTATTCTGCCGATGCGTTGTAAATAATCAACAAATTGGAAATCGGCTGATTTAGCTCGTTACTTCGTTACATCGCACGCTAGGGTTTTAGGAAAATTGCACATCTACTCGGGTTACTTAGGTGTAAAATAATTTCTTTACATCTCTAATTTTAGTATTTGTTACTTTTCAACCGAGCCAATTTGTTGGGTGAAATAAAGAAATTCCATCAGAGAATCAGCAACAATTATTTATATTGAAGTTCTTTGCATAATATTAATAAATTACCCCTCAAGCAGCTGCTTGCCCCTGAGGTTTGACAGGAGCCTGTCAGTTGATTTACCTGTGAGCGGGGGGCGGGGGTGGCTCAGTCGGTAGCGCGCCAGGCTCGTAATCTGTAGTTCTCAGGTTCGAGTCCCAGCTGGGTCAGCGTTGAGATTTATCTCCGCAAAATTCCCCGCCCTGCCCACGGTCAGTAGGGGACACCGATGGGTTTGGAAAGACCGCCGTCCGTCGGATGGGACGTTAAGCCGTGGCCCCGTGTGCGGGAGAGCCATACCCTGTGTACGTTAAAGAACACGCTGGATGGCCTTAACGGGAGGCAACCATCTGTCTCCCAACAGCTATTCCAGTGGGTGTCCTCCCCCAACCTTCTCTGAGCCTTCGGGGTCCATGTGACCTGGCCATTTCGCCCATTGTGTGCAAAAAAGTGCCGCTCAGAGGTAAAACAACCCAACCCAACAACTTCTGAGCGGCACTTTTTGCACACAATCGGCTAAATGACCAGGTCACAAAGACACCGAAGGCTCAGAGAAGGTTAGGGGACCCACTGGACAGCGTTGGGAGACAGATAGTAGCCTCCCGTCAAGGTCATCCAGGGTGTTCTTTAACGTGCATAATGTATTGCTCTCCCACACACGGAGCCACGGCTTAACGTCCCATCCGCAGGACGGCTGCTTTCCTAAGCCCATCGGTGTCTCCTACTGACCGTAGGCACGGCGTGGAGTTTTGCTGAGATAAGTCTGAACTCTGAGCCTAGACGGGACTCGAACCTGGGAATTGCAGATTACGAGCCTGACGCGCTACCGACTGAGCCACCCCCGCCCCGAGTCTGTCAGTATAATACGCCATAGAGAAGATCTGTGATGAAGAAGAGACCTCAGCAGAAGGAGAACAAAAAAAAGGAAACATCTATACCTTACCCAGGGTAAGAAATCCCATCTCTTTTATCAGAAACCAAGCACGCTATTCACTTTGACATGTCTTTCGTATTATTGCTTTTCATCTTTCATTCTATGAAGCACTGATGACCCGTTATAGCGCATAATTCGGTATAACATGCATCATTCCTAAGCCATTCAGTTCCAATTCTCTACGTTTCGAAAGGATTTTGCTTTAACACCATTTTACAACAAAAATCCTAAGGACTTTGTTAGAGTGAAGCACTGAGGTTTTTTTAACGGTTTTATGAGTCATCCTAAAATAGATTTTAACTTATAATATTTAGCATACTTCAGTTGATTTCGGGGACCAGGTCACTGTGGACCCACGGTCTCAGAATCTGGTAGGAGGGGGGGGGGGATTTACTGGTTGGCTGATAAGAGATGGATGAAAGAATTCCTCTCAACATCGTCATCAATCAGGCCAATCAAATTCACTCTAATTTTCTTAAAGATAAAAAAAATATTAGAATGTACAAAAAATTGGTCTTTCTCTTTTACTCTCTCTATTTCTGTCTCTCTAAAATCAGTGAGAGATTAGGAAAAAATGTTTAATCCTTTGGAGTCCTCTGCGAGACTCAGTCAGAATTTGCTATTTCTCTGATGGACTAGGATTGGTTCCGACACATTGGGGTGCGGGGGGGGGGGCTCAGTCGGTAGCGCGCCAGGCTCGTAATCTGTAGTTCCCAGGTTCGAGTCCCAGCTGGGTTAGCGTTGAGATTTATCTCCGCAAAATTCCCCGCCCTGCCCACGGTCAGTAGGGGACACCGATGGGCTTGGAAAGGTCGACGTCCGTCGGATGGGACGTTAAGCTGTGGCACCGTGTGCGGGAGAGCCATACACTGTGCACGTTAAAGAACACGCTGGATGGCCTTGACGGGAGGCTACCATCTGTCTCCCAACAGCTGTTCGAGTGGGTCCCCTCCCCCAACCTTCTCTGAGCCTTCGGGGTCTATGTGACCTGGCCATTTAGCCCATGGTGTACAAAAGAGTGCCGCTCAGAGGTAAAACAACCCAACAAAAATCCGACACATTGGATTCAGTCAGAATTTGCTATTTCTCTGTCGGACTAGGATTGGTTCCGACACATTGGATTCAGTCAGAATTTGCTATTTCTGTGTCCGACTGAGTCCGACATAACAGCAAAGGGTTAAAATTAATTGCACCTGTAGGTGAGGATAAAGGAGAAAGAAATAAATTCGACTCTAAAGAATTAAAAATGTCAAGATGCATATAAATATTAACTTTAAAAATGTTTGTTTTAATGTACGCATTGAAACGAGTGAAGCAGCCTCTATCCTTATCTACATACAGAGTATTTCTGTTGTATCTTATGGGGATAAAATTTACAGTCCACGTCTCATTGGCAAAATTCACGACTTTATGGAACGCATCCTCTTTATTTATATTAATTCATATGGAAGAAAAATGTCTGATGAATGTCCTTTTTTTGACGCCGCATTTTGTCTGGTTCCTATCCCCGGCTCAAATCGGACGCCTTTTATATACAAATAACGTAAAAAAAAACCTCTTTATTAAACGCCATCTATGGGTAGTTTTAGCATTGTCAGGAGAAACTCATTTGCATTTCTTTTGTTTCACTTACTCGTATATCTAATTGAAGGTAAAAGCAGGAAGAGTTTATGGAAGAAAACAGCACTAACGCATGCGATGCAAGTTTCAATACGGTTCAGTATTTTCTAAAAGAAAGGATAACAGAAAGCAAATTAATAACGTAAGAAAAAGTTAGTAAAAATCACAGCAGCATCCAAAAAAAAAAATCTTACAAAAAATGCTCCTTGCGAAAGAAATAAAAATCAGATTGAAAAGAAATGCTGTGCACTAAATTGAAGGCGTTGATGTGCATAGAACTAAATATAAAACCAAATCTAAACTTAGAGATTAAAAAGAAGATGAACGGAGATAGGAAGAAAGTCTTCAAAGATGCAACAGAATCACGGAATTCGAAGTAAGACAACAAGGAAGGGAAGAGCCCCGGTGCCCGTTGCCTGACAGGAAGGGCAGGCTGGTGGCTGCACGAGGAGTAGAGAGAGAGGAGAGCGGCATTTTTCATCTAAATATCGTTTAAAACAGCCTTTCAATGGAGCGGCGCAATTCAATATCACAAGAGTCGACGTGGGAACTCTTCCTCTCTCTGCCATCTGGCGACGGAATTTATTTATGAGCAATAGGTGCGTTTGCGCAGAACGAGAGACAGGGAGTGTTCCGCTGCGCGTGGAAACCACCGACGAAGGAATTGTATACATAAGCAGCGAGTGCGAGGTTGTTGGGAGGGATTTTTTTGTGTGTGTGTGTTCCTTTTTGGATCTTGTTTGTTTCTACTACGTGACCAGGAAAGTTTTTCTTTTTCTTTTGCGAAAAATAAAATTAAAAACATACATCTAAGAAGATGAAAAAAAGAGGTTTTAGGGAAAGAGCACGAAAAGTGGAAGGTAATATTGATAAGAGTAAGTGCAAATCGATTACTTCTTTTCTATCCTTGGACGAGATAATAGAGATATGAATATTTTGAAAGAGGCGTAGGAATAGTAAAAAAAGTTTGGTGCAGTAGGTGCAATGATAGCTATGATAGGAAAGACGGGGGTCAGAGGTTTTGTAATCTTCCAGATACACAGATTCTAATCTTTACTGTCCCACAAATAAAAATATACTCGTTCAACCGGAAAACATTTTTTCATATTTCATACTTGAATCTTTTTTCCCATTTTTTTTTTCCTTATATTTATTTCAGCTAAATTTTTGACTTTTATATTTTCAATAATAATCGCCTTATATTTTCTCTTTGCACAATTGTTGCTTGATATCTGTGAAGAGTTGTACTTTTTTCATTTTCCCAGAAATATGCATTTCATGACATTAATCTTTCCCCCTACGTTTTCGGTTTTTATTTAAGCTATTTTATTTCCTATCGTTTTGAAACTAATCCATTCCCTATTTAATTATCATCTTTTTTCGTTTGCTGAATATGAATACATTTAGATTTTCTTTCCTATCTTCCCATGGCCGAGTGGTTAGTGCGCTTGGCTACTGATCTAAGGGACCTGGGTTCGAGCCCCGGTTAAGGCATGGCTGTCTGTGTCGTTTTTCTGCTGAGGGCTTGCCATCCTCTCAGACCTTCTACTATGGCATATAAACTGACAGGCTCCTGTCAGACCTCTGTGGCGGGGGCGGGGGCGGGGGTGGCTCAGTCGGTAGCGCGCCAGGCTCGTAATCTGTAGTTCCCAGGTTCGAGTCCCAGCTGGGTCAGCGTTGAAATTTATCTCCGCAAAATTCCCCGCCCTGCCCACGGTCAGTAGGGGACACCGATGGGCTTGGAAAGGCCGCCGTCCGTCGGATGGGACGTTAAGCCGTGGCCCCGTGTGCGGGAGAGCCATACTCTGTGCACGTTAAGGAACACGCTGGATGGCCTTGACGGGAGGCTACCATCTGTCTCCCAACAGCTGTTCCAGTGGGTCCCCTCCCCCAACCTTCTCTGAGCCTTCGGGGTCCAAGTGACCTGGCCATTTAGCCCATGGTGTGCAAAAAAGTGCTGCTCAGAGGTAAAACAACCCAACCCAGACCTCTGTGGCAAGCAGCTGCTTGAGGGGGTATTTATTTATTTATTACCTTTCGGTTGCCATTTGCGATTCCTATAATTAATACAAGGTACTCATTGTATGTGGATTTATGGAAAGATCATATCTTCCCAAACCGGTGGCCCACCGTAATGAGTTAAATATCAAGTGAAAGCTTTTGACATGAGAATATTTTTCTCCTCATTTTTTTATGCCGCTAGAAAATGATAATGTGTAAACTAATGGTCTCCAGCCTATGGTTCCCGAATCCCTGGATGTCCGCGAAGATAATAAAAGGTGTCAGGGTACTATTTTCGGTATTTCAGAAAGCTAACGGAAATAATACATTTGCTGCGATTACATAACCGTGTTAATTTTTTTGCTCTTGGTTGGAATTACGTCAATTCATTATGGCAACACTGGCTATCCATGATGATCACAAGATCAAATAAGCTTTCGATGTCGTAAGAATATTTGGGGCATCGGATTGCTCCACTCAAACGTTTGCATTCAAATTGCAGAATTTGTTGGGTTGTTTTACCTCTGAGCGGCCCTTTTTTTCGCACACCAAGGGCTAAATGGCCAGGTCACAAGAACCCCGAGGGCTCAGAGATGGTTGGAGGAGGGGACCCACTGGAACAACTGTTGGGTGACAGATGGTATCCTCCCGTCAAGACCATCCGGTGTGTTCTTTAACGTGCGCAGGGTACGCCTCTCACGTACACGGGACCACGGCTTAACGTCCCATCCGACGGACGATGGTCTTTCCAAGCCCATCGGTGTCCCCTACTGACCGTTGGCATGGCGGGGAGTTTTGCGGAGATAAATCTCAACGCTGACCTAGCTGGGACTCGCACCTGGAAACTGCAGATTACGAGCCTGGCGCGCTACCGACTGACCACCCCCGCCCTCAAATTATAGAATAGCCAACTAAGTAGCAACAGATAAAGAACTAGAGACCTAATCCATTGTTGGAACTTTTTAGGGAGTCTCCTTTGAGAGTATCTATATCTTTGTTAAGATGTATAAGTGTTGTGGGAAATATTAATCTACTACAACTGTTTATATGTAACATGGATATTGAATGTTTTCTGACTTACTGACTTTCACACTTCTGGATTACTAGAAATGTTTTGTTTTGAGTTGTTTTCGCTTTTTTGTGTATTATTCAATGTGACGACTGATGTTTTCAATTGTAATTGTTTCTGTATGGAAATCTCACGAACGAGCCTACTCTTGTGAGACCTCAAAAGTTTTTGTATACTGTAAAACATTATCTGAAATAAAAATTATCTTATCTTACCTCCCATGCTTTCTTCCCTCCTAAAAAACGGGAAATATGGAAGTCCTTCTTCTCTATCTTTCGAACCACTTGCGGGTTAGGTGTCAAATGAAAGCTCATATGATGATCGTCGTAACCTGTTTCGAATTTTGCCTTCCACCATTCTCCCCCCTGATGAAAGGGGAGGGATTTTCGCGGGGGTTGACCATAACGAGTTATATCTCAAATTAAAAACGTCTCCAATGTCATGGGCTACCTCAAACACGATTGCAAAAAAAGAGGGAGGAAAATTGTGGTCGATGTTTATGAGTCATATATCAAATGATAGTTTCTGAAAGTACGTGTTTTTAGTAAGAAATAAAAAAATTAAAAAATTAAAAAGTACCACTATTTTTATATGAGCCATAAAAAGTAAAAAATAGAACTAAAGCACATACCGTGGTGCAATCAGTCATCGAGTTCGTATTCACTTCAAAGGAAGATAGGGCGCCGATTTTCCTACTCAACAAGATTGGCGGCTATCTTCCTTTGAAGTGAATACGAACTCAGTGACTGATTGCACCATCGATATACTTTAGGTTTTTTAGGGTGCATATAAGAAGGTAGATATTTTTTTAAATTTATTTAATTACCGTCTTAATGTATTGTGCAATCTCTATCATCTCAAAAGTTCTTACCATTTTTATGACTACGTGTATTATTCTACCTCCACATTCAAAATGAGTTGGATTTTTTTTTACCTCTGAGCGGCATTTTTTTGCATACATTGGGCTAAAAGGCCAGGTCACAAGGACTCCGAGAAGGTTGGGCAACAGGACCCACTGGATTGCTGTTGGGAGACAGAAGGTAGCTTCCCGTCAAGGCCATCCAACGTGTTCTTTAACGTGACAGGGTTATGGCTCTCCAACACACAGGGTCACAGTTTAATGTCCCATCCGACGGACGGCTGTCTTTCCAAGCCCATCTGTGTCCTCTATTGACCGAGGGCAGATTGGGGGGGGGGGAGTTTTACAGAGATAAATCTCAATGTTGGCCCGAGTGCGACTCGAATCTGAGAACTGCAAGTTACGAGCCTGGCGCGCTACTGACTGAGCCACCAGCACCCATTCGAAATGAAATGACAACTAAATCATAAATAAGCTATTGTCGAGCAAAGTTGTTTTCTAAACATTGCTTTGCTCGAAAAGCTATATAAAGACTTCAGCACTTAACATTCATAACATTTTCAACTCGAGTTGAAATTGGATTACTGCCATGCAGCCATTAAAACGTTTGTGCCCAAAACAACCTCTTCGAATGTTATTGCTATCCTTACACGGCCCTAGTGGGAACAGAAAGCGATCAATATCGCATGGCTCGCGCAGCAATTTGTCAGAAGTGTAGAAACGACGAATCATCATTTACCATGAATCGCATTTTGATAGCCTCCATTCTGCGATGCCAAAAAGTGAGGAATGCGTCATAAAAACAGATTCCCCCATTAAAGACTGGAAGCGACGACCACCATTTGCGATGAATCGCATTTCTGATATGCTTCATTCTGAGAGATACGAGAATGATGAATATCACATATCAGGAACACAACAATTTCCCCGAAGCACAGAGGCGAGGAATTATAATTTTTCCTGGGGCGGGGGTGGCTCAGCCGGTAGCGCGCCAGACTCGTAATCTGCAGTTCCCAGGTTCGAGTTCCAGCTGGGTCAGCGTTGAGATTTATCTCCGCAAAATTCCTCGCCCTATCCACGGTCAGTAGGAGACACCGATGGTTGTGGACAGACCGCCGTCCGTCGGATGGGACGCTAAGCCGTGGCCCCTGTAGTAGCATCATTATTATATATGGATGGATGAATATCACAAAATACATTGCAAATGGAAAAGTAAACATCAGTAAAAAACACACATAAGAAATCAAAAAAAAAGTTGGTAGAATTGCTTGAAAGACACTAAATTGCAGCGAAATGGATGTTGGAATAACTATGAATGCCCACACATTAGAGTGGATAGGTGAATATTTTCGAAATTCTTCGGAAGTGAAAGTCACAATATATATAAAATCAAACAAAGTGTAGTGCAGATGATAGAATACCTTCAAAATATGTTGGATTGGATGACAGGAAAAATCAACAAAGTACATGGGAATAGATCAGAAAATATCTTCGAATATATGGAAGGGACAACACAATATCTGCAAAACCTACTGTGATGGGAGAGAAAAAAGTATAAAAAATCATAGAAAAATGCACTGAGATGGCTGTAAAATTCGTTCCAAAAGAGAATATTACAGCTCAAATATTGTAAAATGGAAAAAATCATAGAAAAGTGATATATGTAACAGTCAAAACGGGGTGAATCCGGAATTTTATTCGCCATGAATATTAACTCGAGTCATCTAGCATGGGAAAAAGTGATCCTAAAGACTAACTGATACATGTCCCTCTTTAGCAGGAGGAGTAACACAGGAAAACCATAAAATATTAGTGTACTTGGGTCTCACTTTAGAAAATCACGGTTCATTGCATTCATTATTATACGTGGATGGATGAATATCACAAAATACTCTGCAAATGAAAGAGAAAACAACATTAAAGAAACACACATAAAAACCAAAGAAATGGTTGAAAGACACTGAAATGTAATGATATATGTGATGAAATAACTGTAAATGCCCACACATTGCAGTGGATGGTAGATTATTTTCAAAATTGTTCGAAGTGGAAGGTATTATAGCATGCAAAATCAAACAAAACGTACTGGAGGTGAGAGAACACCTTCAAAATGCGATGGAATGGATGACAGAAATAACGGAAAAATCAGCAATGTTCATGGGAGAGGATCAGAAAATATCTTCGAATGTGTAGAGATATCTTCAAAACATACTGTGATGGGAGAGAAAACAAGTGCAAAATCACTGCAATGGAGTAAACTACAAATGAAATCGGTTGCTTCATAACTGAAAAATCTCACACAGAACAAAAAAGCTATAGAAGAGTGGCCAGAAAATGAACAAAGTACATGGTATTGGGTGATGTATTATCTTTCAAATATGTAGGAATGAGAATATACAGGAATACACAGTAGAATATTTAAGAGTGTTTAAAAACATCACCGTAAACTCTTTGAAACATAAAACATGTCTGCATCTTAATTGCAATTTAATTTGCTATTCTTACCACCACAAATGCTAAAAGATAGAAATCTCAGATATGCAGCATGATACATGCAACAGTAAAAAGGTGCTAAATGAGGAATTTTGTCGTTATGGAATTTAACCAGCGCGATCTAGCGGGTAAAATGAATCCTGAAAACTAAGACGAAAATACGACTTTACTAGAAGGAGTAAGAGGGGAAAACCATGAAATATTACTGTACTAAGATCTAGAAAAATCACTATCCATTACATTAATTTTTTTTATTATATTCATGTATTTCAATCCATTTTCTGGTCAAGAGCTAAAATTATTTGATGTATGAACGACAAAATATCTTCAAATACAGTGGACGGATGACAGAATAACTTCAAAATACGTTCCAATAGCTGAAAAAACAACTGTAAAAATTAGATAAATACACACGGGAAAGACAGAATTGCTTTCAAAACATTAAAATACGTTAATTGTATGGCTGAATCACCTCCAAATATCCCACAGCACAGTAGAAATGAATAACAGAATAACTACAAATTAATAACGTGCACGGGAAATGATGACAGAATATGTCCAAAAAAAACACTGGAATGGGAGACAGAACAACAAAAAAGTCACAAAATGCACCGTAATGAAAGAATTGTTGCCAAAACTGTAAATTATACAGAAAGGTTGCTGGAAAAAAAAACCCGCAAAATTTAATAAAAGGTATTGAGATAGGTAAGAGACCAAACATTTCTGATAATCGACGATTATTTCGAATATATAATAATGAATGCAATGAACCGTGATTTTCTAAAGTGAGACCCAAGTACACTAATATTTTATGGTTTTCCTGTGTTACTCCTCCTGCTAAAGAGGGACATTTATCAGTTAGTCTTTAGGATCACTTTTTTCCATGCTAGATGACTCGAGTTAATATTCATGGCGAATAAAATTCCGGATTCACCCCGTTTTGACTGTTACATATTCACTTTTCTATGATTTTTTTTATTTTACAATATTTGATAATAAATTGCTGTAATATTCTCTTTTGGAACGAATTTTACAGCCATCTCAGTGCATTTTTCTGTGATTTTTTATACTTTTTTCTCTCCCATCACAGTAGGTTTTGCAGATATTGTGTTGTCCCTTCCATATATTCGAAGATATTTTCTGATCTATTCCCATGTACTTTGTTGATTTTTCCTGTCATCCAATCCAACATATTTTGAAGGTATTCTATCATCTGCACTACACTTTGTTTGATTTTATATATATTGTGACTTTCACTTCCGAAGAATTTCGAAAATATTCACCTATCCACTCTAATGTGTGGGCATTCATAGTTATTCCAACATCCATTTCGCTGCAATTTAGTGTCTTTCAAGCAATTCTACCAACTTTTTTTTATTTCTTATGTGTGTTTTTTACTGATGTTTACTTTTCCATTTGCAATGTATTTTGTGATATTCATCCATCCATATATAATAATGAATGCAATTTACCGTGATTTTCTAGAGTGAGACCCTAATATTTTATGGTTTTCCTGTGTTACTCCTTCTGGTAAAGAGGGACTTTTATCAGTTACTCCTTAGGATCACTTATTTTCCACACTAGATCGCTCTCATTTATAGGTATGGCAAAGAAAATTCCCGTTTCACCTTGTTTATGACTGTTACATGTATCACTATCTTTGAATTTTCTGTCTTACTATTTGCGCTGTAATTTGCTCATATGATGCGGTTTTTACACCTATCCCAGTGCATTTTTATGTGATTTTTACACTTTTTTTCTCTCGTCACAGTATGTTTTGCAGATATTGTATTGTCCATTCCATATATTCAAAGATATTTTTCTGATCTATTCCCATGCACCCTGTTGATTTTTCCGTTATTTCTCTCATCCATTCCAGCATATTTTTAAGGTATTCTATCATTTCCACTACACTTTGTTTAATTTTTCAGTTATTGTACCTTCCACTTCTGAAGTATTTTGAAAATATTATCTCATTCACTGCAATGTGTGCGTATTTACAGATATTCTGCCATTCATTTTACTGATTTTCAAGCAGTTTTTACCAACCATTTCGTTGTTTTCTTTTTTTAATTCTGAGGGGGTCTTCTATGCATTCAATTTGATTAAACGGCATAGCACATGAAGCAAAGTGCTCATAGTTGGATAGAGAAAGGATACTAGACCGCTGTTAGGAGAGAAATCCTCCTCTGTGAAATCGCATATAATACAGAGGCAGGGGGTGGCCATGTCGGTAGCACGATGGATTCTTAAACTCTTAGTCCTAGGTTCGAACCCCCATTGTGTTACCATTGATATTTATTTCTGTTATCCCCTGCCCTCCGTGAGATAGGTGACATGGTCTTGAAAATAGAACTGTTCGTCTGATGGTCCTACTTTCAGCAGAGTCCTACTTTCTTAGAGTCAAAAGCAGTCTGCAGGGGATAACAGAAATAAATATCAATGGTAACACAATGGGGGTTCGAACCTAGGACTAAGAGTTTAAGAATCCATCGTGCTACCGACATGGCCACCCCCTGCCTCTGTATTATATGCGATTTCACAGTTAGTCTATCTATATTATCATACAATGCTAACAACCCTCAACTCCAGTACCTTACGTTTCACATATATTTTTATCAACCAGATCAGTCCGTTCACGGTTTTAACACCATTCCCGATTCTTAATCAAAGTTTTTTTACCAAGATCTGTTTTCCTGTTCCAAGTTTTATCGCCAATCCACTTTCTTGTTTAAAGTTTTACTACCATAGCAATTTCTTGTTCGAAATATTTTAGTAACAGACATTAATATTGACACACGCTTGTCATTTTTCCATGTTATTCTGTGACCATTTACACAAACTTAATATTTGCACCCTTTAAGAACACATTTTCAATTTTGTGTTTAAAAAATTATCATCAAACCAATTTTATGTTCAAAATTTTTTTCTATACAATGCAAAATTTGTACACAAATCACATGTTATCCCTATGGGAAGTAAAATTCCACCTTACACCTTTTCTTGAACGCTTAATATTTTTATCTTGCATAAATTTTGTCTTTATTTTTGTACACTAAACGAAAAATGTGTGTGAAATAAGAACACGTGTCTTGCTTTGTGTATATATTTGATTTAAATATGTTTTAGGTTCGAAACTATCCCCTATCGAACGCGTGTTTTGTATGCTAAAACGTACTAACAATACACTAATAAACGTACTACAATATTACCCAATATGTAGTTGGATTGGGTTGTTGGACTTTTTTGCACACCATGGGCTAAATGGCCAGGTTACAAGGACCCCGAAGGCTCAGAGAAGGTTGGGGGGACCCACTGGAACAGCTGTTGGGAGACAGATGGTAGCCTCCCGTCAAGGCCATCCAGCGTGTTCTTTAACGTGCACAGGGTATGGCTCTCCCATAGGGGCGGGGGTTGCTCAGTCGGTAGCGCGCCAGGCTCGTAATCTGTAATTCCCAGGTTCGAGTCCCAGCTGGGTCAGCGTTGAGATTTATGTCCGCAAAATTCCCCGCCCTGCCCACGGTCAGTAGGGGACACCGATGGGCTTGGAAAGGCCGCCGTCCGTCGGATGGGACGTTAAGCCGTGGCCCCGTGTGCGGGAGAGCCATACCCTGTGCACGTTAAAGAACACGCTGGATGGCCTTGACGGGAGACTACCATCTGTTTCCCAACAGCTGTTCCAGTGGGTCCCCTCCCCAAACCTTCTCTGAGCCTTCGGTGTTCATGTGACCTGGCCATTTAGCCCTTGGTGTGCAAAAAAGTGCCGCTCAGAGGTAAAACAACCCAACCCAACATGGCTCTCCCATACATGGTTCCACAGCTTAACGTCCCATCCGACGGACGGCGGCCTTTCCAAGCCCATTGGTGTCCCCTACTGACCGTGGGCAGGGCGGGGAATTTTTGCGGAGATAAATCTCAACGCTGACTCAACTGGGATTCGAACCTGGGAACTACAGATTACGAGCCTGGCGCTCTACCGACTGAGCCCAATATGTAGTAATATTACAAATATTTTCACGGTCACCTATGTGATGTCATCCGTCAATGAAATGTCCTTCTTCAGAGCAAGGAGTGTAATGTCCTATACGGATCAATATTTTAAAACCTTTATTACTGCCGATGAAACGTGGTTCAGAATAAAAAACTAGGAGGAGGTTAAAAATTAATTGCGTGGACTGTTTTCACAGAGGGGGGAAGCATTTCCAAATAAATAATGCTGATAATTATTTTACAGAGCAAACAGTGTAAATCCCATGGGATAAAATATTCATTACTGCTGCATTTATACTCAGATTATTGGCAACCATCAATAAAACGTGGTCCTCAGGAGGGGTGTGTGATAAAAATCTACTCCTAATGAAATACACCACTAATAATTATACAGATCGAAGAGGTGTACTTGAAAATAATGTCTATTTCATGTTATGCAAATGGTAGGATTATTCTCAGATTGTTGGAAAAATGCCTTTGATACCGACGACCATCAATAAAACGTGGTTCTGTGAAAATGCTGGATGATAGGGAAGACATCACCCGCCGGCAGAATGTAGGCTCGATAATGGGACTTTTTGAAAACAGTTATTTTTTCAAGCAATGGATACTGCGATGTCTGTCTATGAAACGTGCTTGAGAATAGAAATGTGAGAGAAAGATATAAATTTACTTCATGGTATGTTGACACAGAATGGGAAAAGTATATCCATATACGCTGATAATTATTGTTATTCAGTGTAAGAACCCCCCCCCCCCCTTCTTTATATTACACAGGACTTTGTTAAAACTGTTTACGCTGTTATATGGAAGTTAATGATACGTAGGAGGAAATAAAAAAAACGGAAACGGGGTGAAAGTGGCAAGTAGGAGGAAAATGGGAGTTTTAACTCAGAGGCGTGTCAATGTTAATTCTATGTGACCCGTCACCCTGTGTTCTAAAGCGGAAGCGGGTCTTTTATGTCACCCATATAGGTCACCAATCCGTATTTCTCCTCAACATTTTTCATAATTACAAATGATTTGTTTTTAAAACAGAGAATTTTTTTCACCGTTTTCCTTTTATCATTTTTTTTTTATTTTAACCCAATAGCATTTTTCTTTTCATTTTCTGCGGGACAGTCTTTTAAATCTGTTACTGCGGGATAATCCTTCTTCTAGTAAAAATACGACATCCATCAATCACGGGGTTAATTAAAAGAAATAAAAATATGTGTGTTGATTTAAACGGACTTAAAATACGACGGTTACAAAAAATGCGCAATTAATATGAAAGGACTAAAATATACGGGGTTAATTATAAGGAATAAAAATACGTAGGTTATAAAAATAAAACAAACGAAAGAAAAACGCGAGTTATAAAGAAATAAAAAAAATACGAAGGTTGGAAAAAAACGTAAGAGAATAAAAAATAAAAAACCTACGTTAATAAAAATACATGAAATATAAAACTCGCGCGTTAAACTGTAAAGAAATAAAGAGATACGTAATTTATAACGATCGAATATCCCCACTTGAGACACATCTAAACCACCTCATCAAGTAACAAGGTATAGTCGAGTGCGTTAGCGTGCACCTACTCATCCCCAATGTAGCCGGTTCTCATCACTTCCTTGGAAGGGGTTTTCTTTTTTGAATACAGAAGACACACTAAAAATAGTACGGACGTTAGATGGCACCACAATTAGATTAAATGCGCGTGGAGAAAACTGATTTACCATGCGATGGGCCAACCAGGGTGGCTTGTGACGTGACGATTCAAAATGGCGGATCTGGTCTTGGAAAAAATTACAAATGAGGGTAGAAATCAAGGGTTGGGTTGGGTTGTTTTACCTCTGAGCGGC
This sequence comes from Ryuthela nishihirai, assembly GCA_038380435.1. Taxonomy (NCBI): domain Eukaryota; kingdom Metazoa; phylum Arthropoda; class Arachnida; order Araneae; family Heptathelidae; genus Ryuthela; species Ryuthela nishihirai. Next base: position 65,343,405 of record JAWZYU010000015.1, on the reverse strand, counting down.
ACTTTTTTTGCACACCATGGGCTAAATGGCCAGGTCACATGGACCCCGAAGGCTCAGAGAAGGTTGGGGGAGGGGACCCACTGGAACAGCTGTTGGGAGACAGATGGTAGCCTCCCGTCAAGGCCATCCAGCGTGTTCTTTAACGTGCACAGGGTATGGCTCTCCCGCACACGGGGCCACGGCTTAACGTCCCATCCGACGGACGGCGGCCTTTCCAAGCCCAGCGGTGTCCCCTACTGACCGTGGGCAGGGCGGGGAATTTTGCGGAGATAATAAATCAAGGGACTTATTCGGGTGAACGGTGGGGGGAGGGTTAAAAAAAGGGATGGAACAATTGATAAGGGGTTGATTAAATAAGGGACGAAAGTGTGGACCTGGCCGAAACTACCGGAAATAAGTTATGTAACCGGAAATGACTAATAACCTAAATGTGTAAAGGATGTGTAAGATATATGTCGAGACCTGATGTGTACGTGGCCGTAACCGTGACCTTGGGGACTTTTCAAGGTCAAAAGCGCTAGGGAGCAGCACCACTACTGAATTCGCTTTGCTAATAGAACAAAATATCTCAAAGATATTGATGAAATAATCTTTTGCTGTGGATCTCTGGTGGATTTTTGCATCAAAGCAGAGAGGGTGAATGTCTTTTTGAGTTGGATAGCTACTGATGAAATATTTCGATTTACATTTTCCAAATCTCCGAATAATTTCAATAGCGCCCTCTAGCACAGGAAAAATTGGAAAAACCGCCGAATTTTTAACGAGTATTGCAAACAATCCATTCACAGTAGAAATCTAAAGTATTGATGGTGTTTTGTTTAGGTCAAGAGGTTTACACTGACAGCAACAATTTGTGCCCTAAACTCCAGGAGACAGAACTCAACTTTTCCGTTTTAAGAGATAAATAAAACGTTCTTTTTTGTGTGTGTTTTATAAGGGCTAATAGAGAAAGAAAATATTATTTACATATTCCCAATCTTTGATTCTTTCGGATTTAAATTGTTAGACAAGGTCAAAGGAGGAAAATTGAAAAAAATAAAAAAATCCCAACAGCGCTCTCTAACGGCTGAATAAGTTTGAAAATGGCAACATTTGAAACGAATATTGCACATGGCTTATTTACGATAGAATTTCGAACTTTTGATGGTGGAGTGTTAGGCTACCCCAAAAAAATGTTTACTTATAGCACAGAATTGCTTCTCTAACTCCAGGGATGGGGGGGGGGGGGGAGGACAACGTTTCCTTTTTAAGGGATAAATAAAACATTCTTTCAGTTTTATAGGTTGTAATAAAATATTAATCTTTTCATTTTCCCAATCTGTCACTAGTACGAATTTTTGATGGTAGAGGGTGTTGAAAGCATGAAAAATGAAAGCATCATTCTCACTGGAAATGAATATCTGCTCTACGCCTCAGGTGATAATCATATATGATTTCCTTATTTACTTGCTTTTTTCTCTTATTTTTTTTCATTTTTCAGGGCAGATACAGGTACACATTTTAAAAAAATCAATTATACTAATGTGTTACGAGTTGTTTCTTAAAGTTATTTTTTTCGAGTCATTCGTATCTTTTTAGAGCCATCTCATTTTGTTTCTTCCATAATACTTTTAGCATCATTTCGTATACCTCCCTTTTTTCACCCACCGTTGTTCTGTTTCGACCCTCTCACTATTTATATATTTGTCGTATCTGATATCTAATATCTATATATTTGTATCTGATATCTATATATTTGTCGTATATTACTCCCCCAATACCATTAGACTCAAAATGTCAACTCCCATTTTTCCGGAAATTTCTGAAATGACCACTGATAAAAGCATACTGATATTTTATAATTGGAAGAATGTCCGGAAGGAAGAGACCATTAGATATTAAATCTGAATAATTATATTAATTTTTAAAAAGAACTTTTTTTCCATTTGTTACTGAAATCTCATTTTACCCTATTATTCAACTATCTTTAATACAGTTTTTAACTAATAGGTCTGATTTTTAATGAAAGGAATCCAGATAAATACAGTAATTTATTTTTTCATGTGTTTTTCAGGTTTTCTGACACATTTAGAGCAGTAGGGGATTTTACGCAAAGGGTAAGTATAAATATTTCTCTATATATTAAAGAGCCTGGGTTCGAATTCCGAATAAAAAGCACAGATATTGACTTTTTGCCTAAGTCTTACATTTTTCAGAAATCTTCCATAAGCTAATGGTATAACAAAGTAGGAACATACACAAGGAAGGGAACAGGGACCCTCCCCCCCCCCGAAAACCTCATCCCCACGCAACCCTTTGTTAAAAATTTCTATTGGTGAATTCATTTGGAGAGGTCTGAAACTCTCTAAGGTATTAGAGTATATTGCACTCCCCACACCAGAAGCTTTCATTCGGCCTAAACCCCATTACAGTGGCTTCCTCCCCCCAACCCCTTCCTCTCTCTCAATGAAAATTTCAACCTGTTTTAGGTGAATTCTGAAACTTTCTAACTCTCTGAAGTATATAGTAGATGGAGTTCCCACCCGGAAGCTTTCATTTGTCATGAAACTCATTACGATCGTACAGTCTTGCCGCCACACTCATCGATCCTCCCGCCATCTCACCCCTCGATAGAAATTTTATCCTCCTCTTTCTGTGGAGGTCAGAAATTCTCTGAAGTATATAGTATATTACAGTCCCCAGGCCGGAAGCTTTCGTTTGGCATAAAAGATATTATGACCATTTTGTCCCCCTTTCCCCCCGTCAGAAAAATGTTATCCCCCTATTTTAGGGGAGGACTGAAACTCTCTAAGGCAGTGTTTCTAAAACTTTTATGCTTTACGTACCCCCTGGAAATGTGTATGTAACTGGCGTACCCCTTTTATAGATAGATAAAACTATAGTTATAGTATAACAATGGGAATAAAATAAAACATATATCAGTGGTTCTCAACCTTTTATGCTTCACGTACTCCCTGGAAATGTGTATGTAACTGGCGTACCCCTTGTATAGATAGATAAAACTATAGTTATAGTATAACAATGGGAATAAAATAAAACATATATATCAGTGGTTCTCAACCTTTTATGCTTCACGTACCCCCTGGAAATGTGTATGTAACTGGCGTACCCCTTGTATAGATAGATAAAACTATAGTTGTAGTATAACAATGGGAATAAAATAAAACATATATATATAGAGACATTAAGTTTTGTATTCATAAATTACATAATCTATAAACACAAAAAATGACATTTTTGCACAGCAGTGTTGCCAACTTAGCGACTTTGTTACTAGATCTAGCGACTTTTGAGCTCTCACGGCGTACCCCAAAAAATTTTACCGCGTATCCCACGTTGAGAATCCATGCTCTAAGGTATGCAGTAGATTGCACTCCCCATGTTGGAGGCTTTCATTTGACCTAAAACTAATTACAATTTATTCCCCCCCGCCACAGATATATTTTTTCTCCTCCTCTTTAGGGAAACTCTCTAAAGTTATATTAGGTGGCATTCCCCACGTGACTTAGAATAACTGCCAATGCTGAGTCTATCAGAGACACCTGTTTTAAACCTTTAATTTTAAGTCTACGAGAATTTTGAGAAATTCAAACTTGCCCACTCCAGTTTCGATTTACCCCAGTGGCTTCGCATATATAGACATTTTCTTTCCCTTGGTCAAAGAAACATTCATGCAATTTTTGTAGACTTCCGTGGCCGAGTGGTTAGCACGCTTGGCTACTGATCTAAGGGATCTGGGTTCGAGCCCCGGGTAAGGCATGGATGTGTGTGTCGTTTTTCTGCTGAGGCCCTGCCATCCTCTCAAACCTTCTACCTATGGCATATAAACTGACAGGTTCCTGTCAGACCTCTCTGCCAAGCAGCTGCTTGAGGGGGTATATATATAGCTGTTCGAGGGGGCAGAGTTCATAAACTAACAATCACACAAACAAACAAAAAACACACACATACACAAACAAACAAACTTTCATCTTTATGTGATAGAAGTTTGATAAATAACAGATATCACCTCGCAATCCATGTAAAACGCAAGAGTAGGGTTGGGTTGTTTCACCTCTGAGAGGCACGTTTTTGCACACCATGGGCTAAATGGCCAGGCCACAAGGACCCCGAAGTCTCAGAGAAGGTTGGGGGAGGGGACCCACTGGAACAGCTGTTGGGGGACAGATGGTAGCCTCCCGTCAAGGCCATCCAGCGTGTTCTTTAACGTGCACAGGGTATGGCTCTCCCGCACACAGGGCCACGGCTTAACGTCCCATCTGACGGACGGCGGCCTTTCCAAGCCCATCGGTGTCCCCTACTGACCGTGGGCAAGGCGGGGAATTTTGCGGAGATAAATCTCAACGCTGACCCAGCTGGGACTCGAACCTGGGAACTACAGATTACGAAGCTGGCCACCCCCGCCCCCAAGGGTAGGGAGATACAGCCAATGCATTAGTAGACCCAGCCAAACCGACATCGATCATCCATCAGCCGATTTCACTCATCATGCACGTTTCCATGTTTTAGGGCATAATACAACCAATAATAATAATATGATTCTCAACAGACGCTCAATGCGCATTGTGATGTCCTCCCTTCTCAGATCTATGGAGACTGAGCGAAACGTCGTGGCCGCCGCAGATTTTTGCTTATTAATTACTTCACTCTCACTTCAGTGAAATTACAGGTTCTCGAGTTTTTAAGCCCGTGCCACCGTATGACTCAACTTTAATGCGTTGAATGAAGAATAGGAACTGTCCATCAATTAACTGCACGAGAGTTAGATAGGGACGACACAGTTTTATTTATAATATATACAGTTACGTGCTGGGAATTCATTCAACTCCGTGGGTCTTTGCTGCTGCAAACATTAATAATGAAGTGGAGAATCGCACACTCTGCAAGTTCTCACTTTACAGACCTCAAAACTCGGCGAAAGGATAACGAACCTTTGCCTACACTGTGGTTCCTTTGAATCCACAAAATTAAAAGAGATTCACATCAGAATCTAGATTCCCCGTTGGAATCGCACACTCTCTTCAAGGGTTACTTTTGAGGAAGGCGGTGCCCCTTTGATGCGTGTCGAAACGGCCTCTTCGTTTGACAGCTACGCACCGACTAATGTCTCAAATCTACCATCTAGCCTCGTTGCTGCACTAGCGCCCCTAGGCTAGTCATTTACGGCCATAAACAACTTCTGGCATTGATTCCTTCGACAAGCAGGAAAGCTTCAGACCCGAAAACAACAACAGTGAATCATCCCAGCACAAACATTTCCAAGAACACATAAAAATATATACAGGTATAAAAGTTTGTACCTATATTAAAAATATAGGTACAAACTTTTAGGGGAGGTAGATAACATCTAAAGGAATGAGAATTGCATAGGAACCCATAACCGGAAACGTCATGGGAAAGTGGTAGCAGGGGTACAAGATCTGAAAGGACACAAGACAGTGATTAATAGGAAAAAAATTTATTCGACATAATTATTACAAATGGCCTACTAGATGATACATTTCATAATGTTACAGCAGATGCTCGAAGTTTCCACCATGAGATGCGATGCATGCGTGACACTGACGAAGCATTGATTGCCGGACACGGTCGAACACACGTGGAGTTTCTTTGATAATAGCAGCAGTGCAGACCAGCCTTGCCACGAGATCCATGTCAGACTCCACAGGCGATTCATACACGGTAGCTTTGAGGGGCCCCCACAGAAAGAAATCAACGCTTGTTAAATCAGATGAGCGTGGGGGCCAGGCAATTGGGTAACAAATAATGGCTCAGCCTTTCAAGTGGAGCTGCTTGACATCAGAGAGGCCCTTAATTGGGCCCTCAATGACGGCGGTCATGATAACGACATTCGGCTGTACACGGACAGCCAGGCAGCTCTGCAGGCACTTGAAGATGCAAACAACAGGCATCAAATAGTTAATGAAATCAAATGCATCATGGGCAATCAGAATATGCCCAGTGTATCCTTCTCCTGGATCAAGGCACATGTAGGTCATGAAGGGAACGAGCTAGCAGACGAACTGGAACGCTCAGCAGATAATAACACTCAACCTGTGCTAGTGGTAAAGACTTCTAAGATTACCCTGAAGTCTATACTATGTCAAAGAGTACTTACTGAGTGGCAGAGGCTCTGGGATACGACTGAGAATGGTCTTCAAACAAAGACATTCTTGAAAAGGGTCAGTCTATCCTTGAGGTCCTCTGACCACTATTTGACGCAGGTCCTGACGGGACATGGGAGTTTCCCCAAATACCTGGAGCGGTTTAAGATCGCTACCCACAGTTACTGCAGCTGTAGGGCTCCAGACGCAGATGTCGGGCACTATATCCTCAGGTGCCCGATTACGGAAGGGTTCACTAACGAACTCATGGACTCCCAAGCGATCAATGAGGCAGCAGGCGAGCTGGTCTCGGTGTCCATTGAGAGTGCCCATGTCAGGGCACACTTGAGGGACATAGGCTGGCTTGTCTGCCGGCTCCGGGATTCTCTTCTTTGAGACCAGGAGCTGCTTTCGCTCTACTACTCATCTTCCTTTTTCACCCGGGCTGCACTCTGCACCCCCTTTAACACCACCCATACTCCATGTCCCTACTGGTTTCCTCTGAGACAAACTTCGTGTTCTACTTCTAGGCTTCTCTTGCCAAGCACGTGTAGTGTCGTGAGACGGAATACGTGCTTTCCCCATGGGGGGCGGGTACTTCGGGACCCGCCCCCCACCCCGAAATAAAGAGAGGTCCAACATGCCCAATCCATCGTTGCCCAAAAGACATGTTCAAATGCGCACGAACACACCTTCCATAATAAGGAGGCGCCCCATCATGTTGAAACCACATGTTGCGTCTCACATTTGTTGGAACATATGCAAGTAAGCCTGGTAGAACCTGTTCCAGAAAGATCAGATACTTCGCGGAGGTCATGTGGGATGGTAAAAGGTATGGCCCGACTAAGCAGTCATCAACCAAACCTGCCCACACATTTACTGCGAAACAATGTTGTGCCGCATGGTGCGCACACCGTGGGGGTTCTCGTGAGCCTACAAATGTGCATTGTGCTGATTGAATACGCCATCCCTAGTGAAACTAGCCTCATCAGTAAACAAAGCATACGCTGGGAAATTCACATCTTGGGCACTTTCTTGGAGATACCACTGCGCAAAATGCACTCGCGAAGGATGATCTGCGGGGAGTAGTAACTGAACCCTTTGGAGATGAAAGGGGTGTAAGAACTCACTGTGCAAAACACGCTGTACACTGCAACGAGACACTCCTAAGGCATTCGCGTTTCTGTGTGATAACGTTTCGACGCATTTCACCGCCAGTTCGTTAGCAGACCCAGCCAACGTCGATAGGAGCGGGACACACATCGCGATATCATATGAGGCGAGATCAGCGTTTCTGTGTAACATTTCAGCGCCTTTCACAGCCAGTGCATTAGCAGATTCCAAATACGCAATCGCTGTGCCCATCGAATATAGCCAAGCACGGAATCACAGGCTCTCCTAAGTGTAATTAGTTGTGTTCTTTTTGCTGTCTTGCGTTTTTTTCATCTCGTTTTGAAAAAAAATCGTGATATTATTTTCGCTTTCTCATCTGTCTGTCCGTCTGTAGAGATCTATCTTTTTTGTTTATAGAGATATTTTTAAACTTATTTTTGTGTTCCACTGACCTCAATATTCTGCTCCTTTTCTCAAAGGGGTGTGAGATACGCAAGTTTTTAAATTTAATAAATGAAGACAACTGATTTTTATGTTGTATAGTTATTAATCAAATACTGCTGTTTCCATTTTCCTAATCATTCATTGGCTGAAATTAAAACTTTAAAGGAGTGAAAAAGTAGGTAAAGAAAAACTTCATTCTCTTTGAAAACGAGGTTCCCACATGCACTAGAGGCAATATGCGTCCTTCTAGTTCTATTACTTAAATATGAATTCTCTTCTTGAGTAGGTACCTTTAAAGGCTTGTCAACTATATATGCTAGATATTGTCTTTGCATTAAAGCTCAATATTTAACATAAGCTAATTTAGAAATTCCTTATTATTACTATTATTTATTAATTAAAAAATTGCTTAAATTATTTAATCAACAGACTTTTTTTTTTCTTCAAATTTCCATCTTTTTCCCCCATTTCAGTCGAAGTCGAGATCTATGCCTGTGTCGGGAACTTCGAGACACAATTCGGATCCTTATTCGAGAGAAGCGGAGACCAATATGCTGACCATGGGACTCATCGGATGTTTGCCTGATAACGTACAGCAGGTGAGAACAATTCTACATAACAACTTCTTATAGATGACGCTGTAAGTGTGAATTGCTCATGTAAAATACTGCATCGGTGCTTTATCAGACATATTTGCTTTAATAAACCTCTAGTCCAGAAATGAGCAACGCCCGGTCTGCAGACTAATTTTAATAAACATATATATATGTGTGTGTTTAAAAAATAATATCAAGCGTGTATAGTGTAAAAAACAATGAAAAAAAATCTTATAATGAGGGCTTAATTTCTGTACGAAACAATTGGGGCTGTCGTTAATTTTGGTTGAAATTTGTGGTATTATTCGTTCGCTTAGTTAAAAACTTGGGAATCAACTCATAAGATAACTTGGGAGAAATATAAATACGAAAATATCTTAACCAAGTTAACTAAATCAATAAATGAAAATAAATTAACAGCTAGCACTGTAAAGCTCATTTAGAAACATCGATCACGACATTAATGCACGCAACAAAGGATGTTGGAAAGCTGGTTGCTAAGGCAACGTGTTTGCTTCAATACAAGAGTTTTCGAAAACTAGAATTTCTAAGTCTTAAGATCATTATTATTTTTGCCTAAGGGAAATAGATAAATCGCTAGCCTTCTAGAAGGCACCAGATGTTTCCAAGTTCTAGTCTCCACTGTGCCCGTTATCGGGTTGCTCAGCAGATAGCGCCCCAGGCTCGTAATCTGTAGTTCTCAGGATAGAGTCCCGATTCTGCCATAGTTGAGATTTATATCCTCTAAACCCCACTCTTTAAAACATACACCGCATTACAGAAAGTAACCGGACACGTCCATGTTATGCGAATGGAAAGCCGCATTCAAAGCTCGTTAACTGTGAAAATAACCTTTTACTGAAATGAATTGAAGATCTCACTGAAATCTCTCGAAATCTTTATTTTCAGCAATATTCATTTAATATTTCAAGAGTTATTGAAGCTGGGACATTTAAGATCAGACGATGTTGTCACAATCTTCCCAAATACTCCCTCCCCCAATTGATGAAAACTGAAAAATCTTTATACAAACTCCAAATATTGCATTTATGTTAGTTAAAGATTTATAATAGCAGTTGTGTTTTTTTATGTTTTGAAGTAAATTTTCGCCAGTTGAAAAAGTTACAGTTAAATGTTTCAGTTTCCAAAATTCTTTAAGTATTAAGCAAGTATTATAGAAAAATGGATACATTGAGTGATTTTTAGTGAGAACTTCACTTTTTATCCATTTTTATCCATTAACTTTGAAAAGTGTAATTTTTTCCACAAAATATTAGTTTTCAAAGTTAGGGAGCGTTGAATGTGACTTTCCATTCCCATACGACGGGAATGTCCGTTTATTTTGTGTTATATGCTGTACGTTCATTTAGTTCGAAAATCGTTCGAAAATTGAGATTTAGAAATGGATTATAGATCAGTTTAATGCACTTCAATTTTTTCAATGATTCCATGTTATTATTACTGTATTGGGATTTTTTCTGGTACTGGGAATACTTAATTGATTATTGTTAATTTAATGAAAAGTTAATAGACATTATTAAAATGTTTGTTTTAAGGCTATTGTTTTTACCCGTAAACGAATATAACTCGAGTATATTAATAATACGAGGAAATTAATATTAATAATACGAAAAGTTACATGGTCCATATATTATATATATATGTTGTTTTGTTTGTTCGTACATTTTGTATTTCTTCTGTTTATTCCTATTTTTTTACATATATTTCTTCTGCTATGTAACAGATTGTAATCTGTATCTGAATAAATCTGAATCTGAGTTTAATCTAATTGAGCTCAGAACAGTAATATCGCCTGTATTAGAAACATTTTAAAAAAATGAAAATGCCTAAAATTTAACACCCAACAATAAAGTCCAAACGACATGTACAGATTCGGACAAATGTCGGACTTTGTCACCTTGTTACCTTTCTTCGCATCTCATTGGCATTCACGTGGACATTCTCGTATCCACCTCTTGTTTCGAAGAACAATCTTTGTCACCTACATCAAAAGTAGTTAAGCTTCATTTGAATACGTGATTTACGAATTATATTCTTGTTTTTTTTTTGAATTATGCATGTCACCATCTCGCAGCTCGAGATGGTTGGTCAAAAGTATTCCGCTAATTACTCTCTCCCAAAATCATTCGTGACTGGCTGGTAAACAAGATAAAACTCGTACGTCTGTCAAAAGCTCCTTCCGTGAGAAAATGTAAACTAAAACCTTAGTTTCGCTTTTCCAGGCCGTTCGCTTTATCTCATTCCTCCCATTTATATCTCTTTAAGGCTCTGAGGCAGAGTTAGAAAAATGTTTGAATGATCACGAAAGGAGTGCACTATGACAGTTCTCACCACAAAACTTTCTCTTGGTCACGTAGCGCGAGGGGTTCCTACTGAGCAATGACTCCATTGAAGCAGCTGTCTACGTTCTCACGAGTTTCTCGTGCCGGGCGAGACGCTACGTGACCTGAAAGCGCTTTGTTTCAGAACAAGCATGTTGTCGGTAACACAGTATTACATTTATAATGGAGGATGTTATGCCTATTGCACGATTCATTTCTTTCTCTGCTTTTGAGCTCTTCCAAAAGAGACACCAATGAATATGCAAAGTTTTATGCCATTCGACAACAGTCAACATCGAAGTTTATTTTCGTGTTAATCTTATTGAGGAAAATATTAGTGGTTAGGGACATCGGGCTCGTTGAATAGGGTGCATTTTCGTTTTGGTACTTTTGTGCAAATTGCTTAACTTGGTAGCAGTCATTTCAACTTTAATCTTTTATTCAGTGATGGTTTTATTTCAAATTATCTAGAAAAGATTTTTATTTTATTCTTGTAAAATATTAAACAAAAAAAGTAACAAGTTATAATATTAAAAATGTCGCCCAAATCGCAAAATTTACAATTTTGAAAGACTTATTGAAATAATTATGGAAAATTAGCAATGATTTAAAAAAAACAACACTATTAGTCTCCATCGTTTTTTTAACCTTTTTAAACCTCCGACGTACCATTATTAATTTGCAATGTACATGAAATATACGTATAATTATATCACGTGCACAGTTGGGCCAAGGGAGACAAACCCCTTCCGCTCCGTCCTCCTACCGAAAATTTTAATAAATGGAACAGTAGCGAAAAAATATTAAACACGTTGAAAAAATTTGACAATTAAATCTCGAATACTGTGCTTCCACTCTTTTTGGTATTAATGAAAAGAACTCTTATAAATTAGGAAAAGTTCAAAATGAAGCTCTCAAAATCATGACCAAAATCTATTTCAACAAACGAGAATCTCAAACACTTACTGATATTCGTTCCAACTACCAAATTCCCACTCTTGAATCTAGAAGAAAGCTGCGGTTTATTACCCTTATTCACGACACTATTTATAACAAGTCTCATTCCCTTCATTCGATTCTTACACCCTATATTCGATTATGACATCGCCGCATCCTTCGCTCTGATAATAAAATGTTTTCCAATTTCTTTTGCCTTTCAAGCAACCTCAACTTGGAACTCTCTACTGAGCGATATCACTTCTTTAAATTCTAAAACAAAGTTCGAAAACTATATTACTCCACTCCTATTAAAATTTTGAAACGTTTGACCAACATCTCCTTACCCCTATTCCCACTCCCCATCTTTGCCCTTTGTCTGGATTATCCGCAATCCTTTCATTCATTTAATATTACTCTCTGTTGTCTTAAACCTTCTTTTTCTTCCCCCTAAGTTTACTATGTTTTTCATCGTATTTCATATTATATGTCTTCGTCTGTGCGATTTGTCATTTTGTTTATATGTATCAAATAATTATGCAATTCCTGTAAATATGTTTGCATTTTTGTACTATCATCAATATTTCTTTTTTAATTTCTCAAATGTACTGGGAAATCAAGAAACTTGAACGTTTAAGTTAATATCCAAAATTACCTGTAACGTGGCTTTACTGCATGAAATAAATTATTATTATTATTATTGAATTCAGAGTGATATCTTCATTAAAATCAAACACATATTTTGCAAGAATATTTTGTTCAAAGAGCACTTAAAACGGAGGGGAAAAACGTATTACACTTTCAATAGTAAATGCACAGAATACAAGTTGACATATGGGCGGGAGTTGGCTCAGTCGGTAGCGCTCCAAGTTCGTAATCTGCAGTTCCTAGGTTCGAGTCCCCTCTGGGTCAGCGTTGAGATTTATCTCCGCAAAACTCTCGCCATACCAGCGGTCAGTAGACCACACCGATGAATTTTGGTAAAGACCACCGTTAGTCGAATGGGACGTAAAGCTGTGGTTTCGTGTGCCGGAGAGTACATACCCTTTCACGTTAAAGAATTCGCTGGATGGCCTTTGATGGGGAAGCTACCATCTGTATCTCAACACCTGTTCCAGTGGGTCCCCTTCCCCCAGCCTTCTCGGGGTCTTTGTGAACTGACCATTTAGTCCATTGTGTGCAAAACAACTGAATCCCTGTCGAAAAAAAAAATTCTAGAGGTTCTTTGAGGCAAAAATCAGTTTGGCCGTTAATGTGACTCGAACCACTCCGACTAAATTTTTTTTATTATGGTATGCATTTTTCATCTAATGTAATAATATTTTCCTTTTTGTTCGATTTCTCAAACTATTTTAAGATATTAATTCAATTCAAGATAGATTGTATTCTGCTGAGATTAATGTGAAAAAATTTAAATTTTTAAATTGTTTACGTTTGGAGATTTAAAAAGGTTTCGTTTTCAGTTATAAATAAAAATTTGTTATTAATTACGATTATTTTATTAATAAGGATGTTAATTCTTCTCAGAGATTATATTTTTGACTTCGTAGTAAATACGACTCAAAACTTATTTTTTTAGCCGAACAATAACATTCGTCTCTATCAACTCTTGGATACTAGGTTTCAAAGAGAATGAATTTTTTTTAATTTCCGTCGCCCTCTGACAGTGGAAACTCGAACTAAAGGTGGATTGAGAAAATGCATTTAGTAATATTTTAAGAGTACATATACAACATAAAAGTAATTTTTCATTCATCTGTTCAAAAATGAGATGTCTTATCCAAAGCTCCCTAATGTCAGGCAATGCAAATTATTGATACCAAAACAAACTTCTTGTTCCACTCTATCACAAAATTGTTTTAATTTCTGCCATGAACAGATCGTTTGGAATATTCGTTTAAAATTTAGCATTTCCCAAAATCTTCCATCATAGAAGGCGATATTAAAGGAAATGCGAATCATCATATTTCATCAGTAATTATCTAACCTAAAAAAAGAATTTTTAATTTATCTCTATAAGAAAAAGACCAGTTGATTGTCTACAGATTGGCATACAGATAAAGTGGGAAACATTAGCTCGTACGTTTTTAAAAAACGAGCAAAAAAATTACCAATATAAAATATGGGGCTAAAATTCGAGATGAAAATCTCGAACCCAAACTCTTTTGTAGTTTCTATTTTAGTAACGTATTATGACGTACACTGTTATAGTAACGTATTGTGACGTACACTCGTGCACTGTTCCGGTATCATCTTTTCCTTGAATAAATTATTAGCGTACAAGAGTAATAGTGAAATAAATATAATACAAAGGTACAGATAGTCGATTTTAAAAACCATTTTCTAATATATATCATAAAATTAAGCCGTCCCATGGCCGAGTGGTTAGCGCGCTAGGCTACTGATCTAAGGGACCTGGGTTCGAGCCCCGGGTAAGGCATGGCTGTTTGTGTCGTTTTTCTGCTGAGGTCCTGCCATCCTCACAGACCTTCTACTATGGCATATAAACTGACAGGCTCCTGTCAGACCTCTGTGGCAAGCAGCTGCTTGAGGGGGTATTTATTTATTTTTTTATCATAAAATTTTGTTTACTAAAAGCCTATTTGTCTTTTTTTCCCTATTTTATTACGCATTTTTATCATAGAATTAATTTTAACTCTTTCGTATCTTTAGGCCATCAAGAGTTTCTCGATTCGTCCAGGCAAGCAGCACATCACTTTCGCCTTCCCTTTCATGGAGGACACCATTAGATCCTTTTGCGACACGGGACAAGTATCGGACGGAAGTGACGCCGCACCAGGTGGCAAGCCACGTTACGTCACTTCCGTCCTCTTCTTCGACGAATGCTTAGAAGTCATTCACGGATTTCAGACTTATGTCACGGTGCTCCCGCATTTGAACAAGTAAGAAGTAAACAGGCTCGGGCATGTTTTGTTATTGAAATTATCTATTTTTTATTTCGGTAGTTTAGTTGTAAAAATTAAGCAAAAGAAATGAATCATCTAATGCAGCGGTTCTCAACCTGTGGTCAGCAAGAAATTCACTTTTGAAGTGGTTAAGCGGTTAAAATACGGCGGACCCACCCACAGGGATCCGCCGTATTTTTCAAATTAAACTAAGATTCTCCACTTTCAAAAGGTTGGGAACGGCCTAATATATAAAGACTGCTGTGAGTGACTGACGGCTAACAGGGGATCACGCTAAATCTAACTATGATGCAGAAATGGTAGATTCTGATAATTCGCACCTAGAGATAATCCGGAGGTAGATGTCGGGGGAAATCCGAAATTTCACCTCCGACGTGTCCTTTAAAGTCAACTAGAGGTCACGTAGAGGACAACCTTGATCTACGAGTGCTAGAAACGTGCAAATTGGTGGTTGGGTTGTAGATATCGGAAAGTTTACGAAATTTCCAATCCGGAGGGTCCTTCGAGGTCAAAAGTCAAATTTATATCTACCCGTGCTAGAGAGCTAAAAATTGGTTCTTGTGGGATATATTGGTTCTTAGATATCAGAAATGTTGTGAAATTTTGAATGCGATTGGCCCTTCGAGGTCGAAAGTTAAATTTCGATATACCGATGATCGAAAGCTAAAAATGGTGAATAAGGCTATTTCAGGCAGTTAGAACTCAGAATAAGATAAATTTTCGGATCCGATGTCTCATTTAAGGTGAAATAGAGATCTTAATAATGGTCTAGTCCCATGGCCGAGTGATTAGCGCGCTTGGCTACTGATCTAAGGGACCTGGGTTCGAGTCCCGGGTAAGGCATGGATGTTTGTGTCGTTTTCCTGCTGAGGGCCTGCCATCCTCTCAGACCTTCTACTATGGCATGTAAACTGTCAGACCTCTGTGGCAAGCAGCTGCTTGAGGGGGTATTTATTTATTATTTATTTAATCAAGAAGTGCCAAAGGCGCCGATTGATTTCTAGTAAAAAAAAAAGTGATCAGCAATTAATTATTGCGATAAAACATTGGAATACTTGCTTAAACTTGTTCTAAAATAGAGATTGCTAACCTGGCGTGCCCGACCACCGAGGGATGACGAAAGGGGTCCAAAAGGTACTAGAGGGACGTTTAAAAAAGGGATTTTTGCATTTTATTCATTTCCAAAAACAAGCAAAGCAAGGACTCTTGTAAATCGAGAGGGGGAGAGAATTGATGGGGTGGGAAGCTTCCTTACATTGTTCCAAGGGTTAAGACCTAAAATAAGGTTAATAACCCATGTTTTAGAATTTGCCATTTCGAAACGAGGAAACTTAGGAAATAAAGCAAATATATAATACGATATATGTGTGTGTGTACCATGCGTCCTGTGTAAGATACACAATTGATTTTAAAGCTCATTCTTTGGGAAAAAGTTGAAAATAATGGACACCAGCTGGGAGTAAATAAGGTTAAAAAACCGCAGTCAAAATGGAGACTCCACATTGTTATTGAAAGTTGTTGCACGTGCTTTTAGGACTCCCTTCATAAAAATTTAGACGAAGCAACTTGGGCTCCTTATGACCTGGCCATTTTGGGCACAAAAATGCCTCTCAGAAATAAGACGACGCAACACAACCTTCAGGTGCTACTTATTGAACAGTTCTCGTATATTTACTATTTTTACCACCTTTTTTTGGTTATTAAAATTATCTGTAAGTGGGAGAGAGAGTGAGGTCGTATCCCCTCTGTCTATATGTGATAATCTCTGGTATGTGTAGATTAAAGCTTTTGAAGATTATTTGCTTCTACAAAGTTTCAGTTTAATAGATACCTTAGTATTTCGTTTGTTTGAATATGCATATATGACGTTGCTTCAATTACAGTGTATTGTAAAAGGCTTCCTCTTTTTGTTTTGCTTCTCCCGACCCTGCCCTAGAAGCAGCCTTCCTGTTGTCATGCTGACGCTCTACCAGAGAGACACCAGTGAGGGAATCTGCAGGCATTTCCAGAGCCTCATGAGAATTCTTGTCGAACACCGAGTTGGATCTGGACTCTGGAAACTTCCGGTGAGTAAGTAAGAGTGCTAATGATGTTCATAGGACAACGTCTTTAAAGCTTCTATTTAAATGGGTAGAAACATTGAGAAATATATATAATACACACAAGAAATTTATGAACATTCACATGTTATTCTACATTATTCAATATCTTAAAAGGGATATTAACTTTAAATGGAAAATCATATTTAGGGGAAAATATCATTAGAAATACGTTAAGGATTTCAAACTAATTTTATTAAATCTTGGTTTATAAAAATATTAGTCCGATAGGTAGAGTTAGGAAAAATATTTAACAACAGCATTACCTGTTCATAAAAATTATCTGAAAAGCTGATAAAAATATAAATAACTTTTTTATATAAGAACTTATTAAGTGTGCCTTTAGAAGTTTGTGTAATGATTCTCTAAGTAATTTTCTCTCTTTTTTTTGATGAAAACGGTTTGAACAAGAAGAACTGTAATTTAATGTTCCCCTTTCCACAAGTGTTAAAATACAGAACTAATAGTGTTAAAAATCGAAATTGGAATCCTATATTTACCTAAGCCGTCCCATGGCCGAGTGGTTAGCACGCTTGGCTACTGATCTAAGAGACCTGGGTTCGAGCCCCGGGTAAGGCATGGATGTGTGTGTTGTTTTTCTGTTGAGGTCCTGCCATCCTCACAGACCTTCTACTATGGCATATAAACTGACAGGCTCCTGTCAGACATCTGTGGCAAGCAGCTGCTTGAGGGGGTATTTTTTTATTATATTTAACCTATTTATCTGTAGAACTAGGGAGTTTTTATTGTGGATTTTCCGTGCCATTTATATGGGTGTAGTACATAGAATGTTTTTTATGTGTATACACCGTTATGAATATACGAAACATTACATTTGATTGGTACTTAACTGAAATTTAACAGTTTTCAAGGAAGTAGTGTTCTGTGCATCAAGGAAGTGATTGCCTGTGGTGACTTTAAGGATGTGACCTCCGAACGAAATTTCAATTCCTAGCGTTATGAGTAATGCCTTTCTATTTATATGCAATGATTGAATTCAACCAAAAATCCACTTTTTTAGGGCTGCGTTATTTTGTTTCTGAGTTGCACTTTTGTGGACGCAATTGGTTAAATGGCCAGTCAGAGGACAGAAGGAAAGTTGTCAGGAAAGAGATGGAAACCTCCCAACAAGGCCATCCAGATGGAAACCTCCCAACAAGGCCATCCAGATGGAAACCTCCCAACAAGGCCATCCAGCATGCTTTTTTAACATTAATAGAGTATGGGTTTCCTGCACAAGAACCGCGGCTTTTTATGTTATTGGAAAAACTTTCAATCCTGAAAGAATGGGGACTCGAACCTGGGAACATCTGATTACTATCTTGGCAAAGTACTCCCTCCTCTGAAAATATCGAGGGCTATCTCCAAAAAGGTATCCCAATCAATTTAGAATTTATATATAAATACATTTCCAATGTTCATTATATCTCTTAACGTTTGTAACTAATATTTTAAACATAGCAAAAGTAAGTAGAATAATAATTCAGATCCCATTTGCTCTAAACTTCTGGGCAAGTAGGCTACTGCCTGAAATGTGATCTTTGCCTTCTGAGTGTTAGTGTCCTTGTAAACTGTCTATTGCATCCAACTATGCACCCCTAACCATTGGTTATACAATTCATTCTCATCTTAATGCTAATTATACATAATAATTTGTCTTTCATTGCTTTATATGTTAAAAACAAATCCATTTCAGTCACCTAACCATTTGCATATTTTAGACGATGGTGGCAGAACTGAATTCTAAGTATCGTGAGGTTGTATTGGATGCATGTGCAGAGACTATAGTGGAACTTCAAGCAGAGAGTCTTTGTCACACTTTCCCGGGAAAATCATCCGATCAGCTGATTGTCCTAGTCAAGGTGAGGAGAATTTCAGATACCTGATTTTTTTTCTAATAATCTTAAACACCGAAGACTTTTCATTTTGCACAAACTGAAGAATATCTCAGAAGAACATTCGATGTGAAACGAATAAAACCTGATACTGAATAGATAAATATAAATGAAAATGTATAACATTGTTTTTCTACGTTGTTCACTGGTTGTTTGTTTGCCCGTTTGGCGGACTGCGGATACCATTTTTTTTTTTTGTTTTCAAGAGATGGGTCTAGTTAATTCAGTAACGTGCCTTCAAAGTTCGAATGGAGAAAGGTTTAAAGGTTTGACTTTCTTGAGACTTTGATTCTTTTGAAAGACTGCTTTGAGTAATAAACGTTATTCACGTTTTTAAAGAGGAGGTGTGTTGTGGGAGAGGGGGGAGTTGTACTCCACAATTCCTCCTTTAAGTAGATAATTGTTAATCATCAAACTTCAGACGCACTTTTAAGCGGAAAATTTATTGAAAATGAGATTCATCCATGGAACAATTCAACAATTTTCACTGAACAGACATTAACACTAAATGGCGATAAGATCCAGTCAAATCAAAACATCAATCGATAAAACTATTTGATAATTTCACGATTCTTTCGATCTTCCCATTATTTATGATCTAAAAATACATACAAAATTCTTTAACAATAGTCTAATTGCGTCATTGGAGAAAGTTACAATGCCAGAGAATGAATTACCTGCTAACAATTAAAGTATAGCTTCCAGATCTGATGCACTAATCTGTAGGGGAATGAGAGGGAAGGGTAAAAAAAAACAACAGATTTTTACAATTATTTCGTTTCGCTTTGCTGAATTCGTTGCTAGACATTTGATAACGATTTTACCCTTTTTCTTAAATTTAAAGGATAAGATCAGACTTTGTTTCAGATTTAATGGTCTATTTTAGAGTAGTGTCATTATTTGAGCTTCTTACTGAGTCGTAGATGTGGCAACATCAAAGTCTTTGCTTGTTAGAAAGAAGATACCATGAGGTTTCCGAAACTCTGGCCTCTATTACATGACCCAGTGGGTTCACTCCCACAGCTTTCTCTGAGACATTGGGATACGTATGACCTTGACATTTCGCTAAATGTGGGCGAAACAAAGTTCCACTCATAGGACAAATAACTCAATCCTCAGCTTCTTGCCGCTTGACCTGATCTCAGTTTAAGAAGTGGATTTTGGAAATAGAATACTAAGGGTAAGGGTAAGTGAGCACTAAAAATATAAATGATCGAGTCAGTCGTCAAAGAGTTAGCGTACAACAACAAGAACAGTCATAAATGTAACTGCTCAAAGTGAAAATCGTAACACCAAGAAAATAATGGAAGTAGAGATATGCAAATCGCAGGAGGCAATCGGCCTTTGGAGGTATGCAAATGATGAAAGTTCCGCAGCGCATGGACACATGAACCCAGCCGAGCTGTGGATAAATATTGCACGCCCACGAGCTCGTATCATAGCATGACTGACAGTGATGTTCGAGTGAATGCTGCAAAAATGTTTGGCACATGCCTTGAAGACGACGATGAGACCCTTATACATAATTGACGCCTTCTGAGAAGAGTCAATCGTCGATACGCAACAGCTTGGACTGAGCCTTTGAGCAATCGCTGCGCACATGGAGTGCAATGTGAGCACAGTGCAATGGTGCATCTCACACAACATCATGGAATACAAAATGACACAAAGGTCAGGTATTGGAACCAGCACACCCACAACAGAACATGAAGATCGCATGCTCCGCAGGAGGGCCATTCTCGACCATTCACCACAGCGACATTGTTGCATAGTGATTTGCAAACCATTATGGGTACTGTGGTCCCCATGTAACCAGATTTAGACAGCGTTTGCATGACACAGGATGATGGAAAGGTGGAAAGTCCGACATCTGCCATTGCAACAACATCACTGGTTACGCCGTCTCCACTGGGATCGAGCGATTCAACAATGGACTACGGAATGGAGGAGAGTGTTCCGTTTATTATCGTTTGCACATCTACCTTCATATCTTCCGTCCTGTCAGTTTCGAGTGTATACGTCACTTCCTTCGCGATGTTACGATTTCCACTTTGAGTAGTGTAGGTTCAAAGCCAAAGAGATTTACAGATTTCTTTTATCTCAATAAAAGAACTTTAGGAAAACGATTATCAAATCATTTATTTAAAAAAAATATTTTAAAAATATTTTGTTTGCATTTCAGGAAAAACTGCTCCGGCCTTATTTGCTCTCTTATCCAGAACTGCTGAGGAGGAACACGCAGGAAGTAGTACGGAACCTGACGACAACAGATCCATCTTATTTCCTGTCACTTCTGGAGCTTCTTCAGTCTCCAAACTGCTCTATATTAGACTTTAAAAAAGTTGACATGATGTTTAAAGTAAGTGCTCGATGTGAATCCTCTCATGATGTTTTAGGGAATTGAAGTATTTGTTTCGTTACAAATGAAGACTGGTTCATCTCAGCGAGAACGTTCGCATCAATGTACAGTAGTCCAAAATCACTGAAAAGGTCATCAAAAATTAATAAATCGCGTAAAAATGGTCTGATTATTCTGAAATTTTAAAAAGAAAATGTTTTTATAATAGTATATCACATTTTTGAAAATGGTGGTAATATATCAGCAAATAGTTATTAAATGAATTTCAAGAGCTACTGCTATTCAGTGGGAAAAATGTTTAAGAATAATTCTTGTAAACTAAATTACTGAAATAGTAAATATCCGATCATTCTAGCATTTAGCATAATAATTATTAGTGCATACCTCCGTAATGTAATTAAAAATGGTCGAACTATAACGAATATTTCTGAGGTTATTTCTAATTCAACTTGGGGCGGAGGTGGCTTAGTCGGTAGCGCGCCTGGATTGTAATCTGTAGTTCCCAGGTTCGAGTCCCAGCTGAGTCAGCGTTGAGATTTATCTCCGCAAAATTCCCCGCCCTGCCCACGATCAGTAGGGGACACCGATGGGCTTGGAAAGGTCGCCGTCCATCGGATGGGACGTTAAGCCGTGGCTCCGTGTGCGGGAGAGCCATACCCTGTGCACGTTAAAGAACAGGTTGGATGGCCTTGACGGGAGGCTACCATCTGTCTCCCAACAGCTGTTCCAGTGGGTCCCCTCCCCCAACCTTCTCTGAGCCTTCGGGGTCCATGTGATCTGGCCATTTAGCTCATGGTGTGACCTCTGAGCAGAACTTTTTTGCACACAACAACCCAACAACAACCCAACTAATTCAATTTTAAGCACTAATGCTATTCAGGAGGGAAATTTTGAGGATAATTTTCTCACGGAAAAATTAAAATAAATAAATATCCCTTCAAGCAGCTGCTTACCACAGAAGTCTGACAGGAGCCGGTCAGTTTAATATACCATAGTAGGTCTGTGAGGATGGTGGGACCTCAGCTGAAAAACGACACGAACATCCATGACTTATCTGGGGCTCGAACCCAGGTCCCTTAGATCAGTAGCCAAGCGCGCTATGGCTCGAATAACTGAATCATATAATATTGGATTATAATAAAATTTACAATAATAATTATTAGTGTTTCAAACCATAAGAGATTTAAAAAAGTGGGATTGATAAATTAATTAAATTGACACTAAATCTAAAATTTTTGTAATATGAACCTACCTATATTTGTAAACGTCGGAAAAACAGAGTATGATTTACAAGTATAGTGATATCTTCGTATTATATAATAGACGTAAATCCTGGCGGGTGGACGAAAGGCAAACACGCGTTTTTTGTAGGTTCACCGTGTGACGTCATTGGTGGTGGAAATTTTCAGTGACCGATGGGTCCCAAATTTTGGTGTGGTGGTCACACTCAGGTCTAGCTGTACTGGATTAAGAGTTTGGGTTCCTAGCTGCTGTGAGCAATAAGTAATATCTCTGAAAGTATTCAAAATATTTGGGGTCGTGTACCTTGTGAATGGAATAGTACGTTATCAATGAAGAGTTGCCAAAGGAGTAGTACGCAAGTCGATAAGAAAATTTATGAATGGACTAAAGTTTCGCGCCAAGGTGGCGCCAATGTGACCTGGCCATTTAGCTCATGGTGTGCAAAAAAGTGCCACTCAGAGGTAAAACAACCCAACCCAAATTGCGAAAAGATGTGGAAGAAATCAAAATATCTGCTTAGTTACTAAAGAATGTCACATTTTCGAAATAAATATATTCAGAATTTAAATAAAATTTTTGCTTTATCATTGCAGTTTTCTTTGCCTCTTTCGTTATTTTTTAAAATAGCCCACATAACGTTGAAATGGTTGAACACTAATTACACCCTAGAGAATTAATGCTCACTAAAAACCTTAACTATTATAACCCTGAGAGAAAACAGACTCTTAACACCTTTTTCCCACAAAACATTTCTTATATTCCTTCCACCTCTGCGACATCTTTCAATTTGAAACCACTTCAACCAAACATTTGTTTTCCGGATCATAGATCGTTGTTTGCAAGAAGAACCGACTCTTATCTTCTGATTTATTTCATTTGCGCCGACCTTTTTTCCGTCTTGTCGCCCTTCAACCTTCGCAGCGAAGTGTTCAGACAGTCGGAGACACGAAACTTCGGTTAAGCGAGGACATTTGGTCGTATTAGTGTCGAACTTGTTTGCAGTGCGAGCCAGAACCAACTCTTTCTTTCGCTGAGTCGATCTGTTTCTGGATCTTACCCTTTTCCTTTCCTGCTGAGGTAGTGTCACGTGCTGATACCCCAACGTGTTTCCTCTGTGTGAGCATTGGTCGAAGAAACCAAATAGATCAGAGACAGGAGTGTTTTGTCTCTCGTTCTGTTAGTTGATACGCGGACTTCGTTGTAGCGTTACAATTGATAATCGGCAAAATGGTGCTCTAAATAATCGTCGTTTTCTAAATATTGTGAAAAGGTTACTTAATTTTTGTACACTTGTCTTTTTTCAATTTCTGCGAAAAACGCTTCAATGAAATTTTTTCTTTGTGAGATAAAAGTACTGAAACTGAGCAAGAGAATAATGCATGTGATATATTAGTAAAAAGATACAATAAAAATTTTAAAAGTTCAGAAACCTTTTTATGCTAAGAGTTGGGTTGTTTTACCTCTGAGCGGCACTTTTTTGCACATCATGGGCTAAATGGCCAGGTCACATGGACCCCGAAGGCTCAGAGAAGGTTGGGGGAGGGGACCCACTGGAACAGCTGTTGGGAGACAGATGGTATAGTCTCCCGTCAAGGCCATCCAGCGTGTTCTTTAACGTGCACAGGGTATAGCTCTCCCGCACACGGGACCGCGGCTTAACGTCCCATCCGACAGACGGCGGCCTTTCCAAGCCCATCGGTGTCCCCTACTGACCGTGGGCAGGGCGGGGAATTTTGCGGAGATAAATCTCAACGCTGACCCAGCTGGGACTCGAACCTGGGAACTACCGACTGAGCCACCCCCGCCCCAGGTAAGAGATAGTTAAAGAAAAATCAATTGCTTCTGAATCTTATTTTCAAAAATATTATTGTAATGATTAAAGGATAACAGAAGTTAAACATTAAGCAATGGCGTTATCAGTCAAAAGACTTTATTCCATAAGCTAAATAATTGCTTTATGCAATGTTTACTGAAAACTGAATTTACCGTCCCGGTGATCGACTGGTTAGAGTGCTTGATGATTGATCATAAGAACCTGGGTTCAAAACCCGATAAGGAATGGATATTTTTTTTCTTGTCTTTCTGCTGAGTTATTCTCTATGTTGTATTATACTGACAGGCTTTTAGATGCTCCTTTTCTACGGCAAGTAGCTTCGTAAGAGGTAATTTTATTTTTATTATAATTCCTTTTTGAAATTATTAGATTTCTGAATTTCTGCTGTTGAGATTTATCTCTGCTAACCCCCCCCCCCCACACACACACACACACATACACTCCCTCAGGGGGCGGGGGTGGCTCAGTCGGTAGCGCGCCAGGCTCGTAATCTGTAGTTCCCAGGTTCGAGTCCCAGCTGGGTCAGCGTTGAGATTTATCTCCGCAAAATTCCCTGCCCTGCCCACGGTCAGTAGGGGACACCGATGGGCTTGAAAAGGCCGCCGTCCGTCGGATGGGACGTTAAGCCGTGGCCCCGTGTGTGGGAGAGCCATACCCTGTGCACGTTAAAGAACACGCTGGATGGCCTTGACGGGAGGCTACCATCTGTCTCCCAACAGCTCTTCCAGTGGGTCCCCTCCCCCAACCTTCTCTGAGCCTTCGGGGTCCATGTGACCTGGCCATTTAGCCCATGGTGTGCAAAAAAGTGCCGCTCAGAGGTAAAACAACTCAACTCTACACTCCCTCAGAGATTAAGGGGCATCGATGGCTTGAAAAGGACGCCTACCGTCGGATAAAACGTTAAGCAGTGGCCTGGAGCTAAACAGCAATACCTTATGTATATTAAAGAATACGCTCTATGGCGTTTGAGGGGAGACTCAGTGCATCCTCTTACTCTATAGAGCTTTGATCCCTTGGGTCCTTCTGACGACGTTTTAACCACCATTCAGAGGTAAAAAAAAACTTTTAATGCTGTACTGAATATCATTGAAAAGCAGCGTTTAGAGAAAGTCATTCTAGAACCTAAGAGAACTATCAGTATATCATAAAAAATATTGTTTTCCAATGTGAAACTAAAAATTTACACTCCAAAGATGCTGCTCCATCCCCCTCCCCCTCCCGCACCCGCACCCATAGATCACGACTGGTTCGAATTTTTTTTTGTTTCACATCAATTTCAACGTGTTTTTTGCTTTCCTGAGACAACACTAGAAGGAGCTGACGCTGAACGTCGAACAGCATCAAATAGCGTGATTGGCTCCATCAGTTGCTGACTTTCGCGTGCCTGGTGTTCACCGTCGCAACAGTCGAGATGTGGGAGGATAACGAAATCAGACAATGGGACTCTGGGGGTGGGGTGAATTCGTTGCGAACAGTTGAAGGAAGTAGATTCACTTACGATCTTTTTATCCGTATCTGATGACGATGATCGTCAGAAGGAATGATGACTTTCTGGAGGGATTAATGCGACGAAGTGCTGACGAAGCATTCGCTCGTCAACCGAGACTATTTTAAAATGAGAGTTTTTTTATTTGATGTTTTTTTTTTCCTCCCTTTCAGCCGCTTGAAAGGATATCTCCTTCCGATCAATTTTCGCTACAAGACTAGGCTAAAAAAAAGCAATATTATCAATTACTTTAAATTGAAAAAAAATTAATGCTTAATATACTTACTCCTACTTCCCCTCAAGCACAAAAAAATCTGGAAACCGCCATTAAAATCAAATTCTTCATTTTATTTCCAAGAACTCATTCAGGTTAGGTGGTCATATGTTATATATTGCAAAACCCCAATCCCGACGATATAGCTAAAATTTTAATTTTTGAATTATGGGATTACATTTGTCTCTATTTACAAACCTAAGTGTATGATTAAAGTTTGTGTAATAGGTACTTAACCTTAAGGGTAATTCGATACATTTATGATTCCCATAAAAGTGGTGAGTATAGTTCTTTTTCATTCGTTTGTGAGTCATATAAAGTGTGCTAAGAGTGATTTAAATTTTTCTTTAATATTTTAGTGTTGTGTAAAGTATTATATGTCTGCAGAAAAATATAAGAATAGTACATTTTAAAAACGTTTATCTTCTCCTATTCTATGTCTAATATATAAAGAAGAAAGTTTGTGTATTTGTTTGTGTGTCTATCCGTTTATGCACTTTGCTCCCAAAAGAGCTAGATCAAACTTTGCATGAACGTTCCCTTCATCCAGTGGAAGTATAGGCTACTTGCGAACTCGTTGGGGTCAACCAGAACTGGGGTCATCGGGATTGAGTTTCTCGAAATGCCCAAAGATTTAACGGTTAAAATCAGACGTCTCTCATAGTTAGATAGCATTAACAATTATTCAAAAACGCTTCGGGAGTGTTATCAACTACAACTTTAGAGAGTTTCAGACTTTCCTAAAGAGGAGGAGAAAAATTATACTGAAAGGGGGAGGGAATGAGGACAAATCGATCGAAATTAGTTTTATGTGAAATGATAACTTGCGGCATGGAGAAGGACATCTGCTATATATTTTAGAAAATTTCATACCTGAGCAACGACGCGCAAATCTGATAGTACTTAAATAAAATAGAGATTTGTTCGACATCTCTTCCTAGACGGTCAGAGCTTGGACCACAGACTTGGTTTACAACTTCACCTCATAGTAACTTAGTGCAGTGTTAAGGTTTTGACCCCACAAAATTAGGCCCACCCGAAAAGTTGGCCGTGAATCGTCTGTCCATTGATAACTTGCCACATCGACAACGTACTATGTAATCCATTCATAACTTTTGACTCTGTTCATAAGATAGGCGATGGTAGCTTCCGCAAAGGTTTTCAAGAGTTACGGCGGGTTCAAACCTCACCCACCGCAGCTGGGAAAGCGATCTCCATACCCTACCTTGGACAGAACTGAGTGGGACCATCACACCAAATTCGGGACTGATTGATGCAGTATGTGGGGATTATGGGGAGCCAAACACTTCCGCCATCTCGAACGTGAACGAGTATCCATCCACGTATTATTACTCCTGCTATTCTAGTTCATTATATCGATGGCCGAGCAACGCCGACCAATTCTGCTAGTGATTAATCAGTATTTTAAGCATGAAAGTAAGTATTAAATTTCATTATAAGAAAAATATTTTTTTTTCCTATTATGAATTGTTCAAATTTTCAAACACATTTACCTAATAATTAATAATGATGGTTGTTATGTCCCTCTAATTTATTTTTTTATATTTATTGTTGCATTTTATTGTATTTCTGCTGTTGTAAATATTTTTGTGTATTAAGTGTGTTCTTGGATGTGCTATTGTGG
This sequence comes from Ryuthela nishihirai, assembly GCA_038380435.1. Lineage (NCBI taxonomy): Eukaryota > Metazoa > Arthropoda > Arachnida > Araneae > Heptathelidae > Ryuthela > Ryuthela nishihirai. The sequence goes on along the minus strand of JAWZYU010000015.1, from coordinate 65,316,109 downwards.
GGATGTGACTCATAAGATGTTGTTTTCGGGTCTGATATGGCTGCCTGTACATGTCGATGTCCAGAAAGCCCGTTTATGGCTTTTACAACTAGCTGGGGCGCGAGTGGGAGAGAGTGGGAGACGAGGCGCGCAATGAGGAAAGAAGAGTCTTGACGGTAGCGATCAGACGGGCAGGACGTTTGAACACGAGTCAAGGGGCGTCGCTCTTACTCAAAGAAAAACCCATGAGGAGAGGGTTCGATTCTAAGTGAGAATCAAGATTCTTGGTGAATCTGATACAGTTCTGTGGATTCTGTGTGAACCACATTGTAGGCAAAGGTTAATTATCCTTTCGCCGAGTTTGAGGTCGGTAAGGCGAGAATCTGCAAAGTGTACGGTTCTCCACCTCATTGCTTAATTGTTTACAGCAGCAAAGGCCTACGGAGTTGAGAGCATCCCCAGTACATAATTGTACATAGTGTGAATAAACTGTGTCGTCCCTATACAACTCTCGTGCGTGAATTGTTGGGCATATTTTTATACATCACTTGACGCAGCAAGTCTGAGGCATTCGTCGGTACGGATGTAACTACCGCGAACCTGTCATTTCACCGAATTAAGGGACAAATTCCTCGTCCTCCGACGGCCACGACATTTGGTGCAGCCCATCACATTGGAGCAGTCCATCACAATGTCGTACTGTTTTACACCTGAGTTTTTCTAAAAGTAATCAATATTTTCTTGTATTTATATTCATTAAATTTGTCGTCAGTTGATTTCATTATAGTAAATCGTTTAATATCGTGTAGCAAAAAATTGCCTACTTTTAAAAAAATCTCGAAAGTGCATTTGTTCGCTCCTTTCTGGAGAATACGAAATGATCATTTTAAGGATACAAAAGGGTTTAAAATTTTATCCATATCCCCAAGAGTAAGGGATAAGTCATCCTCAATTTCGAATTCTGACCATCACACTCTGCCACTTAACTACCAAATTTCTGGCATAAATAGACTGTGCTAGATATTTAATAGTTAAAGAAAGAGCATTATTTAACGTTTTGATACTTTCCAAATTTAGTAATATCTTATGGTGGAAATTTAAACTAATGGAATATTCGAAAAATGTGAATAATGATATTTTGTTAGTACCTATTCAACACAAAAAGAATTTTTAATTTAAAATAAAAAAAATTATATTAATCCATTACAAAAACCCAATCCCGAAGACCTAGCTAAAATTTGAAATCTACTTAAGAATAAAATATTTACAATTGTGTCTACAACTACTTAAGAACAAATATGCACTTAAGAAAAAAGTGAAAAAGATTTCTAATTCTGAAAAGCGAACTAAAAGAAATAAAATTACTGCAGTATATCACGAAAAGAAATGTGCGAAGTAAAGATTATATGTACCTGTTATTTTTCCCAGCTGGGTCAGCGTTGAGATTTATCTCCGCAAAATTCCACGCCCTGCCCACGGTCAGTAGGGGACACCGATGGGCTTGGAAAGGCCACCGTCTGTCGGATGGGACGTTAAGCCGTGGCCCCGTGTGCGGGAGAGACATACCCTGTGCCCGTTAAAGAACACGCTGGATGGCCTTGACGGGAGGCTACCATCTGTCTCCCAACAGCTGTTCCAGTGGGTCCCCTCCCCCAACCTTCTCTGAGCCTTCGGGGTCCATGCGACCTGGCCATTTAGCCCATGGTGTGCAAAAAAGTGCCGCTCAGAGGTAAAACAACCCACAACCCTGTTATTTTAAAAATAATTGTAGTTTAAATATTACTATTTTTGACATAATTTAGGCTACAGATACTTAAAAAAATTCTTGTTTTGGATCTCTACCACTTCTCTAAAAGCAGATATGCTAATATAAAATTTTATTAATGCTTTTTGTACTTTCCACGATTATATCGTTCTCTGCTTTGGCTTGGTTATCGAGATTTTATCGTACGACTATTTCATACTATTTAATACCGGATAAACATCCGCCCGAGGTAAGGTTTTATCAAAGTGATTAATATTAAATTTCCCACTGAATTCAAGTATTTTAAAAGGCACTACTTTTTCCTCTGTAAACTTCAGTCTCTTTTTTAATTTGTTTTTCAAGAATCCAGGTATTGATCCAGCTATTCGGGAACTTTGGAAGATCTGGGGCCACGAGCAAATATCCCGTAAGGTATTTCCTGTCACCATGGCGACAACTCCACTTTCGAAACTAGGTCCTCTGTACAGTCGCCTTGGAGGCGCCAGCATGACCCCCAGCGGAGCCGAAGCAGTGGTGAGCGTGGGGTCTCTTTCCCACGTGCCCGTCAAGGAGGGATTGCAAAGTGTCATCAAGTGTCTCAAATCTCAGGAGATCTCCCAAGTCAGTAAGTGCACTGCTCTTCTTACAATCACCAAGCATTGGATGCGTGGGTTTTTGAGCCGAAGGGGAAGCAAACATTTTAACGCCAATTCTGTACTTTCAGATTCCAGATGGGATGTCAGAGATATTAACAAGGGTGTATTTTTTGTCTACAAATAAACATGTTATGTTTGAAGAAACGACGACGGATGAAAAGATAAAAAATAAAATCTGAACAGAAAGTGTAACAGCGATTTTTTTTTACTCTTTTTTTGAAGTTTCTTTATGCTTTAAATTATTTTAGCTTTATTTACAGACGTTAGCTGAGTTTGCTACTTAAATTTCATCTTTTTTTTCCCCGATTTTTAAAGGCGTTGTATTCTCAAAGGTCCACTATCAGAGAAAAACTTCTCAAGGCTTGAATTATAAATCACCTTCGTATAAAACTAAACATCACCAAAATTGCTATGAATAATGCAATAATAAATATGTCTTAAATTGTGATTTATTTTGTTGAATTTTGCATTTGCTATTGATGTAGTTCTGTTGCATATATCTGATACTCAAACGATTAAATACGATAGAATTATGTATACATTTTTGAACAAATGGTTAATAGCAAATAGAAATGTTTTCAACTTGAAACAAATAACTGTATTAAATATTTTAACTGCCAAATTACAATATTACAATTCATTCATTAAATTGCTCTAACGCATTAAATTTTTTATTGCGCTGATATCCGAAGAGTAATCAACAATGTTCAAGTTATATAATAGGCAATCACTTGAAGCAATCTTTAGCGTTGTATTCACAAGTGTTGCCTGCCTAGCTGTTGAACTGCAGAAGGTGTTAGATTATCACCTTGTATCAAGGTCAGAATGGCTACAAAGGTTAAGGAGAATTGTCCAGTAGGCCGTAGTGATCAATCAAAATAAGATGTTTTGATTGTAATATATTATGTTCTCTTTTTCTTGAGGGGGATGCATATGTGGACATTTTATGTTAAATTTTCCGTGCCTAAATCTTATCTCGGTCGTAGCTTCATTCGTACCCTTACTTCCTATTTTCCTAACATCACTGTGCTTACTGTTTGTTTTTCCATCAATATTCCAGTCCACATACATCTTCACAACGGTTGCTATGGAACAACCAACGAGATGCCATTTTTCGAAGATAGAGGCATCCATAAGTCTGGCTCCAGCAATCACACTACTTTTAAATTCTGAAAAATTCAGTCGTTTTTCCGCAATTTGTGTCAGTTTTTAAATTCACATCCCTCACAAACTCATCACGAACTGAATGCTGCCGTCAGACTTAACCCTTCACAGGGACGTACTCAACTCCCTCCTCCCTCCCGTAAATTGGGCAGGGGTGGTTCAGTCGGTAGCGTGCCAGGCTCGCAATCTGTAGTTCCCAGGTTCGAGTCCCAGCTGGGTCAGCGTTGAGATTTATCTCCGCAAAATTCCCCACCCTGCCCACGGTCAGTAGGGGACACCGATGGGCTTGGAAAGGCCTCCGTCCGTCGGATGGGACGTTAAGCCGTGGCCCCGTGTGTTGGAGAGCACCCTGTGCACGTTAAAGAACACGCTGGATGGCTTTGACGGGATGCTACCATCTGTCTCCCAACAGCTATTCCAGTGGGTCCCCTCCCCCAACCTTCTCTGAGCCTTCGGGGTCCATGTGACCTGGCCATTTAGCCCATGGTGTGCAAAAAAGTGCCGCTCAGAGGTAAAACAACCCAACTCCCGTAAATCCTGTCGTCTTATACTAAATCTCAAACTTATCTACCCGAAATTAATCTTATCTCAAACTTATTGAGATAAGATTAATTTCGGCGAGATAAGTTTGAGGCGAGATAAGTTTGAGATTTAGTATTAAATCGAATAATTCGATTTAATACTAAATCTCAAACTTATCTCACCCGAAATTAAATTTTCGCAATTCCCCCCTCTCCCCCCGATAGGGGACCACCTTGTCATGGTGAAGGGGCTTTGGGCCCAGCAACCGGTCGAAGGCTTTGCTGACCGGATTGGGTCCCCGGTTGGACAGAGCCAAGACCAACCGAGGTCGAAGACATCGCTGACCGGTTGGGCGTTCCGGTTGGACGGTGCCAAGACCTCACATCAGTGCTCCGTGGAGCAGTTCAAGGGCACGGCTGAACGGATTTGGTCACCTAGTAGGCACGAGCCCTTTTCAAAGTCTGGGCCTCACTAAGAGTCTCCACCCCGGGTGCCGAGCGAACTTGGATTTGCATATCCTTGCTCATGGCTAACCAGGGAACAGATTAAATATCAGGTTTCTACCGGTGGTTAGCTTTCCTTTTATAGGACTGCTGCCATGTGAGGTTGGGGATGAGATGCATCTATATGGTGTATTCTTGCCCCTGACTCTAGATAGTCACGGCTTTCCGTTAACTTGGTAATGTCGTGAGACGGAACCGGGGATTGCCGTGGTTGCTGAACATCTGGCAACAAATAGTACAATTCCCCCCTCCCGAAACTGAATCCTGGGTACATATCTGACCCCTCACGCAGCTGCTTGCCATAGAGGTCTAACAGCAGCCTATCAGTTTGTACGCCATAGTTCTGCGGGGATGGCGGGACTTCAGCAGAGAGGCAACACAAGCATTCATGCTTTTCCCGAAGCTCAAACCCAGGTCCCTCTGATTAGTAGCCAAGTACAGCAGCTTTTAATTCCTTTCACGCAGTTTTTCAGCATAACGATAAAATAAATAAATACCCCCTCAAGCAGCTGCTTGCCACAGAGGTCTGACAGGAGCCTGTCAGTTTATATGCCACAGTAGGAGATCTGAGAGGATGGCAGGACCTCAGCAGAAAAACGACACACACATCCATGCCTAATCCGGGGCTCGAACCCAGGTCCCTTAGATCAGTAGCCAAGCGTGCTAACCACTCGGCCACGGGACGGCAGCATAACGATAGGGTGGCCATAATTTAATGACCGCTGAATGTATATTGAATTTAGGATACTGAAGTGGATAAGCAGAACAAATTGAACAATGGCAACAAAAGAGTCTTTAATTGGTTATTGGGAAAAAAGGGGAATTTTCGAGACGAAAACTTTATCTTTAAATCATGCCGAATTTTAATTAAATTTGAAATATGGAACACTGATATTAAAAATAGTCTGTTTCTTCACAGCCAGCCGGCGCATGAATGCAAGTGATATTTTAGGATGCCAACAAAAAAGTACAGCGGTTAACCAGATCACCGACAGGAACGCACGTGAAATAAAATATACAGTACTGCAAGAGTATAGCAAACTGAAGCCTGTCGACCTAAACTGAGTTATTATATGTTGTTCGTACTACCAGTGGCAACATTGATCGAATCCTAGAATTGGGTTCTGTTGTTTTACCTTTAAGCGGCACTTTTTTTTTTGCACACCCGGAAGATACATAGCCAGATCACAAAGACCCCCAAGGGCTCATAGAAGGTTGCGGAAGAGATTCCACTGGACAGTTGTTACGAAAAAAATGGAAGCTTCCCATCAAAGCAATTCCGTGTGTTCCTTAACGAGCACAGGATACGGCTTTCCTATATGCCTGCACACGGAGCACGGCTTAACATCCCATTAAACGGAATATCCTTTCCAAGCCCATTTATGTCCCCCTTTCTCACCGAAGATCAGGATGGAAGTTAAAGCAAAAAAATTCGCAGTGTAGGTACAGTTGAGACCCTAATCTAGAAACTACAAATTACGATATCAACTGAGCCAACACCTACCCCAACCAAATCCTAGATTAGCTTCAATAAGTAAAAGAGTGAAAATGAAATATATGACAGGTGCCACCCTTCCCATGAGTTTAAAGGTAAAGTTCCATGAGCAGGAGACTTCTTTTGAGAACGCAAAGTTTTACAGAGGGCGTTCAAAATGTTCTTGACATGTGTCTAGATTTGCACTCGTTCCTCCGAAGCTAACGAGCTACGACTTCTTTGAAAGCTTTTCTAAACTTGTCATTACGTGTTAAAACCAAAGACCGTATCATCATTTTTCTCTTCGTTTGCGGCGCGGCGCGTAAAGTTCGGTCTGCGAAATTTGTGCGTTGTTGCTATGGTGTTTGCTATAGACAGGGAAAGATTTTATATTTTCACAAGGTTGCAACTTGGGGACTACGCGAAAAAAATCATGCCGATTTATTACAAGTATATGGGGATCATGCCTGTTCATGGAACTGTTACGGGATGATACACAAATTTAGAGAAGGACGGCAGCACTTTAAAGACCTCCCTCGTGCAGGAGGACCAAAGAAGGCAGTGAAAAAGGGGTGCTGTTTGTAAACTCATTAAGGGTTGGGTTGGGTTGTTTTACCTCTGAGCGGCACTTTTTTGCACACCATGGGCTAAATGGCCAGGTCACATGGACCCCGAAGGCTCAGAGAAGGTTGGGGGAGGGGACCCACTGGAATAGCTGTTGGGAGACAGATGGTAGCATCCCGTCAAAGCCATCCAGCGTGTTCTTTAACGTGCACAGGGTGCTCTCCAACACACGGGGCCACGGCTTAACGTCCCATCCGATGGACGGCGGCCTTTCCAAGCCCATCGGTGTCCCCTACTGACCGTGGGCAGGGCGGGGAATTTTGCGGAGATAAATCTCAACGCTGACCCAGCTGGGACTCGAACCTGGGAACTACAGATTACGAGCCTGGCGCGCTACCGACTGAGCCACCGCCGCCCCGCTCATTAAGGAAAATCCATTCATCACCCTTTAAGTAATAAGTTTATATGTCGATGAATGGATTGGTAGTGTAAAAACAGTCATCAACATTTAAAGTTCCGAAAGTTCTGTGTCAAATGGAGACCCCACAAACTGTTAGAAGACCAAAAAAAGAGGCTAGAGTTGACTCATGCAAGGTGAAAGTTTGAACCTAATAGCCCCACACGGTTTAGAGACATTGTCACAGGTGATGATGAGACGTGGTTTTATTGCTATACAACTCCCAGAAAGATCAAGGACTATGTTTGGGTTGCGGAAGATGAACTGAATCCCCAAATCCTCCTACAAGACTTTCTCTCAAGGAAGAGGATGTTCAGAATTTTTTTTCAATTCCAAGGAGTGGCAGCCTTGTACACCTTAAAAAAATGAAAATAAATACCCCCTCAAGCAGCTGCTTGCCACAGAGGTCTGACAGGAGCCTGTCAGTTTATATGCCAAAGTAAGAAGGTCTGAGAGGATGGCAGGACCTCAGCAGAAAAACGACACAAACAGCCATGCCTTACCCGGGGCTCGAACTCAGGTCCCTTAGATCAATAGCCAAGCGCGCTAACCACTCGGCCATGGGACCTTACCTGAAAAAATTACTATAAATGGCCAATACTACAGCAACATTTTTTTGTCCAAAATGGTAAGGAGATGAAGTAGCAGCATCCAACAATGGCGTGTCAAGGGTTCTCCTTCTTCATGATAATGCCAGTGCTCACAAAACCCAGCAAGTTATGACCTATCTGGAGCAGCAAAAAATAAAACAGCTACCCCATCCTGCATTTTTACCCGATCGTGCACCGTGCTATTTTTGGTTGTTTCCAAAAATGAAAAAGAAACTTGATGGTAAGCCTTTTTCAAGAATGCAAAACCTTGCAAAATGCAGAGTAATTTTTTGTAACCACCTCTGAGTGGTTTGAAGGTGGCACAACTTTAGGGACGAAGTGGCCACAAGCATGGTGATATTGTATTCCAAAAATTAATACTCATAAATACACTCTAGACTAGAACAATTCACATTGAATACATTTATTTTACGCACTTTCCACCATAAACTCAGAATACAAGCGCTCACGGCGCGGTCCCTTCTACTCGAGGGAAAAAAGTTCACTATCGGGTTGCACTGCCCAGATTTAGCTCGTAATTACGAGGAAATGTCTCACACAGACTAAAGTCAATCAGTCTGTGGCAAATACGGCGGGAAGCGTGACGGTTACGAATTGCACTACACTTCACTATGGAATGCCAGATCAGAGTAATTGACCCCTTACCTCGTCCTTTCTATGTGGGCTGGATAATGGTGTCTCTTCTCCCGAGAGATGGGTTGCAGGCCGGCGCACGCTCGTGCGTCTCTGTTCATATGCCACGGAATTAGTCAAGATGGCAAGCAGCTAGGCTCCAAGTTGAGCGGTCGGCAGTCACTCTCCATCAATCGTCAGTTTTTCGACAAAACTCTGTAATTCGCAGAAAGGGCTCAGATACCTCCTCCTACGTTGCTGTCCTCGACTCAAAGTGAAGTTTTTTCACGCCTCTTTGCGCTCCTCTGGGTGACCTCCATGGAACTGTTGCACCTGAGTGCACGTGTGCGCTGCTCATTGGCCTACACGGGTTGAGGTGCGATTCTCCGAACCATGTGGCTGTTGTTGAAGCTCGCCGATTACGTAGGCCCAGACCATCTGTGCCTACCGGACTGGGGTTGCTGAAATTCGGCGCTTGAGGAACGTCATTTTTTGTCGCTGGACGAGCGTTCCAAGATGGATTTGGGTTGGGTTGTTTTACCTCTGAGCGGCACATTTTTGCACACCATGGGCTAAATGACCAGGTCACATGGACCCCGAAGGCTCAGAGAAGGTTGGGAGAGGGGACCCACTGGAACAGCTGTTGGGAGACAGATGGTAGCCTCTCGTCAAGGCCATCCAGCGTGTTCTTTAACGTGCACAGGGTATGGCTCTCCCGCACACGGGGAAAAAGGCTTAACGTCCCATCCAACGGACAGCGGCCTTTCCAAGCCCATCGGTGCCCCCTACTGACCGTGGGCAGGGCGGGGAATTTTGCGGAGATAAATCTCAACGCTGACACAGCTGGGACTCGAACCTGGGAACTACAGATTACGAGCCTGGCGCGCTACCGACTGAGCAACCCCGCCCCTCCAAGATGGATGAAAATGGAAAAACACAGTAGCAACTTCAGGCGCGTACCCTCACGTGAACCCTCCGTGTCCCCATTTCGGAACAAATGTGAGCACGACATATTCATAGTTGTGGGGCATTTGCAATTCTGGAGGGAAAGTCCCCAAAAGGAGTACCACCAAGCATTCCAGAATTGGCGTAGACGTCCGCAACTTTGCATAGATTCTGTGGGGGGGGAGGGGATTACGTTGAAGGAGAGTAAAAGCTTTGTTGAGGTAAGAAGTGCAATGGTGTTTGTTCTGCTGATCCATATCAAGAATTTTTTGAACTCCCTTCGTAACTAATTCATTTATGTCTTAAAGCTGCATCTGCAAACAAAATATTGTCGTTTTCCACAGACGATAGACATATTTAGTATATTTTGCGATCTAAATTCTAAAAAGAACGATTATTATTTTTTTTCTTCTCTTTAATTTTATATTCCTCTTCTCTGTCTTTCCCTCCAGAACCGAAAGAGCCCGAACACGAGGCAAATCTCCACTCTTGCAACTGCAGCGTCTGCAAAATCCAACCTCAGACGAGAAGGAATTCAAGGCTGCGACTCTACGGAGATTTCAAATCTTCTTCAGGTAAACAACTCTCTTGAAGTGCAATTTCGGGATTAAATCACTTTGATTAGTGTATTTTTGAAAACTAAAATTTGTAACGAAAAATCCTTTCGTTTCGTCACCATTGCATATTAACAAACAATTAATTAATAAAAATAATAATACGTAGGGTGTACCAAAAGTAATGTTAGGTAATGTCATTATTATAATCAATAGAAAGTTCCAGTTACACATGTACGTACAATCGCTGAAAAAAGTATCCAAACATTATGATTGATTACAGAATTCAGGAAAAAAATCTGACAACGATTTTTTTTAGAAATTAGTGATCTGGCAACCTTCGTGTCACGTGACACGCAGGTTGCCAGATCACTATTTTCTAAAAAAAAATCGCTGCCAGATTTTTTTTCTGAATTAAGTAATCAATCATAGTGTTCGGATACTTTTTTGAGCGACTGTACATTCATTTGCTGCTCTACACAAAACTACCCTTCAAAGTAATATGCGGACCAGGCGATGCATTTGTGCCACCGTTGAATCGAAAATGGAATCCTGTTACGAAAAATTATTGACAGCAGTGCCTGATCCTTGTCTTCAAGTTGACTGCCTCCTACTTTGTGATTTGTCCTCTATGGTTGTCTCTTCTTTAATAAACTTCTTCACCCACCCCGCACACTGCTGATGTCGATTGCGGCTTCGTTAAGAACTCGATAACAGTTCTTTGTTTTAGCTTTGTTGTTCATCAACACTGAACTGTTGGAAAGACGATACGAAAGGCACCAAGCTGGTGCAATTTGCAGATCCTAAAAGTGCATAAACACACAGCTATTGTTATGCATTACTCTTTTTAATACTACAGGCATTATTTCGGTATGGAACCTTGTAGATAACTTTCTTGAGCATTTTTTCAGAAACCCTTTATCATTTTCACAATTCCTGGGATTACTCTTTTGTATCTTTGTCGAACATCACAGTGTTAGCTGTTTAAAAAGTGGCGTAATTAAGAATTAAGAGCTGACTTGGTAATTTGAAGCAAAAAATCGAACAGGATTTTTTTTCTTTGGAACATTTTTTGTTGTTTTCATATATTTTTTCCCTTCAAAATAGAAAATTCAAGTGACCTTTGCGCATTAGTTTTTTTTTTCTAAATGATTTCTTTTTTTCTTGTAACAATATCTAGTAGTAATCCTTATTAAATTGGCTGTTATCCATGAAGTATTCTTTTCTTACATATATTCTATTGATCGGCTTAAGGTATGCTCTAAAACCTTGCCGTCCCCTCCATCCTTTAGGGAAGTTACTCTAGGTTAATGGGGCGCAGGTGGCTCAGTCGGTAGCGCGCCAGGCTCGTAATCTGTAGTTCCCAGGTTCGAGTCCCAGCTGGGTCAGCGTTGAGATTTATCTCCGCAAAAATTCCCCTCCCCGCCCACGGTCAGTAGGGGACACCGATGGGCTCGGAAAGGCCGCCGTCCGTCGGATGAGACGTTAAACCGTGGCCCCGTGTGCGGGAGAGCCATACCCTGTGCACGTTAAAGAACACGCTGGATGGCCTTGACGGGAGGCTACTATCTGTCTCCCAACAGCTGTTCCAGTGGGTCCCTTCCCTCAACCTTCTCTGAGCCTTCGGGGTCCAGGTGACCTGGCCATTTAGCCCATGGTGTGCAAAAAAGTGCCGCTCAGAGGTAAAACAACCCAACCCAATCTAGGTTAAGTGGTGGTTAACTGAAGAAACAGGGATTAAATAGAAAATGGAAGGAAACGAATTAAAATAATAAAAATAAGTTATTTTTCTTAGAAGAAATATTTTGTTCGTTACAGGGATATACACTGGGAAGATTCATTATCTTGTCTTTCAGAAATACGGATAGATCAAAGTTTTGGTTATCACTGAAAGGCACTTTTTTTGCACACAATGGGCTAAATGTCCAGCCCACAAGGACCCTGAGGGTTCAGAGAAGGTTGGTAGAGAACACTGGACAGCTGTTAGGAGACGGATGTTATCCTTCTGTTAAGGCCATCCTACGTGTTCTTTAACGTGCACAGCGTATGACTTTCCCGCACATGGGGCCACGGCTTTAAGTCTCATCTGATGAACGGAGGCCTATATAAGCCCATCGTTGTCCTCTATTGACAGGGGGCAAAGTGGAGAGTTTTGCTAGATACACCTCAACGCTGGCCCAGCTGGAACTCGAACTTAGGAACGACAGATCACGAAGCTGGCACTCTACCGACTGAGCCACTCTTACTCCATATGTCAAAAGTTATTATACAATTTAAAAATTGAATAAATAACACTTCTTACTGCAGAGAACTGTGGAATGCTGATTCTACCGTCCCGTGGCGAAGTGGTTAGCGCGCCTGAATACTGATCAAAGGGACCTGGGTTCTGGCATCGAGTAAGGCATGGATGTGTTGTCTTCTTGCTGAGGTTTCGCCTTAATCACAGATCTGCTCTATGACGTATTGTACTGACAGATTCTAGTCAGACCTTTGTGTCACAGCTAGTTGAGAGAGAATTTATTTTATAGTCCAACTCAATATTTTTGCTTTCTTTTGAGTTTTTTGCTGTAACCCTATAGATGGCGTTGTGTCGTGTAACCGGGTCAGACTTTAAAATGTCGAGTCCACACGAAAAAGCTATCTATATTGGTTGTCATTTCAAAACCAATTCGAACATTCGAGATAAATTTTCGCATACTTCGATTGGGACTCGCCATCCCGTAGCAAGGATCAATCAGATCATTATACAAGAAATTCCTCGAAACTGGTAAGTCGTTAGTAAATTTCGAAAGGACCTTTCCATTGACGTAACATGTGAGCATTTCCCTGACTTATTTTACAAAATATGCACTCGTGGTAGAATGAGTAGCAAGTGGGGAGACTATGAGACTGCGCAGTTGATGCTGCGACAGTTCTCAAAGATCGTAGGTTGATTAACAAGTATCGGGCTCTTCTTTCCCTCATCGGAGAGGGGATATTGAGTCAGAAGATACATTGAATCTGGACTCTTCAGTAACACATTTAGTTAATAACTCAAATAACTTTCGGAAAGATGGTTTAGATATTTAAGTTTTCAGATTGTTAGGGATTGGCTAGTGATTGACAGTACAATTACCAGTAACACGATCACCATGTGAGAATGGCCGTTTCGTCAAATGCAGTCTTATTTGCCTCCACACAATAAATGATTTTCAATAGTGTAAAACAATTGCTTGTCTGGATATTATTGTTCGTTATAGAATACATCATCATCCACAAGCAGCCATGGGATACGGAGGTCCAACCAGATCGTGCAGTTTAATTCTCCAAGCCTATCTGTCCTGAGCAACATCTGCTGCATCCGGCCACTGCACACCAATTCTAACAAGGTCCTGTTTGACATTGTCTGCCCACCGCATCCTAGGTCTCCCCTTCTTTCTGAGGCCTCTAGGCACACTGTTCATAACACTATTCGCCAATCTATAATTATCCATACGGGCAATATGGCCAAACCAACGGAGTCTCTCTCTGCACAATATGCTGCTTAAAGGAGGTTGCAGACTCCTTTGCCTAACCTCATCATTAGTTACAAAGTTAAACCACCTAATACCCAAGATACTGCGTAAGCATCTAGAATCAAAAGCATCTAGTTTCCTGTTATCTTGTTTACATAGCGTCCAAGTTTCACTGCCATAACTAACCCTAGAAAGAACCAAACTGTTATACAGTCTAAGTTTAGTCTTTAGGTGTATACGCCTATTTCTCCATTGAAAAATATCTGTAATTTGTAATGTTTGTTGATATCTGTAATTTGTAATGTTGCTGTTTTCAAGTTGGATGCAAAATAAAATCTGTAAATAGAATACTTGCTTTTGAATAATATCACGTGTAGGTTGATTTTTTGTTTAATTGAAATTTCTCAATTTCGTATAGATTCATGTTTTATAAATTTCATATTTCTTTAGCATTTTACTTTCATTTGTAACATTACTTTTGAAACGAACAATAATTTGGGGCAAACCTAATTCTAAACCAAAACAAATTTCATTATTTTCCTTAAACGTTTTTTAAAAATTTTTATTATGGATCATGATAACGTGTTGTTTTTTATTTCATTCCGTAGCCACCTCAGAGGGATCAGCTTTCCATCTTCCTTTTCACAACCGCTCTCCTGCGAACGACAACCATCAGAATTATGGCACCAGAGCCCCTCACTTTCGTCTGCCGCCGTCCTCCACCCTTCCCTACCATGGGAGTCTCCCTTCAGACGAAGCTAGGAATGTTCGAGATTTTTCCCCGTATACAGCTGGCGATGTGGGAAAATCGACAGAGATGACCTATGGCGGTGAAATGTCGTCCGTGGCCGACAGACCCGCCTATTCTTCTTCTTCCGTGACGTCATCTCGTCATGTGGTGCAACCCGTACCTCATTACTTCCCCATCAACTTGAAGGCATTCTCCCAGCGGGTATTGTATGGGTACCCTATGCTCAACAAACCTCAATATCCGTTAACATTAAGTTCGAGGCCAAGTCTTTAACAAATTAATGCACAGTGAATGCGTTTTGTTGGCGTTACTAATAATGATGGAAATGATAGAGACATTTGTTGTTCAAGACATTGTTCTGAAATTGTTAGCCAGTGAGATTGTTGTCAACACGGAGTGTTTGTTGCATTGTTTGAGTTGGATCATATGGGCAAGAAGTGTAAGGTACGAATTCATAGTATTGGAAAAGAATGTCGGCTTAATTCTACTGATGAATTGTGGACAATGGGTGTCTGTAATTTGGAGAAAACGATCTAGAGAAGATTCTGAACTCAGAAAGAGTTGATTTATTGTACATATCGCTTTTCATTTTCTTTATGTTTTTCCCATCAGGAAAACAAACAATTTTCTTTATGTTCCTTCCAAGAAACGTATTGAAATGTTTTGTCTCGTCCATTCAATTCGTGCTGGACTTCGTGAAGCTGTTCTGTCAGCTGAAGAACTCACGGGAATTGTGAAGACGTGTATGTGAATTCTGCAATAATTTTGAAGGACTCAAAGATGTTAATGATTTTTCAACAGGTTATGCGTCATGCACAATCTTCTGTTTTATGCAATATTCCACGAGCGCTGATTATTAGGCGCCAGACTTGAACTACTGGATCAAATATCTAGTTTCACTGCAACTTAAGAAACGTTTTTTGCAAACCAGCACGCAGTTATCATAAATATCCTTCTGCAACCACTTGATATGGAGATCTTAAAGTTAATAAAATCATTTAGTTAATATTAAAAATTAGAACCAAAAATTCCATGAGGGTAATCAGTCCTCAGCAAAAAAAGATGCAAATATTCGTCAAAGTTCACTGGTGCTAAAAGGTTGATACCTAGTAAATCTGTTTTCTAATATCAACTCTATAAACTCCGATAGTAATTGTAACCTCTAAGAAACTGTGCAAAAGCTAAGGATTCTCTTTTCAGCAATATTTCAGTGTTATTTGCACACAATCTCCAGATAATCCAGTTGGGAGCTTCCCCATCCAGCAAGTAGAGTGATGGAGGTTAATGTTATTGAGTTTAATTCTAAAGTCTCGAATGAGTTTATCACATTTATCAACAGAGTATGTGTCGTGCATTATTAGAACTTATGCATGAGTGCTACGGTTTAATGCAACAATATATATAGATTCCGTTAACAGTTCGTAGCTGATGAGAGTTTAGGCCGAAAATCGATTATTATTGACTGTTTTCTTCTTTTTTCGGAAGGGGGGCATTTGTTTCATTTTCGAGTTTATACTCCATGCCCTAAATCTTATTTTCAGCAATTTATCTATTTTTACGTATATGTTGTAGGAAATGGGACAGGCAGAGCTTGCGATGTGGGGCGTACATTCTTTATTGTTTTTAATCCATAGATTTTGTTCGATTGATTATTGGTGTTTAACATATTTGCTCAATTGTTAAACTCTTTGTTGCATTAATGGTTTTATCCTCAATTAACAATTTTGTTCATTCTGAATTATTTACTAATATTACAGTCATTTTATCAAGTTAACAGTGTCTTTGTTAAACTAGTAATTAACTTTTTGTTACCAAAGGTTTTTGTTTATTTGTTTAAAACGTTTCATTCTTGTTTATTATTGAATGAATAATATTTTTTGCTAAATGAATTTTTGTTTTTGTTGATATTTTTTGTAGCTGTATATTAGTCCTTTTGTTAACAATTTTTTTGTTTGGTTTTAAACGATATTGTTTTAATCAATTAATCAGTCTGAAAGTCACATTTATGGACGTATGAAGAAGCCGATTATAGTTTAATGGTTAAAACGTTCTAACATGAATCTCGAGAGACGTGGGTTCGAGTCCCGCGGATCGGTAAAATATTTTTTTCTCTATAAAATTATTGATATCGTTATAACTCATAATTTTTACTCGCGGTAAAGTTCGTCTTACTCTTTATTCAATTAATAATATTTTCATGCAGTTAATAGTTATTGAAGTGACACTTATTTCACGTAATTACCGTATTTCTTCGATTCTAAGACGTACTTTTTTTCCCTTATAAACGTCTCTAAAAACGGGGTGCGTCTTAGAATTGAAGAAATACGGTAATAATATTTGTTAGTCAATATTATTTACGTTTGATGTATCGAATATACAGTAACCTACTAGGCCAAGGGCTTACCTGAAGAAAAAGTTTTACATCATTTGTTTCATTAATACAATTGAAAATTTAGTCACCGCATCATAAATTACAAATCAAATAATTGGAAGGTTTGCTGAGTGTATGCGTACGATAAATGGAACTATTCCTAAAAACAGTTTTTTTTCCGGAGAGTAGCATTACCATATTCTTCATATTTTTAAATAACTTACTGTTTGTTTCGTTTATAGAAATGTAATGTGTTACTTGTGAACGCTTAAAATAAAAAATGGCATTTCTTTAAAGATAGAAGGCTAACTGTCAGTGATATATTTGTTAATTTCTGAAATAGAACTGAAAAAATAGCGTTTATTTTATTTTCCATTTGTGAGTTTTTCATTCATTTGAAATGAGCAATTCAAGTTTTTTTTCTTCTCTTTGGTTTATTATAGCAATTACACCGATATCTTTCTCGTAATATTTTTTGCTCTTTTCATATTTTTTAGTTTATTTTACTATGTTTTGTTTGCTTGATATTGGCATCACGCAGGAACTGCAGAAAAGACTATTCATTCGAAATTGACATTTCGAAAATGAAATGTTTTCGAAGCAAAACATAATCGTAGCCATCGTCTCTCTTGTACTTATTCACAACTAACAGAAAAATGTAAACCTAATGGAAATGCTATGGTAAAAATTATTTTTGAAAGAGATGAAACCCATTAGTTCATCATGATATAGCATAAGACAAAAATGGTGCTAATCAATCTTGTGGAAAATGTTTCTAAATAGGGAAACGGACAAATATTTTCAATTGCTGTTTAAAACCAGGGGCATTCAGAGAAGGTGCGGGGAAGAGTGTGCGATTTAACCTGGGCGTCAAGCTCATTTTGTCTTATTATAGAAAAATTAACAAGTATCAAGTCTAGACAATTGTTAATTTCTCTACAATTGATATAACAGTAAAAGATATGATTTGGTAAAATAACTAAGTTTTGTTAACTGATACAAATTTTGACACATTAAAGAATAGAATAGGTTTGGAAACTTTAATGATAATACTTCGATTCATTCTGGTTGTACATCATACAAGATTAGAATGTGATGAACATATAATATTTAAATTCCGTCTAAACGTTTTTTGTGTTTTTTTGTGTTCATATATCGTCATTTTTTAAGTTCATAATGGTTGGAGATCTTAAAAGTTGTAACTGTCTCAAGCCTCTCAGGATTTCAGAGATGATCTCTTTCCATTTATGAGAACATTTCTTTGCTAAAGTTACTATTTTTTATACAAATTTTAGTTTAATGTGATGAAAAAATATGTCGATGCTCTTGTTTGTATTTTTTTAGATCAAAATAAAACCAAAAAAACGGTTGCTTATCTTTCGGTAAAAGATGTATTCCGAGATTTTTATTGTTGTTTGTTATCGATGAAATGAAATAAAATATGAAGATGAACGTTCGTTATGATTTAATTAGCGTCATTGTAATATTTTCAAGTAGTTGTCTGTTTAAATGTGACCACTGATCCAGAGTTGCAGCCCGAAGTGTCATTACTGATGCAGAGTTGTCTGCTGAGATGTGACAGCTGATTCAGTGTCGCTTTGCTGAGATGTGGCCACTGATGCAAAGTTGCACAATTCACAGGTTTTAATGTACAAATATTGTGAGTCATTGATAATTAAATATTTTCTTTAAAAATGCTGAAGGAAAACAAAAATGCATTTTGAAGTACTCATCTTCAAAAGATTGTGTATACTCCAAAAGATTGTTTTTAACAAAAAGTGGTTTTGGACGATTGTCCCACAGTGGAATTTTTCAAGAATCGACTTTTCGAAGAGTTGTTTTCTGGCGTTAAAAGAGATCACGACAAACAAGTATTTTATTGTGTGCCACTCCAATAAATCATTTGCACCTTACCCGTTGATGGAAGAATTCTTCTAATTATTTCATTCCAATGTATCTTGAATAAACAGTTTTTACAAGAGTTCCCAGTTTTTGTGGTGTTTATTTTTCATTTCAAAACAAAATTTCCAAATGCAGATTGATCTCCATATAGATTAAATAAGCAGTGTTCGTCACGCTTGACTGGACACGGTAAAAATGCGGTAAAAATTGAAACGTAGTGTTTGGCCGTATCTCAAAACAATCTGTCGATTTTATGTTGGTGCATTTTATAGACTTTTAACAGATTTCCCTTCAGGTAATCCCATATTGCGATTCAAAATGAAGTGTCTAACTTCAGGGGGGGGGGGGCAGGGGCTAGCTCAGTCGGTAGCCGTAATCTGATGTTCCCTGTTTCCAATCCCAACAGGACCATCGTTGAGGTTTTGTCCCTAACCTCCTCTCTGCCCCCGGTGATAAAGGGAGAGCCATTGGGTTTGCTAAAGCTGCCATCTTTTTTACTAGGAGTATAGATTATTGTTGTAGGCTAGGACTTTACTCAGTGACCTCTTGTGCAATAGAGCCAACCATACCCTGGATGTCTTTGAAGAGATGCTCCCATCTGTCTCCTAACAGCTGTCAGGTGGGTCCCATTCCGTAACCAACTCTGAATCGTTAGGGTCTTGGACCTGGCCATTAATCCCACTGTGTGTAAAAAGACACTGCTTAGAGGTAAAACAATCCTCAACCTCTATGTTTAATAGAACCGAAAATATACTTTCAAGCGGTAATTTGTATTTTTTATCATTCTTCGTTTTTTTTTTCTTTTGCGTTTCTCCATGTAACAGGTTGTAACTCTTGCAAGCATTGGCATGGCCAGAATTTTCCATTAGTGGGAGTGGTTGACATCTTTCAGTTTAATCGGGGGAGGCCGAAGTGATTTAGTGTCCGATTTTCTGGGACTTCTTTAGAAAAATGTACATTTTTACAGTTCTCAAGATTGGGGGGGGAGAGATGTTACAACCCCATATTCCCCTAACCCTTGAGCACAGCACTGCTTGCATGTAAACAAATGCTTGGTCAATCGTTACCTCACTTCTATTATTTTATTATATCCTCCCTCATATTCAGAAGATAAATAAATAAAAAATAGGTGAAAACATAATTTACATACAGTTACGAGATAGAAAAAATGGAAAGAGTTCCATGCTGTCTTAATAGAAAAATCACATTCCTAGCTGAACAACTTGTTCAATGTGATTTTCATTGAAAAATATATCTAAAGATAAAGATCTCAATCAAATTTATATAAACCTCGTTTTTTAAACAATATTTGTTCAGTATTTTATGGTTATGGGTTGGGTTGTTTTACCTCTGAGCGGCACTTTTTTGCACACAATTGACTAAATGGCCAGGTCACATGGACCCCGAAGGCTCAGAGAAGGTTGGGGGAGGGGACCCACTGGAACAGCTGTTGGGAGACAGATGGTAGCCTCCCGTCAAGGCCATCCAGTGTGTTCTTTAACGTGCACAGGGTATGGCTCTCCCGCACACGGGGCCACGGCTTAACATCCCATCAGACGGACGGCGGCCTTTACCAAGCCCATCGGTGTCCCCTACTGACCGTGGGCAGGGCGGGAAATTTTGCGGAGATAAATCTCAACGCTGACCCAGCTGGGGCTCGAACCTGGTAACTACAGATTACGATCCTGGCGCGCTACCGACTGACCCACCCCCGCCCCTTATTTAATAGTTATGAAAAGTGTTATGAACGCTGGAATATCACACACGCTACAAAAAATTGACCCTAAAATATGTTAAGTTGTTGGGCTGTTTTACCTCTAGAGCGTCACTTTTTTGCACACCATGGGCTAAATGGCCAGGTCACATGGACCCGAAGGCTCAGAGAAGGTTGGGGGAGGAGACACACTGGAACAGCTGTTTGGCTCGCCCGCACACGGGACCACTGTTCGGCTTAGCGTCCCATCCGACGGACGGCGACCTTTCCAAGCCGTCATCCCAAGCCCATCGATGACCGTGGGCATCCCCCCGATAGGGGACCACTTTGACGTGGTGGGGGGGGCTTCAGGCCCAGCAACAGGTCGAAGGCTTTGCTGATTGGATTGGTTCCCCGGTTGGACAGAGCCAAGACCAACCGAGGTCGAAGACATCGCTGATCGGTTGGGCGTTCCGGTTGGACGGTGTCAAGACTTCACATCAAGTGCTCCGTGGAGCAAGTTCAAGGGCACGGCCGAACGGATTTGGTCACCTAGTAGGCACGAGCCCTTTCAAAGTCTGGGCCTCACTAAGAGTCTCCACCCCGGGTGTCGAGCGAACTTGGATCTATATATCCTTGTTCTTGGCTAACCGGAGAACAGATTAAATTTCAGGTTTCTTCCGGTGGTTAGCTTTCCTTTTATAGGACTGCTGCCATGTGAGGTTGGGGATGAGATGCATCTATATGGTGTATTCTTGCCCCTGACTCTAGATAGTCACGGCTTTCCGTTAACTTGGTAGTGTCGTAAAACGGAACCGGGGATTGCCGTGGTTGCCGAACATCTGGCGACAAATAGTACATTAACCGTGGACAGGGGCGGGGAATTTTGCTGAGATAAATCTCAACTCAACTCTGACCCAGCTGGGACTCGAACCTGGGAACTACAGATTACGAGTCTGGCGCGCTACCGACTGAACCCCCCCCCCCCGCCCTTAAAATAGGTTAAGAGATCATCATATCATATCATGTTATGAATATATTTATATATAATAGCTCTGAATGTGATTTTCTATTTGATAACATGCAACTGTTTCCATTTTTCTGTCTATATCTGTATGTTTTCATTTTTAGAGAGGGAAGAAAGGAAGGATATCAGGGGAGGGCATAATTTTTTTACCAAATGACACTCTTTACAAGATTTCGTTTGACAAACTTGATACGATCGGCCACCGCGTTGGGGGTGGCCGATAGTGGATGTACACAGTGGATCAACAATATTGACAAGTCAAGGGAAAAACAAACTCCAGACTGAAAAACAAGACTGGGAAATGATAAGTGAAATTCAATAGGAAGGTAAGTTAAAAAATAAAGACACGTGCAGATCATCATGCAGGAAATTATCACTTAATTTCCTGCATGGTGATCTGTGCACAACAATTCTCAAACTGGAAAAAGAATTCACGATTAGCAAGACCACAAGACAAACATCTATGAAATAAGAAAGACTAGTCGGCCAAGTTCTCCCAAAGAAAAGACAAAATTTTTTCTCATTCCAGTCTTCATCTTAAACTTGGATCTTTGGTCTCGATTGGGCGTTGATCGAAGTCATACAGCCAAAAGATATTTTTACTATATTTTTCCTGTATCTGAAAGAAAATCAGTCGCTTCTGAAAAGAAGCAATCTTTTGATCTTGGATCACAAAGATGGTTGATCGGCGTTTGAAAAGCATCCACCATTCAGAAGACCAAAATGTTTCCGCTTTGAGACAGATAAATACTTGCATTTGTAAGTCTGTAAAAAGTCTCTTAGCATTACGTGCACTTTATCGTACATTCTTTATTCCACTTATTTGAAAACTCACTTCGAATGCAGTATTTTTTTTTCCTACGATTCGTAAAACATTTTTCTTTTGCATCGGTTTTGTTATTGTGTTTTTGAAATGGTACGCAAACTCATTCGGTGAATATCTATTTAAAAAAAAATAGTTTTGTCGTTTTTGCCTCTAAACTCAGATCAAAGATGAGAGTTCTGATTCGTTCGGCTTCTTTAATTTCAGATAAAATGTGAATTTTATTTTTTGTATTCGTGTTTGTGTTTGAGTGAATTAAAGAAGTTTAGGACTTTGACAATCTCAGAGGATGAAATATACGAGAAAATATCAAAAGCCACTCTAAGCTGCATTGAAGTCCGAATCTGTATAAAGGAACAAAATAATGGGCAAACCAAAATTGAAAAGTTTAATAGCAAAAAAGACAATACTAGATTACCTTTTAAGTGCGGCATGTGGTGGAGAGGTGGTGGGAGTGTTTAGTCAGTAGGTAGCGTGCTAGGTTTATAATCTGAGTTGTGTTGCTTAACCTCTGAACGGCACTTTTTGCACACAATGGGCTAAATGGCGAAGTCACAAGGACCCCAAAGGTTCAGGGAAGGTTTGGGAAAAGAGGCCCACTAGACAGTTGTTAGGAGACAGATAATAGCCTTCCAAATAGGACATCCAGCGTTTCTTTAACGTGCACAGGATATGGCTTTCCTGCACTTGGCACCATGCTTAACGTCCCATTCGACGAACGACGGCTTTACACGGCCGATCGGTGTCCCCTTTTTGACTAAGGGTAGGGTAAGAGCAGAACGGGGTTAGCGGAGATAACCCCGTTCTGCCCTTAGTGGGACTACAAATGGAGTAGTTTGCAGGATCCCTTTCCGTTTATGTTGCAAAATATAGAAAAACATTTTATATCGGATCGCCGTTCCAGATCGATCTTGCTCTTTCACTCGAATCACTTGCGCCTTTATTTTTTTCTAGATTCTGGGCGTGGTGTTTACTGTAAAAGTAAAAATTAAATGGCATACTTCGCTGAGAATCCATTAGGTAATGTCTGTGTTTTGTACACTTTTGACAACAGATGGCGCCACATTGTAAACGTCTTTCATGAATTAGATGTTGAAATGCATTTCTGAGTTGCAGAGGCCGCGTCGAAATATTGTTGATGCCATTTGTGAGAAAAATAATAGAAATTCTAAAAAAATAGAAAGAGTCGAAAAAAAATTTATCATAATTCTAGAAGTTAAACGAAAAACTGAAGAGAATTGGACGGGTTTTTGCAATTACGTTTACCTGAGGAAACGAGAATGGTTATTTCACTCTAGGTATGTCCTGGAGACAGAAACAAGAAATGAATAGTTGATAAAAATTTCAAATGGTGCACGATGGGAAATCGAACCTGGGAATATGCAGTTACTAATTAACACTCACCCGTAGCAATACAAATCATAGGAAAAAAAAAGCATTTCTATCTGGGACATTTTTCAAATTAGCATAATATTGTGCTAAACCTTTTAAAGACGCCAGCTGAACTCGAGAATCTGAGGAATTGGAATTGAATATCTCTACTAGGCCCGTATCAAAAAAAAAACCAGGAGGGTGGGTGGGACAAGAAACACAATCGAGCCAAAAAAATGTAAAAAAAGGGGGGGGGGAGAGACTGGATTTCCAATGCAGAATAACATTTTCCTCTCCGTTTTATGAGTTTAAAAAAATATTTTAAAAGAAATGTATGAAATATAGATAAGTTTAATAATATTTTGTCTCTTTTACCTTTTCTCGCATTCTGCACCCCCCTCCCCCCTTTCAGAGTGCGAAATTTAGCAAAAAATATTTTCTTGTTATGCACACTTTTTTTTGTGTACGATGTTTTATGAGTCTGTAAATCTACCTTGGGTCTGTAAATGGTAGCTAGGTAGTCACTGGATAAATGGTAGCTAGGTAGTCACTGGATAAATGGTAGCTAGGTAGTCACTGGATAAATGGTAGCTAGGTAGTCACTGGAAGGAGAGCTATGCACCAATCCCCTGTGATGATGCATAAAACCGTCCAGGCCTAGCACCTAATGTCTGACTCAGCCTTCTCGTGGTGCAGACCGTTAGTACCTTTCAAAAGAGATACTCTCTTGTGGAAGTGAACGGAAGGGGAGGGCTGCCAGAGATTAGTGTGGTCTACTGATCTGAATAACTATGGCTACTTTTCTATTTTTTTCTACCCTTTTGAGGAGTGGTCAATCACACAGGGTCCTGGTGCTGACCATATAAACCCACTGGACAGATATATGGCTCTGAGCTCGATTATCGATCCTTATTTTGCTGCACTGGTGGGCTTCTATGGAGGGAAAATCTTCCGCTGTGTTTTCTGTTTCTTTGTGGGTTGACAGGCCCAAGTGAATAGATTCACAGGATATGTTTATCAGCTGGTGGATAATTCTGAGCAGAGGTCATCGCACGCACCTGAACTCTTTGCTTCTGTTGGCATCGTCAAATTTTACATTGCAGGAAGTCTTCCAGTGTAGATGGCTTCAGCCTTTAGTGGTGGGGGAACGGGTCTTTGCCCCATGTCTGCGATTAGGGGGCTGTTTGATATTTTCGGCATTCCTTCTCTCAATAAAAATAGTTTCTTTAAACATCCTACTAAACATTTTCTCTCCATAGGTAGTTGGAATGTGAGGACTCTGCACAAAGCTTTTTCTCTTGATGTCCTCATACAAGAATTCCACCATTATAATTTAGATATTCTCGGCTTGTAAGAGACCAGATGGACAGATAAAGGTCAGATTCTAAAAAATAATCTTAAATTTCTCTTTTCAGGGAGGGACGACAATAAACATCACCAAGGCGTGGGTCTGCTTCTCAGCAGACACGCTAGTGATGCTCTTCTAGGATATGAGTGCATTAATGAAAGTTTCTTACAGCAAAATTTGAAACAAGCGTTAAAGACTTGAATGCTATCTGCTGTTATGCCCCCACTGAGGATGCCGTTGAGGATGAGAAGGATAGGTTTTATGGACAACTTCAGGATATTTTGAATTCTGTCAAGAAAGGAGATATTACCCTTGTTCTTGGTGACTTCAATGCCAAAGTTGGTACCGACTCTGACCTTTGGGGAGGAGTAATAGGCCCTTTTGGTATTGGTAGCTGCAATGGCAATGGGCAACGTCTCCTACAGGTAAATAACTCAATGGATTCAGAATAACTAACACTTATTACAAACACCGCGACATATATAAGTACACATGGGTTTCACCTAATGGGCTGCATAAGAATATGATTTATTACATACTAATTAACAGCAAATGGGCTAGTTCTGTTAGGAATACCAGGGCATATAGGGGGTGCTGAAATTGGATCTGACCATTATCTTGTTAAAAGTGTCTTGCAACTTAAACTTAAAAAGTATTGTGCTAGGGTTAAAAAATTTACTTTTAAAACTGAAGCTCTGAAAGACCCAGTTATAGTCAAAGCTTACCATGATAGGTTACTTAGTCATTATGACGATCATGGTATGCTTACTACTGAAGTTGATGAAGAATGGGACCATTTCAAACAGGCTTTTTTGGACACTAACAGTACTCTTTTAGGAAAAAAGGAGCAGAAGAGACAGAATTATCTGAGTGATAAGGCTTATTTTGGAAAGAATGAACTGCGGGAATGTCCTTAATCAATACCCTACTAGTCCTAATAGAAAGCATTACAGAGAACGTAATAAAATATTTCGCCTCCATTATCCTTACTAGTTCGCTGAAAAGGGGAAGTTATGAGCCCCCTCTAGATCCGGCTCTCTATAAAACATAAAATATAGTATTCAATATGGAATCGATGGAGGGTTGACCCGCCATCTGTCACGTTGGGACAGCTCACAGACACAGACGATTTTGTATCTTGAATTTTTTCTAAACGACACCAGCTAGGACCCATTCCTTCTCACTGCCTTCCACTCCTCTTTTGTATTATATATATATATTGCTGCCATTTCACATAGATCGACTCTTAGTTACTGAAAAGGAGATGTAATTGTAAAGAATGACTCTCACAAAATCAGAGTCACAATCCGTTTAACTATTTGGGGATATTAGATATATTTCAATATCTTCCATTTTTACTTATTATTCAAAAAACAATTGAATTATTTTGAAATAAAGAGAGTGTTGGGTTGTTTTACTTCTGAACATTTTTTTTTGCATACAATGGTTTAAAAGGCCAGTTCATAACGACCACGAGGCCTCACAGAAGGTTGGGGCGCATGGGACCCACTGCACCACTGTTGGAACACAGACGGTAGCCTCCTGTGAAGGCCATCCAGCGTGTTCTTTAAAGTGCACAACGTATGATTCTTCCGCACACGGAGCCGCGGCTTAAAGTCCCATCACAAGGACAGCAGTTGGTTTCTTGTTTTTCCTCTGAGCGGCACTTTATTTCACACATTGTGCTAAATGGCCAGGTGACAAAGAACTTCAGAAGCAAAAAGAAGGTTGAGGAAGGGGACCCACAGGAACAGCTGTTGCGAGTCACATGGCGCTCCGTTGCATTCCGGCACGTTTCATTTTTGGATTTGATACCCTAAATTGACTTCGAACACCAACTTTGAATAGGATAGATGCATAAATAGCTGAGATATTACAAAAATACTGCTGTGAATTAAACGGTTGGAAACTGAGCGCGAGTTCAAAAATAGTATTTAACTATTATAATTTTAAAATAATGTAATTTACTACAAAAGTATGAATAAAAACATTTATATAAACTAAAGTCAACCAACACAAATCTTCATCGGGATAAAAATAAACCTTCAGGAGAACAAAGCACCTTTTTACTCTTCCTACAAAGGGAAAATAAGACTTCTGCAACAGTCGATAAGTGGCACAATCAATCTTTGTGAACAAACCTGCAATCTATAAAAAATAACCTTGCCAATTCCTAAACAAACTAAATATAACTATGCGTCAGTTGATGAAATCTTCCTACAGAAAAGTTGAGATGAGCTCTGCTTGTTCGACTAACATACAACCTCCTCAGCCATATCTTGAAATGTCCTAAACATCCTACTTTTTCTTACCAGTCCGCGAGCAGGATCAACGCTAATAAATTCATTTTTCCTCCCTCGAACACACCAAATAAAATAATTTCCTTTTTTTTAATACTTTAGTGCACGTACAAAGACAAACTACGTTTTCCTTCACACTCTAATTCCTCTTAATAACAACTCCCTTATATTATGTTTTTTTGTTAGTTAGAAACAGTTAGTGACGTAAATCTCACGCTGTAGTTCAGGAGGAGCATAAGACGATACTTCACATCACAAGTTAGCACGTTCATCTCTCGTAACAATACTATAGAGAGGAACTGCGTTTCGGCACGTTTAATTTTTGCACTTCATATTCAAAATTGATTTCGAACACCAACTATGAAATGGATACATGCAAAAATAGCTGAGATATTGCAAAAATACTATACGGAGGAACGGCGTTCCGTTGCGTTTCGGAACGCTTTTCTTTTTGGATTTGATACCCTAAATTGACTTCGAACACCAACTTTGAACTGGATGCCTGCAAAAATAGCTGAGATATTACATAAATACTATATAGAGTAACGGCGTTCCGTGGCTTTCCGGCACGTTTTATTTTTGGATTTCATCCCCTAAATTGATTTCGGGGAGAGGGAACAAGAAAGGGGGAAGGGGGGACAAGAGACTGGATAATCAATGTAGTATAAACATTTTCCCTTTCATTTTACAGGCTTTAAAAATTTCCTTGAAAAATGAATGAAATATAAGTTTAATAGTATTTTGCCTCTATTACCTTTACTAGCTCACTGCAAATGGAGAGCCATGACCCCCTTTATGGTCATTAGACTTATCGGAATTCCGACCTAGATTCTCTATTATAAATATAAACTTTTAAATACATATGTAATAAACAACATAGGCGCCGTAGGCGCCCCCTGTGCCGTGTTGCCCAGAGCGATCGCCGTCCCTGCTCTCAATCTTGCGAATTTGTGAACGTAAATTTTTATTCTAATGTTTGCTAACATTCCTTTATTATTTGTTGAAATATTGGCATTTCGAGACATTTCTATTCTTTATGGGGGACCAGGGAACAGAATTCTTGAAATCGGGACTGTCAGAAAATTTCGAGACACTTAATCACCATAATTATCCTGCCGGAATTGCTTCCTTCTCTCCCCAAATTAATGATTAACTGTTTACAAATAGTATTGCCAACTTAACTCACCTTCCCTATCCAATTTAAAGCTGAAATGCCCTCATTGATTTATCTCCGCAAAATTCCCCGCCCTGCCCACGGTCAGTAGGGGACACCGATGGTCTTGGAAAGACCGGCGTCCGTCGGATGGGACTTTAAGCCGTGGCCCCGTGTGCGGGAGAGCTATACAATGTGCACGTTAAAGAACACCCTGGATGACCTTAACGGGAGGCTACCATCTGTCTCCCAACAGCTGTTCCAGTGGGTCTCCTCCCCCAACCTTCTCTGAGCCTTCGGGGTCTATGTGACCAGGCCATTTAGTCCATGGTGTGCAAAAAAGTACCGCTCAGAAGTAAAAACAACCCAATCCTCATTGATTTCAAATCTTGGAAAAAAATGCTTATCAGTCAGTATCGATACTGATCATTTTTGAACAGTTAAAATCAAAAGTTCACTATCAGGAACGATATCACAGTTTGGGTTTGGAGTTATAGAGTATTACTGAGTGCAGACCATCCATCCCATTACAGAGGATAGAGAGAATCTGTTGTTCTCGAAGGACAGACCTGTTGCCCTTATAGGCCTCAGGAACTTTGCACCGTACGCTAGCGCCATCTATCTGGTAGAATGGCCGCAGGCTTCCCTTGCTATGGTTGCATCGAAGCCCATGACATCTACGGCACAACGGACGACTTCATGGAAAATCCCATCGTCAGAGATTCTGTGGTGTGGCAAGATGAACAGGTAAAGTTCTTTGCTATCATGATTAAGTGATAATTCATCATCTAAGTCGCAAGAATCGCATTTTCTTCGACTCTTAAGTTTGCTTGTAAAGTGCATCGATATTCTGATCTCCACTGAAATATTAACTTATGTCTTTTAAGCTGTTTGTTGTAAAGAACAGCATTTAAGTTTATGTGATAGTTTCGATTCCTTTGAAAGCATTTTTATTTCGCGCGGATCGATGCTGGGAGTTTCATGCCGTTTGGCCACGTTCTTTTCAAGTGGAGCAGCAGCAATCGAATGTAAAACGTGAGGCTCGTGAAGATCTCGCACATGAGCGAGATCGCACATGAGCGTACTGCAACGCTGAAGTAAACGAAACAACAGAGATATAATGATTTCGTTTTGGATAGTCGTTCATTCTAAGACATCAAATAATCTGAAATAAAGGTTAGAATATTGATGATGACGATGGGAATGATCCGATTTCGCTTTCTTAGTAGTAATTTATCTCGTGATAAATATACAAATTCACTAAATTAAAACTAACAAAGGTTAATGCAAACTTTACAAGAAATAATCATCTACCAGAGTAAATACTCACCTGCGAAGTAAAAAAAAGTTTATATCGAGTATTTTAAAGAAACTTTTGAATGAAATTTTTTTGAATTTTTGAAATTTTAATGAAATTAAATGAATGCTCTCAATACAGAGAAATAAAGATTCAGTTGAGACCTTGACAAGGCAGGATCAAACAAATGGTGGCGTCTCTATGAAAAATGTCCACTGAAGTCCCTCTACAAAGTTTGGGCGGGGGTGGTTCAGTCGGTAGCACTCCAGACTCGTAATCTGCAGCTACCAGGTTCGAGTCCCCCTGGGCCTGCGTTGAGATTTACTCCGCAGAACTTCTCGCCGTGCCTTCGGTCAATAGGGGGACACCGACGGACTGCAGCCTGCCGTGTAAATGGCCTATGTGTGTAAGAGCCATACCCTGTGCACGTTAAAGAAAACGCTGGATGATCTTGACGGGAGGATACATCTGTCTCCTAACAGCTGTCCAGTGGGTCCCCTCTCCCCAACCTTTTCTGAAACCTCTGAGCCTTCGGGGTCCTTGTGACCTGGCCAATTAGCCTACAGTGTGAAAAAAAGCACCGATCATAGGCAAAATAACCCACCCTATATGAAAGCAAATTTTCTAACGTAATAATAGAGTCATATATACCAATCCTATAGAAATAAAATGAAGTGTGAAATCTAAATTCTGTTGTTTTCCGTGTTTATATAGACATAGTTTCAAACATAGCCGATCTGGGGGGAGGGGAATTTTCCTTTGAGAACGCTAGTAAGGGTTGGCCAGGTCACAAGGGCTGAGAAGGTCAGGAGAAGGACACCACTGGAGAACTGTTAGGATACAGATGGCGGGGGTGGCTCAGTCGGTAGCGGGCACCACTGACAGCTGTTAGGATCCTGTCAAGGCCATCCAGCATGTTCTTTAACCTACAAGTATAGGACTTTCCTGAACACGAAACCATGGCTTATGTCCCATCCCTACGGATGGCGTCCTTTCCAAACTCACCGGTGTCCGCATTCTGGCAGAGAGCAGGGTGAGGGTTTGAGCGAATAAATCTCAACGTTGTCTCAAGTGAGACTCAAACCTGGAACTGCATATTACGAGCCTACCGCTACCGACTGCGCCTCTCCCGCCCCTCTAGTGAGAGCAATAGAGGCAAAGAAATTGATCAACTTATGTAGTATATTTCATGCATTTTTCAAGAAAAGGAGTGGGAAACCCTGCAATGCAAATTCAGTATCTTTCCCTGTCTCTCTTTTATTTTTTTTCCATCGCGATTAAATTTCTTGTCTCCCCCAATTATTTTTTCTAGACCAGGGTCTGGTTTCAAATAATTGATGACAACTTCACAATAGACTGAGTGGTTCCCAACCTTTTTTTAGTTGGTCGAACGCCTTTTATTTGGTATGAACGCTCTATTTTGTTTTTCGACTCCCCCCTTCAGCGAAAGATATATTTATCTGTGCAGTATTCGCTATTCTATTAAATCTGTTTGCAGAGAAAAATTAAATAAAACGCCAGCTTTGGTACCACTGCCCTACATGAACAAGATGGGGTTGCCGATGACCTTGCCTAATGTAAATTTTAATGTGCGCATGAGCAGTATGAACCATTGTATCGCTTCAGTGGTTAGAAGCATTTTTTAGATGTTGCAATTTCTGTGGTTGGTTAATGTGCTGTAATATTCCAAGCTGGAGGTATATTGGAGACAGCCCAACTTGTCTCCAAAATTGAGCCGCCTCGGTGGCTTAATGGTATCGTGATGACACTGGGATTTCCGTAGTCCGCTTCGAGTCCCGGATATGGTACAGTCGTTTGTTCTATCATATATCTGTTTTGATTTTTCTCAGTAAAAATTAAAAAAAAAATGTTAAGTGTTCAGTTATTACCATGTCAAAAAAAAAAAAATCTATGTTCTCACAATGGGACATAAAGCGAATATTGTCCAGCAACCAAACTGGAAAAAAAATGCAATAAATTTGTTGTAAATGTTTCAAAAGTTTGAGTGCTGAACACCACAATAACATTTACAACGAATGTAAGGATTAGAAGGCTTTGTCAAGCTGAAAAATAACACAGATGACTTCAGGATCGAGCGGGATAGGGCTCAGAATCATTCAAATTTCAAATATTCCTTGTAATTGTAGAAAAAAAATAAGTAAAAATATAAAAAAAATGTTTTACTATAATTTCTACCCTTTAATCGGTCTTTAGCAATAAAAATAAGCACCATGCGCTTTTGAAGTTCTTTACGCTTTATAATTCTACTACCCATAACCTTTCAGCTTCTACTAGTGTTTCTAATGCTATTCGTTCCAAATAACCTTAACATTTTATGTTATTTTACCATAAAATGATTATAATCAATAATATAAGAAACGATTAGAGTTATGCGTTTCTCTGTACATGTCTTCTCGTGTTGCAGAAGAATTTTTCCCCAAATCGGATCAATAAGTGCCCAAATGGTTTAGGCTCGGGTACAAAAACTTCGGGATGGGAGAGAGTATGGGGGGGGGGGCGAACATAACTCTACTAAGGATTAAAAAAGAGTGCGCATTTTTAGTAATAATTTGTTGTAAACTTTAATCAAAATTGTAATTTTTGGTTAATTTTTAAAATATATATTTGAAACTTCATTTTGTTCTTTCACTACATTTTTTGGTGAGTGCGATCTAAGACAGGCCCCTCCAACCCACGACTTATTCCAAAAGAACTTGAGGTTCATAAAGAATAATCCACATGGCTCATTCTTTATAGAAACCAATTTAAAATTTCGAAAATGTAATTTTAAAGAGGGAACATTGCCGACCACGGAAAAGAAAAAAGGTAGATTAAAAATCTCCTGACGCTCGATGACAATACTATTTGAATTTTTTTTTGCTCATGCGCTGCTTGCACCTATTTGAGTAGATCAAATAATGAATGGGACTAATGGTGATCTTCGACCACTTTCCAAGACGTCTGAAGGTACTGAAAAAAATATCGGACCCTATAAATAAAATTTTGGAAATCCTGCTTAGAAAAATTTCACTTTAGCAATAGATTATAGTATCTAATTTGCAATATTTATTTCATCATAATCATCCTCAAGCAGCCATGGGCTACGGAGGTCCAACCAGATCGTATAATTTAGTTCTCCAAGCAAGTCTATTTGAGTTAAGCTCAAGTGCCTAACTCCAATAATTCTATCTCCTCTGCTCATTTTTCTCTAAAAGAGTACTCTTAGTTTCCAAAACCTGAGCTACAGCTACTGCATCTGGCCACTGCACACCAATTCTAACAAGGTCCTGTTTGACATTGTCTGCCCACCGCATCCTAGGTCTCCCCCTCTTTCTGAGTCCTTTAGGCACACTGTTCATAACCTTATTCGCCAATCCATAATTATCCATACGGGCAACATGGCCAAACCAACGGAGTCTCTCTCTGCACAATATGCTGCTTAAAGGAGGTTGCCAATTCCTTTGCCTAATTTCATCATTAGTTACAAAGTTGAAGTTGAACCACCTAATGTCAAAGATACTGCGTAAGCATCTAGTTTCCTGTTATCTTGTTTACAAAGTGTCCAAGTTTCATTGCCACAACTAACTCTAGAAAGAACCAAACTATTATACAGTCTAATTTTAGTCGTTAGGTGTATACGCCTATTTCTCCACACTCTTCATAAATTCTTAAAAGTCCCGGCAGCAATGCCTATTCGTCTGTTAATCTCATGTCGCATATCACCAGTATCTGTTACATAGCTCCCAAGATAATTAAACTGTGACACCTGCTCAAGACTGCAACCATTCAGAGTAACAGAATCACAGTCTGCCTGACCAATTTTCATCCCTTTAGTTTTCTCTCTGTTTATAACCAAACCTACTCTACTACCAGTTTCATCAACAGCTCGAATGAAAGAGTTCATCTTATCAACATCATTTGCCAAAAGGGCTAAATTATCAGCATAATCTAAACCAGAAATTTTCATATCTCCAGCGCATTTAAGGCCAAAATATTTCCCTTGAAGTGAATTTCGCATAACATAATCAATAACCAAACTAAAGAGAAAAGGGGACAAAATTCACCCTTGTCGAAGACCAGAAGTAATTCTGAACCAATTGCTACAAGATTTACCAACTCTCACACATGACTCAGTGTTATTATAGAGAGCTTTCATTATGTTCACTAATTTGTCTGGTGTACCATATGATTTCACAATCAACCACACATTATGACGATCAATAGAGTCGAAAGCCTTTTTGAAATCAACAAAGCTAGCAACCAAAGGTTTCTGAAACTCTAAACATTTCTCAAGAATCTGCCTAAGTGAAAATATCTGATCCACACATCCCCTACCACTTCTGAATCCACATTGCTCATCACGCAATTGCCTGTCAACCAGATTCTTAATTCTATTAAACACAATCATGCAAAGAACTTTCCCTGGAACAGAGAGTAGGCTGATACCCTTATAATTATCACAAGAACTGCGATCACCTTTTTGGAAAATAAGGATAACAATAGCGCTGGTAAAATCCTTAGGAACCATGCCTTTATCATAAAAGATATTCAAAATTTCAGTCATCCAAGTGGTAACTTAAACATTCCCAGCTCTAAGCATTTCCGTAGTAATTTCATCTACCCCTGGGGATTTATGAAGTTTAAGTTTAGAAATAGCCAAAAGAACTTCAGATTGTGTTAAAGGGCCAACATTAAAGCCAACAATGCATCTATCATCATTGCAAACAATGGGAGTGGAACTAACCACATTGTTTAGAACATCACTGAAATGCTCAGCCCACCTAGCCATGTGAGAATCCTCACCTTCTATAACCTTACGTTGTTTATCCTTGAATCCCTGTATGCCTGTCCGTTTTCTACCACATAAAACATTAACTATCTGGTACAGCTCTCTGCTGTTGTGCTGCCTAACTGCTTCCTCAGCTTTGTCAGCCAAGCTATCAAGCCAAAGATTTTTATCAGTAGCTAACTGATCCTTTACACGTTTATTAAGCTTTCTGTAAACCTTTCTATTAGGACTAGTAGGGTATTGATTAAGGACATTCCGGCAGTTCCTTCCTTCCGAAATAAGTTGAAGTGCCTTATCACTCAAATAATTCTGCCTCCTCTGATCTACTAAAAGAGTAGCGTTAGTTCACAAAACAGCCTGTTTGAAATGGTCCCATTCTTCATCAACTTCAGCCATTGAGTTCAACCATTGAGTTTACTTACCTGTAGGAGACGTTGCCCATTGCCATTGCAGCTACCAATACCAAAAGGGCCTATTACTTCTCTCCAAACGTCAGAGTCAGTACCAACTTTGGCATTGAAGTCACCAAGAACAAGGGTAATATCTCCTTTCTTGACAGAATTCAAAATATCTTGAAGTTGTCCGTAAAACCTATCCTTCTCATCCTCATCGGCATCCTCAGTGGGGGCAT
Organism: Ryuthela nishihirai; assembly: GCA_038380435.1. NCBI lineage: Eukaryota > Metazoa > Arthropoda > Arachnida > Araneae > Heptathelidae > Ryuthela > Ryuthela nishihirai. The sequence continues at coordinate 65,281,374 of JAWZYU010000015.1, read as the reverse complement.
AACAGCAGATAACATTCAAGTCTTTAACGCTTGTCAGAAATTTTGCTGTAAAAAACCGTTCATTAATGCACTCGTATTCTAGAAAATCACCAGAGCGTGTATTCTGAGAACAGACATACACCTTGGAGATGCTTTTCATCATCTCTCCTTGGAAAGAGAAATGTAAGCTTATTTTAAAGTATCTCACCTTTATCTGTCCATATGGTCTCTTGCCAACCGAGAATATCTAGGTTATAATTGTGGAATTCTTGTGTGAGGACGTCAAGAGAATAATCTCTGTGCAGAGTCCTCACATTCCAACTACCTATGGAGAGAAAATGGTTAGTGGGATGTTTAAAGAAACTATGTTTATTGAGAGAGGGATGCCGACAATATCAACAGCCCCCTAATCGCAGACATGGGGCAAAGACCCGTTCCCCCACCACTAAAGGCTGAAGCCATCTACACTGGAAGACTTCCTCCAATGTAGAATTTGACGATGCCAATAGAAGCAAAGAGTTCAGGTGCCTGCGATGACCTCTGCTCAGAATTATCCACCAGCTGATAAACATATCCTGTGAATCTATTCACTTGGGGCTGTCAACCCACAAACAAACAGAAAACACAACGGAAGGTTTTCCCTCCACAGAAGCCCACCAGTGCAGAAAAATCAGGATCCATAATCAAGCTCAGAGCCATATATCTGTCCAGTCCAGTGGATTTATATGGTCAGCACCAGGACCCTGTGTGGTTGACCACTCCTCAACAGGGTAGAAAAAAAAGAAAAGTAGCCATATTTGTTCAGATCAGTAGACCACACTAATCTGGCAGCCCTCCCTTTCCGTTCACTTCCACAAGAGAGTATCTCTTTTGAAAGGTACTAACGGGCTGCACCACGAGAAGCCGGGGTCGGACATTAGGTGCTATACCTGGCCGGTTCTATGCATCATCACAGGGGATTGGTGCATAGCTCTCCTTCCAGTGACTACCTAGCTACCATTTACGGATCATAAGAAATATATAAGATATAAAAAAACAAAAGAAATATATAAGATATAAAAAATAAGAAATATATAAGATGTAAAAAACATAAGAAATATATAAGATATAAAAAACATAAGAATTATATAAGATATAAAAAACGTAAGAAATATATAAGATATAAAAAACATAAGAAATATATAAGATATGAAAAACATAAGAAATATATAAGATATAAAAATATAAGAAATATATAAGATATAAAAATATAAGAAATATATAAGATATAAAAAATATAAGAAATATATAAGATATAAAAATATAAGAAATATATAAGATATAAAAATATAAGAAATATATAAGATATAAAAAATATAAGAAATATATAAGATATAAAAATATAAGAAATATATGTAAGATATAAAAAATATAAGAAATATATAAGATATAAAAAATATAAGAACTATATAAGATATAAAAAAATAAGAAATAAAAAAATATAAGATATATAGCACTAGTGTGATGCAACGGGTGGGATCTTCATTCGACCTTTCTTCCGAGATCAACTTTCCCATCGTACATTCATATCCTGTAAGTCGAGGGTCGAGAGTCACGCGCTATTCAAATCAGAACATAGAGATCACACACACACAAAGAAAAACGCCGGAGATTTCCGTTTCGTGGCCTTGAGGAAAAAGATTCAAAATCCGGTTTGTAAAGGCGATTGTTTTCAAAGCATATGTTAAAATTGTTTGGTGAGTATCGGATTGTTTTAACAGATCAGCTGCTTTGTCATTCCGGGACGATCTGAGCGAGCGTGCTGGAGGTTCAGTTTAGTCTGCTGCTTTCGATCTTTGAATCATGGAGGATACGGAAGTCGTCATAATCGCAGAATCGATGAATAGAGACTTCGTTTACCCAATAGAGGAATACTAACAATACCAGACATCACAGGAGGAGCGTTATTGTTGAAAGTAGCATTGACAAGTGCTGGTTTGTTGCGTACATCTGACACAATGGGCGTGAACAATGGAAGCGATCAAGATGATGGAAATGATGATCAAGAAGACAACGGCGGAGAGATGATCGCAGAAGTGCATCGTGAAGAAGATGGTGATAATTGTCAATGGCATCCAGGAAAGATCTCTCACGTTTGCATTGTCAGCTACAGAAATGTGGAAAAGATAGTTGTTGCTATTGAGGTAGGTCATTCTAATTAGTATGGAATTTCTCTTCATTAGAGTTTAAAGCATTTTAACATTTTCTATTTATTTTTTTTATATAGATATATTATTATTATTTTTTATATATAGATATATTTTATATATAGAAAAGAATTGTTAGATATATTTTACATGTAGAAAAAAATTGTTAGATATATTTTATATATAGAAAAGAATTGTTAGATATATTTTACATGTAGAAAAGAATTGTTAGATATATTTTACATGTAGAAAAAAATTGTTAGATATATTTTATATATAGAAAAGAATTGTTAGATATATTTTACATGTAGAAAAGAATTGTTAGATATATTTTATATATAGAAAAGAATTGTTAGATATATTTTATATATAGAAAAGAATTGTTAGATATATTTTATATATAGAAAAGAATTGTTAGATATATTTTATATGTAGAAAAGAATTGTTAGATATATTTTATATATAGAAAAGAATTGTTAGATATATTTTATATGTAGAAAAAAATTGTTAGATATATTTTATATATAGAAAATAATTGTTAGATATATTTTACATATAGAAAAGAATTGTTAGATATATTTTATATATAGAAAAGAATTGTTAGATATATTTTATATATAGAAAAGAATTGTTAGATATATTTTACATATAGAAAAAAATTGTTAGATATATTTTACATATAGAAAAGAATTGTTAGATATATTTTATATATAGAAAAGAATTGTTAGATATATTTTACATATAGAAAAAAATTGTTAGATATATTTTATATATAGAAAAGAATTGTTAGATATATTTTGTACATAGAAAAGAATTGTTAGATATATTTTATATATAGAAAAGAATTGTTAGATATATTTTATATATAGAAAAGAATTGTTAGATATATTTTACATATAGAAAAAAATTGTTAGATATATTTTATATATAGAAAAGAATTGTTAGATATATTTTACATGTAGAAAAGAATTGTTAGATATATTTTATATATAGAAAAGAATTGTTAGATATATTTTACATGTAGAAAAGAATTGTTAGATATATTTTACATGTAGAAAAAAATTGTTAGATATATTTTATATATAGAAAAGAATTGTTAGATATATTTTATATATAGAAAAGAATTGTTAGATATATTTTATATATAGAAAAGAATTGTTAGATATATTTTATATATAGAAAAGAATTGTTAGATATATTTTATATATAGAAAAGAATTGTTAGATATATTTTATATGTAGAAAAGAATTGTTAGATATATTTTATATATAGAAAAGAATTGTTAGATATATTTTACATATAGAAAAAAATTGTTAGATATATTTTATATATAGAAAAGAATTGTTAGATATATTTTACATATAGAAAAGAATTGTTAGATATATTTTACATATAGAAAAAAATTGTTAGATATATTTTATATATAGAAAAGAATTGTTAGATATATTTTGTATATAGAAAAGAATTGTTAGATATATTTTACATATAGAAAAAAATTGTTAGATATATTTTATATATAGAAAAGAATTGTTAGATATATTTTGGATATAGAAAAGAATTGTTAGATATATTTTATATATAGAAAAGAATTGTTAGATATATTTTATATATAGAAAAGAATTGTTAGATATATTTCACATATAGAAAAAAATTGTTAGATATATTTTATATATAGAAAAGAATTGTTAGATATATTTTATATATAGAAAAGAATTGTTAGATATATTTTACATATAGAAAAAAATTGTTAGATATATTTTATATATAGAAAAGAATTGTTAGCTATATTTTACATATAGAAAAAAATTGTTAGATATATTTTATATATAGAAAAGAATTGTTAGATATATTTTATATATAGAAAAGAATTGTTAGATATATTTTATATATAGAAAAGAATTGTTAGATATATTTTATATATAGAAAAGAATTGTTAGATATATTTTATATATAGAAAAGAATTGTTAGATATATTTTATATATAGAAAAGAATTGTTAGATATATTTTGTATATAGAAAAGAATTGTTAGATATATTTTATATATAGAAAAGAATTGTTAGATATATTTTATATATAGAAAAGAATTGTTAGATATATTTTGTATATAGAAAAGAATTGTTAGATATATTTTATATATAGAAAAGAATTGTTAGATATATTTTATATGTAGAAAAGAATTGTTAGATATATTTTACATATAGAAAAAAATTGTTAGATATATTTTATATATAGAAAAGAATTGTTAGATATATTTTACATATAGAAAAAAAATTGTTAGATATATTTTATATATAGAAAAGAATTGTTAGATATATTTTATATATAGAAAAGAATTGTTAGATATATTTTATATATAGAAAAGAATTGTTAGATATATTTTATATATAGAAAAGAATTGTTAGATATATTTTATACATAGAAAAGAATTGTTAGATATATTTATATTAGAAAGATACCACCCTGTCCCAGAAGATTGTTGATTTTCATGCCTGCTACTATGTCTCAGCCGATTGCACGGCATGGTCAATATCTGATATTTCCAGGTTCATATCTAAAGTGTGCATCTGTTGAGATTTTCTCCACTAAACCCCACTCTGCCGTTGCTAAGAAAAGGGACACCGATGGGTTTCAAGAGACGACTGTACGTTTTGACTGAGCGAAAAAGAAGACTGATTTTATCATAATTCCATTTAGTGTATTTTTTACTCCGTAGATTCTCCGCATAAAAATACCTTTCAAGTTTCAATTCTAAAT